>CM029941.1:4398000-5016500 GCA_017639245.1 Myiopsitta monachus | reverse complement strand
CTTTTATTTTTTCCCTTTTTTCCCCTGCTCTTAGTCTGAAAGACTGACACATTATAAACACAGGATAATTAAATGGTTCTGCATTAATTATTTCCATTGTTTTCATGCTAAGCTGTTCCAGCAGAGATCAAGGTCCCACTGTGCTCCACACTGTATGAGCACACAGTAAGGGACAGACACAGCTATGAAGAATTTGTAGTAGTAGAATGCCCATGTGAAAAGAGAAGTATGTGCTAATATCTCATTTCCAGCATGATCTTTCATGGGGATAATCTATCATGTTATATTTGTGGACATTTGGGGAATTTGCACTCATCTTTATAAATACCAGCAGATTGCTCAAATATTTGAGGACATAGCATGGCACCTCTGAACCATTATGAATTAAGCTCAGCACTTTTATTCATGAGAATATCCATTGCTGTCAGCTTGGGTTTTGGTTCTCCTTGGTCACTGTGGTGGCTGTTTTAAATTCCCTTGTGCATGGCACTTTCTAGGGGTGGGCAAGAGGTGTGTCACTTGGCTGCAAAATAGGGATGTTTCAGGCAGAATTGTTTTTCTTCATCCCAAGCCTGCTACAACAGATTAACTAAGAAGAACAGCTTAATTTATGGGAAACAAATCATACCACATTCATCTCAGCTGGATGGCACAGCCTGCGCTGTTGTTACATTTATGCAAAAGATTCAGAATTTAACAAGTATTAGAAAAAAGCAAACAAACACCCAAAATACAAGGAGCAAAACCACCTAAAATGAATGTTTTACCTGAAATGAGTGAAGGAGCTATCTAGGTTTACATCACTTGTTTTTCATATTATTTATTTACTACTATCTCTTGGATGTCTGTTTTCTGCTTTCCATGAATCTTGATAGATGCTATCTAGCCAAAGGTTTCTTTAAAATCGGAGGAACACTCACGCTGTGGAGAACAGTCTTCCAGCATTTACGTTGAAAACATCAAAGAAAAAAATAAAATTAAAAAAAAACCAAGCAAACAAAAAAACCCCGAAACCTACAATCTAGTAGTCATTTCAGAAGAAGTTTTGTAAACATCCACATTATAGAGTATTTAGATTAAATTCTGCTTGAATGTAGATGCACAGAGTAAATAAATGGGACTACTATGAATTTACAGGACTGCATCAGACCAAAGTCTCACGCTGAGCTTTCAGTTGCAAAGGCAAATTAAAAAGAATGATAATGTGGAATAGATAGTTCCTTCTATAGTTACTCATTTTTTACGCCTGATGTGTGGTAGCTGTTGAACAGAATAGGCAGACTTCTAAATAAAAATAATACCCAAAACCACTGTTTTCATGTGATTCTTTGATTTTCAAATGAGAGAAATACAAATCATAGAATACTTATCAGTTACCCATTATATTATTATAGGACATTTTCCAGGATCTTTAATGGACACACATCAGTACAACATCCTCATGTCCTGCATTTGATATATGTTTGACTTCAAGAGCTACCTACGTGCTCTTATACACTGAAAACTTGCATGCTAACATTTATTTCTCAGTCTGTATCTATTGACCCAGGCTTGTATCTTGATCTGTGCTGTATCTATAACTGGCAGGAAAAGGAAAAACCTGTTGTGGTCTGCTACCTCCCTCATTTAAAAAAATAATAATTACATGGTGTGGTCATCAGCTGAAGCCATGACTTAGTTCCTGTTGCTTTAGTAATGTTAGTAACTTCTTGTACTCATTTATTGATTACATTTGCCAGGTTTTATGAACAGTGCATTAACTTTCATGTTATATCCAGGAAAAAAGAGGAAAGGAAACATTTCAGTGAGTTAGAAAAGGTTCAATTTTGGCATATGTCACAGTGCATGTGCGCATGAAAGAGAGCAGGGTTTGGCCTTTTCTAAAATCTTGCTATGACCACAAATCTACTCTAGCTTTAGTCTGTCAGGAATAAAAAACATTACTACTGTGTAGCCACAACAGCACAGACACAAAACATTTCTGTGCGGCAAAACCACTGAAAATAGCTGACTGATTGACCTATATTCTCTCAGCTGCTTGCTTTACAGCTCAGTTGTATGCTACCTTACTAATTTATAGTTAACAGTGCTTGATTCTACACAAGAAGTGTAGATTAGCACTGTGAGGAAGAGCTAAAGATATCTTGAACAGAATATAGGCATTATTAACATTGACATTTACTACTTGGGTTCATATGCAAGTCAGATGGTGCACACAAGCACAAAACCCAATCACAGGTGATATAGAATGAAAAGAGATGCCAATTCAATTCCAAAGTGTGCTTGTAGATTGGATTTTGCGATTAACTTTCAGGCCTCCTCTAGCTTTTTCAGACACTTTTTGTAAACTGATTGCCATAATTGCTTTTAAGTGTCAGTTTCTTATTGAACCCAAATTGGTTGCTGATTTACAGTGACCAAAATCATGAAGAAATCCTCTGGGACTGACCATTTTGCTCTCTTCTCTTTAATATCTTTATTTAAAAAAAACATATATATACATATTTAAAATTGTTATTTGAGTTTGAAGCCACCAAAAAGGAAAATAAGTGGACGAATGATAGAAAATAGAAAGGGCAGAGTGTTCCTATAGATAATCCAGGAAAAAAGTTATCTTTTAATGGGATAAAATATGTAGCTACCCACTTAGAAAAGAAAGCTGTAAGCTACATTTACTGGTAGGGAGAATTTCCCCATTGACTCTAAGCAGTGTTCAGGATTATGCTGTATCACTATCTGATAAAGTGCCTCAGAGTGCCATTTAGGGCTATGTCATTGGATTACAGAGTATTATGAAACAAATTTATGGATATTCCATTCTGTCTGGTTTTGGCTCTGGTACTTGCTTGGCAGTGGAATATAATGCCCCATTAAAACAATTATTCACCAAAGTCTGAGATATTCTTCCCTTAGTGATCTCCTTTATATCTGCAAGACTGAAAGAAAGGCTAATGAGCTTGAAAGAATCTGATCCCTTCCTTTTGAAAAAAACCCTGAGACTATAATGATCTCAGATGAAGAGTACATGCTTTATCAGCATGAAACACAAGCCTAACACAGACTTGTACACACTGCCCTTGTTTGTACCTGCTCACAGACTTAAAAAACTTGATGAGCCATGGGTCTGACAGCATCCCTCACCCAAAACTTTTCCCATTTCCATTATGCTAGTACTCAAGCTGTTTAAGGCTTGGGCACCTCCAATACTGTGCTGATACACCTCCTATCTCTGCAGTACTCCTTCCTGGGTTACTCCAGAGACCCTGTTCCTTTACTACTAAATGAAGCTGAATTAAATAACTCAGAATGATATCGGTGCCTTTATGAAAAGGGTATTCCCTAAGGTGCATCCTATAGTGATTGCTGGATGGAGAAAGTAATTTCTGCTTAGAGGGACCAATGAAGACCACACATATCTAAACAAAGAGGGGAAACTCAGGGGATTTTATTGATTTGTGGGTTGTTTGTGTTTTGGTTTTTTTTTATATTTTCCTAGCATGTTCATTTTCAACAAAGTAATCAATACACACAGAAGGTGCACAAGAATGGACTTGCGCAGGCATGAAATGGGATAGGACTACCTATTGTTGAGTTTATCCTCACTCATTTTCAGCTTCCAGAATAATTGCAGAGAAAAGAGAGATGAAGTTGGAGTTCAGGTGGAGCTCTACAGATATGAGCCTGAAAATCAGTAAAATAAATATCAAGAATATCTTAAAATAGTGTGATCATTGATTGCTATCAGAAGATATAAAATATAATGTTTTCTATTTTCTCCTGCTTTAACCATTGCCAACTTGATGGTGATACTGACCTCACACACTGTTGATTGTAAGAAGATTTAAGCTTCCAAATGGCGCTGTTGGAGTCCCTAGATTGAACACTGAGCTAGGGAAACAGCTTTCCAAATGCTTGAGGCTTCCTGCAGCACTCTTGATGGGGGGTACCGCAAAAAATGATAAACCGGTTTCATCTGAACATTAATTTTAATTTCTACTTGTTCAACGGAAATACACTACAATGTTGTACTCTTCATTTACCTCTCAAAGTATGCATTTGTTAATTATTAGGTGCAGAAGTGCTGCCAACTGAAAATACGTAGAGAATTCTGCTGGTTTTCTCATATGTAAGCACAAACTGCTGTCTTGTGAGGTCACAGTGAGTCTCACAAGAAAACTGCAGAAATAACAGCCATGAATCTATACAAAGCCTAAAGCACCATTTTCTCTTTAATCCCATTCCTACAGTGTGGCCATGAGCCCTGAGAGTGATCCTCAGTGACCTGGGGCTTTCACCCAGACAAGAGAGGGATACCTGTACTTGGTTTGGGCCAGCCTTATTTCCTCAAAAATGATGATGTGTCTAAAAGCTGAGAACAAATTATGCCTCCTTTGTTTTGCAGGATCATGCTGGCAACCACTTTTCACAGCCTCACTGCCTCTGCAAGCTATATATGTATATGTCAACTGAAATCTACAGGCACTGAATCAAGACATATATTTATATATATTTAAAAAATATATGTATGCATGCAGAGGAAGAACAAGAGCACCTATCTGTGACTCATCCAACCTGAAGAGCCCTCAAAGAGCTGAGGGCTTCCTCCTGTTGCATGGAGGGACTAATTTAACACTAATGAGACATGAGGATATGAGGATGTGTCTTGGCACAACCTCTGCTGGAAACCATCTTTTTGCTCTTTCAAGCTTTTCTCATTGACAGACTGCCAAGTTTTGGCTTGTGAGATGCAACATGAGATCACTGATTGAAAGCGTTCAGTAGCTGATGATAAATCATATGTTTCTTGAGTCTGGAAAATGGGTGTCTGAGCAACTCTTTTCAAGCTCATGTTGTCACACAGGAGAGACATTCAGGATGTGGTTGGATGTGAGCAGATTTACACAGGAACATCCTTAACACTAGGCAGTAATGTCCACTAATGGTTTGTAGGCAACATTTTATTATAAATGGCAGATAGTTATTGCCTCCTTTGGTATTCGATATAATAACATATATCATGTTGAGTTATTTTGGTATTCATGGGGATGTCATGTGTAATTCCATAGGAATTACTGTTAGAATGAATGCCCACTAAATTACAATGGAATTAATATGAAATTAGATATTACGCTAACATTATTATCAAAAGAGGTCATCATGATTGATGTGCTGTTCATATAAGGACACCAAAAGGAATTACAGTCAGACCTAATTAATCCAAATTAGTTTTTCAGACTCCATTTTTATGCAGATTGTGATACATTTTCAAACTGATAAATCAGCCAGAAGTACTAGTATGGAGGTGCAAACCACTGCCAAATTTTCCAAAAAACGTCTTTTTTATATACTGTGAAACGGGATATTTAAGAAACCAAATTACTCCTAACATTAAATCACTCAGTGAAAAATAATTATTTTATCCTCGATTTGGATGATGGAGATTATTTTCTGACATAGTTTCAAGGTAGAGGAGGAGGCATTGCTATTCTGTTGTCTCTTTTGGAATAAGCATAATTTGCCTAGTTTCCTATGAGCTACGGTCCAGGAAGTCTCTTCTATGTGTTACTAATTCCTCAGCAATGAAGTATGAAAGATGTAAGATCTGTTTTGTTCTACAAAGAAACAAGGGACAAGGACATGAGCCATCACTCCACTGGCAGGCAACTGGGGTTGGCAGGTTGGACATAGACCTCCAAAGACATTCACACTTTTAACTCCTATTTCACTCCCTAGGGAGCATGGCACCTAACCATTTTACACCTAACTGCTTGTTTGGCCTCACCTCTTTGCTCCTCACATGTCACAGCTGTCAACCTGATTTTTGCTTATCAGGTGCCAACATCACACTACCCTCTGACTGTGTCCAGCCCTAAATAAAAGAAAGTTTTGATGGATGAATGAATCTCGTGCTGTACTCTAATAGAAACAATGCTCTTGTTGCCAACTACACCTGTCCCACAGTTGTTATCATAAGGTGCTTATCAGGAAACAGTGGATTAGAACCAGGGAAGCTGATAAGAAAAAAAAAAATATTGCTCTGGAGGCTGATCTGAACATTTTCCTTAATAAAAACAATGGATTAATTCCCCTGAATAAGAACCCTTTAAATATTTCTCGTGGAGCATTGAGCAGATTTACACAGGAGCATCCTTAACCCTAGGCAGTAATGTCCACTAATGATGGATCAGATCAGCTGTATGTCACTTATTTGGGATGGGACATTTTCATTTTTGAAATCACCTAAAAACTTCAGGTGGTTTCTTTATGTGGAAAGATACTAAATACAATTGCAGGAGAAAATCCTAATGTTTCAATGTCTGAAATTATAAGTTACATCTCTATCAGAAAACAACTATAAACAGTTGTTTCATGAAGAGTCTGTGTATGCATAAAAGCTGTAAGAGGGGAAAAAATAATAAAATAGGCATTTAACCACAGCTTTTCATGCAGACAAAAGACTCCTTTGGACAAGGATTTGTGGCATGGAGATGAAAGAAAGTGCATATACAGCAGAACATGCAGATGGTAGAAGACATTTCTAAGCTCCAATTACACCAGGTGTTTTATACTTTGATTAGATTTGTCTGGCCAGCCACTGAATTAGGGGTTAATTACTGAGAGTAAATAGGCAGTTTTAGAAAAAGTGCCCTATCATAGCTTTTTCAGCTGATCAGTACTGCAGCAGACTGAAAAATTAACTAGCTCAGGCTGGAAAAGACCCAATATCCCATGTGTTTCTTAGGGATTCAGCTGCCTTTTGAAACTGCAGCTCTTAAACCAAAGTGAGGAAAATCAGTTCTCATTCCATGTGGCTAAAGCCCATTTCCAGGACAAACAGCAGCACAAAGGGTTAGAAATCCCTAAAGGGGAGAAGCAAGTCTCAGTGTCTCATAATCTAAATGATCACAGATAGGCACATGCTATTCCCTCCCTCTCCTTCAGAATTTGATGCAGTCAAGATACAACTTATATTTGGGATTTACTTTATTGTTAAGATAGGGATTCTTGTGTTCGGGTTTTTTTGGGGGGAAGAATCTTTGGTTTTGGTTTCATTTTCTGTTTTGGTTTGGGTGTTTTTTTGTTGCTTGCTTGTTTGTTTGATTGTTTAATTTCAGGGTTATTTTCTTCAAGCAGGGCTTCTATCTCCCTTGTTCCTTTCTAATTTCTGGGTTATGCTGAAGTCACATGTCATCCTGAGTTTTCTTATGAAGAGAAAAATATACACTGGTAGATTTGAGATAAAACTCCCAGGATGTGACCTTGAAGGAAGGAGCAGCACAACCCTTTACGCTTGTTGATGCTACTAAGACTCATGTCCTGTCTCTTTATAGAAAGCTGAACTGTAGTCCTGACTAATGCATAGGGCCAACTGCTGGAGGATGTGTGGATTTAAGCTGGTATATACACTTCCTGACCCCTCTTGTAATGGCGAGCAGCACATTCAGTTTGCTGACCACATGCAGTGATCCCTCAGCTCATCTTTCTTTACTGTCCTTTTTCTTTTTTTTTTGGCTGGGAAGGAATGAAACTTTAAACATTTAAACCCAATGCTTTAAATATGAAAAAGAAAGCAATGTATTCTTTTGTCAAAAAGGATGAAATATGATATTTTTTCCTCAGTAATGCCAATTTTCCTCATTTCTTTTGTCAGGCTTTGTAATAGATAAATGTAAATATTCACATGCCCGAAGCTGGCAGATGATATGCAGGACATATGGGTGATTTGCACGTGCAAATTAGCAGCTGGAGGCCAGCTACACTTCTTTAAACCAACGGTAACCAAGGATGCACCTGTCCCAGTGATGCACGAGACAATTCATTGGGATGCATGAAGAAAACATTTTTTTAACTGTTAATAAGTAAATGAAAACACATACTTTAAAAGTAGTGCTTATTTCATCTTTACTTCATCCTTGTTTCTTTTTTTTCCCTGTATGTTTTGTAATGTACGTAACATGTAAGTACAGTTGTACATGTGTATAACTTATGAATAAATATACATATGTAGGCAATGTGAATTCAAAGTCTTTTACCTGTGCAGATACGCAATAAAAAATGTTAGAGTCCACGCTTCTAGACCATCTTGAATGGCATTGGTTGTCTATTTAGGCAGTTTAATAATTCCTCTGACTATAATGGGAAATTAAGCACCTAGCTCACGCATAGAAATCTGAATTTACATATTTGAACTCTGAGGATTATTCTTATGCCTTATTTTTTTGGTGGTTAAACATTTGATCCTGACAAATTCTTCAATGTACTGTCATAGCACCGCAGTCACCTATATTTTATGACATGTTAGCAGTAGATATTGTGTTTCTTTCACAGAAAAATCTTCTAAGGCTGTTATGATTTTGTGATATCTGTAAGACTCTATTGAAAGACATCTTGGTACGTTTATAATCTGATTTTTATTTGCATTAAGATTTATACCTTTCATGGTAAAACAAAAATCCTTAATGCATCACTATGAGATGTCTGCAAATACCTGCGATGTAAATGAGAATGTGGTCATTGAATCATATATAGAATTATGCAAACACAGAATGTAATAAAGGTGTTAAACTTCTATTGTATGTTTTGGGGCTTTTTTGTTGTTAGTTTAAAAATATTATAGTTCATTAAGACTGGGTTGGACATAGCCTTGGGTGGCATGGTTTAGTGGGAGGTGTCCCTGCCCATGGCAGTGGGGTTGGAACTAGATGATCTTGAGGTCCTTTGCAACCCTAACTATTCTATGATTATATGTCTGTAATGTTTTTTCACATTGCCTAGCTGTTTGCTCTACGCAGAAATATTTTTCCAGATAGTTTCACATATAGTTTTAGGTATATTAATCATAAAAAAGTTTAAATAAAGAAGAATGATATCAATTTTTTAAGTGTCTGTGAAGAGTGTTCTAAAAGAGTGTCCTGGGTTCAGCAGTAGCAGCCATTTTTCTCCTTCTTAGTAGCTGGTGCAGTGCTGTGTTTTTTGACTCTCAGCCTGGGAACAGAGCTGATAACACCGATGTTTTTAGTTGCTGCTCAGTAATGTTTACTCTGACCAAGGACTTTCTGACCCTCATGCTCTGCTAGGGAGGACGGGAAGCCAAGAGGAAGCAGAGACAGGACACCTGATCCAAACTAGCCAAAGAGGTATTCCATGCCAAAGCACGTCATGCCCACTATATAAACAAAGGGCAGATGCAGCTACCCATAAGGGTTAGATCACTGCTCAGGTTGGGCTGGGTATCAGTTGCTGGCTGGCAAATGGTTGTATTTTCTTTCCTAGTTATTTCCCTTATTATTGGTGGTAGCAGTAGTGGTTTGTGTTATACCTTAGTTACTGGTCTGTTCTTATCTCAATCCATGGGAGTTACGTTCTTTTGATTCTTCTCCCCATGCCTTCAGGAATGGGGAGGAGGAAGGTGGGAAGTGAGATAGTGGCTGCGTGGTTCTCAGTTACAGGCTGGGCTTAAACCGCGACAAAAGGATAAAATGATATATTAAATACGGAAACATTTAATTTGTGACTAAATTCTGAAGAATATAAATGGGCTGGCTTTTGTTTATTAGGAAATTCTGTTGTATTTCTACAGAAACCTGTTTTGTGCCTGTTAATTTATGTAGGAATTGTAAAGAACGGTTTCTAGATTATGCTCAAATATATAAAGGCTTAGATAAGATAAAAAATAAGGCATATTTGGGGTGAAAATTATATTCCTTAATTCAGTAATTTGGTAGTTTGAAATTAAGTTCTTATTTAAATCCAGCAAATAAAATCCAGCTGCATATTCCTTCCTATAGAAATAAAGACAGACATGAACAGAACTAATGCTATCACCCCTCAAGATTATAGAAGGCCAAGAATGGTTTTTTTTTGAGCCACTTATGTTTCCAGTCTTTGATCACCTCTTTGGATCATAGCAGGGGTTGGGAGCTTATTTGCAGACATTTAGTTTGTAGTAATAGCAAAAAGGAAAGCATTATTCTGTGCTCTCTGACTTATGCAAATTCTCATCTCACTGCAGATGGGATGCATGCCCCAAAGTTTGTCAATAAAATGAAAGGAAAGAGATAAAAATTCTTATAGGTCATGCTTTTGTATATATCAGCAAAGCAGAGATTCATCCTTATTCACAACAAATTCTCTGTATAGAAGAGAAAAAAAATCTTCTGAATTTCTTTACCAATTTAAAAGGATCCATAATGCATGTAGGAAAGATAAACTGAATTATCATTTTCCAGGTTTGTATTTACTGGCCATGTCCATGAGGATTGAAAGAAAATGTGGGGTTTTTTACAAATAAAGAATTTTATACATACATATGTGTGTGTATATATATATATGTATATGTATATATATATAAAACCTATGAGCAACTTAAAGTAAGTTTTGTATATATTTATAAAAGCAAATTAATCTTTTAAAATTATTTGATAATGGCTAAGGTCTCAGATCTTGAACCCTATGTCCAGCACAGTAACAGAAGTAGTTGGTGTCTCAAAAGTTGCACTTAGGTTTTGCTCTTGCAATGTTATAAACTGACAAATGGTTCTTTGGAGAAAAAATGTTAGCAGGCATGTTCCTACACATAAGTAATGAGGTGTGTTTCTCCTTCCTTCCAGGGATATAAGAGTGTGATAACCACACGAGCTTGTTCATGGAGGAAACATTCCTGATATACATGTCAAACACCTAAGAAAAATAAAATGTTTTCATTTTTCTTTTTTTTTTCTTTCCCTTGTTTTTTTTTATTTTCTCCTTGGAATGTCAGGATGACCCTTGCGTTCTAAGGCTCTTTGGGCAAGCTATAACATTGGATCGCTGTTGCACATGAACTGACAGAAATCAGAAGCAGGGTATAAGTAGCTCCATGTCAACACAGGCTGTTATCTTTATTTTTGGTGAATAATGAACTTTATGATACATTTGTATGCCATGCCAGCTATATGAACTATGAAGCCAGAAAGAATTTTTATATAATTTAATGTGTTCTCTCTTTTCCTTAGCATAGGTAAGCTGTACTTTTGAGACTTAGCTGCCAAATCTGGCACCTGATGTGCGTAAATGTGAAGATGACCAAGGTGAGGGTTGGTGTTTTTTTTATTTCTTTTTGTTAGGCTTTTATTTTGTTGTTGTTGTTGTTGTGTTTGCATTTTTGTTGTTGTTGTTGCTTCTTTGGGGGGGAGTTGGGTTGGGTTTTGTTGTTTTTTTTTGTTGTTGTTGTTTTGGTTTGGGTTTGATTTTTGTGGTTTGGGTTGTGGTGTTTTTGTTTGCTTGTTTTTTAAACCAACATATATTTCAGTTAAGCCCCAGTCTTTTCATCTGTAATAAAAAAGAAAACTTGCCTAATTCACCTTTCTCAAAAAAGCAGAACAAAAAAAAAAAATTTGCAATGATTTCTGGAAATGTTTTATCTAAAATGTTACTTCAATGAGAACTGCCTCTTATTGCATTTCCACAGAATGATACTTTTTAAAAAAAAAGATTGTGATATTGCTTTTTATTTATAAGACAGTTGAAAGTCTCACAAGTATTTAGATATTTACGTTTTGAGCCAAGTGAAGAAAATTGAAATGAAAAAGCTTCAGATTTTTTCATTAAAAAATATTATTTAGGGGAGTTTTTACTGTACTTTATCCACCTTTAATTAACAGACTGTTGCCGTGTGGAACAAGGAGAGAAGAGTTGCAAGGCCTCTGTGGGTTGCTTAGAATAACTTTGAAATAAGACTCTTACAATAAAGAGACACTCTTGCACATCAAAAGCTTAGAGCAAAACCAATGATTTTCTATACCATTTCCCCAGATAATAGGTTTGACTCAAAAAGCCTGCATGAAATTGGCTTTACTCTTACTTATGTGGAACTAGTTATTAAAATAAAAGACCGGTTTTACCAGTTCAGTATCCCTCTAACATGCTGGCATAGAGGAGGTCAGCTTCCATTCACTGCAAAAAAGCTGGATTCAGAAACCAAACAAAACTTCCATGAACATGCTAATTCTGCCCCTAACACCCACCTGTTCAATCTATTTCAGAAATGTTAATAGGAAAGAAACCATCTCTCTGTTCCACTGATCTCCAAAGCAGGATGCCTGCACCCCGGGTGGTGGGAAAGGCAAAGCATAGGATACTTCAACAGTACCTGTCCATAAATAGATATGTCTGCTGGGGATAAAAGCTCAGAAATCTTTCACTTATGGAGTCAGTGATTAAAAAACTTTTGAGACCAATCCTCTATTCTGTTAAACGTATAAAGCAAATCCGAGAGTACACGCTTATGCACCTGATTAAGCATGAAGTTCCTACCTTTGTATGGAATGTAACTTTGCTTTGCACCCATGAGTACCTGTGAATGTGAGTGTGCTTATGTGTACATTAGTGGCAGAGGCTGTTTATGGGGACTAATGTGTGTATTAGCCTGTGAAAAGAGCAGGTGCTTTGCACACCTGCATGGTGGTAGATAAAATCATGAAACGACAGACTAGTTTGGGTTGGACGGGACCTTAAAGAACATCCAGTTCCAACCCCCTGCCATGAGCAACGACACCTTCCACTAGAGAAGGTTGCTCCAATCTGGCCTTGAACACTGCAAAGGATGGGGCAGCCACAGCCTCTTGGGGCACCCTGTGCCAGCACCTGAGTACCCTCACAGGGAAGAATTTCTGGCTGATGTCTAACCCAAATCTTCCCTCATTCAGCTTAAAGCTGCTCCCCTTTGTCCTGTCAATACATGCCCTTGTAACAGATCCCTCTCCACATTTCTTGTCAGCCTCCTTAAAGTATTGGAAGGCTGATATAATGTGTCCCCTGAGCCTTAGATATATGTAAAGAATTCACAATTTTTGTAAGAACTGTGGTGAGAAAAATGCAGCTGTATTTTGTTTTTTGAAGCCTAGTATTTTGAAGCTCAGTTACTGAGGCAAAAAAAAAAAAAGGCAAATACTCAGTGACAAGCATTTAGACTCTTCATCCATCATAGTGTTTCAAACTGGAACATAGCTTTGAAAGTGGTGCTTAAAATTTGAATAGAACATGTTGTTTAACCTGTAATGAATTATTCTCATTAAAGTATTTATTTCACTAGTGAAATGCCTTTTCTTCTCCAGTTCTTGATGCTATCTCTGAGGCTAATGGGTTCAAACTTAAACCGGGGAAGTTTAGATTGGATATGAGGAGGAAATTCTTTACTGAAAGAGTGGAGAGGCACTGGAATGGGTTGCCCAGGGAAATTGTGAGTGCTCCATCGCTGGCGGTGTTCAAGGCCAGGTTGGACAGAGCCTTGGGTGGCATGGTTTAGCGGGAGGTGTCCCTGCCCCTGGCAGGGGTTTTGGAACTAGATGATGTTAAGGTCCTTTCTAATCCTAACTATTCTATGGTCCTATGATTCTATGTGCAAAGTTCTTACTAGCTTCCTAACACACCAGCAAAGGGGTGGAAATATCATAGAGGGTTCTTAAATGTCATGGGCTTTGACCAGGACAATTTTATCAAGCACAGGAAATGCAAGTCCCACAAACATCTACCCACCTCCATCACAACCTGCAGCAGAAGAGATATAATCATAGAAACATAGAAAAGTTTGGGTTGGAAAGGACCTTAAAATCATCTAGTTCCAATCCCCCTGCACTGGGCAGGGACACCTCCCACTAAAACATGACACCCAAGGATCTGTCACACCCAGCCTTGAACACCGCCAGCAATGGAGCATTCACAACTTCCCTGGGAACCCATTCCAGTGCCTCACCACCGTCACAGTAAAGAACTTCTTCCTCATATCCAATCTAAGTTACCCCTGTTTAAGTTTGAACCCATTACCCCTTCTTCTATCACTACAGTCCCTAATGAAAAGTCCATCCCCAGCATCCCTATAGTCCCCCTTCAGATACTGGAAGACTGCTATGAGGTCTCCATGCAGCCTTCTCTTCTCCAAACTGAACAGCACAAACTTTCTCAGCCTATCTTCATACAGGAGGTGCTCCAGTCCCCTGATCATCCCCGGAGCCTCCTCTGGACTTGTTCCAACAGTTCCATGTCCTTTTTGATGTTGAGGACACCAGAACTGCACACAATACTCCAAGTGAGGTCTCACAAGAGCAGAGTAGAGGGGCAGGATCACCTCCCTGGACCTGCTGGTCATGCTCCTTTTGGTGCAGCCCAGGATACCGTTGGCTTTCTGGGCTGCAAGTGCACGCGGTTGACTCATGTTCATTTTCTCGTCGACCAAGACCCCCAAGTCCTTCTCTGCAGGGCTGCTCTCAATCTCTTCTCTGCCCAACCTGGAGCTGTGCATGGGATTGCTCCCACCCACATGGAAGACCTTGCACTTGTCATGGTTAAACTTCATCAGGTTGGCATCAGCCCACCTCTCAAGCGTGTCAAGGTCCCTCTGGATGCCATTCCTTCCCTCCAATGTATCAACCAAACCACACAGCTTGGTGTCATTGGCAAACTTGCTGAGGGCGCACTCAATCCCACTCTCCATGTCACTGACAAAGATGTTGAACAAGACCGGTCCCAACACCAATCCCTGAGGGACACCACTCATTGCTGGTCTCCAGGTGGACGCTGAGACACTGACCAGAACTCTTTGCATGCGGCCATCCATCCAGTTCTTTATCCACCAAGTGATCCACCTATCAATTTGATGTCTCTCCAACTTAGAGACAAGGATGTCATGTGGGACAGTATTAAATGTTTTGCACAAGTCCTGGTAGATGACATCAACTACTCTACCCCTGTCCATCAGTTCTGTGATAAACAAGGTCATAGGTAAATGTAAAACCTCTTCTAACGTAGCTGAAAATCACCAAGGAGAAAAGATGAGGTTACAAAAAGAACTAAATAACTTTGAATAAATTTCTGCTCAGGAGTCAAAGGGCAGGTGTTTTCAAACCCAGATACACAAATTTGAATATTGATTCAGCTTAAGTAAGAACAACATCTGATTAATTTCAATCCTTGCATTTTTTGGTTTTGTTATTACTGAAACAGGGAAGAAATGCTGAAAAGAGAGGTCTGCTGTGTGCTATTTATGTCCTTACTGAAGATTTTGAAGGAACTTTTCTGGAGGTGTCCAGTTGACTGCAGATCTTAGTGTCTGGAGATCACTTCTGAAGGACCATGTGTATTTTTGGTCCAATATCCAATGAGGTCGAGATACTAAACATATTGAGTGTTTGCCCATTATGAGCTCAAGTTGCCCTGAAAGCAGATTTCAAACTGGTGTATGGAACAGAAGGCAAGATGAAAAAACAGAAACAATCTGGTTGAAAATTATAATTAATGCAGAAAGTCTGAAGAGCTTCCAGGATTTCTGTTGCCTTGAACAGCTTTACTGAATCCACCATTCCTTTGAGGAAAAGGAAGAGAATGAATTGACAGAAAAAAAACAAGTCTTTTTTTTTCCCATTTCTGTAACTTCTTCATAAGTATTAATGTACATGCAAACCTTTCTTGAATTTATAGCACTATGATTAAAAGTAGTCAGAAAATTCACTTCCTTTTATGGAAAATACTGATTTTAATCGAGAAAATAAACAAACACATTCGCTGAAAAATAAATATTTTGATTTTATAATACAGCCATGGTACCATGGGTATTCAGGTATCTCATGTTTTAATTCTCTTCCACCACTAAGATTTGATATAAACTTTTTAACTCATCAAAGGAAGGTACTGAATTAGATAGATCTCTTCAGAGTACTATATCATTTGACCAGAGGATACACCAAAATGTAGTATATCAGAATCATCAAGGTTTTGAAATTTAACTGCATGTTGACATAACTTATCATCTCTGAATCAAGTATTTCTCAGGAGTGGCAAAGTATACTCCATCTTGACATAGTGCAAATTCATCTGAATTTCTTCAGATCTTTTCCAGGTCCACATTTCTATAATTCTATTTTTCCAGAGTTTTTCAGCAAAACCCGAAAATATTAACTTCAAAAAAATAATCACATGTTTTCTTTTGTTTTGTTTTGGATGATGGAATAAAAGGGGGGAAAAAAGTAGTAGATATTTTATACTATGCCTCAAACTAAAAACAATCACTCAAAACTTTATTTTTCAGTGATTAATATTTTCATTCAAAAATTAAATCATTTGTTTAGGAATAATCCCTATCCCAGTGCCAGAAGACCTTTATGGAACCTACAGTTCAGTTGATAAAAAGGAAACTCAAAGAGGGGAAAAAAATCTAGCAGATGGCAGCAAAAAGGTCAGATAGCAATTTTCTGACACCACAGTCTAGTTCTGGAGAATTCATGATCAGCCTTTCTGAAACAAAGTCTTGTAAATTGCCACAGCTCTGGTTCTACTTTATATGGTTTCCTGACATTGGTATGTTAAATAGCACACCAATGAAGATTTAACAATTGTGAAAGTGCATATATTTATACATCTAACTGCACATATGCATACATATTTTATAGATTTATTTATATATATTTTATAAATAAAATTTCACTTGTGTGTCTGTGTCTATATATGCATATAAATTTATGTTTATATAAAATCTTACCTGATTTACTGTGAGAAACCAGAAATGTTCCAGAGGTCAGAAGTTTTTCTTTGCAAAGAATAGTTGGCTCATCTTTTTTCTGAATGTGTAAAATCTCCTTTGCTTTATGGGTAATGGCTCTAATCCTTGTCTTCCACATTACTGTTATTCACCCTATTTCCCCAGACACATTTAGTTAAAAGGCTATCAACAGCAGACGATTAACGTACGGGACAAGGGGATGAGTCAAAACATAAATCAGACAATAATGCTGTCTTCAGCAGAGAAGAGAGTATCGACCAGCATGACAGCTTCTGCGAACTAATTATCAAAGCAACATTCCAATGTAATTGTGAAACAAGTAATATCTTTTTCCCCCTTTGCCACTTTAGCTAATGGCCATATATTAAAAGAACATGGAAAGGACAAAAATAATAATAGTAATAATCTTGAGCATGAAAGCAACCTAAACAATAACTCTATTTCATTATCAATGACTTTCCTTGTTTTTAGCTTCCATCTGCTGTAAGTAAATGGTGCAAAAAGCTGCAATTGTTCCCACAGCCTTTTAATTTCCCTACGTCTTGCTTCTGTCTACATTCTCCACATTTTTACTTTATTTTGCTCTTTTTTTTAATCTAGATTCAGAGGAAGTGGTTTATGCCATCACAAAATATTTCTGATTGTCCATCCTTCCTTCAGGCAAGAAATCTTTATGTACTTCCTAATTGCAATAAAATATTCCAAAGAAGGAAGAGGGGGAATTAAGTATGTACATCTGTATGTGTTTCAAGAGGAGAAATGGCTGGACAAGAGAAAGCATGCAAATTCTCTCCCATACAGGAAAAACAGGAAGTTCAAACTCTGATTGCGGAATATTTTGAGAGTACATATAATAAGGTCTGGCTTCCTTAGTGTCTCCTTGCTCGTTTTTCCCAACAGTAATAACAACTCCGTCTGTTCAGAGATAAGTGGATCAGTGCCCGCCTGTCCTTATTAGCCTGCTATATAGATAAGAACTAAATGCCATGTAGTATATGGCTGCATATGTGGCATTCCAGTGCAGATGAAGTCGTTCCAGAACAGAGATTTAGTTCAACGATAGATCTGGAGAATCCTAGATCATGGCCCCAAGTCTTAATACATAGGAGATCTTGCCACATCTGAAATACAGCATCAAAGCTGAAAGGAGAGCAGTTAACAAGCCTGTACTCACTGTTCATCTAAACATTCACTTTTGGCATCCATGTTGTATAGTAGAGGCCTCATAAAAGCACTGATTATGTTCTTGTTTGAATGCATAAGTAAAACTACTATTTGTCAGGGACTTTAAACTTGGACCAAAGCAGGAACTTAAAACACTAAAATCCCAAATTATGTAAATAAGAAATATCAGTGTGTGTTTCCTAAATACTGATGGGTATGGGGGTGAATTTGTGTCGTGGTTTAAGTCTCTAAAACTCATGAAGTCGCTCACTCACTCACTCCTTTCTCTTTCTTCCCCCAGTCCCAGGGGGATGGGGAGGAGCATCAAAAGAATGCAACTTCCACAGGTTGAGATAAGAACAGTTCAGTAACTAAGGTATAACAAAAATCACTGCTGCTACCACCAATAATAATAATGACAGGAGAAGTACAAAGAAAGAGAATACAACTGCTCACCAAGCCTGACCCAGCCAGTGCACCCTCCAGCAGCAAACCCCCCAATGCACCATCACACCCTTCCGGGTCTCTGCTCTCTGTTTTCACACCCTGGACATGACATGCTGTGGTATGGAATAACCTCTTTGGTCAGTTTGGGTCAGGTGTCCTGTCTCTCCTTCTTCCCGGCTCCCCCTCCTCCCTGGCATAGCATGAGACTCAGAGAGTCCTTGGCCAGACAAAACATTACCAAGCAGTAACTGAAAACACTGGTGTTATCAGCGCAGTTCCAAGGCCCAAAATCAAAAACCCAGTGCTGTACCAGCTACCAAGAAGGAGAAAAAATGACTGCTGCTGCTGAACCCATGACAATTTGAAATAGAGGTTTGAGTTCTTACATGAAGAATGTATGAATGAAGACTTACATGCACTCTGCTGACATCAACAGGACCATGAACCACATCTACAAACACTTCATTTAGCAATAGAAAGTGCATGCACAGTTTGGCTGAGCACTGGGTTTCAGTTTAGACATGAGATTTTCTTGGGATCTATAATATTGAATGGGATTACCTAAAAAGAACACCAAAGCTACATCATATTTAACGGCATTGGGCCCCTGAGGATCTTGAAATTCAGAACTACCTAAATTTGTAATCATTATTCACTAGAGTAACTATTATTCTGAATAGGACCAAATGGGAATACTTGTCCTCAGAGCGAATATTTCCACCTTCTAAGCAATATACGTGATAACTAGAATTGGTTCTGGTAAACACAGCTACTCCAGCAAGAATTCGGGTGGCTTAAGATAAACAACTTCAATACTCGTGTAAGAGTATATCAGTAGTTTTGTTGTCATGCTATCCCTGAATCTGCCTTTAAGCAGACATCTTCCTTTTTACAAAACAAAGTGTTGCAAGAAGTAGTTAGCACACAGCTGAAAAAGAATAGATGTGTTCTCAAAATTCGGTACACCTTATATTCTTAAGTCATAGTTCAATTGTTCATAAACGGGCAAGTGACACAGTCCAAAGCTGTAAGGAATAATGGCATGTTAGGTTGTGGTTAAAGACATGTAGACTCAGAATGCAAATGTTCCTGTATTTTAATTTTTTTTTTTTTTTACAAATATTGTTATTTTTATGACATGGACAAAGAAGTCTCCTTTAAAGCAAGATGAAAATCTCTGGTAAAAATATAATGATCAGCTCACCAGTTAGTATAAACTGGTGTAGCTTGGCAAATATCAACAGACTTAGCCAGTTTATACCAGCTGAAAATATCTTCCTAATATTATATACATTCAATTATTGTTCAGAATAAAGAAAATAACATCATCTTCTTTTAAACATATTCAATACAGTTTTCTAATTACACACCAGATTTAACAACAGGACAATCACAGCTGCATATAACATCCAAATTACAAACTATAATGCTGTATTAACATGGTTTTAAATTCAGAGATTCTAAAAATAATATTATTTCAAAACCTTAAAAAACACCCACCGAAACTTATTAACTTCCCCAATTCAGCAATTTAGCTCAATAACGAAGTCTTTGTATCCACCTGCATGAAATCAGCAGATTAACACTCTCATAGCCTCTTGCCAATAAGTTTGTTTCACAGCTGAGCTATTCATAGGCCTGGAAAACATAAATCAATGTACTTTAGGAATAAGCAAAACTATGCTGCCATTCTGCTTTATCCCCACCATGACTTCTTTTGTTATTGTCCCTTTTTAAATTTCCTAGAATTTTCCTGCTCTATAATTTACCAGAAGTTGCATTTCTGCCCTAAAAGGCACGTGGCCCTCCATAAAATAACATGCTGTTCCTTACTGATCCACTGAACAGATGCAGCAGAGACAGCAAAAATTAAAATGTTTATATCACCTTTGTGCTGCTCTAAGCTTTTCTGCAAAACCACCAGTGTTTAGGAGGAGATTCTTCCCCATATGCAGAACTTGGTACTTCCTCTGGGTGATCTTAAGGGCATTCTCATGGGCCCATTCAAACAGCCTGTCACGGCCCCTCTGACAATGGGGCAATGGGGCCGACGGTCATGAACTAGAAGGCAGTGAAGCCAAGGAGCTGGGATCACTTGCCAGGGAAGGGGGAATTGACAAAGCAATTGCAAGAGAGAAAAAGTCCCTCAGCCTTTGGAAGCGGCTCTTGGCAGCTGTGAAAGAGAGGTTTCCATACAAGGATGATGTTATGAGTCGTTCGGCCAAGTGGACTACTCTAGAGAAAGGCATCCAGTCTCTGAGAGAATCAGCCATTGTAGAGATGATCTATCTCACCAAGCCGAATGTTGGGGATATACCCATAGATCCAGATGAAGTCGAATGTACACGACCCATGTGGCGGAAATTTACACGGAATGCACCACCATCATATGCCCATTCATTGGCAACAATAACCTGGAGTGACATAAGACCACCAACAGTGGATGAAATGATTTATAAACTCCGAGAGTTTGAAGATAATATCACCCCTTCCATCATCTCAGCTGTGGAAAAACTGTCCCAGAACCTCCAACAATTGAGAGACAATCTATCCAGCTCCTCACGTGTACCAACACACGTCTCAGCTATTAACAGAAGGCGTCCCACTGTTCGAGAGAGAAGATATAGAAGGTATACACCACGGGCCACCCTATGGTTTTACCTGCAGGATCATGGAGAAGATATGGTGGAGTGGGATGGAAAGCCTACTTCAGTTTTGGAGGAGCAGGTGCGAGAACTGAAAAGGAGAGCAAAGGTCAAGTCTGATCACCCCATGAAGGCTGCGGCTTCAGTCTCTGGTGAGCAGGTTCCCAGATGGAGTGGAAGAGCAGATTTTACTTCAGCTCCTGTGATAAAGAAGAATAATCCATCTCTACAAGACGTGAGTGACCAATGTGATGACTACTAGAGGGGCCCCGCCTCCAGCCAGGTGGAGGGAGGGGACAATCGAACTTATTGGACTGTATGGATCAGATGGCCTGGCACATCAGTCCCACAGAAGTATAAGGCTCTAGTAGATACCGGTGCACAGTGTACTCTGATGCCATCGAGCTTTCAAGGGGTGGAACCTATTTGTATTTCTGGAGTGACAGGAGAATCCCAAGAGTTGACTGTACTGGAGGCTGAAATCAGCCTGACTGGGAGGGAATGGCAAAAACACCCCATTGTGACTGGTCCAGAGGCTCCATATATCCTTGGCATAGATTACCTCAGGAGAGGGTACTTCAAAGACCCAAAAGGGTACCGATGGGCTTTCGGTATTGCTGCTTTGGAGACAGAGGAAGTGGAGCAGCTGTCCACCTTGCCTGGTCTCTCAGAGGATCCTTCTGCTGTGGGGTTGCTGAAGGTCGAAGAACAACAAGTGCCAGTCGCGACCGCAACAGTGCACCGGCGGCAATATCGCACCAACCGAGAGTCCCTGATTCCCATCCATAAGCTGACCCGTAGATTGGAGAGTCAAGGAGTGATCAGTAGGACCCACTCACCCTTTAATAGCCCATATGGCCAGTGTGAAAGTCTAATGGAGAGTGGAGACTAACAGTAGACTATCGTGGCCTGAACGAATTTACCCCATCCTTGAGTGCTGCTGTACCAGACATGCTAGAGCTTCAGTATGAACTGGAGTCAAAGGCAGCCAAGTGGTATGCCATGACTGATATTGCCAATGATTTTTTCTCAATTCCTCTGGCAGCAGAGTGCAGTCCACAGTTCGCTCTGACTTGGAGGGGCGTTCAGTACACTTGGAACCGACTGCCCCAGGGGTGGAAACACAGCCCTACCATCTGCCATGGACTGATCCAGACTGCACTGGAACAGGGGCAAGCTCCAGAACACCTGCAATACATTGATGACATCATTGTGTGGGGTGATACAGCAGAAGAAGTCTTTGAGAAAGGGAGGAAAATAACCCAAATCCTGCTGACAGCCGGTTTTGCCATAAACCGGAGTAAGGTCAAGGGACCTGCACAGGTGATTCAATTTTGGGGAATAAAATGGCAAGATGGACGTCACCAGATCCCCACAGGTGTGATCAACAAGATAACAGCAATGTCGCCACCAACTAATAAGAAAGAAACACAAGCTTTCTTGGGTGCCGTGGGGCTCTGGAGAATGCACATCCTGAATTACAGCTTGATTGTAAGCCCTCTCTATTATGTGACCCGGAAGAAAAATGATTTTAAAGGGGGTCCTGAGCAACAACAAGCCTTTGAGCAAATTAAACGTGAGATAGTTCGTGCAGTAGCCCTCGGATCAGTCCGGGCCGGGGCAGATGTTAAAAATGTACTGTACACCGCAGTCTGGGAGAACAGTCCTACCTGGAGCCTCTGGCAGAAAGCTCCAGGGGAAGCTCGAGGTTGACCCCTCGGCTTCTGGAGTCGGGGATACAGAGGGTCTGAGGCCAGCTACACCCCAACTGAAAAAGAGATACTGGCAGCCTATGAAGGGGTTCGAGCTGCTTCGGAAGTGATTGGCACTGAAGCACAGCTCCTCCTGGCACCCCGGTTGCCCGTGCTGGGCTGGATGTTCAAAGGCAGGGTCTCCTCTACACATCCTGCAACTGATGCTACATGGAGTAAGTGGGCCGCATTAATTACACAACGAGCTCAAACAGGAAATCCCAGTCGCCCAGGAATTCTAGAAGTCATCATGGACTGGCCAGAGGGCAAAGATTTTGGAAAGTCACCAGAGGAGGAAGGAGTGATGCGTGCTGAAGAGGCCCCACCATATAATGAACTGTCAGAAAGTGAAAAGCAAGGCGCCTTATTTACTGATGGGTCTTGTCGCATTGTGGGAAAGCACCGTAGATGGAAGGCAGCAGTATGGAGTCCTCAACGACAAGTTGCAGAAACTGCTGAAGGGGAGGGTGGATCGAGTCAGTTTGCAGAAGTGAAAGCCATCCAGCTGGCCTTGGACATTGCTGAACGAGAAAAGTGGCCAGTACTTTCTCTCTATACTGACTCATGGAGGGTGGCAAATGCCCTGTGGGGGTGGTTGCAGCAATGGAAGCAGAGCAACTGGCAACGCAGAGGTAAACCCGTCTGGGCTGCTGCACCGTGGCAAGACATCGCTGCCCGAGTGCAAAACCTGGTGGTCACAGTACGCCATGTAGATGCTCATGTACCCAAGAGTCAGGCCACTGAGGAACACCAGAACAACCAACGACTGGATAAAGCAGCTAAGATTGAAGTGGCTCAGATGGACTTAGATTGGCAACATAAGGGTGAACTATTTTTGGTCCGGTGGGCCCACGACACTTCAGGCCATCAGGGCAGAGATGCAACATACAGATGGGCTCGTGACTTAACAATGGATACTATTGCCCAGGTTATTCATGACTGTGAAACATGGGCTACAATTAAGAAAGTTAAATGGTTAAAGCCCCTTTGGTATGGAGGACGATGGCTGAAGTACAAATATGGGGAGGCTTGGCAGATTGATTATACTGCACTCCCACCAACCCACCAAGGCAAGCATCATGTGCTTACCATGGTGGAAGCAACCACCGGATGGTTGGAAACATACGCTGTGCCCCACGCCACTGCCCGAAACACTATCCTGGGCCCTGAGAAACAGATTTTGTGGCGACACGGCACCCCAGAGAGAATTGAGTCAGACAATGGGACTCATTTCCGGAACAGCCTGATAGATACTTGGGCCAAAGAGCATGGCATTGAATGGGTATATCACATCCCCTACCATGCACCAGCCTCTGGGAAAATAGAATGGTACAATGGGCTATTAAAAACTACACTGAGAGCAATGGGTGTTGGGACTTTCAAACATTGGGATACACATTTACCAAAGGCCACCTGGTTGGTCAACACCAGAGGATCTGCCAACAGGGCTGGTCCAGCCCAGTCAGGACTTTTACATACTGTAGAAGAGGATAAAGTTGCTGTGGTGCACATAAAGAATTTGCTGGGGAAGACAGTCTGGGTTATTCCTGCTTCAGGTAAAGGCAAACCCACTCGTGGGATTGCTTTTGCTCAGGGACCTGGATATACTTGGTGGGTAATGTGGGAAGATGGGGAAGTCTAATGTATACCTCAAGGAGATTGGATTTTAGGAGAAAACAGCCAATGAACTCAATTGCATGCTGTTGCTTGTTATGTAATGTGTTTTTTTATAGCCTATCAACTAGATGTCTTCAAGTCATCCGTGACTGGCCCTCAGACCATCATCCCAACAAAGAACGAACTTTGATTAAACCAGGCGAATTCTGCAGTAAAGGAACAATCAGCATCAACAGGCAGCGATCCAACACTGCACACAGCCTCCCCTGTTCTGAAAGACTGTTACAAAAGGTGGAGCCTGACATCACGGACTGGATGGACTCAGCAGCTTTATAGGGATTGGCCCAGGCACTATGGGATTATATCTCTCCATCTGTGTGTGTGTGTGGATGTGTATGTACATATATATATGTATACGGGATGATATTTTGAAAATGTGGGATCTGAGCATGATGTGAATGGTATGGAATAAGGGGTGGATTGTTATGGGTTCAGCTTTCCCCCCCCCTCCCCCACAGAGTCTCATGTTACGCCGAGAAAGAGAGAAAAGTTGGGGGAGGGGAGACAGGGCGCCTGACC
Source organism: Myiopsitta monachus (assembly GCA_017639245.1). Classification (NCBI taxonomy): domain Eukaryota; kingdom Metazoa; phylum Chordata; class Aves; order Psittaciformes; family Psittacidae; genus Myiopsitta; species Myiopsitta monachus. The sequence continues at coordinate 4,991,766 of CM029941.1, read as the reverse complement.
CGGGCTGACCAATGAGGTTATTCCATACCACAGCACGTCATGCCCAGGAGGTAGGATTTGGGGCGGGGGCTCTCGCGGCACGCGGTGGGGGAAGCAGCGCGCGGACTCTGGCTGGCCACGCGGTCTCTGGAGCGACGCAGTCTCTCTCGCTCCACGCGGTCTCTGGAGCGGTGCTGTCCCTGGAGCAGCGCACGGTCTCTCGGCTCGGTCGGGTGGCGAAACGGTTGTATCCTCTCCCATTGTATTTACTTTGTCATTATTATTGTGTTGGTGGTGGCAGTAGTGATTTGTATTGTATCTCAGTTACTGGACTGTTCTTATCTCAACCCGTGGGAGTTACATTTTCTTTGGTTCCTCTCCCCATTTCCCCCCCCATCAGAGTGTGTGTGTGTGTGTGGGGTGGAAAAGGAAGGAGAAGGGAAATTCACGGCTTAAACCCCCACAGCCGGGCTGGACAGATCCTTGGGTGTCATGTTTTAGTGGGAGGTGTCCCTGCCCAATGCAGGGGGGTTGGAACTAGATGATCTTAAGGTCCTTTCCAACCCTAACTATTCTATGATTCTATGATTACCTGCTCCAGCATCTTCCCAGGACCTGAGGTGAGACTGACATGCCTCTAGTTCCCTGGATTGTCCTTGAAGACTGAAGTGACATCTCTCTTCCAATCATCAGGAATCTCTCTGATAACCACGACCTTCCAAAGGTGATTCAGAGTGGCTCAGAAGGGAGTCTGGTCAGGCAGCCTGTAGCAGACACCCACAGCGTAACCTATGTTGGAGCTGGATCACTGTCTGCTCCTGAGCAGTGGTCCATGCATTTCCACTGCTTTCTCCCATCAAGGGCAACTCTCCTACATGCTGTCTTGGCCTACCCTCCCTAGAGAGCCTATATCCATTCGTAGTAGCACTCCAGGCATATCGGCTATAAACCATGTTTCTGTAATCCCAATGAGATCATAGTCCTGAATCTGCTCAGGAAACATCTGTTTTGTCCTGCTTGCTCCCAGTGCAGAATGCTGCAAGTGTGAAGGCCCAGCAAAGATGAACCCAGTCCTGCTGATTTCCCAGAAAATGTACTAGTAGCTTTCGCCATAATGCTATCCTGCAGGCACATACTTATGTACACATACTTGAGGTGGAATGCTTTCAGACCTGCTTTGTTCATTTAAACATCTCTTGTCCACACCACCCTGTACCAAGGTGGTCCACTTTCATTTGACTGTGTGTCATCGCATCACTTCCCTCTTGTGTCAAGTTTAAAGTTCTCTGTACCAGCTCAGCCAGTCTCATGACAGAGAGGGTTTTGCCCCACCTTTTGTCTCTTCATAATGGTCCTCCTCAAAGAAGGTCGCATGGTCACAAAACCCAGTCTCTGTTGTCAACACAAGCCACACAAACAGTTGTTGACACTCAGGACCCATCTGCTCCTCCTCAGTTTCTTCCTCCTCACCAACAGAATCAAGGTGAAAACTACCTAGATCCACAAGCCCTTCATCATTGCCCCCAGAGTCCTCTGTCAGCACAGATGCCTCAAACTGCAGAAATGTAACCTACAGAAGCAGTGTTTCACCATATCTTTAACTCAGCTATGCAATTACAGTATGGTTTTCAAAAGAGCTGAGGAAATTTCCTGTGGGAACTGAACTCTCTTGCAATTACTTTTAAAAACACTACTGTATTTATTCTGTTGCAGGTTAAATGCCACAAATTGTATGTGCCTTGCTTGTAAAAGTCAGAACATTATAAGCTACAAACAAAGCTCTCAACGTTCACATACAAATCACACATCTGCAAGTCTTCAGGTAAAGCAGTTATTCCACAGAAAACATAATGAAAAATAACATTCTTTATTTCTCTGGTTTCCTCTGGAAGATTTGCAGATGAAATCTCATGTGAATTGAGATAATTTTGGAGACAATTTGGGAAAGTCACCCTTGCTCTGAGCTATTTCAAACAGTGAAGGTAAATTAATTTTAAAGGTTCATATGGAGCATAATCGGTCATAAATTAGCTCTTTTTTATTAAAAGGAAACAGATATGAAACATTACTTATTAGATCGCCATTAGGTCTAAAATAAGATGGAACAGAAGGAAAATATATCACAGAACAAGAGTAGCCTACACATGGGAAAGGTGGTGACATATGTTTCTGGTGGAAAGAGCTGAGATGGCCATGTCATTCACGAATTAATTATGAGGTGAGTGACATGGTCCTTTCTATAGCTTTAAAGACTAACGTCATCAGTAATTTTTATAGTTATAATGGAAAATACTGTGCCAATGTTATGTAAAATACACCTAAGCATGAATACACTTATGTATATACATATATACATGCATATATAAATTGATGCTTATATAAAAACATATTCTATATATGTGTGTATATATGTATCCTGCTAGGTTGCATTTGCTGTTTGATAATTTAAAGGCACAAAAAAAATTCAAACCATTTCTCTAAGATATAAACAACAGCAATAACATAATTTGGAGTTTTATGAATATGTGCTTACACATGTCCATGTATATATATATTTGTATGTTCATACAAACAATTTTATAAGGGGACTCCATCAAAGAGTCTGTACCTCTACAGACCCACCAAAACTGGTGCAGCCTTCTCCATACTTTTGTCACGTGTCACTCATTCACACCCAGACTTGCTCAATCACTGATTGCTCTCTGCAAGCTTCTGGAGAAAAATGTAAAACTTAGGGCTGCCAGTACAGTGAGAAAAAATGTTTCCTTAGTAACAACCTGTTCCTGCTTCCATGGCGCTGCGATTAATTATGAGAGGTGTTGAACTTGGTTTTCAATACCTTTTGGCCTTACATACGCATTGATTAACATCGAATAGACCAGTTTTGCAGCCCTACTCATTAAAATAATACCAGCAGAATGAAATCTAATCTGCCTAATGGAAAAAGTTAACCAAGAAAGAATTTTGATGACTGCAAAGCCAAAAACAATTAAAAAAAAAAAAAAAAAAAAAACAAAGAAAATAACATAGTATGTTGTTTTTAATTCCTCTGTTTCCTCTCTAAATAGCACATCAACTGTCATCTTTCCTCACTCAGAAGCCCTAAACCCCAAGAGATTCTGCTTATTTGAGTAAATTAATTATTTAGAGAATGATGGATTACATGACACAGAAGTAGCTAAAATGCTCCAAGGATATGATGAAAGAGTGAAAACTGTGAAACCATCTTTTCATAAAGAGAGCAGAAAATAAACCGGTTATTTATAAGATTGGTCCCAAGTGAAGCTGGAAAAGAAACAGTCCTTCTTAAGGCAGCCTACTGGGTTCAGTAGTTACTGTATTTTGGCATTTCACACTCAGATTGGATTTCTCCTTTGTACTGTGTTCCCAGAAGAGTACTATTTTTGCATCAAATAGTTTGTCTTCTTGGGAGATAATTTCTAGAGTGTTGGTGACTCTGAGATTTCTCACATGGCTTTCCAATTTCTGCTCAGTTCGAAGCAACCTTTCCTATTTGTTTGATGAAAACTATCAGTCAGTTCTGATCATTTATACTTCATAAGAGTTACTGTGTATATCTAAAAAGCGTCTTAAAGATGGTATTATATTTTATTTGCTTATTTGGGTTGAAAGAAAAAAAAAAAAAGGAGTTATTTTCCTAAAGTAGGTGTGTTTTTCCCCATGAATAAACCAGCAAATTAAACTGAATGGGTGCTCATCTGACCATAACATCCTATTCCAAACCACTTGTGTGTCTCAAAGCAGCAAGAAAACTTAGACCCATTACACCAAAAAAAATTAAAACATTCCAGGTCAAACTGATAATTTTTTTTTTTTTTTAACTTTTTCCTAATGTCCTGGGTTCAGCAGTAACAGTCATTTTTCTCATTCTTAGTAGCTGGTGCAGTGCTGTGTTTTTGACTCTCAGCCTGGGAACAGAGCTGATAACACCAATGATTTTAGTTGCTGCTCAGTAATGTTTACTCAGACAAAGGACTTCCTAAGGCTCATGCTCTGCCAGGGAGGAGGGAAAGCTGACAGGAAGCAGAAACAGGACACCTGACCCATACTAGCCAAAGAGGTATTCCATACCACAGCAAGTCATGACCAGTGTATCAACTGGAGGCAGTTATCTGTAAGGGTGAGATCGCTGTTGGGGTCGGGCTGGGTATCAGCTGGCAGGTAGTGAGCGGTCACATTCTCTTCCCTTGTTACTTCGCTTACCATTATTATTATTGGTGGTAGCTGCAGTGGTTTGTGTTATACCTTAGTTACTGGGCTGTTCTTAAATCAACCCGTTGGAATTACATTCTCTTGATTCTCCTCCCTATCCCTCTGGGAGCGGGGGGAGGAAGAAAGAGGTGGAAAGGAGAGTGAGTGAGTGGCTGCAGGGTTCTGTGTTACTGGCTGGGCTTAAACCATGACACCTCACAATGTCCTGCATAGCTGACTCTGAAAGAACAGAGTGCTTGTGTTAAAAACGCCAAATAAGATAGGAGAGCAGATGGTAACATCATTCTTCTTTAGCTAGAGAAGAGCTCAGGTCTCCTATGTGCACCTGCACAACACCATACAGTGAGTTGGTAACCACCGTTTGAAAGAAGGGAGCAAGCACTGCGAAATACTGATTAATAACAACGGGTAATCCCTCTGAAATCCCCACAGGGGATGTCACTGAGTGGGCAAAGCACTAAAGAAAAGCAACCACAGTCTTCCAGCAACTGAAAAGATTTACCTTAGTTAGACTCGATGTACAGGGAGGTGGTAGAGCATCTCTGGATAGGATATAAAACCAGTGGGTATGATAGCAGTAACTTGGTTAAAAGTCTGGAAGTAACATGTCCACAAAAGCAAAATCAGGAAGCCAGTGGACTACATGTCTAAATTAAAATGGGATCTTAAAGATGGATATATGGAAGATTTATCTGAAGAAAGAGATGAAAAGATATGAGGGTAGATTGCCACTGACCCAGGATCACAAACTATGTCCTTGGCTCCATTGAGGCACCATAAATACCCCTGGGGTCCCACTGAGATCAAAAGCTCAAAATAAAAGATCCAAAATAAGGCAATTTAGAATTGATCCCTGCTTCAGAGATATCAGCACTTCCTGTGACATTAATAATGCAGAATACTGTGAACTATAGGACAAATAAAATTGGGAATAGATTTTCTCGCAGAAAATGTACTTTAAATGCACTTTAGGTTAACAGGAAGGAGATTTAGAAAGAAATCTTCAGGTTGTGCCTAAGACTCCCACTCTATGTCAGCATCTACAACTAAATACTTTCTTTAAGGTCTGTTTAACTGAAATTAGGAGTGAATGAATATTGTCCCAAACTAAATTAATTAATCAATAAATTGTTTGGTGCCAACAGAAAAAAAAAAAAAAAGAATCTTAATATGGGCTGTACTCTCCAAACTCTGCTCTTATCTGTATGTGCTTCTATGTGTCGGCTGTTTCTTGATCATTTCTGTAGTAATATTCTATGTGACGATTTTGGACAGTCCCTAAACTCTTTGTCACAATCAATGAACACTGTGGAAGGGCAACACAGGAAGCTGTAGCAAATGGTAGGACACACAATGATACTGTGTTCGTATTTCCTGTAAGCAAACAAATATAACTCTTCAAAAAAATCTTTCTTTTCAAATGAAGGCTGCAATCTCAGTGGTATACCCACTTCTATCCCACATATTTAAGAGTTATGGCGAAGGACAACTCCAGTGAGTAAGGTATGATGGAAGAGAAGACTGGAGTTCAGCTGTTGGACTGCATTGAGAATTTTGTGCAGCTGCTTGCTTTTTCATTTTAAATGGCATACTGTTCTCTGAACATAATACATACACACACATATTTTTCTCTAGAAATTAGCAGTTATTGCCATACCCTTCTATTTTCATGTATGAGACATGAAGCTAATGAAGAAAAAGGAAAAAAAAAAAAAGCAGGAATAAGAATAACATTTTTGCCGTAGTGAAATACTGCAACAAGATGATATCACCAGGTTAAACCCTTTTACCTTGAATTTGACATGAATAATTCAAGCCTTCAAATTATTGTTCACCCACATAACCTTGTCTGTCAGTCATCAAAGGCCACTATTTCTGTCCCTGTCCAAATTTAATAGGTGTTGATTCCCCTCCTCCCCACTCTGCCTTTTCTGACTGGGACTTAAATTTATGTGATGTGCTGCTTAGCTGTGGCGACTTGTGTCTGTACGGGTCTCCCCCGACAAACTTTATCTCCTTTCATTTCATCAATATATGTCGACAATCAAGATACATGAAAGCTTTGCTGATTGTGTATTATTGCAGCAATAATGAAATGCCTCATTTGATCTTGTTTCTTTCATGGAGAAAAAATAAATAATAAAAAAAAATTATTTGCAAATTGTAAGCTATCCAGATGATGCTAACTGTGGTTGCAGAATTTACAAAGAAAATACATCCCAGCTCATAAACACAAATGATTATTTGATTAGCTTTTTTTATAAACACTGTTGGGGTCCAAGGAACAGTGATGATAATCTTTTAATTTATAGTTCCTGCAGGTTTAGATTCTGTACAAACTGTAAACAAGGAAAAGATATGAAATAAATATACAAAAAAGGAATTCACATCCTCAGTGTTTTTTAGATTGAAGTAGAAAATCTGATGCCATTCACGTGAACTGAAAACCAAACAACAAAACCAAGCAAATCCTACCCTTAATTTTTGGCTCAGCTACAACTCACAAATCAATTATCTTGCTTGATTTGAATACAGGATGACATAAAACTGTTTGTTGCACAGCAATTCTCATAATGGGGTCCTGGCCCACAGCTGGGATTCCTGGGTGCTATTGACACAAGCACAAGTAAAGACATTACCCAAGTGATCGTTTGCATGTCAGAGCAAATTCATGAGAAATTAAAGGCAACAAACCAGATCTGAACGAGAACCTGCATCCAGAGAAAATGGCTTACCTGCCCTATCCCTGCATGTTATAATGTGTACAAAACATGTTCAGGTTTCTGCATTTCCACTTTAAATTTTCTTAACAAATTTATCTTTTCACACTTTTCACCTCTTGCACTTACAGCTATACAGAGAGAAGACAGAATATGGTCAAATAGGATTTCTATGATTTACTCATTTGCCTGGATCACCAGCCAGGAAATTTCAATGGTCATCCAGTTCATCTCATCTAGCATAGCAGCATGACTGATGCATTGAAAGTAATTTAATTCTGGTTATCCTCAAGATAAGAAGCAAAGGGAAACACTTTACAGATACTTTATCCCTGGTTTAGGCAATCACAATGTCCAAATTGGCTAAATTGAAAAATGACTCATTCTCTTGTCCTGTTCCATTTAGGTCAGTTGCATACTTCCTCAGCTACTTCTGACATAAAATTCCTTTGAGGCAGCAACCACATAGTGGTACTGGCCCTTCAGACTCAATGCAGTACAGCAGCAAGGCTGTTCTCAGTGACAGGAAAACACGGAATTTTTGTAGCTTCCCTTCCCTGCTTTTACTAGCAAATAAAAAAAAAAAAAAAAAAGAGGCAATCTGCATTACAAAATACTTCATAGCCCATTTAAAGACACAAGAAAATTATTAGGCTGTAGACACAGGTTTAATCTGTATTACATGACCTGTAATAGCTGCTTTAAATTCACCAGCCTATCTGGAAGTCATTCAAGTCAGCGATGTGGAGGTGAGCAACATGGGAGAAGGAGAGCAATGGATCAATGCTTACATTGAAATCTAAGTCCTCCACATTTTGCAGAGGAAGGAGAAAAAACAAACAAACAAAAAACCAAACATTTTTATTGTTTCAAACTCTTCTCACTAGCCAGTTCATGAAGATAAGACACACAACCTACAGCCTTACATTTTTAGTTTGGGACCACCATTTTTCTATTTCAGGTTGGGTGATTTTTTTTATTTTTTCTTTAAGTTAAATAGAAATAGGACAAGAATATTTTGTATATAATCCTGTTCAAGAGTCAAACTTCTGGAGCCCAGATCTTACAGATGCCTTACAGGTCTCATGCAAGCCTGTTATGCCAGGGTAAAATGGGTATCAAAAATATCAATGAATATTTAGCCTGCTATATATTCTGTCTAAGAAATGAAAACTAAACCACTCCATCTGATCTTAGTTAGGCCACCTAACTTTTGAGGCAGCTTCTCACATTAATGTTAAATGGCTTTGACACCAATGGAGTAGTTCAACTTTACATTATTGACAGCAAACTCAGAACTTCAGTATAGATCTTTAAATTTATATACATTTTTTCAAAGATGCAAAAAAAAAAAAAATCACACTAGGATATTGGAACTGATGACATTTTCAAAAGGTAAATAAAACGTTCAGTGTGGGACTGTGTAGATAAAACAGTGAAGAGGATTGCCACGCTTAAATGATGATGAGAAAGCTTCAGTTTTGGTTTCTGCATGTCACTTGCAGATTTAACATGAGATGCAAGAGTGAATTTCCTCTAGAGAAACCAAGCTTTCTTTGTGGTTTGTCATTATGCTTTAGGTGTGACTAAAAGTAGACACTGTTGTCAAACAGCTGTCAAGGTGCTTTAGCAATGAGGAATCTGAAAGGTGAGTTAAGAAAATAGGAACATAGAATCACTTTGTTATTAAAGATTAATAATTCTTTCTTTAGAAATAGACAAGGTTTCAAGGGAAAGCTTTTGACTTTCACCTAAACCAGAAAAAACTGAGAAGGAAAGAGCGGAAAAACAAAAAAGATAAAAAATGTAGAGGAAAAGCAATAAAAGATAAATACAAATAAATTAGAAAGATTAATCTGAAAGCAGAAGTATAGAGTGGAAAAAAGGGACAGAAAAATGTATTTCATGATCTCTGATCCAAGCAAATTACTCAAAAAAATACCATGGGGGTTTCATAAAAGAATTGCCAAAATACTGATAGTACAGGTAATGGAAGTATGGAAAGTATGGAAAGATTTTAGTTACACATGCAAGGACAAAAAAAGCCTAGAGTACAAGTACACCATGAAACCAGTGCAACCTTATACATTAGCACAACTTCCAAAGCTGCTTCTGTTTCAAGATAAAATAGGGAAGAGACAGTTTTCCTGGGTTTAGCAGTAGCAGTCATTTCTCTCCTTCTTGGTAGCTGGTGCAGCGCTGTGGTTTTGACTTTCAGCCTGGGAACAGAGCTGATAACACCAGTGTTTTCAGTTACTGCTTAGTGATGTTTTGGTCTGACCAAGGACTTTCTGAGTCTCATGCTCTGCCAGGGAGGAGGGGAAGCCGGAAGGAAGCAGAGACAGGACACCTGACCCAAACTGACCAAAGAGGTATTCCATACCACAGCACATCATGGTCAGGAGGTAAAAAACTAAGGGCAGAGACTCGGAAGAGGGGGGTTTGCTGTGGGGTCGGGCTTGGTATCGGGTGTGAGCAGTTGTATTCTCTTTCTTTATATTTCTCTTGTATTATTATTGGTGGGAGCAGGAGTGATTTGTGTTATACTTTAGTTACTAAACTGTTCTTATGTCAACCTGTGGGAGTTGCATTCTTTCGATTCTCCTCCCCATCCCTCCAGGAGCGGGGGGAAGAAAAAGGGGGGAGTGAGTGAGCACACTGCGTGGCTGAGAGGCTTAAACCATGACACAGTGCACTAGCAGAAGGAAAAAGCTGCTAAAATCTCAGCTCCCGAAAAACCATCACCTTATAATTAGAAAAAAAATTTCAGACTTAAAACTTGTGCCTTGAACTGAAAAAAGTGTCACTGGAAAATCATGAAATCCTGCAAAGTCTCTCATACAGTTCTCATTTTTCTTATTCTGGGATTGTATTATCAGGTCGTTCTTCATGTTTTAATCTTGAGTTATTTTTTCCCTATGAGCATTAATTCATTTTAAACCTTAGTGGGGAAGGAAACATATCATACTTTTATATCACTTTTTATTCTCCCTTGTGCAACATGGAAACCTAAGTCTTATTTACCATCCAAATCCTGCATAACTTGTCAAATGTAAGGGCTTTCCCATAATGCTCATCACTGTAGAATCTGAATGTCTAGCAGATATGCACAAACACCCTTGCAACCGCTCTGTGAGGCAGAGCAGTATTTCTCACTCTTTGAATTTAATATTGAAATGAGCCACTAGGTCTTACTGATAGGCAACATGATTCAAGGGCCTGTTTTAGACTGGAAAACGTCAAAGGAGTTTCCCTGCTAATTAGGATTTGAATCATCCAGCGTATCAAGAAATTGTCATTTGGCTTACATCAACTCAGAATACACCTGGGTCGGCCACTAGAATACAAATTCCATCATTTTATGCTGTATAATACTTAATGGAATACTTTCAGTTACTCCTATGATAATAAAGCCTAACCAGTACTCTGACAAAAAAACAGAGCTGAAACATGCTTTGACAGCAAAATCAGTGAGGGTCTATTCTCCAGAGGTAGTTTGCATAGAGTTACTCTTTTTCTGAAGCTGAAGATAAATTACTGACCTTTCTCTTAATTTGCTCCAGTGAGTTGTTGACTTCACTCTTACAGACACCACCTAAACAGACCTTACTGAGGACAGCTGCGTATATCCCCATAAGTCAGAACTACTTGAAAGAAATGACTATTCACAAAATAATTCCCCTGGATATTCATGCATAGATTGGGCCTTTAATATCAAGACAGCAGAAAATATCTTACCTAACATGCATGTCTAAACCCTGGTTGTTAAAGCTAAACCATTTATCTGTTGCTACATAAAAGCCTGGCATCATGAAAGAGCGACTCATCTTAAGAGAGGAGCCTCTCTTTCTCCACTAAAACTTCTCTTAACACACTGTCATGGGTTCAGCAGCAGTCATATTTCTCCTTCTTGGTAGCTGGTGCAGCGCTATGTTTTTAATTTTGGGCCTAGGAACAGCGCTGATAACACCAGTGTTTTCAGTTACTGCGTAGTAATGTTTTGGTCTGACCAAGGACTTTCTGAGTCTCATGCTCTGCCAGGGAGGAGGGGAAGCTGGAAGGAAGCAGAGACAGGACACCTGACCCAAACTGACCAAAGAGGTTATTCCATACCACAGCACATCATGCCCAAGATGTAAAAAAAATGGAGAGCAGAGACCCGGAAGGGTGGGGGTTTACTGCGTGGTAGGGTTGATATCGGGTGTGAGCAGTTGTATTCTCTTTCTTTATATTTCTCTTGTATTATTATTGGTGGTAGCAGTACTGATTTGTGTTATGCCTTAGTTACTAAACTGTTCTTATCTCAACCTGTGGAAATTGCATTCTTCTGATTCTCCTCCCCATCCCCCGGGACTGGGGGAAGAAAGAGGGGAGAGTGAGTGAGACAGCAACTGCGGGAGTTATTGAGGGGCTTAAGCCACGACACACGCATTATGTGATAATGGTATATTATTAATAGCACATTATTCACAGGCCAGTTTTGACCTTTTCCATTCCTGTTTCTCTTTTGAATTACATTCTCTGTGCTGTTCACACAGAAAGCAAAACAAATAAATAAGCAAACCTGCAGGGAGTTAGACAAAGCATTCTTCTCTGTTTTGATTAGGGACTGTCTTAAGATCCTAGTTTTCCTACAGCTTGTGATAAACATTCAGTGGAGTCTGCTATCTTTAAGGAAACTTGAATGTAACATGGGGATGGCTTGCATTTCTAATTAGGAGATCTCTGGCATCTGGTCAGAGTTTAATTCACATGTCTTAAAACACTTAATATATAGTGGCATTCAAGCTGAAGCTAATCATCCACAGTCTGCCCATACAAACAGTACAAGTAAAAAATGCATCACTTAATGAGCCTGAATCAAACCTCAGTTAAATCAATGTACAACATATGCAAATAACTGTCCCCGACATTTAATGGGTTACTTTGGATTTACTGCTGGTGTAACAGATTGAGAACTGTCCCGGTTGGAGCAATCCCAGGCATAGTTCCAGGTTGGGCAGAGAAGAGATTCCGAGCAGCCCTGTGGAGAACGACTTGGGGGTGTTGCTCAATGAGAAAATGAACATGAACCAGGAGTGTGCACTCGCAGCCCAGAAAGCCAACGGTATCCTGGGCTGCATTAAAAGGAGCATGACCAGCAGGTCAAAGGAGGTGATCCTGCCCCTCTACTCTGCTCTTGTGAGACCTCACTTGGAGTATTGGGTACAGTTCTGATGTCCTCAACACAAAAAGGACATGGAACTGTTGGAACAAGTCCAGAGGAGGGCCGCGAGGATGATCAGGGGACTGGAGCACCTCCTGTATGAAGATAGGCTGAGAAAGTTTGTGCTGCTCAGTTTGGAGAAGAGAAGGCTGCATGGAGACCTCATAGCAGCCTTGCACTACCTGAAGGGGGCCTATAGGGATGCTGGGGATGGACTCTTCATTAGGGACTGTGGTGATAGGACAAGGGGTAAGAGGTTCAAACTTAAACAGAGGTAGTTTAGATTGAATGTGAGGAAGAAGTTTTTTACTGTAAGGGTGGTGAGGCACTGGAATGGGTTGTCCAGGGAAGTTGTGAATGCTCCATCGCTGGCGGTGTTCAAGTCTGTGTTGGACAGAGCCTTGGGTGTCATGGTTTAGTGTGAGGTGTCCCTGCCCATGTGTTGTGGTTTAAGCCCCCCACCCACGCAGTTTTACTCACACTCACTCCCCCTTTTTCTTCCCCCAGTCTTGGGGGGATGGGGAGAAGAACCGAAAGAATGTAATTCCCACAGGTTGAGATAAGAACAGTTTAGTAACTAAGGTATAACACAAACTACTACTGCTACCACCAGTAATAATACAAGAGAAATACAAAGAAAGAGAATACAACTGCTCACCAAGCCCGATCCAGCCAGTGCACTCCCCGGCAGCAAACCCCTCACTACCCAAAAACCTGATCATGCCGTGCACCCCCAGGCCACTATCACCACCACACCCTTCCAGGTCTCTCCCCTCCGTGTTCACATCCTGGACATGACGTGCTGTGGTATGGAATAACTTCTTTGGTCAGTTTGGGTCAGGTGTCCTGTCTCTGCTTCCTCCTGGAGCTTCCCCTCCTCCCTGGCAGAGCATGAAACTCAAAGTCCTTGGCCAGGCCGAAACATTGTCAAGCAGAAACTATAAACACTGGCGTTATCAGCGCTGCTCCCAGGCCCAAAATCAAAAACACAGTGCTGCACCAGCTACCAAGAGGAGAAAAATGACTGCTGCTGCTGAACCCATGACACCTTGGCAGGGGGTTGGAACTAGATGATCTTAAGGTCCTTTCCAACCATAACTATCCTATGATTCTATGATTCTATGATTAATCATGCATTGCTGTTGCAACCTGATTATCTCCCTCTTCTGACCATTACAGAGGCATTTGCACACTCAACCCCACTTGTTCTTGTCGTCCACGTTTATTAATATTAGATAGCAGCAGAACATGAGGATGAGCTTACATTGTCAGAGCAAGAAGCACCTAGCCCAGTCTTCAGCATTAGCCATGAACAAATGTCTAGGAAGAATGCGGGCAAGGAAAACTTATTTGATACCGAAAGATGCTAACAGAGCTTCCTGATCTGATTTTCCTAATCAGATAATTTCATCTAAAATAATAATATTCTGAAGCTTTCAAGACTACATGTTTTGGTTATCACAGAAGAAGAATTTCAGGTAGAGATCATAGAAATAGCCCTTTTATAAGTAATTATGGCTTCTTTTCTACCAGCTTCAAGAAGGCCAAAAACATGCGTCTAATTTTTCAAGCATCTTAAATGGGAAAAGGAATAAAATAGAAAAATAATATTTTCAGGTTTTTTTCTCAAACATTTAACTTTTCCATTTCAAAATGAAGTTTCTTTCTTAGAAAGCTGTGAAACAGTAAGCTATTTAGAATATCAAACAGCAATTAATTACATGTTACATTAGAAATTAATCACATTTAACAAAACAAAACTTCTCTGGTCTTAATTTTACATTTTCTCTTTTGAAAAAAAAAAAATTATAATTTGGGATCTATTTCAAACGGTCCTTTGTTATTATTTGTGTCATGATAATGAACCAGCAATTCCCACAATTTTCCAAACAGATGGGACATGAAAAGTCTTAATGTCCAAACTGATAAGAATTTGCATCTGGTAGAGGATGTGTGTGAGAGACCTTGAGGGCAACTGACAAATTAACTTACCCTGTAACACACCACAGTGAAAAAGTTGGATAGAACCCCCTGGTTCAGTGTTGGCTGAGCACTTCTTTCTCAGCACCTAGAGCTGACACTGCCCAGGTCCTTGATAGCTGCTCTGTCTGAAGGATGTTCAGCCTGGAGAAGAAAATCTGCGTGGAGGCCCATAGCAGCCTTCCAGTATCTGAAGGGTGCTACAGGGATGCCAGAGAGGGATTTTTAATCAGGGACTGTACTGATAAGACAAAGGGAGATGGGTTTAAACTGAAACAGAGGAAGTTCAGGTTAGATATAAGGAAGAAGTTATTTACTGTGAGGGTGGTGAGGCACTGGAACACAGCACCCAAAGAAGTGGTAAATGCTCCATCCTGGTCAGTGTTCTAGGACAGGCTGCACAGAGCCTTGGAAGGCAGGGTCTAGTGTGAGATGTCCCTGCCCAAGGTAGGGGGTTGTAACTAGTTGATACTAAGGTCCTTTCCAACTTTAATTATTCTCTGATTCTAGGATACCAGGCAACTTTCAAAGGATATAGGAAGAAAAGATTTGGGGAAAAAGGAAATAAGGTGTAGGGAAAAAAAAAGGGGGAGGGGGAGCTCATACTGGGTTACAAGAACACAAAAGCAGAAATGGCAGGTGTTATTTTGTGCCTATAGAGACCCACTATTGAGAAGAGTATATCAGCGAATCCAGCAATACAGTGCTTGGTCTGGACAGGCGCTGGGTCTGAAATCATGGTCAGAGTTATTTTTCCCAGACTCTTTATCCTAAAAAACATAACCCAAGTCCTCTATACAATTTTATGCACAAGTTATAACCTAAAATAAGAATATACAATAAAACCAGTATTAATACGGAGTCTCTGATACATGCAACAAAGTAAGTGTTGAAATCAGTGGAGCTGTTCTAGTAGAAAGCTGCATTATCATTCTAGTGAATAGGGCTTAGGTTTATGCAATGATGGGCTTTTAAACTCACAGAGGCAGGCAAATCAGTTGAACAAGTTTAATGAAGTCTTTTTGTATACGTGTTTTGAAATTCAAGAGCTGGTCATACAACTAAAGAGAGCTGCCTTAATGAAAACAGGGAAGGGAAGACCAGAGTAAGATTTATTTCCTATATACTTACTGCATTTTTCAGTTATATATATTTAATTTCATAACCTCAAGAGTAATAACAGGAGCAAGTACTTTTTCTAGGTTAATGCGTTATTAATTGTAGAATAAAGTCAGGTAACCAGACAACTTTGGCACCCTATTCTAAGACCACGTGAAAAAAGCTGCACATAAATTAAAGGCAAAATAAGCAACCTGGCATCTTATTGAACACAGAACATGATGTGTTGCAAACTGAAGAAGCAGTCCTGATTTATCCAGTGGAACTTGACATTTCCTGCAGGCCAGCATTGACTTAATATTAATTAAAGCTTTGCGTGAAAGTGCTATCTCTTTTCCCTCTATTGTTCTCTCAATCTGTAACCTATTTTTCTGAAATGCTGCAGTTTGTGGATATGTATAAACCTGCCTGACAGACCTGAATAGATGACTCCAAATGTCAGAACATCTGTATGTTCCTGGCAATCAAAACAGAGAGTTATCCTTTATTAATAATGTTACTTAGTTTATGGAAATGCATGTAAAACCTGCAGCTTTCAGAAAGTCACTAAGAGTTTCAGAGAAAGATGGATTTTAAAGAACAAAGAAAGCAAAGATGAGTAAATTCGTAACTTCCTTTTCTCCCATCTGAGAATTACATCCTTTCCTATCCATGAAGAGGTAGGAAAGAAAGAAATCTCCTTCTTTCAAACATCAGTTGACAATTTTAGGACATTTTGTCCCTGTCTTTGAAATTCAAAATACAAAACTGGTCTACTCTTGAACGATAATCATGTGCCCAGTATTGCCAGTGCTTCCTGAGCAAATAATTGCTGCTCTTTGTTCTCTTGTACCAAGGGTTAAATGATAGCTTGATTTTTCTATGTTCATACAGCAGTTATCACAGTGAAGAAAAAATCCTAAGAAAACGCTGGGACTAACATTTATGTTGTCTAACTCCAGCTAGTTAAAACTATGTGTTTCTAGTCATAGCCCATTATTTAAACTGTCTCCACAGTCATGGGAGAAAACAAGGTACCACCAGAGAGGAAATCATTCCATCCCAAAATAGATATTTAATACGTACGCAATAAATCATTCTCAGAAGAGACCTTGCTCTCTCATTTCATTACAGAGGAAATTTAGGTAACTACCTTAATTAAATGACTAATTTTTGTATGGCTCAAGTTAGGTGAGTTGAATCCCAGGTGAAAGGAAAAACATTGCAAAGATAATTACATATTCTTTTTTTCTTTTCTTTTTTCCCCATTTGTAAACCTGAAATGAAAAAATCCATGCCTGGAACTGCGTGTATTTCTGCTCTTGCTGAAAAGAGGCACAACACAGGCTCAACACAAAGAGTGTTGCAGAAAAAGAAAGGGAGGAGTCTCATAAAAATGATTTCTATGAACTTTGTAATAACCTCAGACAAGTACAAAAGAAAGCTTGCACTATAAAATCCATGCCTTACTTGTATTATTCAGGAACTGGTTTAGGTTTCTAAATGGAAAATATTTTGACAGGATAGGTTAAAAACATGCATCTTGTCAAATTGTATCTCAGATTCCTCTCATGCCTTTGAAGGAGTTTGTGATATGTCAAGACCATCTAAATTCCAGCCAAGTCCCTCTGCTAGTCAATACAGAAATCTTAGTTTCGAACACCTCATTTAGAGAGCTTGTGGAAGATGTGTAACACAGAGCAATTTATGTCCCCAGAATACAGCCCTTGCATCCTTCATGACCTAATTTCCCCATCTGTAAGATAAGCCCTGTGATCCTTATTTCTCTTGCAAAGGCATTAAAAAGCTTTTTTCTTAATTCCCAGCATTTATTTTTTATATATCTTGTATGGTAACTCTTACAAAAATATATGTATATATTGTAAATTATTAATGCAATCATATTTCTGGAGCTTGCTTTTATGGAACAGCATGAACTTTAAAGAAACAATATCAATTCGTATATTGAAAAAGCCCAGCATACTGGAATAAAAAGATTCACCTTTTTTAGGTGTCATTGTAATTATCTATATAATATCTTTTGAAATAATTCATCAGCTGCTGGAAGGATGAAATAAATCTTTGTGATGGGACAAAAATTTACAGAATATAAGAATTTCAATTGTCAGAATCTTATTCATCCTGCAGGGTTTTTTTTGTATAATATTTGCACAAGATTACAAAAAATTAGCAAACATTACTCTGTGTCAGTAAAAATATTTCAAAATCAATGAAGAGCTGAAAGGAAAAGTGAAATAATTATTTTCTCCCATATCTCTTCTAAGAAAACAGAATTGGTATGAACATGTCCAGGTAAGGCATTTTATTCTATGACACAGAAAATTTGTTTTCTTGCAGTGACTGAATGAATTCTGGAGTTAGCCTCACCTCTAGTTACTGCCTATTTAATCTTGCCCCAAGAGTCAATTCTCTATACAGAGATGGAGACTCATAACTGAACTGAGTTTTAGCATTCATATTCAGGTAAAATAAAAAGTGGTTTTCTGAAAGACGTATTTGTTTCCTAGAGTGTTGGAAATGCAAGGTGTTAACTTGCAGATTTTCTTAGAGAAAAATATTCACATGGACGGAAGGAGAACATGTCCAAAAGATGTAATTATGCGTATCCTAGGAACCGTGCACATCAAGAAATTGATCCTTATTCCTAAATTCTTGTATGAACAAACAGGGAGATAAAGTCCCATCCTCCAGGTATTTATGATCTTCTAATCTATCTCATTGAGTTATGAGGGCCCTTCAAGAGAAAAACTATGTATCTGTAAATAGTTTTTGAAACAATAATTTAAGCAAGTCTGGACGTACAGGCCTGACATTTGACATGTGACTGATTTTCTTTCTTGGTAGACTTTGTGTTTAGCTGCAAAGTGTAATGTGTGCCCATTTACATCTCTGTTCTTAAGTCTCATACACATTTCTGAGGTTTGCAACATATCTTTAATCTCACTTATTGTTAATTTTCCTTTTCAAGTCTTCCCTGTCAAGAGATATGAAGCAATACTGGGATATCCCTATCATAGAATCAAAGAATGTTAGAATAGTTAGAGTTGGAAAGGACCTTAAGGACATCTAGTTCCAAACCCCCTGCCATGGGCAGGGACACCTCACACTAAACCATGACACCCAAGGCTCTGTCCAACACAGACTTGAACACCGCCAGCGATGGAGCATTCACAACTTCCCTGGACAACCCATTCCAGTGCCTCACCACCCTTACAGTAAAAAACTTCTTCCTCACATTCAATCTAAACTACCTCTGTTTAAGTTTGAACCTCTTACCCCTTGTCCTATCACCACAGTCCCTAATGAAGAGTCCATCCCCAGCATCCCTATAGGCCCCCTTCAGGTAGTGCAAGGCTGCTATGAGGTCTCCATGCAGCCTTCTCTTCTCCAAACTGAGCAGCACAAACTTTCTCAGCCTATCTTCATACAGGAGGTGCTCCAGTCCCCTGATCATCCTCGCGGCCCTCCTCTGGACTTGTTCCAACAGTTCCATGTCCTTTTTGTGTTGAGGACACCAGAACCGTACACAATACACAGAGGGAGGTCGCCCGAGAGCAGAGTAGAGGGGCAGGATCACCTCCCTGGACCTGCTGGTCATGCTCCTTTGATGCAGCCCAGGATACGGTTGGCCTTCTGGGCTGCAAGCGCACACTGAAGCCGTCTCATGTTCATTTTCTCATTGAGCAACACCCCCAAGTCCTCCTCTGCAGGGCTGCTCTCAATCTCTTCTCTGCCCAACCTGGAGCTGTGCCTGGGGTTGCTCCGACCCAGGTGTAAGACCTTGCACTTGGCATGGTTAAACTTCATCAGGTTGGCATCAGCCCACCTCACAAGCGTGTCAAGGTCCCTCTGGATGCCATTCCTTCCCTCCAGCGTTATCAACCAAACCACACAGCTTGGTGTCATTGGCAAACTTGCTGAGGGCGCACTCAATCCCACTGTCCATGTCACCGACAAAGATGTTGACCAAGACCGGTCCCAACACCGATCCCTGAGGGACACCACTCATTCCTGGTCTCCAGCTGGACATTGAGCAATTGAGCACAACTCTTTGCGTGCCGCCATCCAGACAGTTCTTTATCCAGCAAGTGGTCCACCTGTCAAATTGATGTCTCTCCAATTCAAAGACAAGGATGTCATGTGAGACAGTGTCGACCGCTTTGCACAAGTCCAGGTAGATGGCGTCAACTGCTCTACCCCTGTCCTTCAGTTCCGTAACTCCATTATAGAAGGTCACCAGATTAGTCAGGCAGGATTTCTCCTTAGTGAAGCCATGTTGGCTGTCACTAAGCATCTTGTTGTTTTTCATGTGCCTTAGCATGCCTTCCAGGAAAATCTGCTCCAAGATTTTGCCAATCACAGACATGAGGCTGACTGGTCCATAGTTCCCCAGCTCATCCTGTACATGCCCCCAGTCCATATTTATGGGAAGGAAAGAGGTGTTTTGAAGGACCAAATTTAAGGATCTTGAAGAACATAAAAATGTAAGACCAGCTATAATGAGTCAAAAAGATCTTTCTAATGTTTCCAACAGCAGTCAAAATTGGATGTCGATGAAAAAGTGCAACGTCAGAGCAAGCACATGTGACTCCACCTCCTAACTCTTTCCCAGCCAGTTACTAAATGAGGATAAAGTCCCTTTTTGAGACACAAGTGTTTTCCATGCATTTGTTTTGTGGAATTCATGGGTCTTCTTCTTGCAAAGTTGTCTAGTCTCAGCTTAATCTCTTCTCAGTTTTTGTATCTCCAATATGCTAGGGAAAATAGTTTCACAGTTGAATATCTTTGCTTATATCTACAAAACCACGGGAAGAAATATGGACTAGGAATACACTACAGTTCCAATGCATGACAAATAACCATTCTCTAAAACCAAATAAATCTGGAGCAAATGTATAGGATCATACTTTTGCTCCTCTGCAGTGGCAGAGGGGAAGATCTTGCTGGTGAATTTGTGCTTGACCCCTGAATAAGCTCTGAACTTTCTTATGTAGCATGTAGAACATGTATAAAGCTCCAGGCTGCCTTCCCCTGGACAACTTGCATTGCTGAGTGACTAACAGGCTCTTCCTTAAAATTTCTATCTTTCAAATATGTTGGCAAATGCTCTCCTCAGGTGGAAATCTGCATGTGATAGAAAACAAACATGGATTAAGTTCCTCATGCATCTTCTCTTGCTTTTTCAATGTGCAAGGTCTCAAAGTGCCATTTTTTCCCTGGAGAAAAGCCATGATCCTTAAATTAAAGCCTTGGGTAGGATTAGCCTCAAAATAGAAGAAACAATAAACCAACCAGGCCAACATGGAGTCTGTGTAAGAACTAGCAAATGTAAAATAAAATGTCTGCCAAATAACCTTGTGATTTTTTGGTCAAAGAATCAGTCTCACTTTGAATTACCTCATTAATGAACATTTATAGGGCAAGAGGTCAGCAAATAGAGATGCCAAGGGAAAATGAAAGCTATGAAAATATCCCACACACAGCGAAGAAAGGGGGGTCGCTCACTAGTAATGGAGCTAGAGCAGGAAAATAAACATCCTTTCTTGGTTTTCAGGTAAGGTTTCCTGTCACCCTTCTCACTCCCTCCCTTGACTGAATGTAACCATTAATTGTGAGAATTGAACAGTTACTATGGCTAAATTGGACAGGAACCTCGGGAGGTCAAAGCGCTCCTGCTTGTTAAAGCTACTGACACATTTTACAGTTATACAAAATGTCAGAGTCCATCGTGCTGAAACTTCTCTGCTGAGGATCCTCCCTCTTGTAAAACACTCACAGATGCCTTAGGAAACTTGCAGGTAAAACCTCAAACCTACAGCTGATTCAAAATTTACCCCTCCTCGTCTCACTTCCTTTTACATTTTTGCTTATGAGCTTCTCAAGAGCATGTGGAAGATTCTTTTCCTTTTTACTATGTCCATTATTTTTTGTTTCAGGCAGAAATGTAGGTTCTGAGAAATTGAGTGACAGCAACCTCTGCTGCTTTCCTACCACTGAAACATGTCAAATTGGCGGAAAGGGGCAATTATAGTAACCACAAGGATTCAGCTATTGGCATTCAGCATCTGCTGCGCCTCTGTGGCCATGCACAGCTGTCTTTCTTCCAAGGGAAAGTGTGTAGTATCTGTAATCACAACGAACTGAGTTCTCTCTGAAGCACGCTGTGATGGCAACTTCATTTCATTCTGCATTTTTCAGCTTCAATGTAGCACCACTCTGAAGGTGATTCATATAACAAGAAGGCTAGAGAGGTATTTTAAAACACTGTCCTAAATAAAGGCTTCCTTAATCCACAGCATAACAAAATCACTTCTCAGTGTTTCTGTGATCTCCTAACAGTTCTAATATTTCATCACATAAAAATTCTGTTTGTGTTTGTCTGGAAGAATATATTTTTATTATGTTACATAGTGCTAAGCTTTCATAGAATCCCAGACTTGTTTGGGTTAAAGGGACTTTAAAGGTCATCCAGTTCCAACTCCTTTGCCACAGGTAGGGACACCTTCCACTACAGAAGGTTGCTCCAAGCCCCCTCCAACCTGGCCTTGAACACTATTAGGGATAGGGCAGCCACAGCTTCTCTGGCACCCTCTGCCAGAGCCTCAACACCCTCACAGGGAAGGACTTCTGTGAAGACGTCATCTAAATTCAGGCTGGATAGGGTTTTGAGCAACCTGGTCTAGCGTCCCTGCTGTGAGCAGGGTGGTTGTAACTGGATGAGCTTTAAGGTCCCTTATAACCTAAACCAGCCTGTGATTGTATGATTAATATGTCCAATCTGATAATTGAAAAATAAGAAAGGAGAAATGGGTTGTTGCAATCTCACATGAAACCTGGTACAGAGGATAGAAAATAAGAAGGCCTTTTTCCTATTCTACATGTGGTTTCATCTTTTTCATGCCTACCACTGCGACAGAGATTAGTGTATGGTTTCATACACTAAAGGAAGATCATAACATGACTTTCAAAGGCTTCTAGATTTTGAGTTGAGGCCGGGCACAATGAAATACTATGAAATCAAGAGCTGAGCCCTCTGCTATGAAATATGCTTCTTAGAATCATAGAATACTTAGAGTTGAAAAGGACCTTAAGATGAGGTAGACTTAAACGTAGCCTTCCCTTCTCCACGCTGAGCAGCCCCAACTTTCTCTGTCTGTCTTCGTATGGGAGGTGCTTCAGTCCACTGATCATCCTTGTGGCCTCCTCTGGACTTGTTCCAACAGTTCCATGTCTTTTTGATGCTGAGGACAACAGAACTGCACACAATACTCCAAGGGAAGTCTCACAAGAGCAGAGCAGAGGAGAGGGGCAGGATCACTTCCTTCGACCTGCTGGTCATGATCCTCTTGAAGCCCTCTAGGGCTATAGCCCATGGAACCTTAGTCAGCAGGTTCCTGAAGAGGCCAAAGTGTGCTCTCTTGAAGGCCAGGGCAGTGGGCTTGCTGCACGCTCTTCTCATTGTCCTGAGGATCTCAAATTCAACCATCTCATGATCGCTGCAATCAAGGCTGCCCTGGAGTGTCACATTGCCAACCAGCCCTTCCCTGTTGGTGAGGACGAGGTCAAGTGTGGCAACTCTCCTTGTTGGCTCCTCTGTTACTTGCAGAAGGAAGTTGTCTTCCACACAATCGAGGAACCTCCTGGATTGGTTGTGCTGGGCCTTACCATCCCTCCAACAGTTATCAGGGTGGTTGAAGTCCCCCATGAGAACAAGGGTCTGAGAGCATGAGGCAATTCCTATCTGTCTATAGAGCACTTCATCCAGAGAGCCCTCTTGATCAGGTGGTGTGTAACAGATCCCCACAGTAATGTCCCCCATTGCTGTTTGCCCTTTAACCCTGAGCCACAAACTCTCTGTCGACTGCTCATCTGTCCCCAGACAGAGTTCCATACTCTCCAGCCTATCCCTAACATAAATAGCAACTCCCCCTCCCCGTCTGCTAGGCCTGTGTTTTCTAAAGAGCCTTTAACCTTCCATTCCATCACACCAGTCATAGGAGCCATCCCACCATGTTTCTGTGATGCCTATTACATCATACCCCCTCAGACGTGCACACATCTGTAATTCCTCTCGTTTGCTCTCCATGCTTCGGGCATTTGTATAGAGGCATCTGAGCCAAGTTCCAAATGAAGAAGGCTCATTGGCTGGAGCAGCTGGAATATCTCTACATTGCTCTGAGCATTTATTATAGGTGCTGGCAACTGACTGAGTGTGCTGGGATGGATTAATGTCTCCCTCCCCCAACACATCTAGTTTAAGTCATCCTTGACCAGTCTGACAAGCCTCCTACAAAAACCACTCTTTCCCTTTCTTTGTCAGACCAGCTCCACCAACCCCCAGTAGACCTGGCCTACTAAATTGAGTCCCATGTTCTGGATACCCAAACCCCTGACTATGGCACCACCCTTCTAACCATTTATTAACCTGGCCAATCCTCCTAGCCTTTGTAAGGTACTGCCCTGTATCCTGGAGAATTGACGAAAAGACAATCTAAGCTCCAGAGCCCCCAACCACCTCTCCCAGAGCTCTGTAGTCCTTCTTTATGTTCTTGGGGCTACTGCTATCTATATGCAGCACCCACATGGATCACTAGGAGTGGGTAATAGTCAGTGGGACTGACTAGAGCAGGCAGCCTCTCTGCAGCATCCATGATCCGTACCCCTGGTAGGCAACACACCTTCCTTGAGCCAGGATCAGGCCGACAGATGGGTGTCTCTGTTCCTTTCAGAGTAGTGTCCCCTACTACTATAGCCCACTGCTTTTTCCTGGCAGTACCAATAGTGATCTTCTTTACCAGTGCATCAGACGGTTGTTCATGTGTGTGTGGTTCCTCATCAGCCCCTGCAGGACAGCAGAGCTGTTCTGGGAGGGGATTACAGATTTAGGAGGAAGCCCCTTAATTGTCCTCTTCCTCCTTTTTTTTTTTTTTTTTTTCTATTACTGTTTCCCAGCTTCCTGGGTTAGCGGCCTCCTTCTTCCCCCCATAAGCTACAATTGATACTTGAGGCCCCCGCACAGCCTGGTCCTGGAGCAAGCAGTGCTGCTGCCTCTCAGCTTCCTTGGCACCTTTCAGCCTTCTGACAGTGTCCCGCAGCTCAGTCCCTGCTGCAGGAGGACCTCCACCAGGGAGCACCGAGTGCAGTCCTGCTCATTGTGTACCCTCCTCTCAGGAGAGCAGTGCAGGCGCTCCCTACACCCCGAGCTCTGCACTGCAGCCTCCCCTCTCACCGGCTCTGTCTGGGTGCCTACACTGGCCACTGCCGGAGCAGCCAGAGCAGAGCTCCCAGTCCGGGCCCTGCTCATAAGGTGAGCGCTCACCATCCTGCTCTCCTGCCCTGGTGAACTCCCACGCAAACTGTCTCGAACCCGCGCAGTTCGCCGTGCTCCCTGGGCAGGTTTTCACCCAGTCAGGACTGGCACTGCTCCTCCTGGAGCCGACCCCTGTGACTCAGCTGCTCACATCAGCTGAGCTGCCTCCCTCAGTGACTGTTGCTGCTCCGAGTTGAAGCTCCTGGACGCTGAGCTTCCGCCTGCTCAGGTGCTGAGGGCGGCCTCTCTCGAGCTGCTCACCTCAGAATTCTTTCTAAATTTATGTTTTGGAGAAGCTCTCTGCCCCACTCTGGGAAAGGTTTTCACTGCTCTGGGTATTAAATAAGAGCTACAAAAAGACCTGTAGCTGCCATGAGGAACAAGTCCCTAGAAATTATTTTACTCATCATCTGAATGTGCTAGTGTGCTCCAGGAGCTATGCCTACAATAGAAATCACAATGCCACAGTACTGTCCTGAACAATGTGCTGCATTCAACTGTTTTTAAGTCATAGCATTTAATTGCTAGCATGCTTTCTGCATGGTTTTAGGCACAATAACTTCTCCCAGTGTCATGGTTTAATCCCAACCTGTAACTCAGAAAAACACAACCGTTCGCTCACTCCCCCTGCTCCCAGAGGGATGGAGAGGAGAACCAAAAGGATGTAACTCCCTCAGGTTGAGATAAGAATAGTCCAGTAACACTCAAAGCACTACTGCTGCCACCAATAATTATAATGATAAGGGAAATAACAAGGGAAGATAATGCAACAGCTCACTACCTGCCGACTGATACCCAGCCCGACCCCAGCAGCGATCTTGCCCTTACAGGTAACTGCCTCCAGTTGATACGCTGGTCATGACGTGCTGTGGTATGGAATACCTCTTTGGTCAGTTTGGGTCAGGTGTCCTGTCTCTGCTTCCTCCTGGTTTCACCTCCTCCCTGGCAGAGCATGAGACACAGAAAGTCCTTGGTCAGAGTAAACATTACTGGGAAACAGCTAAAAACATTAGCGTTATCATCACTATTCCCAGGCTGAGAGTCAAAAACACAGCACTGCACCATCTACTAAGAATGACAAAAATGACTGCTACTGCTGAACCCAGGACAGTATCCAGCCCTTATTCCATACCATTCATGTCATGCTCAGATCCCACATTTTTCAATATATCATCTTGTCTCATATATATATGTATATATATACACACACACACAAATAGAGACAGAGATCATTCCTTAGTGCATGGAGCAATCCCTATAAAGTTGCTGAGTCCATCCAGTCCATGATGTCCGGCTCCATCTCTTGTAACAGTCTTTCAGAGCAGGAGAGGCTGTGTGCAGTGTTGGATTGTTGCCTGCTGATGATACCGCAGTAGACATCTGGTTTCATCAAAGTTCATTTTTTGTTGGGACGATGGTCAAAGGGAAGTCAGGACCAGTTGCTGATGACCTGAAGACATCTAGTGGGTGGGCTATAAAAGTGCTACATAGCAGGCAACAGCGTACAATTGAGTTCATTGGCTGTTTTCCCCTAAAATCAAATCTCCTTGAGGTACACATTAGACTTCCCCATCTTCCCACATTACCCACCAAGTATATCTGGGTTCCTGAGCAAAAGCAATCCCACGAGTGGGTTTGCCTTTACCTGAAGCAGGAATAACCCAGACTGTCTTCCCCAGCAAATTCTTTATGTGCACCACAGCAACTTTATCCTCTTCTACAGTATGTAAAAGTCCTGCCTGGGCTGGACCAGCCCTGTTGGCAGATCCTCTGGTGTTGACCAACCAGGTGGCCTTTGGCAAATGTGTATCCCAATGTCTGAAAGTCCCACCACCCATTGTTCTCAGTGTAGTTTTTAATAGCCCATTGTACCGTTCAATTTTCCCAGAGGCTGGTGCATGGTAGGGGATGTGATATACCCATTCAATGCCATGCTCTTTGGCCCAAGTATCTATCAGGCTGTTCAGGAAATGAGTCCTATTGTCTGACTCAGTTCTCTCTGGGGTGCCGTGTCGCCACAGAGACTGTTTCTTAAGGCCCAGGATAGTGTTCCAGGCAGTGGCATGGGGCACAGCGTATGTTTCCAACCATCCGGTGGTTGCTTCCACCATGGTAATCACATGACGCTTGCCTTGGCGCGTTGGTGGGAGTGTGATATAATCAATCTGCCAAGCCTCCCCATATTTGTACTTCAGCCATCGTCCTCCATACCAAAGGGGCTTTAACCATTTAACTTTCTTAATTGTAGCCCATGTTTCACAGTCATGAATAACCTGGGCAATAGTATCCATTGCTAAGCCCACCCCTCGATCACGAGCCCATCTGTATGTTGCATCTCTGCCCTGATGGCCTGAAGTGTCACGGACCCATTGGGCCAAAAATAGTTCACCCTTACATTACCAATCTAAGCCCATCTAAGCCACTTCAATCTTAGCTGCTTTATCCAGTCGTTGGTTGTTCTGGTGTTCCTCAGTGGCCTGACTCTTGGGTACATGAGCTTCTACATGGCATATCTTCACCACCAGCTTCTGCACCCAGGCAGTGATATCTTCCCACAGTGCAGCAGCCCAGATGGGTTTCCCTCTGTGTTGCCAGTTGCTCTGCTTCCATTGCTGCAACCACCCCCACAGGGTATTCGCCACCATCCATGAGTCAGTATAGAGAGAAAGTACTGGTCACTTTTCTCGTTCAGCAATGTCCAAGGCCAGCTGGATGGCTTTCATCTCGGCAAACTGACTCAATTCACTCTCTCTTTCAGCAGTTTCTGCAACTTGGCTAGTCTGTGATGACTTCTAAAATTCCTGGACATCTGGGATTTCCTGTTGGAGCTCGTTGTATAATTAGTACAGTTGTACTGTTGTATAATTAGTAAGTACCACTTACTCTGTGCAGCATCGGTTGCATGATGTGTAGAGGAGACCCTGCCTTTGAGCATTCAGCCCAGCATGGGCAGCTGGGGTGCCAGGAGGAGCTGTGCTTCAGTGCCAATCACTTCCGAAGCAGCTCCAACCCCTTCATAGGCTGCCAATATCTCTTTTTCAGTTGGGGTGTAGCTGGCCTCAGACCCTCTGTATCCCTGACTCCAAAAGCCGAGGGATCGACCTTGAGTCTCCCCTGTAGCTTTCTCCCAGAGGTTCCAGGTAGGACCATTCTCCCTGACTGCAGTGTACAGTACATTTCTTACATCTGGCCCAGTCCGGACTGGTCTGAGGGCTACTGCATGAACTATCTCACGTTTAATTTGCTCAAAGGCTTGTTGTTGCTCAGGTCTCCATTTAAAAACATTTTTCTTCCGGGTCACATGATAGAGAGGGCTTACAATCAAACTGTAATTTGGGACCTGCATTCTCCAGAACCCCACAGCACTGAAGAAAGCTCATGTTTCTTTCTTATTAGTTGGTGGAGACATTGCTATTATCTTGTTGATCACATCTGTGGGGATCTGGCAATGTCCATCTTGCCATTTTATTCCCCAAAATTGAACCTCCTGTGCAGGTCCCTTGACCTTACTCCGGTTTATGGCAAAACCGGCTGTCAGCAGGATTTGGATTATTTTCCTCCCTTTCTAAAAGGCTTCCTCCACTGTATCACCCCACATGATAATGTCATCAACGTACTGCAGGTGTTCTGGAGCTTGCCCCTGTTCCAGTGCAGTCTGGATCAGTCCATGGCAGATGGTAGAGCTGTGTTTCCACCCCTGGCGCAATCATTTCCAATTGTACTGTACCATGATCTGTCCCTCTCTGGTATGACCAGATGACAGCACACCTCATTTAAATGTTTTACTAATTTTTCTGGATTCTGCACTTGTTCAGTGGCGAAGTTCTAAAGCACTGGAGGCACACACTGGCCTAGATACTTGTCCATACTATCCCCCACACTTTGTCACTCATGACTGTCCAGCCTTGGGGAAAATCTCTTGGTCCTCCTATATTGTTGTCTAACCCTAGACAAGTCCCAGACCCGACTCTGCTTAACTTTCGCGATCAGACAAAATGGTCATGGGTAAAACACACTTTGTATGCGTGCCAACATGGTGATCCCCATCACAATCAGCAGACAGGTCTCAAGGGTACTCAAAGGCCATTCAAAACCTTCAGAACTCTCAAATGATGTCGTAAATGGCCTGGTGAGGGAGCTGGGAAGGTAAGGGAATGTCTCCTTCAGAGGCTGATCACCCAAGGAGGTGAAAAAAGATGTGTAATTGCTATGCACTTCTATTATATACCTTCCAAAGTATATAGAGGTGGTGATCACAATGGGAACGCAAACCAGATCAGTTTCATGATCAATGATTTGATTGTATTACAAGTCATTACCATAAAGTACAATGAAACAAGAACCTTAGCCCAAGGCCCCCAGCTGATAAGCACTAACACAGCAAATACTGGCTGCAAGTAAGGTATGATATGCTGAAACTCTAAGGTCAAGAGCAGCAACTTTGAGAGCCAATAAATCAGCACTGTGACAAGAGACTATTAATCCTGAACAATGAATGCTTATCACAAATACGATTAGGCACACTGTGGTCAGATCTGTCATTATCCCAACCCTTTCTGTCCCACGCTGGGTGCCAAAAGAATTGTCATGATTTAAGCCCAGCCTGTAACTGAGAAACCATGCAGCTGTTCGCTCACTTCTCCCCTTTCTCCCCCTGCTCCCAGAGGGATGAGGAGGAGAATCAAAAGAATGTAACTCCCATGGGTTGAGGTAAGAACAGTCCAGTAACTAAGGTATAACACAAACCACTGCTGCCACCACCAATAATAATAATGACAAGGGAAATACAAGGGAAGAGAATACAACTGCTCACCATCCACCAACTGATACCCAGCGCAACCTGAGCAGTGATCTAGCCCTTCCAGGTAACTGCCCCTGTTTATATAGTGGAGCACTGCTGTATGGAATAACCTCTTTGGTTACTTTGGGTCAGGTGCCCTGTCTCGGCTTCCTCCTGGCTTCCCCTCCTCCCTGTCAGAGCATGAGACTCAAAAAGTCCTTTGTCAGAGTAATCATTACTGCATAGCAACTAAAAGCACTGGTGTTATCACAAGACTTCTCAGGCTGAGAGTCAAAAACACAGCACTGCACCAGCTACTTAGAAGGAGAAAAATGGCTGCCACTGCTGAACTAAAGACACGCAGACTCCTAGATATTTAGGAATGGGTTTAACATGACAAAACAATATCCCAAACAGGCAGCAAGCATCGTGCACTTGGATCTGGGGACAAAGCCAATTTGACTGCATAAGTACAAGCTGCTGTTGTGTTGGGGAGCCTTGAAAATGGGATCCATTGCTGGGTAGTACAGATGTAGGTAGTGTCCCACTTCAATCAAGCTCCTGTTGTGCTCCAAATTAATAAAATTAAAGGATACCTTTTAATCAGTCACATCACATCTAGGGTTAATTGTTAGTGAAAGGATCAATGTTCCCCTTGAAAAATCCCCCTAGAATGGTGACCTTTAGAAATTCCAGTGAGCACTAACTGAGGAAGAGCTATGGAGTGACCCCCTCTCATCATTCTCAAAGCAGAGGATGCATTTTTTCAGTATGTTGAATCACACTGCTTAGGAAATCTAAGAGAATATGCATTATTCTTTTGTTGTTGTCACTGTTGTATTATTATCATCATCACCATTGAAATTATTATTATTATCAAGCTGAGCATGTGCATATATGCATAGTGAGTTTGTTTTCAGGAACAGCATCACAAGACATGATAAAACAAGTGCAAAAATATATCTGTAGAAGAGTGGGTCTTTGTGTGCGTGTGTGGTAATCATAATCAGTCACACTGTATTTCTGCCTTAGGTTACACAAGCTGAAAAAAAGGTTGAGAACCACTGTTATAGATAATCCTCTGTAATGATTTTCCTTTCTTCAGGACGATCTTGACATCAGCACCTTGCCCTAGGAAAGTTTCCTTTGATCCATTTTGTGACTGAAATACAAATTCCCTATTTTTCGTTTGCCTCTCTTCAAATTAATGATCCTTGCAATAAAGATGGCCTGTCCAGGAGTGGTTCCTTCAAACAGATTAAAAGAAATAACAAAGCTAAAACTCAGGGTTGGGAATTGAGCCTGAAAGGTGGGAGGGCACTTCATCTTTATTTGCTTTCCTTTCTGCTTTTCTAAGAATGCTGTCGTGTCCTGTTACGCAGATCATCCATTGGATATTATTTCACTTATCAAGGATATAGGCAATCAGTGCTGTTAGGAGCAGAAGAGGGCTGGATTTTTAAGTCGTAATGCTTCATTATAGAGCAATTTCCATGCAAAAAAAAAAAAAAAATGCAAAATAATGTATGAACACGCATACAAAACCCAAGCTGTTAGCAGAACACTGTGGCCTCTTAAAGTTATCTACAGTTCAATAAAAAAAAATATGTCTTTTCGTGGCTGTATTAAAGAAGCTGATAAATCTATCCTCTGCTGATACAGGTACACAAAAGCCAAAACGGCTGCAAGTGCTAGACAGCAGAATCCCAGTCTGGTATCCTAAGTACATGCCTCATGCTATTTGGGATCCCATTAACATTCAAGACTGTTTCAAAGGTACACTAAGTCTAACACAGCGTCACAGAAGTCCCAGGCTTTTCTGGAGTAGAAGCAAGAGATAAGTGAGATATTTCACCAGCTTAAAATGGCAGCATACACCTACACTTAGACAATCCTAGATTTTTTTTCTCCTCTTCCTAAAAAAAGAGGAAGCTGATCCAGGCAGCAGGTCTATCAGTATAAAGACTCTAGGTCTTCCTGCTGTTCCCCACTTCCCCCCAGAATCCATGCAGAAGTAGGGACAAATATTAATTTACCTTATCTTTTTCAAGTTCGTATTTCTTCACCTACAATTTTCCTTCACCTAAATCAACATGAAAGAGAATCTGGAAATATAACTCTGAATTCAACAATGTCTAAGGCTACAAAGATCAATGAATAGATCAGGCAATAGACAGATCCAAACCTCTGCTCAAGCATAGTCTCCTAAAGTAGGTTGCTCATGGCCACGTCCAGTCAGGTTTTGAGTAGCTTCAAGGATGGAGACTCCACAACCTTTCTGGGCAACTTATGACAGTGTTTGGCCACCCTTACTGGGAAAAAATAATCATTTTTCATAAGTTTAAATACAATTTCCTGCATTTCAGTTTGTGTTTTTTGCTTCTTGTCATGTCATTGTGCACCAATGAGAGGATTCAGCCTCTTTTTTGATTTCCCCTCATGCCCCAGCAGATATTTTTGTACATGGAAAAGATCTTTCAGAGCTTTCTCTTCTCCATACTGAGCAGACATAGCTCTCACAGCACCTTGTCATCTCCTCATACACCAGATGCTCCAGTCCCTTTATCATTTTTTGTGGCCTTTGACTGGACTTGGTCCAATGTATCCATTTCATGTGAACTTTGTGAAACGCCACTTGGAGCACTGTGTACAGTTCTGGTGTCCCCAGCATAACAAGGGCATGGAACTGTTGGAACAAGTCCAGAGGAGGGAGCACCTTCCATATGAAGGCAGGCTGAGAGATCTGGGGCTGGAGAAGAGAAGCTGCATGGAGACCTCATAGCAGCCTTCCAATATCTGAAGGGGGCCTATAGGGATGTCGGAAAGAGACTGTAGTGATATAGAGGTAATGTATCACTTGTAGTGACGAGGGGTGATGGGTTCAAACTTAAACAGGGGAAGTTCAGGTTAGATATAAGGAAGAAGTTCTTTACTGTGAGGGTGGTGAGGCACTGGAGCAGGTTGCTCAAAGAAGTTGCAAATGTACCATCCCTTGCAGTGCTTAAGGCCAGGTTGGACAGGGCCTTGAGAAACATGGTTTAGTGTGAGGTGTCCCTACCCATGGCAGGCAGTTGGAACTGGATGATCTTTAAGATTCTTTCCAACCCAAACCATTCTTTGATTCTATGATTCATGAGGTTCACATGGACCCAGTTATCCAGCCTGTTGAGTTCCTTCTGAATAGCAGAACAACCGGGATGAAATATAATGCTGTATGTTCAGTAGGGTATTCACTTGCCAATGAACTTGGACAGAAAATTCAAACTGCTACTGATGCTGTTTCTGTTTTTATTATTATTATTATTTATTATTATACTTGCAATAAACCAGTAACAATTCAATGCAAATTCATCAGTCAACACTTGAACACAACAATAAAGGAAAATAATGTAACAGTGTTTGGGACCAAAACAATCTCTATTCTGAATGGTATAGCAAGAAAGAGAAATAAAGATCTTTAAGGCATTCCAGGAATGCTGTTCTGTTACTATGATATTTTTCACCAATCACTTGTCCATTCTTTCTGAACACCTGAAAATCTGTTTCTTAAATGATCACAGTGATTTCCTGATCCTGAAAAAAGGAAAAAAAAAATATATATATATAGATTTTTATTACTATTCCTTTGGTATTTTCTTGGCATGGATGATAAAAGGGAATTTATTTCCTTATATTAAGTCCACTGTTATAGGGACCAAAGTTAAGTACTCGGCACCTTTATTGACTCTGAAATGACAAACACATTTACAAATAAAATCACCACTTACAGGTGAACATTGTCAATTTTTTCATCCCATTTAGCAGACATTAATACTAGGTCATATTATTAATAATTGTTATTAATTAATGTATTTATTAAAACATACTGAATTTCACATCACTGTTTTGTTCTAGCATAAAATACACTTCAACATAATGGTTGCTGTCTTTGGATTCATTAGGGCAAGTCAACCTTTAACTAGAAGACAGTGTATTGAGAAGCTTGTTCACTTTCCATGCCCAATTAATCTTAGGTCTCTCGTTGGAGCACGTGCTATCAAATGTGTCAAACATACAATGGTTTTCTAATGTGGATTCCAGTTTATTCAATACTTAGCTAAGGTCACTGAACTTACTTTAGCAATATTTTTATTAATTACCACTATCCAATAATTCTTATTTTGCTGATTTTGGCCAGGCTAAATTCAAACTTTGTTTTCCAAAGAGGAAAATGAATGAATAATCCAGCAAATATAATATTACTGGTTTAATACATAGCTAGAACAAATGTAACTTTCATGTAGGCCTTAGATTATTGCTTTAGCAAGAAAGTCAGCTGTGCTATTAACTGGCTTTTAATTTTTTAAACCTTTTATTCTGGTACCCAACTTTGCAAATTAAAATCAGCTTGTTCTAATACTGTATTTTTGAATATTTGCTGCCTTAAATCAGGGGAAAAAAGTAAAGAAAGCAAAGAAATTGCATGTGGTAAACAAGTTAAATGACTATTGCCCAGGGCTACCAAATAAGTGTGCTGAGCCATAGTGATGATTTGCTGTATTTGTAATATTTTGTTATTTATGTTAATGTGTAAGTAACAACGAATTAAATCATCATGGAACCTATGGCACTGATTTCTTATTTTCTTATTCTTCCAAAACAACAGACACACACGTGTCTTGAGGAAGGCTAATCTTTGGGGAGTAAAGCTGACAATATTAAAGAGTGTTGAGCTAGCATCCCCCAAAAGGAGATCAACCAAGTTTATATCCCAGGAGTCATTTAAGCTCAAATTGCTGCTGACAGCATCATTATTGAATTACTTATTCATGTGATGATACTGAATTAGAGCAGGGTTCACGTTGCTGGATGCTATCCATAGTAAAGATACATATCAACATGAAGATTTTTGCTCCAGATCTTTGAGGTGTTTCCTGAATCAGCTTGCTCTTCCTCTGCTTTCAGCTGGGCCACGGGGACAAGTAAAATCCAGCCATACAGAGCTGTTGGTCAACAGGTTTACATAGGTGAAGAAATAAACAGGACACATAAGCATATAAATAAATAAAAACAAATAAACAGGGTCAAAGGTTTGTTAAATAAAAAACCAGATATGCTGGTTATGAGCATCCACAAAAGCCAAGACTTCATGATCCTTGTCAACATCTTCCAGTGTGGAAGGTGGCCTCTCTTAAAAGAGATCAGCTGCTTTGCCTTCTCTTGTATTCTGAAAGTCATTATAATCTGTTAGAAAACACAGAAAAAACCTCATAAACTATCCCAGGGCATCTTTGGAAACTAGTAATCATTCAGGAATGTTGTTTGGACAAGGAATGGAGAATCACTTTTATATTTTTCCCGTAGTTTTATTGTGAAGAAGAGGTGCACTAGATTTTGTAACTAGGATGATAAGATTTCAAGAAGAATTTGTATGGCTGAAAGGGTAAACTATGTAACAAAATGGAAGTCAGGCTGAAAGCCAAAAACTAGTGAGTGGAGTTGAAGGAGTAATGTGCATGCAACATTAAAAGTAAAATTTCTCAGATGAAGTCAGGCCGCTCAGGGAAGATGAAGATAACAGCTCTAGGACCATAAAGCTGCTAAGCCTTTTGTTGTCTTAGCAGTCTTGACAACAGACAGTCAAGGACTGAACTCATTTATGAATCAAATTTCATATTCAATAATCCTTTGACTAACACAGGCAGTTTGACTTGGAAGAGATTTACAGCTTGAGAGAGCACCTGGATGTGTCTTTCACAGATCACGGTGTTGAGACTTTTGCTACAGAAAGCAGAGAAAACTATGCCTTTTACAGGCCTATGAGACTAACTGAATGCTTTAGTTCAAGTAAAGAGGGAAGAGTAGAACAGAGTATTTTTCAGTTGAAAGGGACCTACAGCCATCATCTTGTCTAACTGCCTGACCGATTCAGGGCTGACCAAGTTAAAGCATGTTGTTAAGGGAATCGTCCAAATGCCTGGGCCTGACAAAACACTGGCATGCTTTGAGCATTGACCACCTTCCTAGGAAGCCTGTTCTAGTGTCTGACCAACCTGCTGGTAAATAAATGCTCCCTAACTTCCAGTCTAAACCTCCCCTGGTGCAGTTTTGAGAGGTAACTGGCTAGGATACTACTGAAATGGATGTTTATCTCTGAACACAGGAAGAAGGTCTTGGCAGCAAGGTGTACTGCTTTCCTTGGCCCCAGTTCCTGTTCTTGCTACCACAGATACCCTGCTCATCAGCTTCTTTTCCAATTCTCCAAGCAGTATGAAAGTTCCCACTCTATATGGCAACCAGGAGTGTACACAGAGAACATCCTGCTGTACTCATGCCTATCCCACAAGAAGCTGTAAAAGCATATGGAAGCTGCCATCACAGATCACGATGCGAATATCATGCCTCTTTACAAGACTGAATGTGACAAAAGGACCACATTTATGGGAATAGGTGGTTCAATGCCTGCTTGCCTGCCCGTCTAACAATTTATTCTATTCATCATATATTGAAAGCCTTTTACTTCCACATAATGCATCTTTTACATGGCAAGAGACAGACTCTGTTTTGCAGAATTTTGCATTGACTAGATGTAGGGCAGGAAGGGACTCAGTGACACACAGATGTGGTGAAGCACTTGAACCCGGTTTCAAAAACCACAATCCACTGGCCAGATGGGCAAGTCATTCCTTGCAGGAAACTTCACTTTGTCTATTATGGCAGTACAGCTGTCTGCAGGAGGCTATTTGCCCACCTTCAGGGGTTTTGGTAATTCGTTAGCCACTTAGACCCCAGACAGCATGAGGAGGTGAAAGCCTTAACTGTGTGACAGCTTCATTTACAAAAAAAAATAGTGCTTGGAAGTGCTCAGATGGGAAAGGCTACAGCACTGCTGAGTTCAGTTGTTAGATGATGCCTCAGACACTCCATACCAGGAATTGCATTAATTCCATCTCCTTGCCACCCCGGGAGCCGTTTCACCTCCAGCTTCTCCTTCAGAGAGCACAGAATTGAGTAGGGTGCTGGAGGAAATATCCAGAGCACTAAGAATTGCATACATCTCTTGGTCATTCTGTAGTTCTTGGTATGGGAAGGGGAAATAGGAGTTACTATGAACCTCTGGGATGGTTTCACATGCGAAGGTGGCACTGCTTACATATGGGCTGTGATGTTCTGGTTCTGTCCAGTTGATCTCTGGACTGCAAGAAAAAGAGGGTATCCTTGTACCTCCTAAAGAGGAAAAGACAGAGGTGCTTAATGAGGATAAAGAGTTTATTAAATGCCTTTTCATTAGAAGAAAGATTTAAAAGTGTTAGATTTTTAAAAGGTAAAGGGAATCACAAACTCATAGAAGAAAAATCAGCGTGTATCTTTCAATTCCAAATGAATAGCATGCATGCACATTCCAGTCTCACTGTAACCGGTTCAGGGTTTATCCCTCCAAAAGTTGTTCTAAAATTAAATTTATAAAAGGTGGAATAAATTGAGAGAGAGAGAGAGACAGGCAGAGATGCTTTGATTTCTTTGTTCCCTTCCCATAAATATTAACGCATTTCCTAGGTGCTGCCATTGTGACATGCCGTGGACGGGGGCAGGACGTGTGCTTTCTTGGCTCTCAGCCTTGCTGCATACAGATGAGTGCTTTCAGAAAGGCTGCAGGTGAAATGCACACACAAAGTAAAATTATAGCCCCTTGTCAAATGAAGCAACATGGGCCAATAATAGCTGCTTATTCTGTCAGTGGATAATGCAGTCATTGTGTCAGAGACCTACTCATTGGTGTTGTAGTACTATGGGGGGAAAGGTAATATGGGTTGCCAGGGGAAGAGTGAAACTGGCAGGTTATCAATGATATTCCTCCCCACCCAGACTTCAGAAATGTTTCCCTTCTATCAC
Organism: Myiopsitta monachus; assembly: GCA_017639245.1. Lineage (NCBI taxonomy): Eukaryota > Metazoa > Chordata > Aves > Psittaciformes > Psittacidae > Myiopsitta > Myiopsitta monachus. The sequence goes on along the minus strand of CM029941.1, from coordinate 4,954,567 downwards.
ACTAGTTCCTTTGTAACTTTCTATTCACAGTCTTTGTCATTCTCATCAGAACTAAAGGAACACAAGTTATGCAACGGACTGAAAATGCCTTAAATACGGATATATTATTATCTGGAAAAGCATAAGTTTAATATGAGTTGCAAGAAACAAAAGAAAGAAAAGCCAGTAACAGAAAGAAAAATAAAAATCAGAGATCATAATTCTTAGAGTTGCGATTATTCTGACGATGGTACCTCGGGAATTTTAAAATCGTGAGTGAATTGTGGTAGCTACTTTATAAACAAAAGAGAAATTGCAATCTTTCCCTTGAGAATCTGAAACATAACACATAAGAAGAAGTAACGGGAAACAGATAAAAGGGGTTTCATAAGGAAGTTCTGAGACAATATGGGTTTTTATAAAAATGCAATGGGCTTTTTAATTCAGTTTTTTAATATCACAAGTACCACAATTGGTTTATCTCCATTCTTTAAAAAACCCTGCTTTTAACATGTCATGATAAGTGGTCATATTAACTTCAGGGGAATTCATTTGGCTTTATTAATTTTAGAGAATTAGTCTAGCTTTTCACGTAAATAAACCATGTAATAGGTTTTCTAGAGATAGGTAACACAAGTGGACAAATCATCTCAAGCCACATAAATGTTATCCTAGAAATGTGTCTCTGTCTTTCCACTAACTATATAGGGAGACTAGTGTCCTGAGTTCAGCTGGGATAGAGTTAATATTCTTCCCAGTAGCTGGTACAGTGTTGTGTTTTGGCTCTAGGATGAGAATAATGTTGATAACTGATGTTTTAGTTGTTGTTAAGCAGTGATCAAGGGCTCTTCTGCTTCTTATGCCCTCACAGTGAAGAGGCTTGGTGTGCACAAGGAGTTGGGAGAGGACACAGCCAGGACAGCTGACCCCAGCTGACCCAAGCAATGTTCCACACCATACGGCATCATGCTCAGCATATAAACTGATAGGAAAGCTGGCAGGGGCTGCTGCTGGGGAGCCGTCTGGGCATCAGTCTGGGGGTGGTGAGTGATTGCATTATGTAGCATTTGTTCTGTATATTCTGATTCTTCTATCATTTCTAGTAGTAGTAGTAGTGGTCATAGTAGTATTTTCCCTTCCTTTTCTGTCCTATTACACTGTCTTTACCTCAATCCATTAATTTAACTTTTTTTTTTCCCCTCAATTCTCTTCCATGATGCACTGGGGAGGAATGAGAGAGCATCTATGTGAAGCTCAGTTGCCTCCTGGGCTTAAACTATGACAGCCTATTTTGGCACCCAGAGGATTCAAGGTAACAACAGGTTTGATTGGAATGTGCTAGATTAACTTGTAGTTGTAATTGCTGTTTAGATATTAGTTGGCAGGCTTCTGGGCTTGCCATGGGACTTGCTTGCCTCACTATGTATTAAAGCCTAGTGATTGTTAATGGCTGCTTTCTGCTTTTGCTGCTTTCTGCTTACTATGTTGTTGTACTGGTTATCATCTGACTCTTCTGTGATAACAGCAATAACAATGTGCTTGGGCTGGCGGGTGGCCAGGGGATCAGTGCTGTGACTGTTCTGCTGTACTGTACAGGCAGGAACACCTGTTCCAGCATGAGCTCCAGGTGAAAGGATTGTGACTTGTGGATGAACCCATGCAGGAGCAGGACACCCCAAAGTGACTATGGCTGTGGATAAGCCCATGCTACAGAAGATACCCCTGGAAGCATGAGTGAATGAGATTGTGCTGGAGCACCTCAAATACATGAACACAGATAAGCTCGCAACAAGAACATGTACAGCCCTGGAGGGACTGCTGCCATGGCTAAGGCTGTGTTGAAGCAGTTTTACTTCTAAGGAACTGTGAGTAAAGTCACGCTGAAGCAGGTATGCATGTGAAGGCATTGTGGCTCATGGAGAAGGCCACACTGGAACAGCCACATCTCAAAGCGACAGTGGCCGTGAATAAGCCTATGCCACAGCATAGCTGCATTTTATGGGTGTTACTATTGCAGGAACCCTTTGCTGCTAAGCAGGCTAGCAAGCTAGTCCATTGAAATGTTAAAGCCTACAACCTCATCCAAAGGGACCACATGTGGGGGTTGTAATGAAATGCCTTTAAATTGTTGTAAAACATGATTTGAGTTGCATGTTAGGCGCATGACTACTGCAGGAACTACCTAAGCCAATGGAGAGCAAACCTTACAAGAAAAAATGCAAGAGCAGCAGTGACTTGATCTGAGACGCCTTTGATGCCAAGTAACTCCACACAGTGTATCATCCACCATAAGATGGATCCCAAAGTCATGGGTTAAAGGGGCTCAACAGACATTTTAGAGACATTTTACAGGGGTGGTCCCATACACTACTTGTGTACTATATCAAAAGATAGGAAAGGTGATGGTGGTTAATGAAGTTTTATTGGATTATGTGAGACTTGAGCATGACATAAAAGGAATGGAACAAGGAGTGGAGGATGTGCTGGTTTGGGCTGAGATAGGCTTGTTTTTTTTCACAGTATGGAGCTATGGTTTGGACTTACGCTGGAAACAGTGTTGGTAACACAGGGATGTTTTAGTTACTGCTGAACAGTGCTTACACAGCATCAAGGCCTTCTCTGCTCCTTACACCCCCACCACCGGTGATTAGGCTGGAGATGCAGAAGGAGCTGAGAGGGGACACAGCCAGGATAGCTGATCCCAATTCTCTCAAGGGATCTTCCACACCATATGACACCATGCTTAGCATATAGACCTGAGGGAAAAAGAAGGAAAGGGGGGACATTTGGAGTGATGGCATTTGACTTCACATGTAGCCATTACATCTGATGGAGCCCTGTTGTTCTGGGGATGGCTAATGTGCCTAAGATGGGATGTGGTGAATGAATTCCCTGTTTTGCTGTGCTTACAAGCATGGATTTTTCTGTACTTATTGAAATGTCTGCATCTCAAACTGTGAGTTTTCTCATTTTTACTTTTCCCATTCCACCAGGGCAGAATGAGCAATTGGCTATGTGGGACTTTTAGTAGTCAGCTGGGGTTAAACTGCAACAGCTAGATATTTAGCTAAACTTTTTTTGTATGGATAAAATTAGGTTAAACGAATTATGACTAGAAAGAAAAAAAATGACGACTCTGAAGAGAACTTTTATGAAGATATTGTAGTTAATTCAGCTGATACAAAACTTCATACCTGTTAGGGAGAATCACTTATTTGTATTTCCATCCATGCATGAGGTCCATTTATCATAACAGAGTAATATTTGTGAAGAGGACTGCTTTAGTACTTTCTACATAAGAATTGCCAATCTCTTGCCTCCTAACAAAAATTATCAACATATTTCTCTCCCTTGTAGCCATGCATGTCCTTTAAAATATTTTTTAACATTAATTCATCTAATAATTTAAAATACCCCATTGAAATGCTTAATCTAGGATTATGGTCACTATTTCCTTCCTCTCTTAGCCAATTAGAGGCGGAGGGACCAGGGTGTACTTCAGATCATAGAATGATACCATGCATACTCAACCCTTTCTTCTCAGGTACATAATTCTATCAAGTTTTAAGTATGTTCATGTATCAGCCAAATTCAAAACTTGGAAAACCTTGGATGAAGTGAATTCAAAATCAATGACATTATCAACATTTTTTCCTACTTAAGTAGGAGATCATGTATTAAATTGATTGAAACTTTAAACAAATTTTTTGTAAAATACATGAAATAATTTGTATAAGAGTTGAGAACTTTATGTTTTGGAGGTATTTTCCTTCAGGTACTGAGCAGAGATTTTTTTTCCAAAATTAATAATATCTCTAAAGTTACAGATTCTAAGATTAGTGGAATTCAAGCAGTGTTTAGTAGTAAAAAACAACATAACATCAGCACCAAATACCAATGATTTCGAAATTACTGACTTCTAAATGCAAAATCTTTGTAAATACTTTGTTTGCATCCACATAGCAACAGTATAGATTATATACTAAGATTATACCTGGCGTTTTGGTGAGAAGATTTGTCTATATATGCAACAGAAAGATGAAATGTGAGGAAGGATTTTGCATGTTTCAGTATATAACTGACCAGGGGAAAAAAATGTTCCTTCACATCTTGAACATCTCTCATTGCATTCCAGAATATCAAGATAAGAACAAATGATTATGAATAAATCAGTAGGTGCAACATAGAAGTGAGAGTTTCTCATGCAAACTAAAATGTGTCGAGCCCACAAGAAAAAAGGTTGGAATGGGGTCTTTATTTCTCTAGGACCTCTCACATAGTTAGTTATTCAGAAAAAGTGCTTTGCTAAGATCTCATAACCTTGATTTGAGGTATCTTGATTTAAGGTATCAATTAATGCAATTTTATTTGGTCTAACCTCAAAATATATAAGGGTTTTGATTGATATTTTCTGCCTCCTCCTCAGTCATCCCTACTTCAGATTTATAATACATTTAAGAAGCTCAGAGCCCTTTTCCTGAACTATTTTCTTCCTCACATTGTTTTTGTGCTTTTAGCTTTAGAACACCTCAAATATCACAAAAAATTCAGAATTATCCTGATTCTACTGACACTTCTTTATTAAGGCCACAGATTGTAAAACCTTCCTTTTTCTGTTACAAAGTCCATCTTTTATTAGGTTTAGTAAGGATTAGACATGATCAACTAAACGCAAAATTGAAACTGCTCTGAATAGCATATGATTAATAAACTTCTTTTAAGTAAACAATTCACCCAGCTGCATTACAGAAAATGTCAGATGGGAACAGTCACTCTGATGCTACTGAAATTAGGTAATGGCATAATTAGCAGTGGTCATCAGAAGGAGTTAATATCTTAGAGTTCTGAGACTAATAAGCACTTAATGTTTTAGATATCTTCTTCTTCTTCATTATTAATGTCCATGAAGACAGAGACAGTAATTTTTCATCTCTGCAGGCACGTGTATCTTTCCACTGAACTGTGAGTGATAAATTCCTCTTTCATATTTGCAGCAATTGAGATCTATGACAGAATCACTAGGAAGTTACAAGGTAGCTCACAGGATTAGTTTCTTCCGTGCCTGGAAAAATTTTAGGCTTCAACCATCAACTATGTAAGGCCTGAGAAGTTCTGTCCCGTCCAGCGATGACATGTAATATCCAAAGCATGAGGTTTAATTTCAAGGAATAAGACAAAGATCAGCACTGGATAACCTCTCAAAACATGTTATGCATACAAAGCAGAAGGGAAATCAGATTGCGAAATGTGCTTTCAAGGTCTAGGAGGTTAAAGATTATCCATACATCTAAGCCAGTGCTCACAGAGCTTCTTTTCTATTTTGACAAAATAAATTTTCTGTCATGGCCCTGATCCATTCATTGTGAATGATGGCATGAGTCCATCTACTTGATTTCCAAAGTGCTATAACCCTTTAAAAATTTGATCCAGGAATGGATGAGGATTAGCTATCTTCCTACGTAACATTCCCACATTTTGTTGTGATATTCTGTAAGTGCTTTCAATTATTCTACTTGTTTAATATCAGGGACTTGTATCCTCTAGGATGTCCCTATTTCATGAGCAGAAATATCTGCAGAAAATTACAAAACAAGTAGAAAAAAAGCCCAAACAACTCCATCTTGCCTATAAAACCCCAAACATCCTAATCTCTTAAGGATAAAATATGGGTCCAAAAAAATAAAATAAATTAGAGAACAGAGACAAAAGGATCTTTGTGTGATTGTTAGATCAGAAAAAGACAAAGCATTTTAAAAGACAGTCTTTCCACTGTGTGATGTCTTATGTGTCACATCTGGTACCTACCTGCTTGACAGTCCCGGGCTGTAGATGTTTTCATAAAAATATATTTTTTTCCAGCTTCACCAAATTATTTGTGGTTTCATCGCTGATAACTCACACTGAACTCATTCTTCTTTTGCCCCTCAAGATGTACATGTTTTCATCTCCATTTATGTCTCCAGTATTCCCCACACAATACTATGTCTCCCTTGTGTTCATGTACAATAAGAGAAAACTATCTCAGTGATCCTCTTCTTTCTTGTTGAGGAGTAATAGAGGGAAAAAAAAATTAGAAAGAGTGTCTCTGGACAGCTTCTAGAGATTACAGAAATAGAGGCTATTTCAAAACCCAAGGAAGTCAATTAAGAGATTCATTGACTTCAACAGGCTTTGGAGCAACACATAATGAATGTAGGTTTATCTCAGTGTCTGATGGAGAGCCTCAGATCAATCAACATTGCAGCTGCTCAAGAGGAAAAACTATTTGTAAATAAATGATTCACTGATTAGTTATGATACTCTCCCCAAAGCATTTAACTACTCAACTGACAGTCCACAGAACTGATTATAAAGCGGCAAATGATAGTAGCAAGTAGTTCAGGGAGATGCGAGTACTAGCTCTATCAAATATTTTCTAGAAAGCTGATTCAATAACCCTGATGTATCCTGGTTGAATTTTTGGTAAGTCTTTTAGCTGGCCTTTCTTATTATATCATCTGAATGCTTTACAAGTCTTAATAAATTCATCCTTATAGTGTCCCTGAGGCAACAGCTACGCAAATGAAGTTGCTGAGGACAAGGAACCTCTAGGCAAAAGCCCAGAGGAAAATGTTGCAGGCAATCATATGCAAAGGAACAGCTGTCCAGGAAAGAAAATATTCTGCCCCAGTAAGAATTGACCATGGGGCAAAAATGGGAATGTTCTTGATGAGGTCAGATTTACTGGGCTATGTGGCATCAGTTTTTCCTTTCTTCTTTCTCACAAATGGGCTTTTCCCAGGATTTATGTCCACTTCAAAAGAAATAAAAATTTAAAACTCCGGGCTGTAATTTTTGATGTTGTCCTCCTGAAAGGTGTATCTGATAAAATACTTCATGGTATTATTATGACTATCAGTCTATAGTGCTGCAGCCCAATAAATGCATACTGCTATTTCTACTAAGAGACTTTGTACTGAGTTTGCAGGGCCTTGGGAACAAGGCTTGTCAGGCTCACTTTGTCTGAATTGGTGTTCATTCACCTGGCACGTTGTCTTAGCTACTTCAGCAGAAACAGCATTTTCTAATAACAGGTCACAGGCTAATTTGTTTTACTTTGCTTATGTATGTTACAACTGTAGCTTTTGGTAGGCCAGGTCTACTGGGGGCTGGTGGAGCTGGTCTGACAACAAAGAGAAAGAGCGGTTTTGATAGGGGCTGGCCAGACTGGTCAAGGATGCTTTAAACTAGATGTGTTGGTGGAGGAGGGCATCATACCATCCCAACACACGCAGGCAGTTGCCAACACCTATAATAAATGCTCAGAGCAATGTAGAGATATTCCAGCTGCTCCAGCCAATGAGCCTTCTTCATTTGGAGCTTGGCTCAGATGCCTCTATACAAATGCCAGTAGCATGGGGGAAAAAAAGAAGAATTAGAGATGTGTGCATGTCTACAGGGGTATGAAATAATAGGCTTCACAGAAACATGGTGGGATGGCTCCTATGACTGGAGTGTTGGAATGGAAAGTTACAGGCTCTTTGGGAAAGACAGGCCGGGCAGACGGGGAGAGGGAGTTGCTATTCATATTAGGGATAGGCTGGTCCCAGGAGCAGCTACAGGTTGGGCAGAGAAGAGATTCAGAGCAGCCCTGTGGAGAAGGACTTTGGGGTGTTGCTTGATGAAAAAATGAACGTGAGCTGGCTTCAGTGTGCGCTCGCAGCCCAGAAAGCCAACAGTATCCTGAGCTGCATCAAGAAAAGCATGACCAGCAGGTTGAAGGAGGTGATCCTGCCCCCGTACTCTGCTCTTGGGAGACCTCACTTGGAGTATTGTGTGCAGTTCTGGTGTCCTCAACATAAAAAGGATATAGATCTGTTGGAACAAGTCCAAAAGAGGCCACGAGGATGATCAGGGGGCTGCAGCACCTCCTGAATGAAGATAGGCTGAGAAAGTTGGGGCTGTTCAGCCTGGAGAAGAGAAGACTGCGTGGAGACCTCATAGCAGCCTTCCAGTATCTGAAGGGGGCCTATAGGGATGCTGGGGAGGGACTCTTCATTAGGGACTGTAGTGGTAGGAGAAGGGGTAACAGGTTCAAACTTAAACAGGAGAAGTTTAGATTGGATATAAGGAAGAAATTCTTTACTGTAAGGGTGGTGAGGCACTGGAATGGGTTGCCCAGGGAAGTTGTGAATGCTCCATCGCTGACGGTGTTCAAGGCTGGGTTGGATAGAGCCTTGGGTGAGATGGTTTAGTGTGAGGTTTCCCTGCTGATGGTAAGGGGCTTGGACCTAGGTGATCTTAAGGTCCTTTCCAACCCTAGCTATTCTATGATTCCCTGATTCTACAAAACAAAAGATGTGAAAGGCACTTCTGTTCATGTTGAGACTCTTTCTGAAGTGTTATTCTTTTCAGTTATAACCACATGTGGACTAATAATAATTTGGTTTAGACTGTTATGTTTTCAGCTACACACTACAAATTCCCGGATTTATACATGAAGTGTTTTCCCTAAGCAAGACCAATGATAAGTGGTTCAAGTCAGCATACAATGGAAACCAAAAAACATAGTAGTTTTTCCAGACCCTCTGGTGATAGATGCTGTACAGCTCAGAAGAGCAACAGGTTCTCTGCACAGAAGTTTACAAGATCAAGGTAAAATATCACTACAGGCAATACAGTATGTTCAAAAAGAAGGAGGCATAATATCAGAAATACAACCATGAAATTGATTTAACTAACCTTTTATTATTAATTTATTTTTCAACAAACATTCCTAGAAAGCGTTTTTGTACCTGATCGGAATCCAGCCTCTAAGGTTCTGTCCTGACATGTACCTAGAAAATGTTCCTTGCTTTCTAAAACGCTAGTGCCTTTTAGAATTTGTACTCCTATGTAGCCATGGATTAGGATTCATAAATGATCCTTAAACATCTTGCCAGTCTGGTTTCTTCCTTTTCCGGGGCACCTTGCTTAATAGACTTAGAGGAACTAAGTATTTCCCATTCTTGCACAACTTTTACACAGATCTGTAAATAGTGCAAGACAGTGCTGCAGGGCCAGCACAGCTGTACACAATACTGTTACATAGACTTTGCAATCCATCTTCTTCTTGTCTTATTGTCTTGCTCATTCTCTATCAGCCATGACATAGTGATCTTCCACTATCAGCTCATACATATTCCAGCAACTCCCCAGAAACCAGCATTGAAAAGTTTCTCTATCTTGCAGTCATTTATTTGTAGATTAGCCTCTCTAAAGAAATGAAGACCATCTTATTGTCCTCATTTAAATGGATGCTCAAGGCCAACTGAACACATTTTCTTCCAATTTGTAGAGCTATTTTCAATAGTATTGTTCTGTGATATTGTTCTATTGCTTTGTAAAGTGTGTGAATGGTGTATGGGAATTTTGCTTTAATGACTTGTTAATACTTCAAGTACAAAAGGAAACAAGAGCAGAAAACCTCTGCCAATCTCAGTAAGCTTTAAATAATGCACTGTACACAAACACGAAGTGATTCTGTGCCAAGCTTCTTAAAGGTAAAGCCTTCTACTTTAAATACAAGAAGTATGCTCACAAATTAAAAATGAAGGCACAAATCAAAGGTGTTGACAAGTTTCAGCAGCACAGACTTGTACTGTTGGGCCAGAGATGCATTGGTCACCAAGTTTCTCTAGAGGATGTTTTAATTCCAATGTCATGGAGAGTGTACCATGATTAGCTGCACAGAAATTTACCACTAGAAAAGTCCTTAAAGTGTTAAGGAGGGATTAGTATGAACCGTTATGAATAAAAACTTTGTTGTTGCTAAATACATAAGTTTTTAATGACGAATACAGGCACGCATATAGTTAAAAAAATTCTGAGTCAGGGGAGAGAGTGTTTGTGTTAACTACAATGTTTGTTAAAATTTTTATATATCTTGAGAAACTTTTAGGTGGCATTGTCTTTTGAAGACTTCTCTAGGGTTTTCTAAATTTGCAAGGAAAGACACTGGGCTTACTGCTAATACTATCATATGCATAATACATTAAAGCTTTCTTGTTAAAGGTTCTTTATAGTGTACTTCAAAATTCCTTTTCCAAGGTGATTTAAAAGCATTATAATACAAATTTAGACTCATAAAATTCTATAAGCACTCATGCTAAGCCTTTTTTTACTGCTACTGAACATCAATATTCCTTACTTGAATGTAACTCCAGAAAATTATTTGTACTTTTAAAATTGCACCCAGACTGTTCAATGCCAGAATGATTTCTTGCATGTATTTAGAGCCATTGCTACATGTGGATTTGACTCGCCTCTTTGCCTGGCACTAAAGAATGAATTAACATGGTATAACTTTAGCTAAAAACCCCAGGCTCTGTTGGCTGCCCCTAACCTTCCAGAAATTGCCTATGCAATTCACATGGATGGATCCAACCTTACTATAAACCATTAACTTAAGTATTGATACCAGAAACAGGAATATAGCATAGCTTATTTGACACTAAACCCCAAAGTTCATCAGCTAGGGGAATTTCTGACAGTTGACCCAGTGAGTTACATGCTAGCCTATCTCTTATATTACCTTTCTCCAAGCTATTTTAAATTTAACCTGTTCTTACCTTTATAAGCCACACAATGCAATAGCTTTAGCAGAGCTCAAAATGCAGGAGAGGGAGTAGTTATCTTAAGGTCACTACTGACGAGATTATTATGGTGACTTAAGAGAAATTAAACATGTACAGATGTTGATGATTGCTGTGAAAAAAAAAAAAAAAAAAAAAAAAAAACAGAAACCAAAAAACATTTTTTAATTTCTCCTAACATGAACAAACAGTAACCAATATTTTCAAGCAATATATGCACTTAGTGATTCAAAAGGTCTGTTTTCCCAGAACAAAGGAATAATGGTCGCAGAAAAAACTAAACAGAGTGGAATGAAGTTTAAGATCTTCATTGTGACAGTTCAGTTGTGTATTATTCTATAACCACTGAGTAAAATAGCTATGCTTGCAAGCTCAGTGGAAGAAAAAGGGAGCAATTAAAAGAAAAAAGATGTGCAACAGAAAAACATCATCCTCTAGGTAAGCAACACAAACTAGATAGTAATTCACACTAGAACTAATAGGTGTCATCTAAACCTGCACAATTTTTCAGTGCAGCAGTTTTCCCCTTACTGAAGTAGAAAAGCATCCCCACTCAATTTGCATGCAATGAATCCCACACTTCAGTATCCAAAATGAGATACTGATAAGTTGGAAAGACAGCAGCTAAATTCAGGTAAATCACATTTTCAGTGTGCCGTTTGTTGCAGGGATTTACTAGCCTGAATGATTGTCCCAAACCAGAGTTTTTAGGGAAAAAATGAATTTACTGTAAGAAAGAATTTAGATTCTTCAGTAGCCAATTAAACTCTGTTTCTTTCCTTTTAGCATGATACAAACAGCTGTGTTATCAACACAAAAGGCAGAAAAACTGTAAACATTTTTTGCACACATTAGTAGGGTATCTATAAAGATCTCATAAAAAATTTTGTAAGATATGAAGATACAAGGTATAACATAAATTCACTTGAAAATATGGGGAAATGCTTCCCAACAAAAGGAAATATCTTATTGTTTAAATTTCTGCACTTACCCATTACCTCTTCAGACCTATTGCTCCTTTATTCATCTAAGTGAATGAAATCATGCATGAAATAGTGTTCTATTTAGTTTAATGGTTAACGGAACCTGAATGGCTACATGCAGTACATTAGCTTACTTCTGCAAGACTCAGGAATTTTTAATACAAAGCAGAACTGTTCAGTGTATAACCTCAGTGAATAGGCCAGACTTATTTCCATTATCGGCAAATATATTCCAGTAATCACTTCCATAATATTCTTTCTTCTATAATTTCATCTTTTAACAAAGAGCCCTAAAAATCAAACTCCCAAAGCTCCACATTCTCCGGTGTTATTATTAAATAATGCCTTTGCTAGCAAGAAAATCCTAATGTTATTCCACTTTTTATCCTCACTTCCTTTAAATGGATAGCAGCTTCTGTCACCACGCACCCAGTTATAAGCAAGTATGTCTTTTTCTGAGATGCTTCTTGATAGCACACCCTCCTTAAGAAGTGCATTTTCCTTAATTACACTCCTGTTAAGAATACTCTCTTTAAAGATATTAAAGGAATTTAAAGAAAATTTCATGTACACTTTATCAACCTCACATTTAAAATGAAAATAAAACAAGATCAGTAATAGCATTGAACCTGTATAAATGCTTGAATTTTTCATTTTCTTGCAACCCAACTAAAAAAATAGGTGTTGAAGTAGAACACTGGTGTACAAGGTGTTGTAAAAACAGCTTAGCAAGAAGGTTTCTCCCTACTGAGTCTGTATAATAACAGATATGCATGTAGAAGTTGCATTAATATCTATGAGCTTCACTCATTGAAACGCATCAGGAAACATAATGGAATTCCAGAAAATTCTGCCTTCCAATGTAAAAAATGTTATGGTCTTTTTTAGAGTTTTTTCTTAATTTGAAATGACTAGGGTTTTAGAAGGGGGACAGGTTTGCCTTTGCAGGATTTCATGATGTAAGACATTATTAAGATATATAAATACATGTGTCTCAGGACATGTCTTGTTCTTCTAATTCCAAATATGTTTCTAGATATTCATATTCATATGAAGCCTTCCTCAACATAGTTAGCCCTGCTGACTCTGTGTCCATCACAAGTGCAGAAACCCCAGAGGTGACACAGGCAAGAAGCCTTTCTTTTCTACAAGCTCATTATCCTTGTTATAATGTTATGCTGATGTAGCTATACTGCTTTTGGAATTGGAACTTAATTTCTTCATACAGTTTTTGACTCTTGTTTGCTCATCTCTTAAAGCGTGCACAATTTTACCACAGACATCAGATTTCTTTTGGCTTCCTGAAAAACTAAGGGGACCTAGGACCATTTGGAATATCCTCAGTTACCTAAAACATCCAGATGGAACTGACAAATCTCACACAGGATTGTGCACATCTGAGACCAGAGAACTTGCTGGGCTATCTCAGGTCACATAACATATCTAGGTAATGGCTATTGAACAAAGTCCTTAACATCTATCCTTCAGGAGTTGCTTGCATTTTCTGTAATGGGTGTAAAAACGTATTCTAGAAAGCAGTAACCAGAGGACCAATCCTACTGCAGTTTTTAATCTGTATATTCATCTGTTTTAACCAGGGGTGGTAAGACTTCAGCTTCTAAATCCTGTGAAAGCGCAATGAAAGAAACTGGTTTTTTCTCCCTTCTGCTGCTGACAGTGTATTTAACCTTCTCTTCAGTTCTTCCCTCTGAAAGAGGCATTCAGCTTCTTTTGAAACAAATGGGCTCAGCTCAAATGTTGATACCTGACCTCTTCAAAATTATTTAAGAAGTCTTGGGATTTACTGTTCATTTCTTGACTTTCAGCTGCAGACAACTAGAAGATGACCTATGTAGCTGCACTATCTCTATTATTCCTACCTATATCGATTTAGAATTTTATTGCCACATAATATAAAGACTAAAGTCTTCTTAAGCAAAATACTTAAGCCTAGCTTCATCCATCTCAGCTTGATTCATTCTACCTCCACTTGGCAACTAGACCTCTAATATAGATCTCAATTAGATTCCCACAGTGTATGGTCCCAGGTCTGAGAGCCAGACTCCAGCAAGAATTTGGTAAGAGCAGGATAATTGGTTTCAAATGCATTTAAAAATGCAGTAGTGTGAAAGTGTATAATACTTGTTCTACATCCAAAGTAGAACAGCTGAGAAATAAGGTCTCAGCCTTAGAGAGGTTTGTCTTTTTAACAACAAATGAGTCACTGGAGCTCTGCAGAGTTACTGAAAGGGATTTCTGAACTGGAAATCTTAGCAGGAAGATTGGAAAACATCCTGCTAAAGCAGGAAGTTGAATGATATGATTTTTTCATAACTCTGCCACCCTTTTAAGTCAATATAGAATTATATTTTAATTCATTAATTGCTTCTCTGTGAGAAATATGTTTATACTTATAGTGAGGTATCTTGACATCTAAACGAGCTTTCACAGTTTGCCCTTAAGAATTCAATTCAGAGGCTAGAGAAGCATTTGCATCCAGATATTACGAGTTGGTTAAATCTAATACTTTTTAAATAGATAAGAAGTATATTGACACATGACTCCCTTGACAGAAATTTAGCAATATTTCTTGGAAAAAGAAAAAAAAAATAATCTATAGTTTACCACTAAGTAAACAAAAACCTTTCGATTTCCTTTCTTCTGCTTATCTGCATATGACCTTAAGGGTCTCTTATACCTACAAGGAATGAATATTTTCCGTCTACCCTAACGCTAATTTCTTATACTCATGATGGGAGGGGGAGCTATAATAAATATGAACGTTTAATCAATAGCTGTGTATGAAGCAAACAGTTAAGTGCAGACTGAATAATGAAGAAATACAATTCTTACTCTTGTAGCATATTTAATTAGAGCTTTACTACATGACGTAAATTGCTTCAGTCCTATGATATTACCTAAGATGCTTAAATGTTCTACAAAACTATTGATTTTGTTTTGAATGTCAGATCTTGCACTTGGCAGCTTTTTCTGTGGAATAAACAGATTACACTTGGAATTCTAATTAAGCTGCGTTTCTCAAATGAGAAGTAGAAAAACAGCAGTAGAGGTATGCAATTATTGGACTATAGCTATCAGCCTTCATGTGGTCAAAATGACCACAATTTTGAGTAGCACCATATAACACATGATTTGCTCTGAATGAAAGCTTTTACAAAGATGAATGTGTTTATCTTCAACGTATAATTTGCTGTCTTGAAAAAGATTGGTTAAATAGTTCAAATAGTACAATATTTTTATTTTTGTTTAATACATTCAGTGACTTAGCAGTGAGAAGTATTAACCTTTGGAAAAATCAATTGTGTTCTCATCTTGTCTAGTTAAGAAAAATGCACACATGCAAGAAAAGCTCCACAGAAATCTGATAGAATTAGTCAACAGTGAACCCAGCCCTCATGCTAAACTAAGCTTTTTCATCCATGTGGTGTAGTAGATGTGCTATGGCAAGGGCAGTTTAGATAGTGGAGCTGATGAGAAAAGAATGTCACTGAAGAGCCAAAAGAAAATGCCTCAGCTGTTTGCCATGACCAGTGACTAGGTGATAAGCAGCAGTTCTTCATTGTGTATTGAGCTTCTTGTGTCACTTCTGAGTACCTTGTCTTTGGAGACCTTCTGAGAATGCATAAGGTGTACTGGTTAGAAAGTTCTATCTCACATTCATTAATAATATATACACCATTTTAACTCAGCTTTTAAATCTTCCATCATCTAAAGATATAAGCTCCAGATTTATGTTCAGGTCTATTGCTACTGGCTTTCTTTGTCTTTGTGTTTGTAATCTTTAACTTCTTCCACCACATACACCAAAACTTATATTGTCCTTTCGTTGGTCTTAATAGTGGTATGACCCAGACAAAGAAAGAAAACAGTCTTTACCAAGATATGGGTAGTCCAAAACTGCTTCCTACAGCAAACTCATAAGAAACATCAGCAATCCAATAGTCTGGTAGGCTTTATTATTAATGTTTATGGGGTTTCCAGGGTTTAGTTTCTAAAGAAACTAAGTATAACTAAATATAACTGAATATAACTGATATAATATTTTCAAATGTTGAAAGATATTTTAAAATCCATGCTCCAGTGATAGAAAAAAAAAAAAAAAAAAAAAGAAAAACCTGAACTATTAAATCCTCCAATTACTCACATGCTCTTAACTCTGAAGTGTGGCAGGTTTTCTCTCTTACACACACACATACACACACACATACGCACACACAGAGAAATATACACACAGAGCTAAAAGACAATCTCTGTGTTTGCAATATGTGCCACATAATGAATTAAATCACAAAAAAACCTTTGACCTTTTAGTAAGCTATTTCAGATATTCAGCCAAATATCGCCCGTTGTGAGTTCATTATATTCTCCAGTGTCGTGGTTTAAGCCTCTCAGCCATGCAGTTTTGCTCACTCACTCCACCCTCTTTCTTCCCCCACTCCCGGAGGGATGGGAAGGAGAATTGAAAGAATGCAACTCACACAGGTTAAGAACAGTTCAGTAACTAAGGTATAACACAAACCACTGCTGCTACCACCAATAATAATAATGACAAGGGAAATACAAGGAAAGAATACAATCACTTACCACCTATACCTAGCCTGACCAAGCTGTGCACCCCCACCCTTCTGGGTCACTGCCCTCCATTTCTACATCCTGGACATGATATGCTGTGGTATGGAATAGCTCTTTGGTCAGTTTGGGTCAGGTGTCCTGTCTCTGCTTCCTCCCGGCTTCCCCTCCTCCCTGGCAGAGCATGAGGCTCAGAAAGTCCTTGGTCAGACCAAAACATTGCCAAGCAGTAACTGAAAACACTGGTGTTATCAGCGCTGTTCCCAGGCCCAAAATCAAAAACACAGCGCTGCACCAGCTACCAAGAAGGAGAAAAATGACTGCTACTGCTGAACCCAGGACATCCAGTTACTGTTAATTAAAGTCCTCTGACACATCAGTATCCTGACCTGGTCTTTGTGGTCACTACACAATAAGGAAAACTACATTGTAGATGTATGGGAGTGAAAATAAGGTATTTCAGAGAAAATAGAGTAACTCTAGTGATGATACTTAACAGAAATCATTTTACAAGGGAAAAATGCGGAACTTTTTTTCAGGAAATGTAGTAGGCCTCACTACTGCATGAGCAATGTAAAAAAGTCCTCTGTAATAAGTAATTTTTCTTCAACTCATCTGTTTGGGGTTTGTGGAATTAATGAGCAATAAGGTTAATATTCCTTACAAAATATTAGTTTTCCTTGGAAATGAGTATCTTTAAACTTTTTTCTTGTAAAGCCATTTCTAAGAACTGTTTTTTCCTTAAACAGCATTTTCACCACCTAGCTTTTTAATTTACCATTAAAATTTCACAATAAGTGTAATAGACTACCCAGGTTAGAACACTTAGACCATCTATTTAAATTAATTTTCCTAAATCCTGTAAATTCTATAACTCCCCTTCTCAGACTAAATCACATTGACTTTTAGAGAACTGAAAAGCAAAGCAATGAGCACCAGGCCCGTTTAGAGTAGCAGAAGCCATGTAGTAGGCCAGGAGAGTATAGGAAGTGCTACAGTAATCTTACAGTACACAACTGTAGTGCAAGGTCCACTGTATCACTCCCACTTTTATTTCAGAGCATATCCTACAGAAAAACTTGCAACCTGGAAATAAGAGTTATTCTCTGTTTATGAATAACCTATTGTTCTGACCTTTTTGCTTTGCAGTCAGTATTTGCTCCAGGGTGATTCAACATTAGTCTTTGGCTTTGTTGTACAATCTTAAAAACACCATTACAGGAATTTACTGGAAGGGAATACCTTGTTGCCATGGCTACTAGTGCATCATTTGAAATTGTGATGCAGCTGAATTTCGTCACCATGACAATAATTTTCTCCAGTGAAGCAATGGAGGGTCTGGATCATAACTGTAGTAGATGCAGCAGGGTTGCATTTCCTTCTGGTTACTTCTTAAAGTTGGTGCAGGTGAAACTACGGCTATAAGGATGAATTTGTAAGCCAGATAAAACTATGCCATCAATTATATGTGTGGGGGGAAAAAAAAAGAGTATTTTTTGCTTTGTTTCTTACCAGGGATTTCCTGTAGGAAATCTGCTGTCAGGCTTACCATATCTCTGTTGCTATGAGATAACGGCAGTCAAATTAAGTGCTTCCCTAGTGACCTCTTGGGCCTAACTCAATGCTCACTGAGCTTTCTCAGCTGAATGTAGTATGCTGAGTTGTGTTAGGAACATTTCCAAGACCCTTAGGGAATGTCTTTATCACAGACAGGGAAAGGCGAAGAGGATCTGCACCAAAGAAAGGGAAGCATCTGTACAACTTTGTACCCCTAACAGTTCACATAGAGCAAACTTCAAGGAGAAAGTTCAATGAAGTTGGCATTGTGTTTGGAAATAAACTCTAGTTGAAGGTCCATCATTACTCAATCCAGCTCAGTTGTCCCTAAACCTGCTGTACAGATGTGCGCTGAGACAGCTGTAATGTCCCAGATATAAGATAGACTTCTGGGGAAATGTACAGCAAATGAGTGTGAGATTGGTTTTCAGCTGGACTGAATAGAAAGAAAGAGTTTTATACCCGTACCTGTCTTCGTACCTCTTCAGGCTACAAGCTAAACATTTAGAAGTTAACTGAAAATGAAACTTCCTACAACCTTCTGGCTGATGGATTTAAGGGAATAAACCCCCCTAAATTCTTCATTCATCTGGTTAGGTGATCCTCCCACTCATGCTGTCACCATCAGTCAGCACACATGAAGGATCCCAAGTGAAATATGTTAAATCTTATTGCCTTCCTCACCTAACTTGAACATCTAAGAGACATCTCGCCTGAAGTATAAAGAAAGAAGGAGGAGGATTCAACTGTAGGTTCAAGCACCTACTTTTAGAAGTTTAAAATAGGTATGTCTGCATGTGAGTCCCACTCTAAGAGCAGGATTCACTTTCTCACAGATAAAAATATAGTACTGTCAGAAGTATCTTCTTACTGATACACAGCTGGCAGATACAAGACAGGTCTTACTGAAAAAAATAAACAGTTGAAGGGAGAGGTGGACACTCAGCAAAATGCACAATTAATGGACATGCAGTGAACAGCTCCTTAAATTTGACCTAAGGTGATAATCTAATTTCAACGTGTCTTCAAATGACAGCTTGTCGTGGTTTAAGCTGTAAATCTCATTTCTCCCTCTCTCTTCCCCCCCCACTCCGATGCGGGGGGGAATGGGGAGAAGAACCGAAAGAATATAACTCCCACGGGTTGAGATAAGAACAGTTCAGTAACTGAGATATAATTCAAATCACTACTGCTACCACCAATAATAATAATGACAAGGGAAATACAAGGGAAGAGGATACAACCGCTCACCACCCGACCGAGCCGAGAGAGAGAGAGAGACTTCCAGGTTCCTGCCCCCATATTTTACATCCTGGGCATGACATGCTGTGGTATGGAATAGCTCTTTGGTCAGTTTGGGTCAGGTGTCCTGTCTCTGCTTCCTCCCAGCTCCCCCTCCTCCCTGGCATAGCATGAGACTCAGAAAGTCCTTGGTCAGACCAAAACATTACCAAGCAGTAACTGAAAATACTGCTGTTATCAGCGCTGCTCCAGCTACCAAGGAGAAAAATGACTGCTGCTGCTGAACCCACGATGCAGCTGCACACCTTCAGTGTGTTATTAGTTGCCTGAGACAACTGCATTAGGTTATGATGAAGTATGTATGGGAACATTTATTTTTCAGCATTGGCAATTGACAATTGGCAGTGTTTTGGTTTCATCAAATAAATACTTTTAAAAATACTTCAACTTTCTGGAGGAAAACAAACAAACAAAAAAGGACCAGCTTAATCTGTTTTATTTTTTAGCATCATTATTCCTTCTGAGTAATCACAGTTGTTTCAAATTCACCCAATTTTGGTGGAAAGCATTAGTGGCGAAGCCCTCAGTGAACTCCTAAAATACTTATTCATCTTTACTTTTAGCTGACAGATGTTGTAAAAAAATGAAGATAAATTTGTCTCAGAAATTCCTAAGTATGTATTTACACAAATTTGTCACTCTTAGGAATGTTTGGTCTATTCCATTCTTGATGCATAAATTCCAAAGTGACTGATGTGTGAATGGCTTTATGTCTGGAGTTTGTTTCAATTCCATTTCTAATTAGAATAGCCCAATTTTTAATCTACCTTTTATTTCTGCTTTTATCATATATATTCTCTATTTCGGTCACTCTACAATGGGAGACTGCTCCTCATCCTAGGCTATGCTTGTCCTAAATATTCAGAAGACGTTGTAGCTCCACATGATGCCAGCAGCAGCTTTCAGAGATGCCTGAAAACTCACACCAGATAGATGTTACAATGTTTGTAGTCAAGTTTCACAATCAAATTATTTTCTTACATAAATTAGTGATCTTGGTTTGATATAAGGTTGAATATACTTACTCTAGTCAAATTAGAAACCATAAAACTGTTGTGGTGTCAAAAGTTTAAAGATTTTATGATGATTTCTTTCTCTAAGGCAAACTGTTTTTTCTCTTCTTCTTCCAATATTTAAGTGTAGCTTTACCAAGCAGAGCTTAACATTTCTAAGTAATTCTGCATCTAAACATACCTGTTCCTTGTCGCTTAAGATGCAATGTGTTTTTCCTGCAAAAAACACTAAACAGAAAGCTGGGTCTTGGTTTTTAACTTTAGTTAACCTATGATACACCACTACCATTACCCACAGAGAATGAGAAGTATTGATTTTAGTTTGTCCATAACAATGTCCTACGGGAGATTTTGAAATTAATTCTTGCCTTCCTCCACATGGTAGCAGTTCAGATTTCTCTAGTTTTCTCTTGGTCTGTCTCTTGTGGAATAGGACTTTTAGATTTCAGAAGTGACTATTTGACACATAAATGTCACTAAGAGCCTAGTGACATTGATTCTTAGTGTTGCTATTTAATTGCATCTGTTGACAATTAATTTGATTTGTATATAAAGCTAAAAATATGGTTTTAATGAAAAATGTTAACAGCACCTACAATTTGCATACTGTTCATTTTGCCTGTAATTTCTACAGATATGTGGTGGTAGAGATTGTAATTAAAATGTTTACTTTACGTGAACATTGTTAAATTCAAGTTGCTAAATATTTTGTGATTTTTTTTTTTTTAATTAAGAAGATTTTTCCAGGAAAATTTTTACAAAATATCAAAAAATGATGTTAACTTTATTAAAAATAAGGTGACTTAGTTAAGAGTTTTGATAATCTTACAAGATCCTTTTCTTAATTTGCAATAGCCTAGAAAGTTACTGTAAGATGTTATTTTTATGAGAGTTTAGTCTTCCAGACATGCTGCAAGTTTTTTGTAATATTTTAGCACTTCTCTCTCTCCATTTAAAATTTGTCTGATCACAATACAACAAGGATGAACAAACATTGATGGAGACAGAGCAGAGGAGATGCTGATTCCTGGAAATCATTTAAACCTCAAAAAAGGGTCAGGTTTAGGGTGTCCATTTCCTCAACTAAAAACCTAGTCAATCAATCTCAATGTCTCTCTCTCATTCGCATCAGAGTGCCATACCATGTCAGACCAAATCCTCGTCTGTTTTTACAACTACATGTTTGAAATCTGAATCCACTACTGTATTAATGTTAAGGTGCCTTTTTGCAGTTATTCATAGTCCCTAAATTCTAGTATTCTACACAGTGGTTTAAGAAATTCAACCAAATAGTGAAAAATTAGACTTCTTTTGCGTTCATCTGGTGAGCAGAAAAGGCTTTTAATTTTACAGAAAAGGTAAAAAATAAGAAAAGTAATATGTCCTTTTGTCAAAGCAGTGATATAGAGCCAAGCTCTATAGGGTTGCTGACTGGATTTATTATATGTCACACAGATCAAAAGTAAGTGTAGGCAGCTAAAGAGTCTTGATACCCAGCTGGGTAGGATGGTTTGTGAGTGTAACGGACACTGACTGTGAGACAGCACAATACTTCTGCTTGCCAAGTTAATTAAGTTAGGATTGAATGCCCATGGACAGGAGACAGTAATATCAGCCACATACAAAGGATATGTGATATTCTAGATTAGGTTTATAAGAACTGCTTTGTCACTCTGACAGGGAAACAAAAATGTGCTGTAGTTTAACTCCGAGAGATAGGACTCCTGCCATATTCAAGAGCATGCTTTAGTTTATATTCTTTCTCCTTTATTATTTCTAGCTCCCATTTAATTAAAACCCACCCCTTTGAGCTATATGCGAAAGGAAACGGCAGAAATGGTGACAAGGCCAGGAAACCGTCAGAGGTGAACTTTTCAACTCACAGCAACATCTCAAAGCAGGCTGTAAATAGGATTACTCTTATTAGAATGCTGCCTGCTATAGCTGTTCTTGTTAAGGGCCTGTCACTTTGCCTGTTGTGCTCAGCAGAGTGACGGGCAGCTCAAGCTTTAGGGACCCAATGCAGGGGCCCCTACTGTCACCCATCACTCAGGTGGAACCGCCCATTTGAGTCAATAACAACATCTGTCCAAAGCATAAAACAGGATTCCAATGTGCTTTAAAGTGATGGGCAGGTGCCAGGATTACATTTTCAGCAGAAACATGGGTCATCAGTAGAGCGCCAGTTGAATCACCAACAGCCTTCTCTTCCCCATGGATCTGCCTCCAATAAATTGAGTCATGCACCAGCATGT
The DNA here is from genome assembly GCA_017639245.1 of Myiopsitta monachus. NCBI lineage: Eukaryota > Metazoa > Chordata > Aves > Psittaciformes > Psittacidae > Myiopsitta > Myiopsitta monachus. The sequence goes on along the minus strand of CM029941.1, from coordinate 4,932,275 downwards.
CACCATGTTGGCCACATTGGAGGTTAAGCCCTTTTCTGATTTAGAGATTTTTCCTTCTTTCAAATCCTACTGCAGTGCCCTAATCACAAGAGACTTAACACAATGTTCAGTCTGGGCTGAGTCTTAAAAAGAAATAATCAGGCTTTTGGATATTATCTCAAGAGCTCTCAAGGTCAATGATCACTGCGATGTGAGGTGGGGTGCAAAGATCAAACCACGCTGAGGAAGGCACAGGGATTATGGCAATATCTGCACCTCAAATTTATGGATATGAAGGACAGTGGAAGGCATCCCTGCCTAAGGCTGGGACTAGATGATCTTTAAGGTCTCTTCCAACATAAACCTTTCTGTGATTCTGTGAATAAGGAAATAGCAATAGGGAGAGCTTCCTGGAAAGACCAAGAATTGTGGCGGTTTCTCAGTAGGTTGTACCTGTTACTGTAGCTCATAGTCAGTGGATGTAGAACACAACATCTGCAAGTCAGCCTAAGCTCCCATGAGAGGAGAAAGCTCCTGTGAAAATTATCAGTTTTCCCCAATGGAATATGAAATGAAATCATGAAATCATAGAATAGTTAAGGACGGAGAGGACTTTAAGATCATCTACTTCCAACCCCCCTGCCATGTCAACAGATACATGTATCTTTTGACACACACACACGCATACGTATGCATATACATGTGTATGTTTAAGAACTTGCAGCTCTGGATTCTCCAAGCCTCTCAGGATTCTGTTCAAGATGGTAACAAGGTCCCGCACTACAGGAGTCTGGGAGTGTTGCTGATGTGCACATCTTATGCATTTTACTCGACCCAAGGAATCCTTCATTTCACAGGAGGGTTTGAATGCTGAAGTTTTGTCCTAGACAAACTTTGCAGTAGGCATTCAAACTGCATCAGCTGAAATGTTTTAAAAGTATGAGATAAGTTGACTTTCCAGACACAAGGTGACACAAGAAGGAAGTTAGTTAGAAAATTGTGGGTTAGACTGGAGTAAAGACCCATCAGTCAGTTTTATCTAATGCATTTGTCTCTGACACTGCAGAGACATGTATGTACTTGTCTCAGGGATGAGCACATTTAAACACTTTGTAAAAGTATATAAACTTTTGGGTTGATATACCATTAATTTTGATTAACATTATTAAAGTATTAGTAAATTGGATGGGTTTATAAAAATATTTAGTCTAGAAATATCTTGCAGGAAGAGCTTGCAGCAATACATTTAAAATACCTTTTATTTCCTTTCTCAAAGAAGTTTATAGTAGTGCACAACTCAAAATATACAAAGAAAAAGTGATTAAAAATGTATCATAAAAACTGTTATGTTTCATGATCTGATTATACTTATTCTGTCTCAGGACATGCACACTATTTGGAAAATTATAGTCTTAGCCCAGTCGCCTTCTTGAGAAGATTCCTATTTATATTCCTGACTAGCTTCGCCTATATTCATCAAAGTGATTTTGCTCAGTTTGCATTCTACAAATCATCACCTGGACAGAAGAGTACTAGGTCCAAATTCATTCCTGATTTATCTCCACCACTGCAGAAAAGGGTAGAGAAAAACCATTAAGAACAAGGTTAAAAAGGAAAAAAAAAAAAGGAAAAAGATTAAAAAAAAGGAAAAAAAAAAGAGAAAAAGGAATGAGACACAGCATGAGCCCAATGGAAGATAAATTCCAGTGACCTGATCATCATTTACATTAAGATGGAATCAAGAAGCTGTGAATAAGAACACATAGCAGTCTGTGCTTCTGTTTATTTCTGGCTAAAAGTTTGCTGTGGTTTTCTTTGTGGGGAGTGGGTTCTTATTCTGCATTAACATGAGGGGTTTTTTTTTGAGGACTAGGTGAGAGGCTCGGTTTCACAAACTGATTTCACAAATCCTCCAGCTCTCTGGGATTCTCTTATCTCTCTGAAAGGATATGTTTATCTCTTCATCACAGGCCTTGCAATCAGTGGTTATTATGCAAGGGCCAAGCTCACCCTGAGAAAGGAAACTATGCTAAATTAAGATACATAAGAGATTAATCAGCTCAGGTTAATTATGTCTTAATTTTCTAAAGAATTTATCAGTGCTGTAAAATAAATCTCATTATATTTTGCAGTTTTTAAAAGAATATGGGACACTGCATAACAGTGACAGTCATTGTCATCAGATCTAAAAATAAGAACAGAAGAGCAATTCTTTCCAGTTGGAAGCAGAACCAAGTGGCTGCCTTTGACACAGTTTCTATAAACTCCCTGCTATTTCTTCATTTTATTTTTCTGTTACTATTCAGCAAGAGATCTTGTCACTCTTGCTTACAATGTCATCAAGAAGGCATCTCTGTGCCTTTGGAAACTACTGTTCCTGTGAGCTTTCTTTTCCAGGCCTTGTAACATCTGTTTTGTAACTGCGGATCAGAGACAAGCTAGCTTCCTTATGTGAAACCGTCTCTCCTTATGTGAATAGTCTTTCCGTGATAACTGAAAGCACAGAGAAAGCTAGACACTGACTCAGTTAAGATAAGGGATGGGGGCAGAGGCAAGGGGGGAGGGTAACAATAAAATGAAATTGATATCTGTTTCTCTGGCACCTGAAATAGAAGAGGAGGTTTGGATCAGCATCTTCATTATATTTGAGTTTGTACACAACCAAACACATTCTCTGAAGGAGGTAGTTGTGTTTTTCACATTGTTGCACATTAGAAGTACTCAAACAAGGAGTCACAAAACTTTCCTTCAAGTTGCGCCTTGCCAATAAGAGGTGGCATGTACAGCCATGTTGACATACTAGTATTCTGCCTTACTGGAGAGCAGAGGGCACATGGTTTTATGGCTGGGGCTGATTTTGTTTTGTTAAGCACTTGCACTGAAACCCACTAATTATGTCTCTCCCAAAAAAACAGTACCAGTTCCCAAGGTACTTCACCAAGATCACAAGTGGCACCTGATCTCACTTCATAAGATGAATTACCATGTTCTCCCTAGCATTATACTAACCACCATAAAATGCATATTTAGTGTTATTTAAAGGGTTGTAGGACATGCTGGGGAGGAGGCTGTGCAATCCTCATTATGGTGACTGTTTATGACCACAATCCTTTTGGCTATAATGAATTTCCTCATGTGAATGAAGGCGCCTCAGGGTAAAGGGAGTATCCAGCAATCAAGAGCCTTTAATTTCCTTTGTCCACATTGAAATGAAACAAAGGGGCAAAAAAAAAAAAAAATTCTGCATGAGGAAAACTAAACAAAGTGTCAATCTGAACACCAAAACCTGCCTCAAAGCAGCAAAAGCTGTGCAAGTTCTATGTGCTTTCCATTTTGCAGAAGATAAAACAGGAACCAATTTGGAATCAATATTAGCTCAATCTTGATTGATCTTTCTTACCTTTAATCTTCCCACTTCAGTCACCCAAAGGAGTCTTTACAGGGGATACTAGAGAAGGGATGCTTCCAGATCTTAAGCCTTCTGAATAATTGTCAGACCAAGTCCAATGGTCGTCATGTATTGCCCAAGGAGTCTAGAGTGGGCAGTTTTGTCATTTACTTAACTCCCATGCTTTCCCAGATGAGACTGGGGGTATTAAAAAGTTAAAAAAACCCAAACCCTAAATTAAATTGTTTTTTCTACCCAAAAATGTTCCTCTGTGAAAATGTATGTTATTTTTCTCTTTAACCCAAAATGAATGGAAAGATATACTGGAATTAGAAACTGAAGTATTATACATAGTCCTGATTAAGTAGGTTTTGTGGTTTAAGTCACTCATGCAGTTTGCTCACTCACTCCACCCTCTTTCTTCCCCCACTCCCGGAGGGATGGGAAGGAGAATTGAAAGAATGCAACTCCTACAGGTTAAGAACAGTTCAGTAACAAGGTATAACACAAACCACTGCTGCTACCACCAATAATAATAATGACAAGGGAAATACAAGGGAAGAGAATTCAACTGCTCATCACCAGATACCAAGCCTGACCCAGCAGTGAGCCCCCCTCTTCTGGGTCCCTGCCCTTAGTTTTTACATCCTGGGCATGACATGCTGTGGTATGGAATACCTCTTTGGTCAGTTTGGGTCAGGTGTCCTGTCTCTGCTTCTTCCTGACTTCCCCTCCTCCCTGGCAGAACATGAGGCTCAGAAAGCCCTTGGTCAGTCCAAACATTCTAAGCAGTAACTGAAAACACTGGTGTTATCAGCGCTGTTCCCAGGCCAAAAGTCAGAAACACAGCACTGTACCAGCTACCAAGAAGGAGAATAATGACTGCTGCTGAACCCAGGACAGTAGGATTTTTCATAGTTGCACAAAAATAGGGCATGATCTTCAAAACTTATTCTTACTGTCTGATGAAAACCAATGGTTTTGGACTTAAAAAATGCCAGGGAGAATAATTGGTGAATGAGGAATTGCTTTGATTGTGCTTTTACCACTTTGTTTCTGAGTACAAGTTGGTATTTCAAATCCTTTTCAGGGGCTCACCTCTTCCAAAATATTTATTACATTACATATTGGGACACTACAAAATTAGCACTGTTTCATAATGGAGATAAAGTAGCAAGTGAATAATCTGCAGTTCAGATTATTCTCATTGCTAAAGTCAGTCTCTCGGGGGTTTTTTTCAAATTTGGAAAAACAGCAAAAAACATCCTTTGTGGCTTTGTTAGTAGTAATAGTCAAATAAATGATACTAGTTAACTAAATACAGTACATGATTAATCATAGTCTCTAATTAGTTCTACTAGGAAGACCTTAGCTTGATTCCTCACTCTGCATATTACTTTGTCATTTGTATCTCTGCCAGTGCTTATGCCTAGCTGCAAGAGAGGCCCTCGTCTATTAAGTGGGGGTAATAATTTTTTCCTAGCACAAAAGAACTGAGTGTCAGGAACTGAGAAGTTTAGATTCTGTTGCAACGTGACTGGACAGCAAAGCCCAAAAACTCTAGTGATTTTTTATCAAAGACTCATGCGTAAGTAGCTAATCATGGAATGACTAAATTTGGAAGGGCCCTTAAAGATAATCTAGTTCCAACCCACCTACCATGGGCAGGGACACCTTCCACTAGACCAGGTTTCTCCAAGCCCCAGCCATCCTGCACTATTGCTGTTACCTCACCCTCTAACGGCGCTGTTGCTTATATTTTAAATTATGAAGTTATTTCATTGACTAAATTAGAATTTGAAATGGTTTTTTTTCAGTGTTTTTTTTTTATCAATAGTTTCAATAGTTTCCTAGATAGAAACAAATCCCACCTAAATGGGAAAAGGGTTTTTTTCCACCAAGATTATTTGTGACTTTGTGTTTTCCTATACAGCAACTGCTTTCTTCCAATTTTTCATTTTGAAGTGGCGCCTTGTTGGAAAAGCAACATTTATTTGGCTAGAAATCTAAAACGTACAAATTACAAATGACCTTCTGCCCCCTGATGAGAAGGGGGTTGGGTTCTATTCCCACCCGCCCAAGAAAAAACAAAACCTAAAGTATTACTCATTTTTATAGCCAGAAAAAGCATTCTTTATAACTACGCTAAATCTAATCAATTGTGAAAAATGACACTGAGCATGGCTGACAGATAAATTCTCCTGGGAATAGGAAAAGAAAAAGACAAAGAAAGAAGATTAAGGAAAAGTGTATAGGAACTTCTCATGTATTGTATTTCTATTCTTTCATGGCCTGGAGCTACAAAGCAAAGCTTGCATTTCAACAGCAAATAGGGGACAGTCTACTTAAACTAAATATCAGTTTTTACTGGCTTTAGGGGCCAGCAGTTATAGTTGCCCATAAATGTTTTGTAATAGGCAGGCTCATAAATCCAGGTGAAAATATTCCACTTTCAGCAGCTGTAGGAATAGGCCACACATGGACTGGGGTTTAAAGTGCAAACAGGGTTTTCAACAGGGTTCAAAGTCACCCTGTTGCCTAAGTAATTGCAACAATGTGATTTTGAATTTTATTTCTTTTACTGCATTTGAGTATTGGTCAAGGAAATTGCATTCTTAATGGAAACACTTTTTTTCTTCTAAGTGTTCTATAACCGGATGTGACAAAGCACTTATGAAAGCTTTTGCATATAATCCTCCCCTAATGTTATTTATGCCCAAAATGTCAAATTTGAGTATTTGAACTCACACTGCTAAGCCTATGCTCATGCATGTTTGAAAATCAATCTGAATTTCAGAGTGATTTCCAGGCCAATGCCAGGGAACAACTTCAAAAGTGTCTCCAAAGTGAACAGTGTGGCCAAGACTCGATGTGGCTACCAGCTGCTGCATGGTGTCATCAAATTCACTTTCTGAAGTGTATCTGAGTCTCTTTAATAATTATAGACTCCATACCAGGACCTACTGGCCTTATCCTGAATTACCAGCTCATTTCTGACCATGACAAGCATCCCTGGTTGCTGGGGCTTTGCTACAAATCCCAGTCATTTCAACAGAAAGAAGAAGGGAAGGAGGATCTGAGCGAAATTGATGGTTTGGGCATGGGACTCAGCCAGAAAGCCACAATACAGAAATGCATGTGACTTTTATCAAAGATACCAGTCCAGTGAAACCACGGAAATATCTCCATGCTGAAGACATGTGGGAACATAACAGCATAGGCCAATAACACTTTTCTGTTGTCTAGGCTCCTCTCCTTTTCTAAATATAGCTTTTATTACTTATTAAAAAAAAAAAAAAAAAAAAAATTCTAAATTGGGGCAATATTATCCTAGTCTTTACCTATTTTGCCACTTTTTGTTCCCTCCCTTTTTGTGAATTTATCTAAGTTCAGCTGAAATTAAATTCCATCATTAGCCTTTTCTATCAGGTTGCCACATTTTTGTCACAGTGGCTGGGTGTCTTCTGCTGTTACTATAGCAATTCTGTCTATATTAACAAAAGGTAGACACAAATTACTTCATTCCCTACCTATTATTGAGTGGATTTTTGATTGAAATATATAGATGAATAAAGAAAAGAGAAGAGGTAAGAATCTAGCAAATCTCTAAAGACTCAGATATTTCTAGTAATAAAAAAAAAAAACACCCACATTATTTTCTGAAGATGAAATAAACTAATGTCTCAGTGGCGCTGTGCTTAGTTGTTACAAGACTATCAGGGAGTCTCCTAGAAGGAAGGGCCTCTACTTAATGCTAATGATCTTCACCAGCTAAGGGATGGTCTGTGGGCATAATTGATGGCTGATCTATGCAGCTTGTCTACACCGGAATTGTATCAGCTCTTCCTTACTCTTTCTCAGTGTGCATGCTAGCTGCAGCAGTGCTCAGAAATGTTCCTTCTGAAGCCTGGTGTCTTATTCTTTACCTTATTTTTTGTTTGTTTTGCTTTAGTCTCTAGTTCATGCATTCTTTTTCCTTGTCCTAGGTTGCCCTTTTGTATAAGGCCCCTTCTTCCTAAGGTCCTTTCCATGTTTTGGCCTTTTTTCTCTGCTTCCTTGAGTGTGTACATATGTTACCAACCATTAAGCCTTTATTTCTTCCTGAAAATTGTTGTGTAGCCCATAATGTCTTATTGAGTGATACAGCTTAGTACTGAATTCAGTCATAGAAGAAACTAAAACTTAATTATTTCAGCCATCAGCTGGAGAGCTAGATGGGAGCCCAACAGTTACCAACAACGAAGACTTTGCAATAACTCTTTGTCATGGTTTAAACCTCTAAAATTCACAAAGTCACTCACTCACTCACTCACTCACTCACTCACTCACTCACTCACTCACTCGCTTGCCTCTCTTTCTTCCCCCAGTCCCAGGGGGGATGGGGAGGAGAATCAAAAGAATGCAACTTGCACAGGCTGAGATAAGAACAGTTTAGGAACTAAGGTATAACACAAATCACTGCTGCTACCACCAGTAATAATAATGACAGGAGAAGTACAAAGAAAGAGAATACAACTGCTCACCAAGCCTGACCCAGCCAGTGCACCCCCCAGCAGAGAACCCCCCCTCCCCCACGTTCACCACCACACCCTTCCGGGTCTCTGCTCTCTGTTTTCACATCCTGGGCATGACGTGCTGTGGTATGGAATACCTCTTTGGTTAGTTTGGGTCAGGTGTCCTGTCTCTGCTTCCTCCCGGCTCCCCCTCCTCCCTGGCAGAGCATGAGACTCAGAAAGTCCTTGGTCAGACCAAAACATTACCAAGCAGTAACTGAAAAAAACTCTGGTGTTATCAGCACTATTCCCAGGCCCAAAATCAAAAACACAGCGCTGCACCAACTACCAAGAAGGAGAAAAATGACTGCTACTGCTGAACCCATGGCACTCTTGCAGCCACTTCAGAAGTGACACTGATGGCTCTAAAAGATTTGGTGATACTGATCTATCAACACTATATTTTGGTTGAAGAGGAAGCAAGCTATAAAAATGACAAACAGATTGCAGTGAAGAAGTTTGCTGAAGGACAGGGGTAAATGGATTATATAATACAGAGAGTGAAAACTTTGCTGCCTGAAATATTGAAAGCAAAGGGCCTATATGAATAGCACCAGTTATTTTTCCTAACTGGTGCTTTTTATATAGGAACTTTTTTCAAGAATCTGAAGACAAGACATTAACTTTCAACATATATTAATATACAAAATATACGTAATAGGAAGCAATTTTTTCTGCTTTCTTCTGCATGAAAACTACATCATACTTCATTCAAGACACACCCTAAAAATCTTATTACTGGTTCTGACTACTTTGTTTCTGCAGTTGTCTGTTAACTTGATATGCAGTGCACAGTGGTATAGATACCTCTCTAGTCTTCAGTCACAGACTGTTAAGTATTTCTGTCTTGTGCTTGGTGCTTGGGGATCTCTGTTCTAGGTTTCCTCCCTTTATTGACCATGTACAGTCAATATACAGTGTTGAATGCATAGGACCGTCATTATGTAATAAACATCAGGTAATCATTAATTTACCCCTAGCTGACTCTTCTCAGCATTTCTCACGCAGAAAACAAAAGTCAGCTCAGTGCTGCTCTGCCGCCAGAATGTTCATCTTCAAAGCCTACTTCCTTGCTCTGCAAAACCCACACACTTTGAGCTGTCCCTCTTGCATCATTCTTCCTCAAGGGCATTGCCAGCAACACCAGGGGTGCTTGCTGACTAAAACACCTACAGATTAATTCTTTGTTATTTGCTCCAGCACTTCCTTCATTACTCTTGTCATGTTGGCATCAACTTTGCCTCTGATGAAGACATGTCCCCCGGTCCCACTTAGGGTTCTCTGCAGGACTCTTGGACATCTTATGAACACATGTTTAACTTTTGAGTGTAAGCTACAATAGCCAACAAAGGTCACACACATTCAGGACAGCAAGCTCTCATGACTGCATTTACGACAAATTTTCGCCTCGACCTACAAAGCTGAATCTACACCTATTCTGGTAAAGTGAAATTTTTGTGAACCTTTGCTTCTTCAGACTTCTTTCAGTTGATTTTTTGTGCCTCCAGCTTCATTCTTTCAGTAAATTTAGTCGTTACTGAAAATCAAACAAGATTTTCTCTTTGTCACCAGAAGAATTTCTTTTTTTATGACTTATGTGGAGCAATCACCTTCCTGCCATTCGGAGCAGAAATACTAATTTTCCAAACTTCAGTTTTGCTTTTTTTCCATTTAGATTGGTTCCATGCAAGCTTATCAATTTACACAATTTAATTTGAGTCCTGACAACAATGGTGATAGTAAAATAGCATGTTAACAATTGCCAGAAGTAGTTGAGATTTCATATAAATGAGCTAGGAATAAACCCTGAGATTACAAATAGAAATTAATTATTAAAAAATAATATAAATTAAAAAAAAAAAAAAAGGAGGACTAGAACCTTTCTTGCTTAGGGAAAAAAAAAAAAAAGAGAGAGAAGGAAATATTGTTTAATTTATCATCATGGTCTTTCATGTCTTTCAGCATTCGGAATAAGTTATTTTCCAGAAACAGGCTACAGATGAAGAGACTGGAATATGACTGTGATAAATAAAAACATCAGACAATAAATAAGGAAATGAGAGATAGAATTACAGGTGCAAAGTAATTATTATTGTGCCCAGCATTTCAACTGCTAACCATTTTATTCCTGCATATTCTATCAAAGGGATCAGCATTTGGCTTGCATAGCCACTGATGTTTTCAAGGTCTTTGCATTCATTAAAATTTAGTACTGTGAGATTTTGCTTTGCTTTGTTTTTTTAACCTCTTTTATTCCATTCAACACATTGTGAAGGAAGTACTTGTGTTGAAACACTGCTTAGGAAAGTAAACCACACCAGAATATGATACATTTTATTGATCAGTTCTATTTTTACTTTAAAATTAATTATTATCAGTCTTCAGAATGTCTCATATTTTTATATATAAAGTTTGTTGGAATTGTCATATTCTAAGAGGCATACAAGTCTTCTTCTATAGATAAGCCCTAAAAAAACACCACTTGAAATATCAATAGTGACTATCTCAGGCTCAGATAGAGTTAAAAATACGCAAAAATTTCCACCAGGAGAAGCTACAAGGATCCATTTTGAATAAAGCATAGAACTATAATCATACCATGGTGACAGGTCATATCAGCAACTTTATTAGTATGAGAATTAACTATAAGGCAATAGAGCATAAACTTGATCTCTAATGTCATTTAAAAGGTTTAATTTAAAGGGCAATTCACACTTTTATAAGATAAACACCTCCAGAGACTCAGCCCTCTGACCTATTTGTCTCCATTGACAAAAAAGAGCCTAGGGTGACCAGCTCAGATTTAGATATCCAATCTTCACATATCTTAAGTGAGATAAGGCAAATCCCATCAGAAGGATTCCTGTGTGCTGTGATAGTAATGTATCAACTGCCCTAAAGGGAGCAATCCAGAAAGAGGATGTGGTAAGTGGGGGTCCAGCTTGTGAGAGTCAGTAGGGAAAGTGGACAGATGCCAGGGTGGGCAGTTCTCACTTGCTCCTTTATGGCATCCCTAATGTGAGGATGGGGACAAAGTGCCTCTGCCCTTACACAGAAAGGCCTTCCTGGGGTTTGGCACAGCTCAGCAATATTAGTGGTACAATTTGTTCAATATTTAGGTAGGTCAAAATCAATACAATTAGAAGGACCTATTACATATTCGGTGGCAATGAGGTTCTGCAGCATAAAAGGCAATCTCTTGCCTTAAACTTCTTGTTATCTTTCTGCTTAACATCAGACCATCAAGGGAGTGAAAAAAACTAAGATAAGAATCACCAGCATTTTAATAGGCACATAAATTTTTAAGAGATGCATGAAATAACACAGCTTTAGGCTCACTGACTCTTCTTGTCCTGTGCTTGGCAGCTTTTAATGAGGTAGGAGGACTTCACTGAATGTTCACATACCCTAAGGAGATCTGCAGCAAGCTTGTGTTTCCCTCCTCTTCGCGGTAGTTACTGGTGGAAAATAATTTCCAAGTATATGCATTAGGATTGTGAATTTGGGGGAGAGCAAAGATGGCCAGGTGAGACCTTCAAACCTATCTGGTTTTACTGCGGGTTAAAATCTAAATTTAGTACTCAGACTATGTTACCAAAGATATGGTGAACTCCAGTACCAATTCTTTATAGAAAGCACTGCACTACCTGCTTGCAGTCATCTTCCTGTGTGGGAATATCATAAGTAGAGGATATGAGGGTGTAGGAGGGGATGGCAGGCATAGGATTTCTATTCCACTGCTTAGCTTTTTGTTTGTTTCTTTCTTTGTAGTGTTTTTTTGGGGTTGTTCCCCCCCCCCCCCCCCCGCCCCCCCAAGCATTTGCTGCTCTGTGTGTTTTTTGTTGGCATTTGCATCCTTTGCTCTGTGTGGTCTGGAAACATCACACTGAAATATTGAACGATGTGCTGTGACAGATATGCAATCTAATAAGCAACAGTGCATTCTGCTTTCATGGTGTGAATATGATGCTCCTTTTCTTCCCAGGAAGCACACATAACACTTCTGTCCTCAGCTTCATGGATCTGTGGAGGAGACAGTCCATCTAGGAAGAATTCTGATGTTTGATTATTTCACTTTTCTGATAAGACAACTGATTATTTAACATGCATAACTTCACTTATGAATACACAAAAGCATAATAGAAGTATAAAGCATTGTTTGTCTTTAAGAGAATTTAGTCCTGCAAGTAAAGCAGAGTTTGGACTTTCAGGTAGTGTCGTCCTTGCTAGAATATAACATTATTAAATAAATCACAGGAAGGGTATTGATGCCAATGAATCTTCAACTTCTTTCCCTAAATATGCCTATAAAGCACCCATCCCTCTGGACCTTCATCGTGAGTTGTCCTTCTCAAAGGGCTTGTTTATTTATTCAGAAAAAGGAGTGTGGGATGTTGTCAGGCAGGTTTCAGTAGCGTCTTTGTCAGACTCTCATATAAGATATCTTTGTGGGTAGGCTTTTCTCTGCTAAACTCTCTAAGAGCCTGACATTTCCCTTGCTTCAGTTCCTATCCTTATCTCTGTAAGCGCTTCAGCCTTTAAACTGTTTTGCAGATTTGTACGGACTAGCATGCCTCATTGACTCTTCTTAGATTTCCTCCATAAAAAAAGCCAAACAAGCACATGCACAGAGATTACCTGGTAAACTGATAGAGCTAAGAAATACTTTCAACACTCACTGAGTCTAACTCTTCCTGGACAATTATTGGAAAGGAGTTACTTTGTTTTGCATAAGTATGATTTAACACATTTTCATAGGCTGCAGCTCTGAAGTTCTGGGCTGCAATGTAAGTCATGCATGGAAGGACTGAGATGTTTTAAAAGCTTTTGTTCTTTTGTTCATAGATATGCTGGAAGTGTAAGGTACCTCCAAAGGCACCAAATTGCTATATCTATCTAAATATATTGTCATTAATAATCACTCTTTGAAAATCTATTATTTGATTTGTTCAAGGGAGCCTTAAGCTGATCATTGTTAATGACCAGGATTCTAGCAGACAGGATCAATTATTCCTGTTCTTCCCCCTGATTTCTTATGTTTTCCCTTTTGTATCAGCTTTTGGTGTCTGCTGACAAGATAATACCATAAGATATGAGCTTGGATACTATAAATCAATTCTTATACAGTTAATTCCTTTTTTCAAGGCTGGTCCCTGTACATCTTAGCTCTCTGTCTCTTTTCCCACCTTCAAAGGTATTTTTTACCAAATAAAATTATTAGAACAAGGTTCTAATTTTGTATGCTCCCAAGGCATATGTTTCAATCAGTCAGAAGGGAAGTATGGAAATGGTATGTGCTAACTCAGTCAGACTTTTAAAATTTACCCAGTGTCTTTCATTTTGCTTTCAGCTGGATGCTGTTGGATATCTTTCCTCTTCTGGTTTTTTTTTTATCGCATGATTTCCTTGCTGACTAATGGCACTCTAGAAGGAGTTACTCTTCTACAATAACACTACAAGAAAGAGGAAGGAAATATTGTTTTCTTATTAATGAAAGTTTCATATTTCTACATGAGTTCAAATCAAATACATTGTATCTTTCCTATGTTCAATGGCACATAAGCATTTGGTTTTGGTCAATTTGTGCATTTCCTAGCAGGCAAAATAGCAGTCAAAAATGTTAAATGCTGAAACAGTAAGCAAGGTGAAAATTAAACATGGATTTTTAGCCTCCTCCTTGTGTTTTGGTTCCATTCAAAACCATATTTCCAAGGTAAACATGGTCAGGCAACTGTGAATCAAAGTTGAAGAAAAGGTTTGCCTAAAGCTTTGTGTTGTTGAAATTAGGGCAGCAACTGAGAGCATTAAATAAGTCTATAAAGATGAAAAACAAACCACAAATTATTGAGACATTACACAAAAAAGAATGGAATTCTTTGACTTCCACTACATGTTGTAAAACCTCTGAAATCAGACGGAGATCATGTACTGTTTGCTTTATGTCTCTTTCTGCCAGCAAATATTTGCATTTTAAAGACTATTCCAATCTTATCATTTAAACCCTAGCTCTTAATCCTTTTTTTCCAGTATACTTGACAGCAAGACAGTGATTTGGTTTTGTTACTTGACTATATGATGAAATGTCAGTGGTTAATATAAAAGCCCGTAGTGCTAAAGCAAAATTCCCAGGAACTTAGTGAAAACAAGACAGAAGTGTGAGAAGATTTTACTGCTTTGCACTTGTTTCAGAATCAATCAAATAATCCCCTTTTTTCCTTCCCCCTGCCTCATACTTTTAATGCTGATATCTTAGTCTGGTCAGTTACCGGCATCTAAAGCCTTTATATTCTGTCAGTTTTGCATTTTCACTGCTTCAGATGAAACAAAATGGGTTTCTTTGTCCTGTCCTCCAAGTAAAATTCCTCAAAACTGTGATAAAAATGATGTATTACCCTGAACTGGTGTCCTGGATTCACCAGTAGCAGCCATTTTTTTCCTTCTTAGTAGCTGGTGCAGTGCTGTGTTTTTCACTCTCAGCCTGGGAGCAGCACTGATAACACCGATGTTTTTAGTTGCTGCTCAGTAAGGTTTACTCAGACCAAGGAATTTCTGAGCCTCATGTTCTGCCAGGGAGGAGGGGAAGCCAGGAAGAAGCAGAGACAGGACACCTGACTCAAACTAGCCAAAGAAGTATTCCATACCTGAGCACATCATGCCCAGTATATAAACTGGGGGCAGGTACCTGGAAGGCTTAGATCACTGCTGGGGGTCAGGCTGGGTATTGGTCAGCGGGTGGTGTGAGGTTGTATTCTCTTCCATTGTTATTGCCCTGGTAATTATTATTATTAGTGGCAGCAGCAGTGGTTTGTGTTATACCTTAGTTACTGGACTGTTCTTATCGTAACCCATGGGAGTTACATTCTTTTGATTCTCCTCCACATCCCTCTGGGAGTGAGAGGAGAAAGTGGAGGAGTGAGTGAGCGAATGACTGTGTAGTATTGAGTTACCAGCTGGGCTTAAATCACTACAACTGGTCACATCATCCTTTATGTATTTATGTTCTTCTAACTGACAGTGAAATATGCCAGACACTAATATGGTAAAGATAAAGAAGAAGCTATAGTTTATGGGAAAAGAGTATTAAATCCAATACCTAAAAAAAAAAATAAATAATAATAAAAAAAAATAGACATTTTAATGAAGACATTTCTGGAAAAAACTTGTCACATTTTGTCATGGGTTCAGCAGTAGCAGATGTTTTTTCTCCTTCTTGGTAGCTGGTGCAGAGCTGTGGTTTTGATTTTGGGCCTGGGAACAGCGCTGATAACGCCAGTGTTTATAGTTTCTGCTTGACAATGTTTTGGCCTGGCCAAGGACTTTCTGAGCCTCATGCTATGCTAGGGAGGAGGGGGAGCCGGGAGGAAGCAGAGACAGGACACCTGACCCAAACTGACCAAAGAGGTTATTCCATACCACAGCACATCATGTCCAGGATGTGAAAATGGAGAGCAGAGACCCAGAAGGGTGTGGTGGTGGACTGGGAGTGCATGGCATGGTCAGGTTTTTGGTACTGGGGGTTCACTGCTGGGGGGTGCACTGGCTAGTTCAGGCTTGGTGAGCAGTTGTATTCTCTTTCCTTGTATTTCTCTTGTATTATTACTGTTGGTAGCAGTAGTGATTTGTGCTATACCTTAGTTACTAAACTGTTCTTATCTCGACCCATGTGAGTTGCATTTTTTTTTTTTTTCAATTCTCCTCCCCATTCGTCCGGGACTGGGGGAAGAAAAAGAGGGGGTTGAGCGAGTGAGTAAAACTGCATGGGTGGGGGGCTTAAACCATGACACATTTAATAAGCATCATAGGGCAAATACATCGTTTAGTATCTTGAATTACATTCTTCTGATAGGATAAGGCATTTCCAACAATATTGATGTTGCAAGTTTTGCAAAAGTCAAATAGATTTTCACCGAAAATGTTAATTACCTTTTTTGCTTGGAGGAGAGATATAAAGAACCAGAAAAGTGAAAGCTGGAAAAAATTTAATCCATAAATAATATTGCAAATAAAAATGTTGGCATCTGAGCAAATATGAACACGTTGGAAGCACAACCGCCGTGACACAGTCAATACCCTGTCTGACTTGTATGGTCCTTGTAAATCAAATGCAGAGTCATTATGAGTTATAATCATCACTGTGGGAAAGGACAAAAAGTATGAATCCACCTACTGTTACCACAGTGCACCTTAATGATCTGCAAAGGTGGAAGTTTTATAGTAATATAAAAAAAAAAAAAAAGAAAAAAAAGAAAAAAAAAAAAACAAAACAAAAAAAACTAAAGGCACTCTTTTAACCAAGGCAGATAAATGTGTTTGTTTGTCAGATACATCTCTTCCACTCCTCATGTGAACTAATGATACTGTCTGGAAGCAGAGTTCATTGTATGCAATAGTAATTTGAGACTAATCCTTTTTTTACTCAGATATATTCATCATTTGCTCTTGAGTTGGAGCCAAGCATTGTGTTCTGACCTTGATTCAAGGTGTCAAAGTTATGATCAGCTTCAAAGATGACAAACAACTAGATAAGCACTCATCTTTGGGGAAGACATCTCTCTTAAAGAACCCAAATATTGGCAGCAACATTCTAGCTGGTAAATACACAATTATCATTTGTGGAGAAGAGCAAAGTTAAAGAAAAGGAAGAAATAAAATTAAGACCTACACCAGATTTCAAGACTTCTTAAATATAAGATTGCCATCTTAGTTGAATTGCTACCAAAATAGATCATCAGAGCTAAGAAACCAGAATTGAATCACGGAATCATAGAATCATAGAATAGTTAGGGTTGGAAAGGACCTTAAGATTATCTAGTTCCACCCCCCCTGTCATGGGCAGGGACACCTCACACTAAACCATGCCACCCAAGGCTCTGTCCAGCCTGGCCTTGAACACTGCCAGCATTGGAGCATTCGCAACTTCCCTGAGCAACCCATTCCAGTGCCTCACCACTCTCACAGTAAAAAACTTCCTCCTTATATCCAACCTAAACTCCCACTGTTTAAGTTTTAACCCATTACCCCTTGTCCTATCAGCACAGTCCCTCATGAAGAGTCCCTCCCCAGCATCCCTATAAGCCCCCTTCAGATACTGGAAGCTATGAGGTCTCCATGCAGCCTTCTCTTCTCCATGCTGAACAGCCCCAACTTTCTCCGCCTATCTCCATAAGGGAGGTGCTCCAGTCCCCTGATCATCCTTGTGGCCCTCCTCTGGACTTGTCCCAACAGTTCCATGTCCTGTTTATGTTCAGGACTCCAGAACTGTACACAATACTCCAAGTGAGGTCTCCCGAGAGCAGAGTAGAGGGGCAGGATCACCTCCTTTGACCTGCTGGTCACGTTCCTTTTGATGCAGCCTAGGATACCATTGGCTTTCTGGGTTGCAAGAGCGCACCAAAGCCAGCTCATGTTAAGTTTCTCATTGAGCAACACCCCCAAGTCCTTCTCCGCAGGGCTGCTCTGAATCTCTTCTCTGCCCAACCTGTAGCTGTGCCTGGGATTAATCACAGAACCTGAATTTCAGACTAGAGCAGAATTATGCTTCTATGTTGTATCTGCATACATATATATAGAAATGTATATATCAGCACTTTAGCTTGGAGTAAGGTGTTTCATTAGTATGATGGTGGTGCTTTTTTGAATCTGTTTTGTTTCATGCCTCTGCCAGCCCCTGTGTCTGTTTCCTCATAGAAAATTAGTGATAGATATTTCAAAAAGTTTTAAAATGACCTGCTCCATCTCTTTGCAATCAGTCCAGTTTTAAGTATTTAAGAAATTTACTTGATGTGGTTAACTACTTAAACTAAGGCTCAGATAGGTATTTTTGAAACAATAAACAAAAAGTAGGTACTGTATCTCAATATCCCTGATCTACTATTTCAACAGGTGAGGCATAGAAACTTCTTTTTTTTTTATCACAAGAATTTATGTCCAGATCCACTTTTAACATGACATGATCAACCCCATATTTTCCTCTGGTGACTTTCACTTTGGTTAACTTTTTCACCTATCTATCTTTGAAATTGCTTAAATCATGCTTAAGCCATTCCTTTAAATTCAGGAATTAGAAAAGGGAAATTACTCCCTGGAGGTGCCTGTTTCTCTCCTCAGATGTGGAAGGAGCTGGGGCTGCTTGAGAAGTAAACATCTCATTTTGAACAGGATCACTGATTCATAACTGTTGCTTCTGGTGTTGGTCTAAGTCAGTTTAGGGAAGTGTGTTTTTGCAATGTTATTTGGTAGCAGGCAATAAACAATTCACTGATCTGAAACAGTGAATTACACAGGAGGATGCAAAAATCCTAAAAGATTGGCAAAAGGCCTGGAACCAGAAGCCAGACTAACAGAGAAAGATGATAACTAATGTCTAAGTGACAGCAGGTTTAAAGACTGCAGGTATGAAGCCTAGGGAGAAAAATACATTAATTGCATTGGAAAACAGGTAGAAATTTAAGGCAAAATTTGAACATGACTTAAAAGGGAGAATGTACAACTAGAAATTCTATTCCGGATTCTTCTAAACATTTCCCTAATTCATTCTTAAGGGCTAAATAAATAATCCACATCAAACATCTCCAACTTCTGTCTGAACAAATGACAAGAACAAAAAATAAAACAAAATCAATTGGGTGGCTGAACATGAAAACTAAATTCCCTTTTTTTAACCTGTACTGAATAGTCTTTCATCATTTGAGGTGAAGAGAAAGTGGGGAGGTTTTTTTCGCATTTACCATCAAGTAGGTAGTTTGAAAAATTTCTAACAATATTGAAAATGGAATACCATGAGCCTGAATATAGCCGTAAGAAATTAAATGCTGTCTGCTACTGGTCCCAAATACATGGATTAACATTTGAATATTCTATGGATAAAACTAGGGTAAGGCAGAGGTTGTGATTTACTCACTATTGGTAATGTCAGATATTTTACCACAAAGCAATTCATGCAGGGTTTTTTGGGGGGATGTGAGGGTGGAGGGCTTTGATTTATGAGGAGTTTTTTTGTTTGTTTGGCTTTATGTTAGTTTTGGGTTAGGTTTTTTGTGTTGCTTTGGTTTGTGGTTTTTGTATGGAGAAGAATTCACTGCTGTTTTTTGCTAAAGTCTGATTTTTCATTTGAATTTTCTCTTTTTTTTTTTTTCTCATGATCTACAATGACTTGGAGTGATATTAAAATCCTATTTTTCAAAAACTCCTGATGCAACAGTAAAATTATACCCACAGATAATTTCCTCCACTGGATTCCAACTAGGCTATTCTAAAAGGTTGCTGGCATTTGGGGATATATTCTAAATACCCATGGCCAGCAACATAACCTGTTTAGTCAATAATATTACAATTTGTCTGGGCACATCCTGGAGATTCCAGCTGTGCTTTTGTTCCTTAATCTTACCTATGAGAATCCAAGTCCTTTTTCTTTCCTACTGTAAGTTTATTGTATGTAGAGTTAAATCTGATCATGTTCCTATCTTCGTTTCCCCATAATACTGTGAGCAAAGAGATCTAGTTTCCACTGTATCTCTATTTCAGGCAACCTGATAGCTATTATTACTAGAATTGCCTGTCAGAAAAGTCAGATATTTAGAGTAAGATTTATCTCAACTAGGTTTATGGACATAAAGATCTGCTGTGTAGTCTAATTTCTAATTGGCAAAGAGATGAAAGTACCTCCCAAAGCGATTTATCCCACCTTGCACACTTGTCTCCTGATGGGCTGAATCACCTTTGGGAAGTGCCTATTCCTTTCAATTCCTGTGGTTGAATATTACCATGATGGCATTTACTGGGAGGAAAAGTCTTCTACAGGAAAATTGTCTGCCAGCTGGCAATTGCACTAGGATGTAACAGATTGTCATACAGGAAATGGAGCATTTTAGTACAGCGCAATACATTACAGGCTCCAAGGGTTAACTGCACACCCTCTATTGATGTTTGTAAGCAAAGAAATCTGTGTTGACTTTAGGGCTGAGTAAGACTTGAAGGATGAAGCCTGTTAAAGAACCTCAAATTTTTCTGCTGTCACTTAAACCAGGAAGTCTACTTTCAGAAGACCAGATTCCAGATTTCTCCTTCTGGGACTTTTCTGTAATGTTTGAAAATATTTCTGTTTTTTTAAATACAATAATGGCTATCAAGATTACTTTTTATCTTTATTTTACTGGAAAACGCAAGTAGCCGTCATGTCGTGTCTAGAAGTGAGCACATGGAAATTAAGAGGAAAATTTACATCATAATAACCTAACACTATAGCTATTGAGACAGAACTGCAAAAATGAAGATATAAAGGATAGTTACTTCCAAGGTTAATTTCTGAAAATGTTAAATGAATAATGCAGACTTCATTATCTCAGAAGGGGTAAAATGATCACTGAATTTGCAAAATGTGTCTGAAATTATAAGACAATACTAAAAGTCTAGAATTTAGCTCACAGATATGCAACAATTCGAGCTATTTCCAGGAAGGGAACTGAAAGGTATTACAGGAGCTCTGGGGTTTCTACTGGCGAAGAGCTGAAAAGCTCACCATTGTGGTGTTGTGTACAACTCAGAGTATAGAAACTTGCTAAGGTGTGGTGTGAAAATCCAGGTAGTAGATGATTCACTGTGTGATGAGCAAAAGTACAATCACTTCTCTTGAGCAACCCTACCACTAGTGTGATATGAAAGTGAGATAAGTAGGATTTACCTCTTTGAGGTCCAAACAGAGAATGCCTGTGCATCCTGGGCAATTTGTAGTTTGGGTAACTACACACCGGCCTGAAGAAGTATTTCTTCACTTTCCATCATAATTTGTAAGTAGCTGTCTCTTAAACACAACTACACAAAGGATTAGGAGGACAGAGGGTACAGGATACAAAAAAAAAGTAAAAATATACATGGTTTAAAAAAGCCCTCTTTGTGTTTGCCAAGTGAGATCACCTTCACTGATTCCTGCAGTGGTTATAGATTGGATGCTTATCTTTTCATAGGAGGAAGAATCTCCAGAAGAGAATTTTTCTGGCAATACAAAACATTGGTCTTTCACAGCACCTCTCTTCTTTCAACTGAACGTCCCCTTAAAGTGGTTCTGCAGATACGAGACACATGAGGGAGATCAATATGTCTGTAAATATCTACAGACAGAACAGATTTTGCTGAAAACGTAGCTTAAATGGGCATATTCAGTTATCTATGAATATATTTTTTAAAAATTACGAATTGGGTTTCATATGCTGACATTTGGGGCCCACAGGGCAATTTAATAGCTGACAGAGATCCTGTAGTTGAAAGATATGGCAAAACCCAGTGACAGGAAAAATATGAATATTCCCAGCTTCTACCATCCTCACAGACACAGAGGTATACTGATGTGTGGCCAGGAAAAGAAATGTGTTGCAGCATATAGAAACAATCAGCTACCATATATTTTACACATATTTCATAACATATGCCACACAGCATTTGTCATGGGTCTCTTGTAATGTAGTCAGGGCACAAATTAAAGGAAAAGGAAAATGTATTAACTTTCAAGTAGTTATTTTTGTGTGTCTGGTCTTAGCCCAAGTCTCAATCAGATAAAAACCACCAAATTCTCCATTGATCAAAGTCTCTCCAAGAGGCAGCACTATATTCAACATTGATCTTCCATTGATTTAGTGTTATTTAAACAAGGTTAAATTTAAGCTAGCATTTTCAGACAGCTAATCAAGAACAGAACCAAGTTTATTGGGCCTCTTTGTAAATGAATGCTGAATCAAGGAACTTTTTTTAACCAAGGTCATCTGTATTGTGTAAAAGCACAGAGGTGGTGCTAAATTTCACACTGGTAAAATGTTACAAACACACTTTGAACAATGAAGCTCTTTTTCAATGCTCAAATCTTTGCTTATATTTTTATGAAGGCTTTTTTTTTTTTTTTTTTGTGATCAAGAAAACATCAGAGAAAAAAAATGTAGTACAATATACAAAGAAAAATCATAGTTAGATATCTCTTCTCCTTTAGCTCCTCCATAAATATAAAGCATCAGAAAATAGAAAACAATTCATGTAATATACTGTAAGTCAGGTGCTATTAGAGTCAAAGGTGTTATCTGCCTTAGTAAATAGTTGCAATAATCTATAGCCTAATGCGCTGTAAACCATGGTAGTAGATAAGAAAAAAGTCAGGAATAACTCTTAGAAACAGTCTCTACTGCCTATCTGAGTTTTCAGGGAGCAACATGAAAAACATTTTCCTAGCTCATCATGACCCAAAGAGTGATTTACATTTCAACCTGTACAAATTATGGAAAATGAATAACTATTTAAAAAAAGATAAAGAAGTAGCAGCCTGGAGAAGTCACTGTCCCTCAGAACTGTTTCCCTAACTCATCCTTTATGATACAAATAAACCAAAAATAAGGGCGAATGGAATGACAAAGTTTGTTTTCTTTTCCACCCGTTAAATTTGAGGGAAGTAGAAAATACTTAGACATAGTTTCTAAACCAGACACCCACAGAGACCAATGCCAACAGGCCAACAGCTTGTGAATGCTGGAATCACAACTTTATGATTCAGTAGGCTTGTGGAAGCTTCTCCTGACACTGTATTGGCACCCCAGGTATTTACCCTACATATTCAATATACCAACAAGTAGGCAAAGCACTAACTGATTCACCTGGCAGAAGACCAAAGCTGCTAGTGCACCAGTCTAGCTAATCCTGTTTTTTACAGACAAAGCTTTTCACTGTCTGATTCCTGAGCTGTTTCCATGTATTAATACATGGAGGTCTGTTTTTCTAAGCATTTACAATAGATGCTGCTTTGTAGAAAACCTGCAACTGTACCAGATATATAAAACAGGATGTATTAGGACTTCTCAACAAGTCTGACTATGCTTAATTACCTACGAGACTTTCTTCTGAAGCTGAACCAATAAGTGAAGAGAACACTTTGTGTTGTGATATGACTTATACATCACAGTATCAAAGGTTTTAAAGTAATAGCTGTTTTCAGTTACGTTTTATCTTTATAATGATTGTTTAAACTTTGTTGTTGTTAGCTAACAACAAAAATGATGTCTTGGTGTTACAGAAGTACCCCAAACCTGTGTGAAGTGCCATGAATCATGGTTTGAGCAGCATTTTCTGGGAAGACCAAGCTTTGAGCAAAACCCCTCTTCATTAATAAGCCTGGAGCCATTTAAAATATCCAGTACAATGGGGTGCAACACCAGTAACTCAAGGTATTTAACAAAAAAGAAATTAGAAAAAGAAATAGTTTAACCTTCACAAAAGAAAGAAAATTCACAACTTTTTTTCGACCATGTATTTCACAAAAAAAAGTTAAAACCTTGACATGTCCTTTCCTTTTTTGTCTTGGACTGTTTTTCCTCTCTCCCTTTTGAAATGGAGGGTTTGGAGGTTTTCTTTATTTTGATTCCTTTTTTAAACTTGAAGCCCCCCAATCCAGTCTGTGTACAGACAGCACAGACTTTTGCTGTTAAAATGAAAAACAAATCAGGCCTGAATTGTCAGGTGATGTTATATCTGACTCTATTCTTCCAGCCCTTATAAACACTTAACAAAGGGCCTTATAAGGACTAAATAGGCAGTTGAAATATTCATACATTTTATCGTTACATTATTCTCTTATGGTCAAACCATACAGAAATTGCCTATTTCCTGTCTTTCTGGTTTAGAGTCAAAAACAAAAAGGAGAGAAAATGACCATACTGCTTATGCCCATCAGATCGAACCCATCACTGAATTTGTTCCATCAGCGGAAGTTGCAATAGCAACATAGAAATTAAAGACTTCATCTTTCCTCTTAGATTTGCTTTCTCACATTTCCTAAAAGCCTCATCAGTTAATCTTGATTTGTATTTGGCAATTGTTACTAAACCTTTAGTGAAAAATCAGTTTATATAAGAAGTAATCATACAGTTTACAAGCATTTCATCTAGCAGGCAAGACAGAACATTGAGACACACAGCAATTATTGAATGTGGTGGGGCTGTAGTGGTGGGCCAAGAAACCAAAAGACCAATGTATAAACTGAGCAGATGGGATGTTGCATCTCCCACACAGCTTATGCAAGGCAACTAATCTTGTCAAAGAGCTTCTTTGCAATTATTAAGATGAACTCTGTATTTGACTGCTAATTTTGCTAATAACATTCACTCTGCATTACCCCTATTTTGGTAATGCAAGGAGGCCAACATAAACACTGCACTCAAATCCGTATGTAATCCCCTATAATCACTATTTGCATTTCAGGTATTTAAAGATGTATCAATTCACTGCTTTGAGTGGATTAAGTCTTTCTTGGGTTGTACAGTGTGAGATGCTGTAGTCCTCTCTTTCTGGCTACTTCCACAGCATTGTGCAAGAGAAATGGAGAGAGAAGAAGATTCTTCTTGTTTGCTTTACCTGTCTGTTTGCATATAGTCTGATTCACTTCTGATTTCTGACTGCAGTTTATGAGCTATGTCAGGAAGATGAAAATGCAAGGAAAATCCTTTCTAGCAGATAAGAGCGTTTTTTTAAAAGAAAATGCCTATCTTCTTTTTCCCCTTCCCCCCCCCCCCCCCCCCCCAATTTACTGGTCCGAAACAATAAATTTCCAGCAAATCTCTAGGGAACCCCACAGAACTTAAAGTGAAGTATTTATAACAGACTTGAGATAATTGGTTGATTTGGAGGTAACTGGAAATGTATCCCTGCTATTTTTGTCCTATAACAGAATATCCTTACTGTGACAACCACATATTCAGGAAAGATGCAGTCTTAAAAGATGATGGAATTTGTGGCCACATCTAAGTATTTTATGTTAATGTGCCACAGGACTGTTTTTTTATTTTTTGCTGAAGATTTCAACATTGATTTTTCGTATAAATTATGCATATAATAAAGAATGAAATTGCTTGAGTAGGTCTCCTGAAAAACTTTTTAAAATAAATTGTTGTTGTTAACAGCCTTCTCTGTTTTCCTATTTCTAATTTTGATATTGGAGGTGAAACATTGAATATATAAATGTTGAATTCTTGTCTTTGTTAGCATTTGCTATGCAGTGATAGTGTGTCAGCTGCTGTAGAGAAAGGCTTGACACATGAGGCCTTGCTTGAAAATCTTGCAAAGTTGATAGCCAAAATGAACAGCTGATGTATGAACACAAGGAATCACATCAGTGTTAAGGAGTCACAGAATGGTAGCTTATCTCTGTCTTGACTTCAAGGAGAAAAAAATATAGGTCTACTCTTATTGATTCTGGACATTCTTTCAAGGATGGACTTGAGGAAGAAAGGATGTTAAAATTATTCACCATCTATGACTAAAGAGAAGCAGATGTCCAACTGGCTAAATTTTTCTGAACCTTCACAGGACAAATTTCAAATTTATTGTCCTATCTGAGGTCATATAATTTCATATAACTGATGCATATGATTCCAGTAGACAATTTTCTTTTCCACCCTGAAAAATGCACTTATTTTGGTGTAATGTTGTTGTTCCTGTGTCTTGAAAAAAAGCCTCAAAATCAAAAAAAAAAAAGGACAGAAAAACTCTTTTGGATTTGACATAGAATAATTACTTTCTATAATCAATGTAAATCATCACAGATTCTTGATTCAATACAGTGTCTTCTGATTTACTTTGTGTGACTGATGAGCAAATCAGGCCAATTGCACTTGCACTTTAAAAGGCCAATGTTTTCATTTCCATAAGTAGAAGGATTCCTAAGAAGCAGATGTATTTCTTTATTTGTGTTTGTGAGGAAGCACAAGAAACTATACAAATGGTGCAGTGTAAACCAGTCTGATGAATTGCTGGCATAGAGTACCCTTAATGTGAGATATTCAGCTTTGCATCTCCCCTGCTCATATGTTACCACTAACTTAGTTTCATGCTTCATTATTAATCTGTAAACTGTCTGCAGAACAACAGGAGATGAATGTCCAGGCTGAAATAGGTGGGGGTAGTCATTGATCGAACTGCTCAAGACAGTTTCCATTGATTTCTTGAAGATATGCACCCCTAGATGTCCGCAATAATATGAGATTGTGCTTTGCAATACAAAAAAAAAAAAAAAAAAAAAAAAAAAAAAAGTCACATGCTTTTAAATTTTGTTTAGAAGGTAGAACATTTTATAGCACTGTATGTGCATATTGAGGTTTGTTTTATTGGTTGCATTGACATCAGTAAGTTCTGAGAAGTAGACTGCTAAGAGCTTTTTAACTGTGGGTAAAAAAAGAAAAGACTGAACAGAGTAGTGACTATAGCTTTTGAAGGTAAAGAATTTAGATTATTGTTTTTATGTCTCTGAAGAGAAGCTTTCAAAGGCCAGCATTTTATTGCAATAGTGAAAATAGGTTGACTCGATTTGAATAAACAGGCTATACATCAATGTCGATGAATATTTGCACATGATATTGTATCGTGGTTTAGGCCCCTCAAGCAGTTCGTTCACTCACTCCTCCTTCTTTCTTCCCCCAGTCCCAGGGGGATGGGGAGGAGAGTCGAAAGAATGCAACTCCCAAGGATTGAGATAAGAACAGTTTAGTAACTAAGGTATAACACAAACCACTACTGCTACCATCAATAACGACAAGAGAAATACAAGGGACAAAGAATGCAATTGCTCACCACCCGATACCAAGCCCAACCACACAGTGCACCCCCACCCTCTGGGTCTCTGCCCTCCGTTTTTACATCCTGGGAATGACGTGCTGTGGCATGGAATAATCTCTTTGGTCAGTTTGGGTCAGGTGTCCTGCCTCTGCTTCTTCCCAGCTTCCCCTCCTCCCTGGCAGAGCATGAGACTCAGAAAGTCCTTGGTCAAACCAAAACATTACCAAGCAGTAACTGAAAACACTGCTGTTATCAGCGCTGTTCCCAAGCCAGAAGTCAAAAACAACAGCTCTGCACCAGCTACCAAGAAGGAGAAAAATGACTGCTGCTGCTGAACCCTTGACACATTGTTAGATCACGACATGAGTAGGTGTGGTGTTCTCCTTTAGCTGGAAACCTGCTAAGGGAAATCAGTTCTTTCTGGTCTAGACTAAACTTTCTAACAGGATATTTGGTGGAAACTGGAAATACAAATAAAAAAAAAAAAATAGAAGGAATTGAAAACTGCAATCCTACAACCAGGTTGGTTTCAGTAGAGATGTGCATGTGTATATATATGTGTGTATGTATGTATATATACATGCACACATGCACGTATAGTCATAATATGATGAAATATTGAGAATTAGAACTGGAGATCAATTTGATTAAAGAAAACACTGAATAAGATTAAATAATTTTGTGAAACTGTTCATTCCTGCCTCTTGGCAATATCTAATTGGGGATTTAATACAAAGCTGGAACAGAAAAAATTAAATATTTTCATCAAACCTTTATGACTTGCCTTGCTATATGTTGCATCTTCAAATTCTGAAGAATGAAGAATGTTAATAGCTGGCAGAGATGGTAACTGGTGTTTTGCAATGTTCCTCATGACCGCTCCAAATCAAACACAAACATATAATATTTTCTTATAAGGAAGGCACTCATGCTTTTTTATCATTTCTACCATCTGAACCACAATTAACTTAGACAGAAGCATATGGAAAGCTATGTAAGAATTTCCTAGCATGGAAGAAAATTCTCATCTTTTCTATACAAGGACTAATTGTTGTGGATCATATAAACAGTAGTGAGGAATAGGTACTGATGTTATGATACCACTTCCATCTTCCATTTCTTCCTTTCCCCCAGCTCTGTTAATTCAAAATTTACTGGAAATAAAGATTTGAGTATTGTTTTGCAGCATAGATCTGAAGCACAATTGAACCAGTTATTGAAACACAGTCTTCTGAGCCAAAGAAATAATTAAAATTCCAATTAATGCTGCTGCAGCATTACACTATTGTCATAGTAACAGTAGCATGAAAGTTTACATCAAAAGCCTTGTTAGGAAGTGCCAGTCTAAAAGCAATCAAATCCCTGGGAAAGCATTCAGAAGTTCAAAAGAAAATAATGAAAAAAGGCCTTTAGGATGTAATTTCAGTGACAGTTATTCTTAGTTAATAGAAGCAACCCAACCAGAGTCTTCTGTTACAGGAAAGCTCAGTGGTTAAAACAAATGTATTAGAGCAATAGCGCTAAGATTAACAGAAACAAAGTGGCACTGTGCAGAAACACCAAAGCACAAATTTGCATTTGTAAAAGGTGAATACACAAAGCAGTAACAGCATTATAAAGATTCTGGGAAAGATGTTTTATGGACTGAAAAAATAGGTAGGTAACTTGGGTTCATAGCGCATAGAAAGAGAGGACTTCCAGGTCCTTGGAGACTGACCAGGGGGTTTAAATGCATAGGTCTTTGGCTTGTGACCTGTCTTTAATATGCTGCCTGAAAGACCATCTCATCTGATTTTTTTTAGAATCATAAAATCATAAAATATTTTGTGTTGGAAGGGACCTTCAAAGCTCATCTAGTCCATTCGCATGCAATGAGCAGGGACATCTTCAACTACATCAGGTTGCCCAGAACCACGTCCAGCCTGTCCTTGAATGTCTCCAGCGATGGCACCTCCACCACCTCTCTGGGCAACCTGTGTCAGTGTTCTACCACCCTCATTGTAAAGAACTTTTTTCTCACATTTAACCTGAATCTCCCTTCTTTTATTTTTAACCTATCGCCCCTCATCCTATTACAAGAGGCCTTGATAAAAAGTCTCTCCACATCATTCTTGGAGGCCCCTTCTAAGAACTGGAAGGTGCAATAAGGTCTCACAGGAGTTTCCTCTTCTCCAGGCTGAGCAATCCCAACCCTCTCAGCCCTTCCTTACAGGAGATGTGCTTCATCCCTCTGATAATTTCTGTCTTTCCTCTGGACCCTCTCGAAGAGTTCTATGTTTTTCCTATACTGAGAACTCCAGAGCTGGATGCAGTACTCCAGATGTGGTCTCACTAGAGCAGAGAAGAGGGGCAGAATCACCTCTCTTGCCCTGCAACCCAAGATATAATTGTCCTTCTGGGCTGCAAGCACACATTGCTGGTTCATGTCCAGTCTTTCATCCACCAGTACTCCCAGTCCTTCTCCTCTGGGACACTCTTAATCCCTCCATCCCCTAGCATGCATTAATACCAGGAGCTGCACTGATCAGGTGCAGGACCCTGAACTTGGCCCCACTGAACTTCATGACGTTTCCATAGGCCCACTTCTCAAGCATGTCCAAGTCACACTGAATGGCATTCTATCCCTCAGGTGTGTCAATTGTACCACTCAGCTGTGTCATCTGCAAATTTGCTGGCAGCACACTCAATCCCACTGCCTTTGATGAAGATACTAAACAGTACTGGTCCCAGTACAGACCACCCCTGATGGATGTCACTTCTTACTGTTGTCCATCCAGACATCGAAACATTGACCACTACCTTCTGGATGCGACCATCCAGCCAATTTCTCATCAACCAAATGTTCCACACATAAGATCCATATCTCTCCAGCTTAGAGAGAAGGACTTTGTGGGGTAACTATGACAAAGGCTTTACAGAAGTCCAAATAGACAACATCATAGCCCTTTCTTTGTCCACCAATGTAGAAACTCTGCAATAGGAGGCCACTAGGTTGGTCAGGCAGAACTTATCCTTGGTGGAGCTATGCTGTCTGTCTCAAATCACCTCTGTGTCCTCTATGTGCTTTAGCATAGCTCCTAGAAGTATCTGTTCCATGATCTTTCAAGATACAGAAGTGGGGCTGATAGATTGGTAGTTCCCAGGGCCCTCCTTTCTGCTCTTTTTAACACAGTAGTGATATTCCCCTTTTTCCACTCCCCAGGGACCTTGCATGACTGTAACTTCTCAAATAACATGAAGAGTGGCTTGGCAACTACTTTAGCCAGTTCCCTCAGGACTCTAGGCTGGATCTCATCAGGTCCCATAGACTTATGCAAGTTCAGATTCTTCAAATGGTCATGAACCTGATCTTCATTTACAGTGGGAGGACACAGTGGGAGTGTCTTGAGGACACAGAGGAAGGTAAAATGCCAATAAAAAAATAAAACAAACTAGGTAAGCACATTTTAATGTTGACTCGCATGCTTTTATGTGATTTCCATCATAAAGTTAGAGAATGTGTGCTAAATGCTTTTTCCTATTTTATGTTTTATGAGGGGTTTTGGTGGGAAAACGAATTGTCATTGATTACAGTTTGAAAGTAGCTGAAATCCCACAAGAAAAGCTGTTTTTTCATGGTGTTCCAGGAAAAGATAGAGGCATTGTCATAAAGATGCATTTTCTCATGAGAGTTCTTTCACCTGCATGAAGGGAAAAAAATCCCACACGAGATCAGAAAGTCTTTCAACATCTCCGAATCTCACTAGGCTGCCAGATTCAAACTGAGATAGAAGTCTTGATTTTCAGTCTAACAGAAAACTTAGTCCTCATTTTGAATCAAATTTTGACTCACTGGTCAAATTTTGCAAGCTTGGATAGCTAAAATCAAGTGAACGTGCAACACTAAAATAAACATTGGTCATGTACCCAATATGTGCAATGCAGTCTTGTCAAACCAAAAGCAGACAAAAAGGAATAACAGATGTGAAATAGCACCTAAAACCAGAAAAGAGACAAGAAGTGAGTCTTGGGAGGAAAGGGGGGCTGTAAGAGATTCGTGCACATTCAGGTAATGTTCTTTTGATCTTGTCTCAGTCCTGTATTTCATGTTCATCATTAATGCCTGCACAGAGGGGAGGAAGGATGGAAAATCAGGTAATTAGTTACACATATACTTTGATCAGTATTTCCTTTTTTCTTTTTCAAGTTTTTGCCAAAGTGCTAAGAGACAAAAGGGAGGGTTTCATTTATGGCAATTGTTCAGTCAAGCATATTCTCAGGAGTGCTTCCATAATCTCTAAATGTAATCCTTGTTTTCTTTAATGATAATTTAAAGGTGATTTGGACTTAATTTTATTTTCATATCATCAAAACTATTTTCCTGGTAGAATTTCTGTATTTCTATGCCCTTGATCTCATGTCACTGTACACAGGTATGTAACTAGCATGCTTTTCCAGATGATGAGGCTTGAGAGATAAATAAATAGTGAGTAACTTCAAAATTTAGAATTAAACTTAGAAATCTTCATTTTAGTGCTCAGATATTTCCCTCAAAGAGGGAAAAAATTTCCTCTGCTCTTTCCTGTGGGTAGCAGCAGATGCTGAACTTTGTCCCTTTTGAAGTGACACAGTGCC
This sequence comes from Myiopsitta monachus, assembly GCA_017639245.1. Lineage (NCBI taxonomy): Eukaryota > Metazoa > Chordata > Aves > Psittaciformes > Psittacidae > Myiopsitta > Myiopsitta monachus. Next base: position 4,901,162 of record CM029941.1, on the reverse strand, counting down.
TGTTACACAGATACGGTCCCATCACCACTTTCAGTTTACCATCTCCCCCTTTACCATCCAAAATAAGAGAGAGGAAGAAGAGTGGAAAAATTCTTCTGTAAAAGAGGAACTGTCCACTGTCTCAGATATTTTGCTGGAGTGTGTCGTTTTTAGGATAGTGTTAATACTGAAATAAAGATAAAAGAAGGGCATGGCTGTACCAATTCAGTTCCCAGCTAGAAGGGATGGGAAGCAATACACCATCAAATCCCACAAGTATACATAGCTCTGGTTTGGTTCCTCCCGGCAGCTCTAGTCAGGGAGCTGTTTGATTTGTGAAATGAGACACAGGTCATTTCCTTTCACATTCTGGCTGTGGGCAGCATTTGAAGCCAGGGTTATGTGGTGAGTTTGACAATTCTCTACAGGAACTATTACTGGAACTTCAAAAATGTGCCATATAATAGCCTTAGACAGCAGTCAGCACAGGTCTGGCTTTATGATCTTTTCCCTCTCCATCACAGAGTCCCAGGACACCTGCCCATAGAGCTCCCCATAGCCACTATAACTAATGAGGTTGTGGAGCACAACAGAACAGCATAGGTCACTCACTACCAACAGTATGACAAGTGTTGGTTCTGTATAAATTACCTTGTAGACAAGTTTTGCAGTATATTTCATTATTTTGCTTGGCAGCTTCAATAGCAGCAATATGGGACACGTCTCCCATTAGTACTGTACAATATATTTTCTTGTCAGTTAATCTTGAAAGCTGGCTACCACTCCTCAAAAAGTCTGGATCTTTCATTTCCGTCTAATAAATACTTAACACTAAATGTATTATTGCTAGAGAGATGTCAGTAATCAAATGCTTATCATCACACTTTCTTCATGCCTATGACAAAAATATTCTATGTATTGGATGTACTGAAAGTAAGAGAGATAATGGGAGTAAAATAAGGAAAATTGATCAACCCGAGTATTAGATGAATAGACCTCTGAATGGCCAGGTCTCCTGCAGACAATATAAACACTGAAAGGATCTAAGAACTGAAAGAAATAGATGAAACAATTCAGAGAAGAAAAAAAAACCCTCCCCACACAAAAAAAAAAAAAAGAAAAAACAAAACAAAAACACCAACAGCCCAAACAAACAAACAAGCAAAAAAAGAGGCAGAGTATGTGAAGTATTAATACCTCATTAAATATTCTGTGAATCTTCAATGGTGCTTACTCTGTTTTATGTACTTTATAACCCATCTATGTGTGTAAAGTATGAGTATTTAATCCTGGCATGCTTATGTACTTTAAAAGATGTTAACAGAGACTTTGTTCTGCTAAAATTGTTGCTATGAATTTTCTGGCAGCATAAATGTGTAGGCCAGAGCAATGACCCACTATTTCTTTTGCATCATTATCTTTTGCAGCTCCTTACAGAGAATTAGCCATTTTAGACATATTGCATTAGTTTCAGTTTCATATTGCATGCAGGAAAAAAGCACAGCAAAAGCTTGCATTTATTCCCAGCAATTATGGTGCAGCTGTCATATGAATATAGAGAACACAAAAAAGAACACAAACTCATCAAAAGATTGAAGTAAATGAAGGCCTCCTACAAAAATGAGTATGAGGAGCTGGTGACTGGAGGAGTGAGAAGGGACAGTTTTAGAGTGTTTGCTTTTTGCTTGAAACATTTTAAATATCAAAGGTTTATGTAGGCTTCTAAAGAAATGTCTGTAAATCATTTACTCTGCAAAGCAAGATTTCAGCTGATAAGTTCTTATTGACTGAATCTCATTTTCCCATTTACCCTCCAGAAAGAAGAAGGTTTATAACTTTCTTAGCTACAAATTCTCAAAGGCTTCAGAAACCCAACTTTCCCTCAGTTATGGCAAAATAACCGTAATCAAGTTAATCCTTTCACAAGCCGAGCCCTTACAGATCTCCAGCATACACGTCCATCTCAGTGCATATCTCTGTCCCTCCCAGTTAATGCATGGAATGAACCCCGCATTCATAGCTGGTGTTTCAGAGGGAAGATGTTGATGTTTTGGGGTCTCCACCCTTTTACAGTCTGAGAAAATTAGTTAGCCTTTCTGTGCCTCTTTGTCCCTGATGATGGAAATCTGTCATTACTTCTATGTTTTTTCTTGTCTATATCATGTTTATACAAGTTCTTATGATGAGCTTATCAGTGGTAAAATGGCATTTTGTAAATGGGACCAATTCCAGTGTCAGAGGTCCTCAGTGAACTGTTGTACACGTATTTATGAATAAGAAAGACAGACAGGAATATTTGGCACAAACTGGGCCTCAGAAATTCAGAAGCTCCTTAAATGGAGATTTTTTTAGGTAATTTTGTGCCCTTAAAAACCATGGATACATTTAAGGGAAATAAAAGCGAAAATTCAATGTGCTCTGATGCATTTGCCTGCCTATCTGTGTCTTGGTTTTAGGTTACCATCCTATTGCAGTATTTGAACAGTTTTCACAGAAAAAAAAATCAATAACAGTGGTGTTATTCCCCCTTTCCATGTTGGCTTTTCTCCTTTCACTGAGGCTCTCTACAAGTTTGTCACCTCCATGCTGTGAACAATAGCGATGCCCATTAGCTGGCTCTGCTGAAGAAGAGAAGCCATTTCACTTGAGATCAAGAGTCTCTGAAAGTGCAATTTATCCTTTCTTCTTGCAGCCACCACACACTCCACTGAGATGCAGAGGTGAGATTCTGTGGGATTCCACACGTGGAGAATTCGGTGGATGGGAAATTTATATCTGCTGGTGCGGGAGGCCTGGGTCACACAAGGAGGAACATGTTCTTGCCTCCTTGGGAAAAGGAGAAAAAAACAACATTTGCATCTACCCTTGGCAGTATTCAAGGCCAAGTTGGACGGGGCTTGGAGCAACCTGGTCTAGTGGAAGGTGTCTCTGCCCGTGGTGGGGGGGCTGTAGTCTTTAAGGCCACTTTCAACCCAACACATACTATGTTTCTGTGATTCTACCTGTGGCTTTGCACCTCTCTAAGGAGGGGTTTATCTACTCAGTTGGACTTCAGCCACCTGTTGAGCTTAAGTAGTCTGAAGATCTCGCTGGGGTTTTTTTGGTTTTGGGTTGGGTATTTTCCCTTTTTTTTCCCCCTTCCTTTCTCTTTTTTTGCCAAGCTCTCCTGACTTTTGCATTCTCTCTGTGTGCAATGAGGACGGCTGTGTGAGTTGCTCAGAGAATAATTATCCTTGCTGAGACCTGAGGAGGCAATTTATCATGTCAGACTAAAAATGTTACAGATAGCACAAGGAAGCATACATAACTAAGCATTGAAAACTAAGCACAAAGTGCACTGAATTTCCCTGGTGAATATAGAATTTAGGGTTGTTATCTCACATTTTTGCTGAATTTCAGTGTACGTATTCTGAAGCTAACAAATGCATCGTTTTGGCTTTATATCCATCTGCCAGGAAAAGAGAATTTATGGCTATTCCACAGGGTTCACCAAGCAATGCTATGAATAGTATCAAATAGTCTTTTTGCTAAATTCCGTTTGCCTTAAGGGTACATGCAATTATCTCTTCTGATACATTATACCCCCATTTTCAAGAAGGGGAAAATGGATGACCCAGGCAACTTACAGACCAGCCAGCCTCACCTCTGTGACTGGTAAAATCTTGGAGTAGATTCTCCTGGAAGGCATGCTGAGGCACATGAAAAACAACAAGGTGGTTGGTTACAGCCAGCATGGCTTCACTAAGGGGAAATCCTGCCTGACCAATCTGGTGGCCTTCTATGCTGGGGCTATGGAACTGAAAGACAAAGGCAGAGCAGTTGATGTCATCTACCTGGACTTGTGCAAAGCGTTTGACACTGTCCCACACGACATCCTTGTCTCTGAATTGGAGAGACATCAATTTGATAGGTGGACCACTTGATGAAGTGGTCCAGAACTGGTTGGATGGCTGCATGCAGAGAGTTGTGCTCAGTGGCGCAATGTGCAGCTGGAGACCAGTAATGACTGGTGTCCCTTAGGGATCAGTGTTGGGACCGGTCTTGTTCACAGTCTTTGTTGGTGACATATACAGTGGGATTGAGTGCGCCCTCAGCAAGTTTGCCAATGACACCAAGCTGTGTGGTTCGGTTGATACGCTGGAGGGAAGGAATGGCATCCAGAGGGACCTTGACACACTTCTGAGGTGGGCGGATACCAACTAGATGAAGTTTAACCATGCCAAGTGCAAGGTCCTCCACCTGGGGGGGAGCAATCCCAGGCACAGCCACAGGCTGGGCAGAGAAGAGATTCAGAGCAGCCCTGCAGAGAAGGACTTGGGGGTGTTGCTCAATGAGAAAACGAACATGAGCCGGCTTCAGTGTGTGCTTGCAGCCCAGAAAGCCAACCGTATCCTGGGCTGCATCAAGAGGAGCATGACCAGCAGGTCGAAGGAGGTGATCCAGCCCGTCTACTCTGCTCTTGTGAGACCTCACTTGGAGTATTGTGTGCAGTTCTGGTGTCCTCAACATCAAAAGGACATGGAACTGTTGGAACAAGTCCAGAGGAGGGCCACAAGGATGATCAGGGGACTGGAGCACCTCCTGTATGAAGATAGGCTGAGAAAGTTGGGGCTGTTGAGCCTGGAGAAGAGAAGGCTGCGTGGAGACCTCAGAGCAGCCTTCTAGTATCTTAAAGGGGGCCTATAGGGATGCTGGGGAGGGACTCTTCATGAGGGACTGTAGTGATAGAAGAAGGGGTAATGGACTCAAACTGAAATAGGGGAAGTTTAGACTGGATATAAGGAGGAAGTTCTTTACCATGAGAGTGGTGAGACACTGGAATGGGTTGCCCAGGGAAGTTGTGAATGCTTCATCACTGGTGGTGTTCAAGGCCGGGTTGGACAGAGCCTTGGGTGGCATGGTTTAGTGGGAGGTGTCCCTGCCCATGGCAGGGGGGTTTGGAACAGGGTGGTCTTAAGGTCTTTTCCAACCCTAACTATTCTATGATTCTATGATTATATTGAATTGTATTTATTTTCATCGTGATGTGCAGTAGTATGTTTCTGTTCCATTTATTGACATCTTGTAGAAAGATGGTGATTTTATACAAATCTGTTATTTGTTCCAGAGGAAGGCTGCAGTATTCTTAAGTGTTTGGACCTGGGCAAATAAACAGCTCCTGTAGTAGTAGTCTCTTTCTCCTCCTTTCAGACCTGATATACAGCAAGAATATCCACACCCTGCCTACTCCTGCATATTTCAAGATCCCAAATTCAGTCTGCTGAACTGAGGATGGGGGGAGGGGGTTGTGTATCAACTGAGAAAGGTTTGGTTAGGACTACATGGAAGATAGGTTTGAATTACTTCATATGTCTGATAACACCGGAAAGAAGATGAGCCAAACTCTGCCAGAAATCTTCTTTTTCAAAAGCAGTTAATATATACATATATATATGCATGCATACATTCATACATGCATGCATATTCAGTGATGTTTGTGAGTGCATGTGTATTAGTATTCCTCATTTATCAAAGCTTTAATGATTTTGTGAGCAGAAGAAGATTTTGAAGATGTTTCTAGACAGATATTCTGGGAATAATTCTTTGTCAATAAGGAGGAAGGATGCATTAATCAACTTTGATATATTAAAGGTTACACTGTTGTGAAATAGACTTTATTTTTTTACTTCAATTTAATATTAAAAAGTATTTTGAAATTTAAAAATAATGCAATTTAAGAAAGTTGAATTGTCATTTTTTGAATATTAATATGAGGCTGGATACTTAAGAGAAAGCTGCTGACACACACAAATATTCTTTCAGGTGTTCTACCAATAGAAGTCATGTCTTTCCTGTATGTCTTTTCACAGGACGAAGAATATTTTCACTTCTTTCACAGGAGGGAAAATTTTTCAAAGCTTTAGTGCGAAAAAATTTAGGAGCCAGATTTTGAACCAAACTTTTTGTTGCTGTTCGCAAATGAAAACGGTATAAATACAGCTGAAAATAGAACCACTCTCAAGACATTTGTTTCGATGGCCCAAACGAGTTTAGTAAGCAAAAGCTGAAATATAAAGTTAATTTAAGATTGAAAAACTAAAAATAATCTGTGTGCTTGGTTTGGTCTGCATGTGAACAACTACTGTGCCAGGAAAAGCAGAAGAGAGAATTTCTCTAACCTGTCTCCATATGCATCAGTATCCACTTGAGTGAATCATTCTCTGAGGATTGGTTTGTCACATTACCTGCCCATGAAAGAGAGAAAAGACACGTCATAGTTCACATGCCTCTACAGGGTATGAAGGAGAAAAGCGAGGTCTTGGCTTTATCTCTCCCCCTTGCTGCCCCATGCAGGGTGCTGAGCAGGCAACCTTTAAATCACTAAACCACAGAGAAAAAAGGAGTGATGCCTTAGAGAGGGACCACTGATACAGAACCCTGTATTTGCACCTTGGTTAAGACTGCATCTAACCCTGCTGCAAGTCCCACACAGGATTTCTCACTATGACAACATATAGAGCTTGTTAGGTCAAGACACTACTGTCCTAGGGAGCAGACAGGGTGACAGCATCTAATTTGGCTTGGTTAAAGTGGAAGCACTCAAAACTCTGTAACTTTTCAAAACTTGATCTATCAATTCATACAGTTTAACATCTGTTTTGCCCCTTGCTGAACTGAGAGGTTTCTGTGCCAGCTCACCAGAAATCATTTGTCTGGAATTCACACTGGTTTTCATCTTTGCAAGACTTTTTTATTCTGCCTCATAGTGAGTTTGAAAGATTGGACTATGAGTCTTCATAAAATAAAATCAGATCCAGTCAGACACTAACACCCTTGGTCTTTGGAAATTTAGTAAGTGCGCAAATATTAAATTAGGTTTCCTTACAGTAGGCTTCTTAGAACACAACAGGTGATGGATTCCTCATGAAATTCCACAGCTGTGTTTACAAAATGAAAGTCATGGTAATATTCCCTGTCAAAATGTGAAAATCTATCTGAGCCTGGGCTCATTACAGGACTAATGAAGAACTATGCTTTCTGGGGAGCTGCATACCTTGCGGAGTGGCTCCTGATTTCCAGACCACCATTCAGGGTTGCTGATGGGCCAGGTGGGACAAAGCAAAAACCACCTGCTTCTTGGTATTTTTCATAGCAAGCTGAAAATTCCTCCAGATCTTCCCAATTTTTTGGTGAAATTATTTCTGATGGAGTAAACAATTGTCCTTCCAATACAGAAGAGTTGGGCTACGAAGTGAAAAAACAATGGATAGTGTCAATCATAAGTTAGGATTCAGGGTAGTATATGTATCATATACTATCACTGCCTGCTGTGAATGAATAGCCCTTGTTCAGTGAAGCAGCAGCTCTGAAATGTGTTGAACATATGATTTGGGATTTTGTTTACAGTGAAAGACAGGGAAAGGAAGTGGCAAAATATATACGACTTGCTACTAACCTGGAATGAAATTCCAAGAAAATTACACTTTTAAAATAAACTAAACTACATGGCTGCAATACTTCAACAATAATTCTCCATCCTGTGACTTCTGAAATTGCCAGCATGGTGTGAAAACCATGGTGATTTCTGTGATGTTTCTACTTGGCAGGGATGCAAAAAAAGCAGCTTCAATCTTTCTTTACTGTTTTCAGACCCCTAGTTAATGGTCTGTGGTAATTCTGTTATCACCACACTTATGCAATTCTCAAAGCTGTGTTGCATTTTCAGTTTCCTCCCACAGATGGTAAATTTGTAACGTGAAGAAGTTACCCAAATAGTGTATAAAAAGAGAGGTAAAGGGCTTGTTTCTCAATACATGTTTCAAAGCCCTTATCTATTTCCCATATTGGAATAAAGGCTTCATAATATATTTTATTGTAGTTGAGAATTACTTAGCTTCAGAGAGAACCAACCTATTTCCTTTCCCAGCCCAGGGAATTACAGGAATCCCTCGCACAGTCGTTTGCAGGCATAATGGATTTTATGACTCACTGCATCAAAGATTTGCTGCTGGATTGCTAGAATAATGCAGTTTACCAAGATGTTTTGGAAGAGTTTATGATTTTGGGAATATTTTGTTGACATTTTCACTTCAGTGAAGATGAGCCCAATTTTAGGACAAAAAAAAAAAAAAACCAAAAAAAAAAAAACCCGAAACTCCCTTGAAAAAATGGGCTTTTTATCCTATGCTGTCATCTACGTCTTTGTCACAAACACCTTTCAGGCTCCAAAAGTTGACTTGAAGCACATAGAAATTACAAGATGTTTTGAGCTCTGCCGAAATGAGAGTTCCCTGCTAAAGATCTGAATGTTCAAGGGTGCTGATCTGGCTATTTAAGCGTTTGCTCCAAAAGCTGTTTTCAGAGACTTAACACTTTGCCTAGCACCTATGAACAGAAAACATCTAAGGTTATAGTCTTCCTGAGTGCAGCTGTCTCCTGTTTGTGTTTTATTCAGTTTAAAGTCCTTCAAGCAGGGAACTTTGCTCTGTTTTTCAGTCCAGGTGTGCCAGTCCTTAGGAACAGTGCTTGCCTCTGTCCTGTCCCCTCTCCTCTCCTACATGCCGTTACTACTCACCTGTTCTAACCGGAAATTAATGCAGTAAGTGATATTCACTCAAAACCAACACACAATACAAATATACAAGTGAAGCGTGGTCATTCCTGTTTAACAGCTGGGGAAACTGGGACAGAAAAATGTTCAGGAGCCTATCTAAAGCTGCAGAGGTACTGACAGAGAAGAGAGAAACATCAGACTCATGGACCCAAGCCTTACATACCTGAGAGACCTTCCTCAAGACTGTACAAGTCGCATCTAATTTATGACCTTGTTTGGGACAAAGCACTGTTTGCCATATATTTCAGAGAAATAGTATTGCATCTAACTTTGCCAAGACTCTCAATGAACCAAAGGTCTGGCTTGGCCAAAAAGGCCCCAGTCAATCCCTTCAACTGTGTAATTCTTAAACAGAGCTGAATTCTCCTAAACTGTATTTATGCTAAATTTCATGTCACTTCATGACCTCAATTAAGACCTTTCAGAAGAAATCAGAAGTGCTGGCAAAGTCCTGCAAGATGAATGTCTATGGCTTTCTCATGCTAACTGCTGGTATAAACTTGGCGATTTTAAAGAAGATTTTATAGTGCTGCTGCTGCTATTTTTATTCAAGGTGTCAGAATGCCAGCACTGATAGTCTCAATGAATGAGCAGCTTGTTTTCTCTGATCCCTTTCCTAAAGCACATAATAGATGTCATTAACATCCAGATAAATCGCCCTTTATGGTACATTTGGTCACAAAGAAAAATAAAGTTCTGTTTTCTTAAAGGTCCCAAGATTGTTTATTATCATGGACATTTATTATCATTTATTATCACTGTTATTATCATGGACAAGGGCACAAACTTCTGTAACTTTACTGGTCTTCATTGGACAAGAGAAATTACCCAGAATAAAAGAATTTAAGAGTCAAGGTTCACAAACAAGATTAAAACCTGCATGCTATTGGCTTTACTATACATATATAATATAATTTGTAGGGTACACAGAACTGTGCCAGGCAAATTCCAGGTGCAAAGATGATCACCAAGCTGCACATACAGTTCACATACATATCCTACAAGTTGGAAAATAAAGGTCAGATGCTTAGTGTTCCTGAATATTACCTTCTTGAAAAGATAGATGCATTCATCTGCTATTCTTCTGCTGATGTAGAGATTTCAGCTTAAACTTTTCTGATAAATAAATATATAAGCCCTGCCAAGGAGATTATAAATTTCCAATTTCCTTTTTTTTTTGAATTTGAATAGGCAATTGCACTGAAATGACCATAGAAGTGTTTATTTCATTTTCTCTAAATTCAAATCAGGACTTCTTAAAGGTTAAAAACTGTTTTCATTATATTAATTGCAAATAATTATATTTAAACATTTCCTGATCCTTGCAATAAGCAAAAGGTTGGTAAAACACCCACTATGGCAGAAATGCTTTCAGCAATGATGGAATTTAAAAATAAAATCAGCAATTCTGAGGCGAATATATTTTTAATTGCATGTCTGTTGTAATAGTTAAGACTTGAAAATTAATTATCTAATTAGGATGAAGTTTAGGCATATTTTTAACTTGACTGACCCACACCATAAATGTTTTGGTTGAACACAGGATTTGCTTGAACAATTTTAAATCCCCACAATCACAAGCATGCAGCAACTGCAGCCTCCAATTGTTCATTTAATGTTAATCACAGCCGTTGCAATGTGGAGCCAACTGGCTCTAGGGGACATGACCTTATCACAGTGGACAGATGGCAAAAAAATTTCAAGCCATGTTAAACCTTTTTCTTCAACACTTTTTTGTTCTTAACATATTTATTGCTGACACCATATATCAACATTATAGTTTCTCTTCAGGTGAATATGACCAGTTGGCAGTAATAGGTTCAGCTCTGAGAACCTTTCAGACATCACTTTTTGAGCTTTTTTTCTAAATTCACTCTCTGGAAGAAAAAAGGGGAAAAAACCCCCAAAAAACCAAAACCAAAACAAAACAAACAAAAAACAAACAAAAACACAAAACAAACAAACAAACAAAAACAACAAGAAAGGGAGGGAGAGAAGCTTTTGGAAACCCTTCAGCTTGGCTTAATTCCCATGCAGAGAGGAGAATAAATTAATGCAGACACTGTGTTTTTCTGGCTTGAATATCATATATTCTCATGATTGGAAAGATCAGTGGCAGCGCAGGAGGCATAGAGAAGAGAGGGAGAAGCAGAAAATGCAAGAGGAAAAATACATTTGATAATGTTAAACTCAGCTGTAGCAGTATCTGCTAAATGTCTCCTGCATGTATAAAAGAGTTATATTTCCCTGCATTAACACTGAGCCTTCGCTGATACACTGATGTCTGTCATGCTAGTGAAAGAACTGAATATGCTTTGACGGTGCAGTAGGAAACATGTTAATAAATGCCTTTGTCATTGTATCGTATTATCGTATGACTTTATGAATGTTCTGTGTAACTATGCAAGCTACCAATGTTTTTCATGCGTGTCAAATTTTCTATTCCCTTGGTTTGCCACATTCTTCCTCTGTTCTTGAAGAGAGAAAAATATGGATACCTTTCTCATGATATTTTTGGGGTGAAGAATTATCCCTGCCCAGCTCCAATTCACCAAGTACAGAAAGGTCTGTAGGTGCAATAGCACTTTCCTCTTCCAGAGACAGATATCCACATGATATAGCAAAAGATTTTTTAAAGGCACTTTGTGCCAAAACCAAGCTCAGGTACAACTACTGTTATACGCTACTTGGTAAATATTTTGGGTAAGGTGACCTAGTGTACATTGGACATATGTTCTGCATGAGAAATGTGAAGATTAGTAGGAAATATAAGAGCATCCTATCCAGACAGTTGTCACTCAGAGGTCCTAAGAGCAGATTTACTGGGATAATGATGGAAGGAGGTGCAAGAATTGCCCCTCTCAGCAGCAAGGAGCACTCATCCCTGATAAGTAGCATCCCTGCAAAGACATGCAGTTGCAGATGCATCAAACTGCGAGCACACAGCACGTGTTCTGGGCTAAGAGGCTCCCAGTAATTAAGTTGTACATTCAATTAAACCTAATGCCCCAATAACTTTGAAAAAATGCAAAAGGTCCATGGATGCAGAGAGGAATTAATTCCTCAGACTCCCTTTACCCGCCAATAAACCTACTATAAATGCTCATAACTGGAGGCCCAGATCTTTATATATAGCTGCAAAGCAGTATTTCCATTAGCTTCAGCAGTGACAAGCTGGTTTCTGTAGGTTTCAGATTAGATCACAAAAACTCTAGATAGTGCTCCTGTGCTACTTGCAGAAAGACAGGGCCAGTTGTACTTGGTTATATTTCAGGAGTCAGGGACAAACTTTTAATCTTAGTTCTAATCACATATCAGTTCCCTGAGGCCTTTCAAAAATAGATAGGGAAAAAATTTAAAAAATTGTCAAAACTAATGTCAGTATATTCTACTATTTCGAAAGCAATACTCCAGCTCTTTTACTCAGGGTTCCTGAAGAATTCACCAGGCTGTGTGTAAAACAACTTATGTTTGTTCACATAAGTTCAATTCTCTAAAAATTAAGAAAACTGACAGCGTGGCTGATTGCAGACTGAACCAAAGCACCTGTTTCAAGCTAAAATCTTAATTATCAGGCAGCTGCACCTACTGGATATTTTAGCTGCAAAGAGAAGCTCACCTAAAGAATCATAGAGAATCACAGAATGGTTTCAGTTGGAAGGGACATTAAATCTCATCCAGTTCCAATCCCCAGCCACGGGCAGGGACATCTTCCACTACAGCAGGTTGCTCCAAGCCCCATCCAACCTGGCCTTGAACACTGCCAGGGATGGAGCATTCCTTGGGCAGCCAGTTCCAGTGCCTCACCACCCTCACAGTAAAAAACTTAGGTCAGTTTAAAGTATTAAAATATTCATGTTTAGCAGCGTTGAACTTCAGCCAAAGAGAGTTACAAGGTCTTCTTACCTTTCTGGCAAGTAACTCCATGTCCTCCCTTCTCTGCCTCAGCCTCAAATCTTATGCTTATGCAGCTGACCATAAAATAACCTACCAACAGACTATAGCTCTGGTGATGTAGGGGTGCCAATGTAGACATTTTTATTACTTGTTATTTTTTCATGCTCTACCCTGTCTCTTTTTTTTTTTTTTTCTTTCCCCTCCCCTCTGTCTCCTGTGTTAGATTTAGAAGGCAAATTGTAAGAAACAGAGCCTGTCCTTTTATTGTGCTAGCAAAGACTTCCCAGGAAATCCAAGGCTACATTTGAATATAGACTCAAATACCCTGCTGTATTTATTACTGCTCCTGTTTGTTTGTTTGCATTCCTCAGATGAGTCATATTAGGGTAGGAAAAGTAGGAATCATTCATCATCCCCAATAAAACAGAGCAAGTGAATGAAAATAACATTCAAAGAGACAACAGACCAAATGCAGAGCCTTGCAGGGAGGTTTCCTTTTAGATGGGAAATCAGTGACCCAGGAATGGTGGGCTGGGATGTGGAGGCGAGGGAAGGAGGAGACTGATTCTTCAAGACATGCTCTGGGATGTGGTTTGACAATTATTAGCCAGGAAACGCAGCTGAATGCAAAGTGGCAAAGCAGAATGGGAAACTGCAGTGCTGCTGAATCAAAACTGAAGGAAAAGGTGCTGGTGAGTGAACTGGAAAGATGAAGTGTGTACTTGGCTAGAATTGATAATAAAGCATGTTGCACTCAGTTTGGCAGCAGGTACCAAGAGCTTATCAAAACTAACATATTCCTGAGTAGTGGAAGGCAGTACAGTAACTACATGATTGCTGAGCAGACTATATAAAACTGTAGAAAAAAATCCTTATTGTACTTAAGTCAGCAGGAGGCAGAGATCCTCACTGGCCTTGCAGCAAGAGGGTACTGATAGAGTCATCTTGGCTTACACAGAGTAGAGCTCACAGCAAATACCCTTAGTATTGAAAAAGAGTAAAAAATTCTAAGATCCAAACCTGAGAGCAGCCTGATCGTTGGTGGCTTATTTGCTACAAATAAATCTAATTTGCTACAAATAAACCTAGCCACAGAGAGAGATCTAACACAAAGCTGAATATTAGCATAAGTAGGTACATGTTTTATAAACAAATATGCACGATTTACTTACTCAAACCACATTTTGAACCAGGAACTCATTACTGAATGCACTGACCCACCAATACAGAGCAGCACTAATTACTAAGTGGTGATTGTCGGTGATTTCATGACATGATTAATGAGCTTGATTTTCCACTGGGTGATTATTGATTGAAACTGTGTCTGGTAATTATGTATGTAAGGTACTCAAACTTAGACAAAGATGCATTCTGAAGATGCATTTTTGGAAAAACTTTTGGCACATTGAAGTCAATGGCTTGCTGTTTGGCTCACCTGCAAGAAATTACATGGATGATATTGAGCACAGAAGAGCATCTGTTGTAATAGAGGGGCCTGCAAAGACTGCTGGCTGCTCAACACTTCCCAGAGACAAGAAAGATCCTTCAAATCCTTCAGACCTCTATGCAGTTACTAGAAGATTTACAGGATATGTTCTTCATCTTTTGCAAAACAAGGTTTTGTGGTAGAGATGAAATTGGATTGGACCAGCAGCTGGCCCTGTCAGGCATACAAGCTGAATTAAAAGAGAGAAGAAAAATTCCTTCTCTATATCCTGAGCCAGATGGTTGGCAATCCAGACTCATGCCTGAGTGAAATAGATGGCTGATTTGTCCACATATTTTTTGATTTATTAAGAAAAATTCCTAATGGAATAAAGACAAGTGAGAAATGGTGATATGAAAATCAAATTTATAGAAATATTTTTAAAAGGAATATATCAGAGAAGGCAGTTCAGTTGTACAGCCAGAGGAAAAGGTGTTGCAAATTGACAAGAAAAATGTGTTAAAAATGGATATGCAGCTGATATGTATATATAAAAAAAAAATCATATCAATGCCTTAAAAAGACAAAGAAACCATGCCAGTGAGATTTCTACAGGAGGAGAGAAGCTGGAAAAGAGGTGGCAAAGAGATAAAAGATGCTGCAGATCTTGTAAACAGTGAACTAGGTAGAAAGAGACAAGAGAAGGGCATCAGAGAATTGAAAAGAATAATAAATGTAGGTGTAGAGGAAACAAACCTTAGGGAAGCATTGTATTCTGTGTGCCATTAGGAGGTTGATCAGCTCTCAGAAAACAAGTTCACTTTGATGCAGCCCACATCACTACTTGTATAATGGGCAAAAAAAGTAAGGAAAAAATTATAGATATTCAATGAGCAAGAGCCATATAAAGAGTACTATATTTGAGGTAATGGTAAATGGGGAAAGGAGACGTCTGAGCTGTAAAAAGGAGAATGTTTACAGAGAGGATCAGCAGCTGCATTTTGCTAGTCAACAAAGACTGGTTCATGGCCCAAGGGAGACATTTCAGACTGGACACTGATAGAAACTATCTCATTTCCTAGCAAGAGAAAAACACTGAATAGTAGAAAAGGTGAGTGATGCACACTGTAGAGTGTCTGGGAAGGATGTGATAGAATAAATAGCAGGAACAACTGAGTACAGGATACCAGAACACGACAATGATGTTGAGCACATCCTTGTAAAAAAAAAAAACATGTCTGTGTAGTACTGTTCCTCCATAATAATACAGAGCTAGCAAAGAAGAGAGAGAAAAATGTTTATTTTTATGATGCTTGCTACCTCTCACTGTCTCTTGCACAGGGGATCCTAGCAGGAAAAAAAATGGTGTGACTGGTTTCAAAACTACCTCCCAACAAGTGCAAAAAGTGCTTTGGGAAAACAAAATTAAACCTAAGGAGAAGTTGCCATAGCCAAATGTTCCTCAGCTTTCTCTAGCTGACATGTAGCATTTTGATCTGGACTCTAGCAGAGGACCCTTCAGCATAAATCTACTTCTGATAGCTTCTCCCTGTAAGCATGGAAACAAACGAATCATCCACGTAATTAGTGGTAGAATTTCTTCCCATCTATTACATACAGTTTCATGGCCAGCATGATCTCCACCTCCTGCATTCAATATTGCACTAGCACAATCTCTCTACCAACAGGTCATCATGTTTATTGTCTTATTTGTAATTATAACAGTAAAAATATGACACAAAATATGTACTTGTAAACAAAATGCTTCAGCTGAACAATTATAATTAGTATAAGGACAGATTTTTGACTTGTTAAATAATGTAGATGGATTGAAATCAAAGGTACAGTGGTAAACTCTTTGGTTCAGTGGCCTTATCCCACTAAAATAATTATCTTTATCATATTCTCATTTATACCAATTGCTTACATCTACAGAATATATTAACAATTTCTCACATATTTTTAACTTGTTAACCTCTTTTTATCGATATCTCTACTGTTTACCTTCACTCTTGCTGCCATAAAATTAAATTACATACTTATGCCACAATTTGTCCTGATTTGCAGGAAAGAAGAGGCAGAAATGTTTATTATCAAACAAGTTCCACAGTAGGCAGGAGCTGATCTGTGAGTAATGGGCCTAATGAAGCTAATGGGTTTGAAGCTAGCCTTTGCCTCTTTTGCCACTTTTCTGACAAGAACTCCAAATCCTTCCACTTTTCCAATGATTCTGTTTCCCATTTCCCTCAGCACTCCTAAACTTCTTAAGTGAGTACTAGAAGGTTTCTCTCATGTTCCCAAAGTCTTCTAGGCTACTATGCACATCTATTCCCCAGCCTCCTCCTTGACTCCGTGTAACAACTTTCACCATGTGTACAATCTTTGTGCATAATGCTGATTAATTTCTTTTCACAAAATGCCTAAGATTTTCCCCTCTCTTCTGTCAGTATATTTTTTTGCTTATCCTTGAGAAAGAGTTGGAATATACTGCAGGCAACCAGCAAATATATATCTGTTGATCTGCCATCTGCTATTAGCATTCAAATTAAATGGATGAGAGTTGAGTGTTTTTTTTTACTTTTTCTTCAGTAGTAGCGTTCAATATTTTCTTTCCTTCACTCAGCTACATAGGAACTCTATATCTTTCAAAATACAATCTTTTTCAAATTCCATTGCATCTGGCAAGAAAATTAAAGGTTATTATAGAAAGTTAAATTTATGGACAGCTGGAAAGGCAGAATAAGACCATGACTGGAGGAATATTTTTCTTTAGAAAACCAAGCTAAAAACTTGTCACCTCAGAAAAACAAGGCCTGACTCTTCTGTGTAGCTGAGGGGTTCTTCCAGAGAATGAAACACATCATTATCACAGTGGTGCGGTGCTGATGCAACACTGGGAAGAGTGGCTGATACACCATATATTTGCATCTCCTTTCAGAGGCACCTCAATAGGCTGGAGAAATGGACCCAGTGGAATCTTGTGAAGTTCAACAAAGGGAATTGCCAAATCTTCAAAGAAAAGGGCTCGAGAGTCCTCATGGGCAGGAAGTTGAACAGGAGTCATTAATGTGCCTTTATAGCAAACAATGTCAAATAACCTTTTAGGCCATGTTAGGACCATAAGAAAACAAAATTTACTGTAGATTCTATGGAGCTGCCAAGAAAACAAGAAAGCATAGGGGGAAGTACGTAGCAAAGACAAGCCCAAGAAAGATGGTTAATGTTCAAGGATCACCTCTTCCAAGTTCAGGAGTGACACATCCCTACAAAGTAGGGCAGGAATGCAAGAAGGCATGTGTGGATAAACAAGGAGCTCCTGGATAAACTCCTGCATAAAAAGGAGGCCTAAAGAGGGTGGAGACAAAGACAGGAAACCTGGAAGAATAAAGAGAGAGTGCAGCCAGGGATCAAGTTAGGAAAGCTAACACCCTGACAGAATGAAATCTGACCAAGGACATTAAGGGCAACAAGAAAAGCTTCTATAGGAACATCAGGGATAAAAGGTAGACAAGGGAAAATTTGGGCCTCTTCTGGAATGAAATGGGAGACCTGGTTATGTGGGACATGGAGAAGATCAAGGTATTCAATGGTAGATTTAGGTGGATCTTAGGAAGAAGTTCTTCCCTGTGAGGATGGTGAGGCCCTGGCAGAGGTTGCCCAGAGAAGCTGTGCCTGCCCCATCCCTGGGAGTGTTCCAGGCCAGGTTGGATGGGGCTCGGAGCAACCTGCCCTAGTGGAAACTGTCCCTGCACATGAAAGGGTCTTGGAACTAGATGATGTTTAATGTCCCTTCCTATCCAAACCTTTCTATGATTATATGATTCTATGAACTTTCATACCCAATATCTCCAAATATCAAAAGTAACTTACGGCATAAGGGTCCTTCCAAGTGAGAGGAATAGTTGAAGAGTGCTAGAATACATACTCTGTGATCACAGTTTTTCTGATACACCTGGTGAATCTTTGAAGAAATCTGCTCCTAGAGTAAATATAATAAGGAAATAATTTCAGCTTTTAACAAAATTTTCCTTTCCATGGTGCATTTATACATTCTAATGGTTTTTAATAAGCAATTTTTTTTTTTCTGATGCTGCCTTGCGTGCAAAGGAAAAGCTCAACATAATGAATATTTACTGAAACACTTCATTAACCTTCTTGAAACCACCTTTAAACTCACCCTCTTGTAGAAATCTGAGAAGGTTTCAACAGCTGCACACTGAGCCAACTGCTATAACTCTTGAACAGTCTTGAATGAAGCTAACCACTAGTGTCCTTTTGCTCAATGGAAGGCATTAAACTTTTGGGGAAGATTCCTCTCTCTTTTTCCACACTTTAAGCAACAATAATTATGATGATGCTCACCATAATAAGCATAATAATACATTTTCTGCAATTCTGCATTGTACCATTTTAAATATACTATTTGAAGGCACTCCATTAACTTCCAAGAAGGTTAGAGTAAGAAAAAATGCAAATATTGGCACAAATGAGACCCTTAACTAATTGCTCTCCATGCTCCCCTATGCCTCCCCAGACCTACTTTTCACATTAGTTACCAGGCTCTTCCACCTACTTCCCCTGCTGGACAGTGGCGTATTTGCAACACAGTTTCTTTCTGGCACTCTTTTCTCCTTAGTTAACTCCTGGGGCTTCTGGGTAATTGTCAGAGGCACAATTTGTGGAGGCTGTCTGTTGTCAGGTTAAGTGTCTTCTAGGTTAGAGGTGGGTTTGGGCTGTAGCCTGAGAGGTAAAACTGCTTGATTCCCCTGATCTGTTCCGTTTAATTAAAGGTTCCTGGGAGATGTGTCCATGTATCGCTCTACATTTAAAAGCTAGAAAGGAAAGGATGCCTTAGTCTTACAAAAAGACATGGACTCCTGGTCTCCATATGGAGTACACCAGAGGAAAGGTTGTTAGTGATCACTGGTTGCTCCACGGGACAGTAAGATGGACGGTTAAAGTCTGAAAGCATGACAACCCTAACGTTTGCATTTTAATGTGTACAGATGAGGCCACCTGAGGCTGTAACTAGCAGCATCACCTAATGGTGGAAGAGGGAAACATGGAAGTCTTGTAATAGATCCTAAAGTCCCCATGACTCCAAAGCTAGGAAAACAGAAGAGCTTGCTGTTTCCATGCAAGGAATTTGCACACTGTCCGTAGTCAGAAGAGTTTTTATCCCTCCTTACAATAGAAAGGATATGTATATAATTCTTTTTTAAAAATAAATTTTTTCTCTTTTTGTTTTTTTTGTCAGGCAGTGTGATCTTAAATCACTGCTGGAAAGGCATAAAATTACTGTAGGAGGATCACATACAATGACCAGAATTTAGACTTTTTCCGCTTCTCTGTGATATTCTTAAGCTTGAGGAAGATGCAATGAAAGATTGAAGCATCCCCTGTTCTGGTAAGCTTTGCTTTTTTTTTTTGTTGGTTTTGGGTTGTTTGGGGCTCTTTTCTTCCATAAAGAAAGCTTTGATATAGACTCATGCATTGCTAAAGAAAAGTTGTGGCCTCTCTGTTATTCCAGGGAGCAAACCCAGGACACTGAACCTCTGGGAAAGTGGTAGGAAGGAAGGAACTTTCCCTGAAGGGAAGTGAGTGAAATTAAGGTCCAGACATTCTAAATTTTAGTGCCTGCTATTTTACAGCTATTGGTGGTTTTATTTTGTTGTTGTATGGATCACAAGCCTTGTTATAAGAAAATTCTCCTTTCTGCTCCCTTTGAGAGATAAGTACCACCTATCAGCTTCATGGTAAGAAGACATTGAGTCATACCAGTGAGACCTGGGAAGAGAATGCATCTGGCTAATAAAACAAAGTCACTGCTCAACCATTTCAATTCTCAGGCTTTTGGCTGCCTTGATGCAAACTGAATGCTTCAGTAGGCTACATGGCATTACCTATGTTCAGGTAAATGATAGAAGGGGACTTTTATCATTAAATTGCCTCATGTGCATGTTTAGATGGCAAAGGTCTGAGATCTGACTTTTGCCCTCCACAAGTGATGTTTGGATATTTTTTGCCTAGAAATGCTTCAATCAAGTCTGCTTCTAAATTTAGTTAAGTGTTGGAAAAGGAGATGAATTAAAAAATAAGACAGTAAGCAATGTTTCACGGCTCTCCATTCAGAAGTTTGGTGAGCCTTCTCCTTACGGAACATGGGTCTCACTGATGGATTTTGGCTTTTGTGATTCTGCAGCATGGAGAATAACATATGGAAATTGTGTTTCCACAATATTTTAAATCTAAAGACCATGCAGGTAGGTAATCAGGAAGTTCTTAAAACCAGTACAAAATCAGAAAATCAATCAAGGAAACTACAGTTTTTTGATGCCTTACTTGAGACATTATCAGGTATAATTTTTTTAACATTGGATGTCCCTGCCTGCATTCTGATACAGTCAAAGACTTTGTAATTACAGGAAAAACTAAAAAGCTAGATGAACAAGTTACGGATACAGAAAAATATCATCATCTGGTTTAACCCCTTTGTACTAACAAGGACTATAGGCATCCCCTGAATTAACTCCCTTGCAAATAAGATTTTAATTTTTAGTGAGAAAAATCATAGAATCACAGAATGGTTAGATCTGAAAGTTACCTTTAAAGATCATCTACTTCCGACCCCTTGCCACTGGTAGGGGCACCTTCCCCTAGAGCAGGGTGCTTCAAGCCCCATCCAACCTGGCCTTGAACACTGCCAGGGATGAGGCAGTGCAACTTTCCTGGACACCCTGTGCTAGCACCTCAGCACCCTCACAGGGAAGAACTTCTGCCTAAGAGCTCATCTCAGTCTCCCCTCTGGCAGGTTGAACCCCTGTCCTGTCCCTACAGGCCCTTGTCCAAAGCCCCTCTCCAGATTTCCTGTAGCCCCTTTAGGCACTGGAGCTGCTCTAAGGTCTCTCTTTAAGGAGCCTTCTCTTCTCCAGGCTGAACCAGCCCAGGTCTCTCAGCCCGGCTCCAGAGCAGAGCTGCTCCAGCCCTCACGGCATCTCCGTGGCCTCCTCTGGACTTGCTCCAGCAGCTTCACTTTCCTCTTGTGTTGTTACCCCAGAGCTGGACTAGGACTTCACAGGGAGGTCTTCCCAGAGCACAGCAGAGGGAGCGAATCCCCTCCCTCAGCTGCTGGTCATGCTTTGCGGGTGCAGCGCAGCACAAGGGGGAATTCTGTGCTCGAGTGCACACTGAAGCTGAGTCGTGGGGAGCTTCTCACCCAACACATCCAAGTCCTTCTCCTCAGGGCTGCTCTCCATCCATTCTCTGTCCAGCCTGTGCTTGTGCTTGGAATTGCCCTGTCCCAGGAGCAACATCTTGCATTTGGCCGGACTGAACTTCATGAAGCTCACACAGGACACTCCTCTCAAACATGTCAAGGTCCCTCTGGATCCCATCCTTTACCTCAGTATATCAGCCACCTGACGCAGCTTTGTGTTGCCAGAAAACTTCCTGAAGGCGCACTCAATCCAACTGCCCGCGTCGTTGGCAAAAATGTTGAACAGGATTGGTCCCAGTACCAGCCCCTGAAGAACACCACTCATCTGTGATCCCTACTTGGACATCAAGCCATTAACCACAACTCTTTGAGTGCGACAATCCAGCCAATTCTTTATCCTCCTGGTGGTCCATCTATCAAATCCATTCCCAGCCTATTAATACAAAACAAAACCACTTTCAGCCTCCATTAAAACTGTTGCTGATGGGATCTGAGGAACTGAATTGCCATGCAAGTGAGGCTAGGAGTAGCAAAGGTCAATCTTTTGCATATATTTCTCTGTAATATTTCTCTGTGTAAATGCGAAAGAGAAATGAAATGCCTTACTAATATAAAGATGCTACATTCCTTGCAGAGGATACACAGTACCACGTCTAAGAAAAACAAAAGAGTTTAATTTCTTACAGCAGGCAATATGGCTGGTAAGTCACTCTCAGAGATTTTACAAATAGGACATAGAAATAAACATTGTTATTGTATTTAACATCAGATTTGAACAAAGTTGAACTAACTGAGTATCCTTCACTGAGAAGTTAATGGATTTCCTATAGGGAATATGTTAGATATCATTTGTTTGGGCTTCAGTAAAACATTTGTTATGGTGCACATAGGAAATTCCAGTGATATTTGAGAAGATAGGATCAATATTATAATTGCATGATGAATAAGGAGGTGGTTTCCAAGGCACCCATTAGCTTTTTGAAAACTGAATCATATTGCTGGAGAAGACTTATTAATGATGTTTCTCCAAGACTAGTCAGAGCAGGGATTACTGCAGATTTTTATTTTTATAAATGGTATAATGGACTTTAGTATAAAATAAGTCAAATTAGCAATATATGACTAAGTTTAGTTAAATAGAGGTAAACACATTGTGCAATTATTTTTTAGTAGCACAGAAGTGTAACCTATGGATGTTGTATCTTTTTTGAGAGTAAAATTACTTTTACAATAAGCACTAATTAATGTGTTAATAAGAACTCCTTCTCTAAGGAAATGGTTTAATAAAGTTCCTGCTGATCTTAAATTTCGCCTTTATCACCTCTGGATCTGGCTCATGAAAGCTGTACTTTGCGAAATATCAGGAAGGGAGAAAGGTTCATGCAAAAGGACAATGATAAACTGAAAATAAATAATAATAAACTAACATGTTTAAGCTGAAAAAGAAAATGTTTCTAGCAATAAAACCAGTGAGATTCAGGACACAGTTGGTCATTTTAGGATCAAAGAACAGAAGATAATCCCATTTAAGAGGGAGCTGGATTATGAAAAGGATTATATTAGATGGCTGCTGAAAAACTGATTTATAACAATCCTTCCTACTCTCTCATTATTCTTAATGCCTCTGTGTCTTGCAATTACTAAATTCTAAAATGTGTGTAAAGAGGCCTATTTCTGGAAGACTTTTACGCACTGATTTACACCACAAGAGTTTCCCCATAATAATTAACCTGCCTCAGACACTGCTGGAAATTAATGTCCATGAAGCCGTCCTATGGCTGATGGGCTCTATACTCCTTTGCTGTGTGCTGGTCAGCACAAGCCATCAGCTTTGGGTGCTTTCAGTGAAGGCAAGAAAAAGACTCATGTTAGAAAGGTTTAGTGGTTGTGGGTGAGTTTTCCTCTCAAGTCAAGGTAACTTTACTGCCTCTGAAATATGATTTAAGTATTTAGATGTTTGACTTAAAACCCAGCTTTAACCTTGGAACTAATATATGTACTAACATTAATTATTACCTGCTTATTTCCTTATTGCTTTTTTTGTGACAGTAATTCAAATTACTATAGTCAAAATTATCTCAACAAATAGATTATGGATTTAATTATTACAGCATGCATTTCAGAACTCAGCTTT
The DNA here is from genome assembly GCA_017639245.1 of Myiopsitta monachus. Classification (NCBI taxonomy): domain Eukaryota; kingdom Metazoa; phylum Chordata; class Aves; order Psittaciformes; family Psittacidae; genus Myiopsitta; species Myiopsitta monachus. The sequence continues at coordinate 4,877,917 of CM029941.1, read as the reverse complement.
ATTTACAAAGGACACAGCATTGATCAAAGCAGCTTGAATTGCGCTAACTACAACACTCTACTCTCCTTACAAAACCATCTGAGAAACACAGAAGTTTGAGTTCAAGGGAGAGGCAATATTACAAGGCATGTTTAAGGTCATTGGCAACTAAAGTGCTTACTGTACAGGAACCTTCTGTCAGAGACAATTACAGTGAAGGGCCATTGAATAGGGTTGAAACACTCGAAGTGTGTTTCTGTGGCAGATTTGTTCTTACGGTATTTATTCTGTTTCTAGTTTATCTGTAGCACAGTATCAAATTTAGAGTGTCACTAGCCAAGTGGTTCATGCAAAACTAAATTGACAGAATGCAATGATATTGTAGTTAAACCACAGACTTCCTAATAATAGGAATGCATGTTAGATCAAAAACGTCACCCAGGATCCAGGAGGCAGTGCCAGTGGTCCTGTTCACATGGATTATGAAAGTGCTGTTGGAAATATAGAATATTCTTCTAGGGGGGATGGGACTGGATAAGGTTTAAGGTCCCTTCCAACCCAAACTATTCTATGATCTATGATTCTATGATCCCATTCTTTTGTAGCTGGCATTCTTTCTACAACAGGCATTCTTTCTACAACAGGCATTCTTGAATTGCGTCCTGCTTTTATTTGTTGCATGTCTATTTTATTACATTTTACTTTTTGTTGAAAAGGAGAAAGTAGATACTTCACCTACTTTGCTATATCTAAACTTCAGACAGCCTTCAATTTGTTTAACCTTACCATAAAACTTGATGGTGTTGTGAATATTTCAGGTAGAAAACTGTCATGCAATACATCAAATAACTTCAGTGTTGTTTCCTAAATTGCAGCAGTGTCCATTTTCCAGCATCGTGGCTTGGGGACCTAACTGTGCTGCCATCCTGTCTTTCACAAGTACTGAACTTTGGAGATTATTATTTGTAATATTGGTTGTCTAGCAAATAATATTCCATATTGCCTATGGAATACTATTACCTGCCTGCCAAGACATCATTTGTCTGATAAATTCAAAAGCAGAGCCAGAAGTGTTTTCATGGGAACCTCACTTGAAGGCAGCTTGTCTTTTTGTATTCATACAGCAGCCTCTTTTGCAAACTTCAGCCTTTCCCATTCTCTTAAAAAAAAAAAACACCTCACCTGGGTTCTACCCTCTGTAAGAATTATTTAGAATTGAAAGGAAAGATTAAAAAGACAATCTATCAATCATCTTTTTGACAACATCTTTTAATTAACATCTGGATTTACGGATTAAAACCCCATAATATTTTAATTAAAAATTAGGAAACGTGCAATAATGTTGATTCATCTTCAAATAAGTTTTGCATTAACTTAAAAAAAAATAGATTTGGTCAGATATTTAAAACTGCTGTTATCTTAATTTTGTTAAGTGTTCTGTACAACCTAATGTAGTTTGGATTTTTTAAGCTTGTATCACATTTATGAGCCAGGATGTCTTAACAAATAATGATTTTTATTGTTTTACACTTTTAGAAAAGTGAGGGAAGCAACAGTAGATTAGGCATTGTGTTTCCTTGAGCACAGTACAGACCGAACTCTCGAGATGATGTGGGAGGACAGGGAACAAAAAAAACATCATTTGTAGAATGCAGTGCAAAATTTGATTAAATTTGACACCTGCAGCCTTCAAACAGATCATTGGATGTTTATTTTAAATAAGACGTTAGGTTAATAAAAAGGTATTTTTTCATCACGAATCTTTTCAACAGAAAAACCAACTTCCCAAAAAAAATTATTTTCCATCAAAAAACCATAGTGATAGGCATTTTGTTACAGAGCCTAATGTGAACACTTACTACACAGCAAACGTTGATCCTCTTAAGCATATGGATATGGTGGATTTTTCTGTTTGTTTCACTTTAAATGACACACAAGAAAAACAAAATCTAAAACACATGCATTTCAGTGTGCATTAGCCACAGACGTATCAAAAATCAGGCACTTCTGCAAATTCATGCAGAGTGCCAAGCAAAAAGATGGTGGAGCTTTTTTCTAATTTATGTAAGTGCAAAAAAAAAAATCAGCTAGATTTGCTGTTCCCTGGTGAGTGAACATAATTTCCCTGTGTTTAAGTCCGAGTACTTCTTGTATTTCTTATGCATTAACATGGGCCCATTTACACACTTCTGAACAGATAAAATAAATACACAAGACCACAGGCTGATTCTTCCGTCAAGTGATCCATTTCCTTCTTTGGCAGGTTAAAAACAGGGGTGGGGAAAGAGGAAAAGAGAAGGCAAGGAAAACCCGTTTGTGCTTGGTTGTAAAGGCTGAGCTGCAAGGGCAGAGACATTTGAGTAGATTTCACTGCAAGGTTCCAGGCAGCTCTGGGATGCACACACAGCTACTGGCATTTGGTTTCACCCTTAATGGTACCATCTCCTCATCACTGACTGAGGGGCATTAAATATTCATGAGTTTCTTAAAGGCTTTGGGAAAGAAAGTGCTAGAAAGGAACTTTAGCATGCTAATCTTTTTACTAGCCTGTGTCAGCAAGGGGATGTTAAGTAATTTAGTCAATTTAAGTCATTTTTTGCACAGGAGGTTAAGATTTGCAGCCCCCATGTGTTGGGAAATGCTGCTTTTTCCACTACTGGTGCTTTTAGGCCTAGGAAAACAAAAAAAAAAATAAAACAACAGAATAAAAGAGCCAGGTTGATTCCCAATAAAAAATGTACTAAGGCACAGTTTGTTCTGTGCTGTAGCCCTTGTGTTAGATTAAGACAGCTTTTTTATGGCTCCAGATGGAAATGGGACCTCGTAAAAACCTCTCAGTACACAGTATGTTTTCTAACCTCTGCCTATGAAAAGGCTTATGGAAAAATTCAACAAAAAATATCATTCTGCTGACCAAGTTTCCTTTTTTCAAATAAACACCCAATAATCTGTCTGAAGACTGAAGGTGGAAAATTCAGTAATATTTTGCATTGCATTCTGAAAATGGTAAGTTTATTGTTTCCTGATATCCTTTTTCCTTTGTGCTGAGCATCATGGAGTTAAGGCAAATGGCTCTCTTCAGCTGAACATCACTGAAGCTGAATCTCCAGGAGGGTACTTCACCTTGGGACATTTGAAACAGAACGAGGGTTAATTTTAACTGGCTCAAAATGGGCAAGGCATGCATATCTACCTTGTAAGAATACATTCTAGGGACGTTTACTCATACTCATGCAGGCACACACACATAAAAATGTTAGAACTATGGGCTGTAAAACACCAAGTACCTTGGGGGAATATATTTTCCAGTTTGAAATTTGGAGTCCAGAATGGAATTGAACTAAAATATGCCAAAAATTGCCTTGAAATTGTTTTAAAAACTTATCTCGCACGGAGATCTGGGGTTAATTTCCATCTTTAATTAGTGTTTAGCTAGTTGTACAAACTGGGAACATTTCATATAGGAGAGTCAAAAACCTTTTTCTTCTGAAGTGCATATTCAGGAGTTGATACTGCACTTCAGAAGGTTCAAGGCTTTGATCTGTAAGAGGCAGAAAAGAAATGCAAAATAGCTCTCTGACATGGCAGGTGATGGTTGGGTTATTAGCTGTTACAAGTAGATTCAGGTCTTTCACCCTTATTTTTCATAGCAAATTTGACAGGTCTTGAAACAGCCCTGAGACAGGCTGGAGCTGGGGGGGGAGATCACTGGATGGGAAATGCATTTTCACACAAATCTTCCAAATGGTGTTCTGTACTTCCTATCACAGAGCATAAAGCCTTTCAAGTCAATTAACACATTTTTTCTCAAATATATTTTTAATACTTTATTTATATCCAACTCATTAATTTCCACATATTGAACTCAGAACACAATAGAAAACATTACTTGCTGGGGTGACTCTAACTTACACCAAGTGGAGGGAAGAAAGAAAACCAAACGAAAAGGTCATTATAATAAAAGCAATGTTTGCTATAAAGAAATGAAATAAAATCCCCTTTTTAAGTAAGATCAAAGCCAATCAAAGCCAAGTTTGTGATGTGGCTACAGAATCAGTCTTTTTGAAACCAGGCTGCTTGCTGGATATATTGCTCCTGTGGGTTGTGTTTTAATGTTTTCTAAACATGGGATTATGTCTATACCAGCCACAGGAGCACAGGTGCATATTAATAGAGTCCCTTTTACATAGCTTATGATTTTTATGCTGCATTGTTTCCTTCAGCTTTCTTCTTCATTAATATTTAAAGAGAAAATCACTTCACTATGTTATTCAGATTCTTGTGAGATCATTCCTAAAATATTTAAAGTGAATAATGCCAGTATCCAGAAATAGTGATAAATATAACCTCAGTCCCCTGACCTCATAATGCCTGCAGGTGGGGAAATATACTGGAGGTATTTTAAAGATCTGCATGCCAGGCTGACCCCATTTTTTATACCAAGAAAGAGAGATACAAGGACAAAGCCATCAGAAGGTTTTCTGATGTATTCTCATGGCCACAGTGAAGGTCTTTACAATCTTTTTCTGAGAGGGCACCTGCTAAGAAAGAAATCCTCTTCATGAATTGGTCTAGAAATAGAATGTCTCTGTGTTTTGGTTTCGAATCAGAAGTTGGTGATAATAGCTATATCATAGTTAGGAAATGGGAATTTATTTATATATTTTAGAACCAGAAGAAAACAATAAACCTTTTTAAAGATTACCTGTTTTAGATTAACTTTGCGGAAATTTTGGAATACAGCTTTTTTAATCAGAAAATCTCCCTTTCCTGCTTCTTACCCTGAAAAGAGAAGAAAGAAAAAGATTTTATGTGCAGTGGTGGTTTTTGGTGCTCACTTGTCTTTCTCTCATGGGTTTTCACTGCAACTCTCTGTATATACCTTTTATTTGATCATGGTGAAATCACAGGCATTAGAGTAAGAAATGAAAGTTTCAGAGATTAGTTACTATCCATTCAAAAGACTCTAAAGTCATAGAGCAGAACTTATTCCATCGACTATGCAAGCACTCAAACTGTATCCTCACAAACTTTCCTGGTGAGGAACACAGACCAACTCCTCACATCTTTTCTAGTCTTTATGAGAGGAAGTCATGATATCTGACTGTGGAAACTGTGTACATGACAAACAAATTACCTGCTTTAAAACTACCTTTACAAGAGAAAAAAAAGTAAATAGTACATTTTGGAATATTTTTATTCCCCTGTGTCTAACCAAAAAGTGGTTCACTGACACCTGTTTAGTGCTATAGTGTGTCCAGAGAATCAAATCATTAAAGACAGCAAGTTAATTTCCTCTATACCTCTCCTTATTGCTGTTTCCCCCTTTTCTAATCTTATATTTTTCTGGCCGCTGGGTTCTGGCTCAGTTTTGTCAACTGCAGGTGTGAGCTGTATGAAACCTTTAAAGAACATACCTTTGGCTTGTGACTATATGGAGTATTTTGCACTCAGCAACATCTCATTTGGCTGAATAAATAAAAACCTCTAAACAAACATCTTTTCCAAAGCAAAGTGCTACTTGTATTTTGGACTCAGCTCTTACTACAATTGTAAATATGCATTAGCGTGGCTTGTGGTCTATATGATTAGATGCTACATGGAGAGTTTTATTGCTTTATAGTTACTGCAGCAGCAGCAGTGGAGCACAGAGTACATGAAATTTAGATAATTGTAGATGGGAACCAAGTAATTTTAGTTACAGCTATTCCCTTATCCATAAGTGAATCTATGTTATTTTCCTATTTTTGTTTGCGACACTAGTTTTAAGGAGAGCATAACTGAGACTCTGCAGGACTTTTGCAGGACTTTCTCCTTCCACCTCTGTTTGAACATGCATGTATATCCATGAGTAGAAAAACATGGGTTGTTCTTCTCACGTAATATGAAGTTGACAAATGACCAGATGCATTCATAAATCCTTTAAATGACTAAGGAAAGCTCATTTAAAATTCTCATCTGAGATCCTCATGACTGCTGTTCAACAGCACAAGCCTCTTCATGCAATCTGGCTCATATACCATTGTTTGAAAACCATCAAAACCACAGACAGCCGCACGCTGAGATACAATAATTGTCAAGTCTATAGTGCATACTTTCCAGAATTGTTTAATGCTGGCACAGCATGTGTGCCAAAAAAAGCGTAATCAAGCAGGCAGCCCTCTTCATTATGGCCATTCCATCGGGGTTTGAAAATTGCTCAGATTCAACCTCATCGTAGAAAATGACAAAGTGGAGACACATTAGGACTTTGGATAGATGTTACCTAGCAGAAAGCTGCAAGTATACTGCTATGTGAGAATGTTTTTGATCCACTGGTGCCAAAAGTCACTATTGCATGTCAATCATATCAATTTCTAGTAAGCAAGGCAGAAAGTCTTAAAATTTCAAGCTTGAAAGAACAGATTGAGGTCAGCCAAAAGTATGGTCACAAGTGCCCCCGAGGCACCTTGGTCAGAATTTTGTGGACCATTTCAATGATTAATACACACTGACAGCGGGTATTACTGGGTGGTATGAACAGATCTACTTTGGGTTTGTTCACGGTTTGGCATCATGTAGCTTGTTTTCCAGGATGTATTAATGATTAGTCCCAGAACACCTCAGCTCATCCACATCTGCATTAGAGGACAGAGTGACATTTGTTAACTCATTTCTAAGGCTTTCCTTTTTGTAAAATGTTCAAGTAAAAATTTTAAAAGGAGACATTTGTTTATCCACTCTGTGCAAAATTTAGACCAAGGAGGAATCAGCACATGACCATATTTTCCTAAACAGCAGTGTTGACCAATGGGTTCCAAAAGTGTTTAGTATCTCTGGAAGAAGAGTACCAGGTAGGGAGTAGGAATGGGAATTTATTATTAGCACAATCTTATGCCTGGGCTATTTTTAATTCTCTGCCTGAAAATACTGATTTGACATAAATGGATATTCTACTATTTGGCTAGATTTTTCCCTGGGAGGGAAAAATTTATTCACTAAGGCTGCCAGATATGCAGAAATCTGTGACATATGCACAGCATGTGTGAAAAACAGCTCTGCACATTCACAGTTAGCCTGACACATCTGGGCAATGTCAGACTTGCAGAACAAACGATCTGTGCATGGTGGTGTGTTGGGTTGACTGGGCACAAGAAAAAGATGCAGGCAGTAAGTGTACCACAGCTGCAAACCACTGGACTCACTGAGCATCCCATGAATGAGCACACATTTCTTTCTGGGATTAAAAATGGCACTTTGTGTTGAGAGATATTTAGAGGCCCCTTGCACAGTCCCCAGGCAGGACATACCTGACAGTCACCTTGAAGGATATGGCTAAAGCTGCCTTTGAGAGTTCATAAAGAGCTACGGAGGGAAGGGGGGGTGGGGGGCGCAGGGGGCCTTTTACTGTGAAAAAAACAACCAAACAAAAAGAAAACATATGAAATAGTTTGCAGCCTTTCAGATAGTTCAGAATAAATTCAGAACACAAGTATATGTATAGTTATGGTGGGAAAAATTACGGTGCATGTTCACCCATGTATAAACCTAAAGTTAATAATTCATACTTGCTCCACAGAGCTGTTGCAGTGAGATGCAATTAATTAATGCTTACAAAATACCTTGCAATCCTTCGGTTTCCAGAGTTATATTATAAATAAATCCCAGTGATGATGGGGATTACTCTTACTAACTTACCACTGCTGCTGTTTGTGTATAATCTTGGGAAACTTCTGAAATTTTAATCTCAAACAGAAACATTGGTGTATCATCTGACTTTGGCATCTTTACATAAGATTTCATCACACTTAAGGGGGTACCAGAAAAACAGAAGTGATTTCAAAAAGCTGAAATTACTCATGCTAACAGTGTAGTCTCAAAGCATGACAAATATAGAGCTTTAATAGGATGTTAATAGTATGACAGAATAATGAATTTTTTTTTTTCACTACACTATATTCTATACATCATTAAACTTCGTAACTGACACCATCCAGGACCTGAAGTCAAAGATGTTTATGAGCTTCAGTTGTGGACCAATGGAAAATGGAAATCTTTCCATAAGTTTTTGCATAAAACATATGGAAAATAAATGGAGGAAATACATGGAAATGGAAAACATATAAGAGGGTGAGGTATTTTAATAGATTTTTTATTTTATTTTTGTTTCATGTACCATTGGCTACTAGCAGAGCTCATAATTCACCAGTAATGTGATATTTTTTTTTAAATACTTTCTGAAATCCTTAGTGTTATCATCTTGGAATAAAAGACTGAATAACCTAGCTGCCTCTAGATAGCAAAAATAGTAAGAGTAGTCACTGTCTGGATTTCCTAAGAAAAACAAGGCTTGTGTGGTACAGCTCTGCACAACTGCACACGTTTGTTGGTTTATCATCCACTTTAATAGCTTATAAATCAATTTGACAAATCTAAACAATATTTGACAAACTAGTGGGCACCTTAGATACATGAAGTTTTTACAAGGTTTATCAGAAAAGGTGTGCAGGAAGAAAAGAGAAAACCTTCCAGTATTCCAACTGACATTCAGGCTACACTGTGAGTTTTACATTTTTATTGACACCAGAAAAGTCCTAAAACGTTATCTGTATGCAAGCAAATTTTTAATTCATTCATTCATTTTTTGGAATGGAAGAAATGAAGAAATTAATTGCTAACACTAAAAATGCCAGAAAGTAAAACCTACAGGAAAGGAAGACTGCTTAACTCTAATCCTTCCTCATAGTTGCTTTGTTTCGCCCTGTAAATTGATGAGAGGAATCAAAGTCAAGAAGGATCCAGAATAAAGGAATTTGAAGTGAATTCAATACCAATAAACTGAGTGAGTGTGTGGGAATGTTTTAGGACATGAAGGTCAACAGAAACCAAATACTCTATGCCTATGCCAGGAAATGGATCAAATTTAAACACCAGGAAGGTTGTATGTTAATTGATCAGAGGAAAAGGTCCTTCAACTATTCTATTTACCAAATAATGTCCAAGAATTATTTAGGGAAAGTGCTTCTTGGAACAAGCTAGTAAAAGTTCTGTCAAATTAGCAGTATAACATATAATGTTTCAGAGGCTATTAATATTTTCTATCTCATCTCAATTTCTGTTACTCACAAAGACACAGCATATTAAACTACTTTAAAATTAATCTAACGTCTATTTATGCTAATGGTGATTTGCTTGCTTTTGACTGGTTTTGTTAGATTCAATGAAAAAGAGCAAAATAGAAGGGTGGAAAAAAAATACGCGGCTGTCAGAAAGTCAAGGAAGATGTTTACATTCCTACCACCACCGTGACAATCCTTCATGGAAAGGGTGATTGCTTTTCCTTTCCCTCTTTTGAAGCCTGGGTTTGCTGATGGGAAAAAAATAACTACCGTGGACTATGTCCAGACATACTCAGAATATAAACTCTGTGTAAATGAAGATGGACTAACCTCCTGAAAATTAAATGTAAATCAGGAACTTTTGCACATTCTCCACAATCCTGGAAATCCAGTGTTAGGAATGTTAGCAGAGTGGTCTTAGTAATGTTGTCGAAATCACTGGGTAATATAACATTCCCAAAGGTGATGTAAAATGAGCCAGGATTGTGCAGAACTAATATTTGACTCAGCTTTATTATATGATGTCTCAGACTTGGATCCCTTGCTGGCATTTATTCAGAGTTATTGAACATTTTAAACCCAATAAAATTAAACTGAAATTTGGAAGTCCTAAGAGATCTGACTCCATATAATTATTTGCATCTGCATGGAAGAGGATAAAATATATATTAGTATGGTTTGGATGATAACATCATAGTCTGCTCGGACAAGTGAAGAGAAACTTGAATTTTCTCTGCATTTTTGGATTTATTGTTAATTAGTATGATGTTTTGCTCTACTAAATCATATTGGCACTCAGAATTTTCAAATGGATGCCAATTTTCTCTAATAATTGATCAGCAAATGTGCAGAACTGCTGCATGGAGCAAAATAACAAAACTATTTAGAAAAGATTTATTGCACTGCTCATACTGTAGCATCTACGACTTAAGATCATTAGTATTTTGCCTTCCTGCTTCCAGATCTGACAATATGTGAGGACAGATTTCGCAGTGCATATTTAAGAACTAAGGTTTATAAACCACATAGATCGTTCGTGAAAAGCTGCTTTCCACGGGGGGTGGGGGGTTGAAAACAAAACAAACCACTGTGCTGAAACTCATCTCTTTTTCTGTCAAAACTTTTACATATTCTCACATTTAAGCACTTACTTTAATTAAGATGAACGGACAGACAGACAGACACTGGAACAGTTCCGTAGCCATCTGATCAGGTTAGAGACAGAATTTGTTAATAATAGTTTATTACCAACAACAACCCCTCTCCCCCAAAAAAAAAAAAAAAGCCACAAAAAAAAAAAAATAAAGTAACAGAAATAATAATCATTTATAACAGTGAAGTCCTGATGTGCTTGCCTAGGATATACTCATGTAAATGAGGAAGAGGAAAAATAACTTGAGGACAGAACTGGTACATTTAGAAAGAAAGAGTGAACTTGTGATAAAGATTTTAGGCTGAAATAGAGAAGAAAACTATGGATTTTGTATGCTGGAAAAATTACAGGCACAAAGTTCAGATGTAACACACATGTAAGGAGCTGCCCCACATTGCAAAGGTACGAGAAACATGCCAAGACTCCAGTGAAATTAATATAGTCAATATTTTCTGTGATCCATATATGAAAACTGTGATTCTTATAAATTTTTTTACTAATTTAAACTGTGCCATCCCTGTTCAGAGTCTGCTTGTGGCCAGTCTCTGCCACTTCAAAGGCAGGTGATAAATAGACAAAATACACCAAGTCAAAAGAGAGCTTTATAAAGTGCAGTTGCCTAAGGCATTTGCCTTGATTCCTTTTATACGGATGTCAATAGCAAATCACCTATTTAGTTTAGTGAAAACTGAGTTAAACCACTTATCAAACCCTCATAATAGGAGCACAAAATATTTAGCCAACATCATCTACTCCCAAATGCTTGGTTTAGAATGTTGGCTGAGCTGCAGGAATTATAACTAATGAAATTATTGTCATTTGGGAAACAGCCCACTCTCTGGAACCTTGCCTGGATGATTTGATTTGGATCCAAAATAACTTGGAATATTTTTTTTTTTTTAACTGAAACATACAGCAATGCAAATGCATTAACTAGCACTATCTTAATAAAAGACTGCTGCTGTGCAAGATATTTCAGGCTGTGCAAGCATTTTTGTTTTAGAGTCTGTAGAAAAAGCAGCCCTTTTTGGCCCTTTTACCTGAAATTATCATTGTAATGAAGGTCCCAGTTTCTCAGTTGAGAGTTGAAGTGTAGCCTTTGTGTCCAGCAAGATTTGAGCTTTTGAGTTAGAGGGGTTTTGTCTCACCATATGTTTAGAATATCACAAAGAAAAAACAGAATTACCTTGGCAAAATAATTTCTACTGCTCCAGTGAGATAATGGTTTTATGTAACTGCTGGTACTGGTCAGTCCCTTAATTGCAGCAGAGACCTGATAAAAATGAAGCACATTTTTAAAGCCGACAGCAGTGTCTGTACAAAGAACTCCTAATCTTCCGCTGCGCATCTAATTGTTCACAGTACTTTCTTTAGGAGGATGCTCATCCAGATAATGCATTTGGAGACTCTGACAGAAACTGTGCAATAGAAATAACACACTCAAATCAAGACGTGGCATGGAAGGTAACAATATTCTGCTTCTAATATGAAATTTAGAAATCTGAACTCACACACTAAAATCCCTGCGCAACTCCTTTGTTCCATGCTACATGTTAATGACTTTCATAGCTGTCTTAATGCAGTGTACACCCAGTGTATGTTCTAGGACAAAGAACACCTAGACACATCTCAGATGCGTAAGCTCTGGCCTATGGATGGATGAACTCTCTGCCTCACAGACCTGAATCCAGAATTCAGAGTGATCTTCATTTACTATCATAGTCTGCTTTTCTCAGTAACTTTCAAAAAAGAATAAACAGGTGCTTAAATGCAGGAAAAGACACCATCTACAACAGGAGTTGAGCTCAAGAGTTCTAAGCAGTCCATTAAATCACGAAATCAGCAGATCTCATACACTCCACTTGCATACTGCTTTCTGCTGACTAGCTAAATTATTTATCAATGCTGGCCTTTAAGTCCCATTGTTCGTCTCATTTTTTAAGAGATGCTATATTCTTTAACAGTGCATTCAACACTGTCCTGCTTCACATCCTTGTCTCTGAGTTGGAGAGACATCAATTTGATAGGTGGACCACTCGGTGGATGAAGAACTGGCTGGATGGCCGCATGCAAAGAGTTGTGGTCAATGGCTCAATGTCCCGCTGGAGACCAGTAAAGAGTGGTGTCCCTCAGGGATCGGTGTTGGGACCAGTCTTGGTCAACATCTTTGTCGGTGACATATACAGTGCGATTGAGTGCACCCTCAGCAAGTTTGCCAATGACATCAAGCTGTGTGGTTTGGTTGGTACGCTGGAAGGAAGGAATGGCATCTGGGGGGACCTTGACACGCTTGTGAGGTGGGCTGATGCCAACCTGATGATGTTTAACCATGACAAGTGCAAGGACCTCCACCTGGGTGGGAGCAATCCCAGGCAGGGCTACAGGTTGGGTAGAGAAGAGATTCAGAGCAGCCCTGCAGAGGAGGACTTGGGGGTGTTGCTCAACGAGAAAATGAACATGAGCCGGCTGCAGTGTGTGCTTGCAGCCCAGAAAGCCAACGGCATCCTGGGCTGCATTAAAGGGAGCATGACCAGCAGGTTGAGGGAGGTGATCCTGCCCCTCTACTCTGTTCTTGGGAGACCTCACTTGGAGTACTGTGTGCATTTCTGGTGTCCTCAACATCAAAAGGACATGCAACTCTTGGAACAAGTCCAAAGGAGGCCATGAGGATGATCAGGGGACTGGAGCACGTCCCGTATGGGGACAGGCTGAGAAAGCTGGTGCTGTTCAACGTGGAGAAGAGAAGGCTGCATGGAGACCTCCTAGCAGCCTTCCAGTATCTGAAGGGGGCCTATAGGGATGCTGGGGAGGGACTCTTCATTAGGGACTGTAGTGATAGGACAAGGGGTAACAGGTTCAAACTTCAACAGGGGAAGTTTAGATTAGATATGAGGAGGAAATCCTTTACTGTGAGAGTGGTGAGGCACTGGAATGGGTTACCCAGGGAAGCTGTGAATGCTCCATTGCTGGCGGTGTTCTAGGCCAGGCTGGACAGGGCCTTGGGTGGCATGGTTTAGTGTGAGGTGTCCCTGTCCATGGCAGGGGGTTTGGAACTGGGTGGTCTTAAGCTCCTTTCCAACCCTAACTATTCTATGATTCTATAATTCTAAGATCTCCCTCTGAAGTAATCACTATAGAAAGACCTGTAATTCTCCACTGCAAGAAGAACAAGCACTATAGAAAGACCTGTAATTATCCACTGCAAGAAGTGCAAGCTATTTCATGTTTTGCACAGCATCTCCTTGAACGAACTTTGAGTGCTGTGTGTGGCACAACAAAGTGGCACAGAACCACCACAGCCAAAAAAAATTACCACTGGCTTATTTTCAAGTTGCAAGACTATGTCATAGATGTTTATGTGTGGTTTTTTTGCCTTGTAAGTGTAAAACCAAGTTCAAAACAATTGTGGCAGCTGCTCTGTCACATGTGATAGAAGTTTGGGTTATATGGGCCATAAGGAAGAAATATGGGTAACCATTGATTTTGTAGTGAAAACAAGTGCTATGGAGCCTAGAAGCAGTAATGCATTGAGAAAGCCCATTGTTTTGGAAAAAAAAAAAAAAAAAAAAAAAAAGCCACCCGCCAATAAACTATTCTATGATTCTATTTCTAAAATATTCTCTAATCTATACTTTCTAGGGATTTCTCAAAGTAATTTAAAAATTATCAGGAAATTTGTTGAACCAGTCACTTACAGCTGAAGCCAAAAGTCCAAGGTGGCCACCTACTAAGCAATTTTGATAAGGATGTTTTATGCTATGGCCCCCATACTCCCCCCAAAACCTCACAAACATGTACACAAACCAAACAAACAGTATTATAACACAGCAAGAAGCTATTTGTTTGTTTTTCAGAGAATGAGGATTAATCTGGAGTATTCAAGTTTAATCTATTCTTGATGAATTATGAACCATTTCATCAAAGAAACCTTTTGTGAAAAAAAGAGGATTTTTAAAAGCAGAAAAATGGTTTCTTAAAGGCTTTCCATAGCTATATTATTTTCAGAAAACCTCTTCATCTGTTTAAACATAGCCCTAGTGTGCCTTATTTCTGCTATCTGATGCATATAAATTTAAGAACATAAATATTTTTCCAGCTTTTATATAAAAATGACAAACATATCAGTCTATTTACATTCAAAATTAATATATCACTAGAAATATGTAAGATCTTGACAGAAAATATTATTTTTTATTATTAAAAAGCATGTTTTGCATGTTTTCCTTATTTGCAGTTTAAGTTTTATGTAGTAAACACTGATGAATTTTTTTTTTTTTTGTTTACCCTTGAAGATAGCTTTAATGGAAAACTTTAAAAAAATATCAAACCCAACATATCAGAATTTAAGGGTTTTGAAAAAAAAAACTTATTTTTTTTTTATTTTCCTGTCTTCTTTCTTCCATTTTTTTTTCTTCTATTTCTTAAAATTTGAGCCTGTGGGTGGTTGCCAGGGAGTCAGCAATATCTGTCTTCATATTTACAAGGGCTTTGTCCAGACAATCTTTCTTTATCCAAGCGACATTCCCAATGTTCCTACATGACCAGGTAGGGTTTAAAGGAATGAGAGTGCTTCTTGCTTTATGCAGAACTAATACTCAATAAACTTCTTGGTGAACTAGTCCACATCAGCTAAACCTGTGGAGCAGAAATGTCACTCAGCAAAACAAGAGCAAGAAAATGATAGTTTTTCTGCCAGTTTAGCACTTGAAACCTGGCAGCACAAGGAGGAGGGCAGGATTATGGCAGTTTTAACTTGATTGACTCCAACTGTTTCAGAAGTGCAGCCTTAGGCACCAAGTAATTCTGTGTCTGGCAAATGTTTTTAAACAGTATAAAATAATGAAGACATTATAGAGGGTTTTTTTAACAGAAGTAATTTCTTTTAATTAAGCTGATCAAAAATTTGGCTTTAAATATTGTTAAATGGCAATTTGAAATACAAAAGACTGGCAGAAACATATTATGAAACTCTTTTTCCACTCTTCATGTTATGTATATCAGATTTTTATGCCACTTTCCAGGAGGACAACACCACTCCTGCTCCACAGAAACACAGGATCACAAAACAGTTTGGAAAGGGCCTTCAAAGGACAATTGGTCCAATCCCTCTGCAATGAGCAGGGACATCTTCAGGTAGATAAGATTGCTCAGAACCATACCCAGCCTGGCCCTGAATGTCTCCAAGGATGGCTCATCCACCACCTCTCTGGGCAACCCACGCCAATGTTCTACCACCCCCTTTGTAAAAAATTTCTTTCTTATATCTAGCCTGAATCCCCCAGGATTTAGTTTAAACCCATCACCCCTTGCCCTATCACAACATCACCCCTTGTCCTATCACAACAGGCCCTGATAAAAAATCTCTCCCTGTCCTTCTTGTAGGCATTACATTGCTGTTTTTTCCCACCAAGTTTCAGCTATCAAATATGGATTATAATTGAATTTATAACGGCTCTTCCAGTGACATAGGTACAATCTGAGCCTCTTATATGGAAAGCAAAAAGCAATAATAAAGTTAAAGATGTCCAAAATGCATTCATCTTTAAATAACTTTAGTTCAAAACTCGTATGGAGGCACACAAATTACTCAAGTGTAATAAAACATTTCTCTAACATACATGGAGAAACCTTCAAAAGGATGAGTGTACTCAGCTACAATGAGAAGGATAACAAAATCCATGGAACTTCTATGCCGTGGTTTAAGTACAGCCGTAACTCAGAACCACGCAGCTGCTAGCTCACTCCCCCCCCCCCCCCACCTTCCTCCCTTCTGCTGCCAGAGGGATGGGGAGGGAGAACCTAAAGAATGTAACTCCCATGAGTTGAGATAAGAGCAGTCCAGTAACTAAGGTATAACACAAACCACTGCTGCTGCCACCAATAGTGATAATGATAAAGGAAATAACAACAGAAGAAAATACAACTGCTCAGCACCCACTGACACCCAGCCCAACCCGAGCAGTGATCTAACCCTTCTGGGTAACTGCCCCCAGTTTATATAGTGGGCATGATGTGCTCAGGTATGGAATACCTCTTTGGTTAGTTTGGGTCAGGTGTCCTATCTCTGCTTCCGCCTGGCTTTCCCTCCTCCCTGGCAGAGCATGAAACTCAGAAAGTCCTGGTTAGAGTAAACCTTACTGAGCAGCAACTAAAAACATCGGTGTTATCAGCTCTGTTTCCAGGCTTAAAGTAAAAAACACAGCACTGCACCAGCTAAGAAGGAGAAAAAAATGACTGCTACCGCTGAACCCAGGACATTCTACTATTTCCAGACAGACAGTTGCACTTCTGCACCAAGGAAGACATTTTCCCCCCATTCCCACAATGTTGCTTCTAAGAACACAAGATATTTTGTTAAGCACTAAAAGAAAGAGAATGTGTGTAGAAAATTTGTTTGCCCCTGCTTGAAAATGCATGTAGGAGCTTTCTACTTACACCAGATAACACTTTTGGATTTGCTTTTTGTTGTTTTGGGTTTTGTTGTTGTTGTTGTTTTGGGTTTTTTTTGTTGTTGTTGTTTTGGTTTGGTTTGGTTTGGTTTTTTGTTAATTACATTAATATATTTCTATATTATTTGATCACAGAATCATAGAATAGTTAGGGTTGGAAAGGAGCTTAAGACCACCCAGTTCCAAACCCCCTGCCATGGACAGGGACACCTCACACTAAACCATGCCACCCAAGGCTCTGTCCAACCTGGACTTGAACACCGCCAGCAATGGAGCATTCACAACTTCCCTGGGTAACCCATTCCAGTGCCTCACCACTCTCACAGTTAAGAACTTCCTCCTTATATCTAATCTAAACTTCCCCTGTTGAAGTTTGAACCTGTTACCCCTTGTCCTATCACTACAGTCCCTAATGAAGAGTCCCTCCCCAGCATCCCTATAGGCCCCCTTCAGATACTGGAAGGCTGCTAGGAGGTCTCCACACAGTCTTCTCTTCTCCAAGTTGAACAGCACCAGCTTTCTCAGCCTGTCCCCATACGGGACGTGCTCCAGTCCCCTGATCATCCTCATGGCCTCCTTTGGACTTGTTCCAAGAGTTGCATGTCCTTTTGATGTTGAGGACACCAGAACTGCACACAGTACTCCAAGTGAGGTCTCCCAAGAACAGAGTAGAGGGGCAGGATCACCTCCCTCGACCTGCTGGTCATGCTCCCTTTAATGCAGCCCAGGATGCCGTTGGCTTTCTGGGCTGCATGCACACACTGAAGCCGGCTCATGTTCATTTTCTCGTTGAGCAACACCCCCAAGTCCTTCTCGGCAGGGCTGCTCTGAATCTCTTCTCTGCCCAACCTGTAGCCCTGCCTGGGATTGCTCCCACCCAAGTGGAGGTCCTTGCACTTGCCAGGTTAAACTTCATCAGGTTGGCATCAGCCCACCTCACAAGCGTGTCAAGGTCCCCCCAGATGCCATTCCTTCCCTCCAACGTATCAACCGAACCACACAGCTTGGTGTCATTGGCAAACTTGCTGAGGGTGCACTCAATCGCACTGTATACGTCACCGACAAAGATGTTGACCAAGACTGGTCCCAACACCGATCCCTGAGGGACACCACTCATTCCTGGTCTCCAGCGGGACATTGAGCAATTGAGCACAACTCTTTGCGTGTAGTCATCCAGCCAGTTCTTTATCCACTGAGTGGTCCACCTATCAAATTGATGTCTCTCTGACTTAGAGACAAAGATGTCATGTGAGACAGTGTCAAACACTTTGCACAATTCCAGGTAGATGACATCAGCTGCTCTACCCCTGTCCATCAGTTCCGTAGCCCCAGCATAGAAGGCCACCAGATTGGCCAGACAGAATTTCTCCTTAGTGAAGCCATACTGGCTGTCACCAAGCACCTTGTTGTTTTTCATGTGCCTTAGCATGCCTCCCAGGAGAATCTGCTCCAAGATTTTGCCAGGTACAGAGGTGAGGCTGACTGGTCTGTAGTTCCCTGGCTCATCCATTTTCCCCTTCTTGAAAATGGGGGTTATATTTCCCTTTTTCCAGTCACTGGGAACCTCACCTGACTGCCATGATTTTTCAAATATGATGGACAGTGGCTTAGCAACTTCATTTGCCAGCTCCTTCAGGACCCGTGGATGGATTTCATCAGGTCCCATGGACTTGTGAACGTCCAGTTTCTTTAGATGGTCACGGACCAAATCCTCTCCTACAGTAGATCATGAGTCTGCATTCTCACAGTCCCTGCGTCTGCCTTCCAGGGCTTGGGTGGTGTGGTCAGAGTATTTGCCAGTGAAGACTGAGGCAAAGAAGTCATTCAGAACCTCAGCCTTCTCCAAATCCAGTGTAGCCAGTTCTCCCGATAGCTTCTGGAGAGCGCCTACATTGTCCCTAGTCCGTCTTTTATTCATTATGTACCTATGGAATCCCTTCCTGTTATCTTTCACATCCCTAGCCAAGTTTAATTCTAAGTGGGCCTTAGCTTTCCTAACCCTAACTTCCTGGATCTTGTAATTTTGTGTGTGTGGCTCAGAGTCACAGACTGAAGCAGACACATATGAACCTATCTATCTGTAAAATGTATGTATTTAATATATCTCAGAGTAATGGGGGTATTATCTGGCTCAGTTTTACTTCAGGGCAAACCCAGCTCCTCAGAAACAAAGCCTTGGGTCTATTTGGACATTGGCGTGGGTCAGGAATCATCCTATTCAAGTAATTCCAATAAAACACCATCTTATAGCGGAGTTGGTTTTGCCTTCTGTATTCTCATTAATACCGACCTGAACAAGGAGTCCTCTCATGCCCCTGGGATGGTCCAGGGTGTACTGCAGAGTTTTTACCCGCTGCTACAGAAAGATTGAGTCTCTTCATGCGATTTTTGCCAGCTCTGTGTGGGTGCTGCAAATGCCTTTGGGTCACTCAAGAGGCAAGAAAAGCAAGTATTTACCTAATGAAAACAAAACCTAGCAGCCCTAATGTTGTTTTCTACAGATAATATCCACAGAAAATCTGTGAATTTTTATACTTATAAAAAAAACCTTTCTATCAGTGGAAAAGGAAAATAATTTGTGCTTCTCCAGGTTTCTCAGGGAGGGGTCATACAACTTGTCCTGAATGTTTTGGATGAAAAATCTATACACCCAAAAAAGGTTTCCAGAACAAATTTATGAAAGGTGTTTGATTGAGGATCACTGAATTAACAGAAAGATCTTCAGACTCAGCAAGTTTCTGATTAATATTGTCTGAGAAAGCATACACAACATATCTGAATATGTTTTAATCTTCTTTCCTGGGATTCTGCTTCAGCCTCAGCAGGAAACAGGTATTTTGTTGCCTGCAGTATAAAACATACATTCTTCTGTGCTGTAAAACTTTAATTAAAACAAAACAATAGGAAGTATACCAAAACAAGAATCTACTGAGAACATTTCCTTGTGCAAGAATTAATAATTCACAAATCTAACCAAGTAATAACCTAGAAGAAAATATTGTGAATCGATCAGAATAAAGTGGATCCCTATCTCTTTCAACATAAAATTTTCTGGAGATAAATTAATTTTCTTTTTAGGTAAATAATACTTATACTCGTTTCAAATGCAGGCGTTGTTTTGTAGTCGGCAGCATAGCAACTCTCTGTGAAAACGTGAAAGCTGGAGAGAGAAATGATCTATTAAGCTGGGACAGTTCTTAGTAGGACAAGACACTATGCTTTATCCTGTCTAAATATAGGTGACCTAAATGTAAAAGCCCTTACCCATTCCCTTGAAAGCCTTGTCTACCGTCAATTGCATCTCACCAGTTGGAATTTAGCCAAACACTGAACTTTTATTTACTTCTTTCTACTACTACTGATTAATGTACTTACCCAAACTAATCCCAGCAGATTCCTCTCGCTGTCTTTCTGGCCCATTTTTATTACAGAGGTTAGAACTCTCTTTATATAAATCATATGCAAGTACTCCACCAAGTGCCAAATAGCCCGCTCATCATCATTGTGAATTATTACAATCTGATGCACTTGCACATGTTCAATACTTCTTTTATGTAAATATGCATGTAAAAAAATTACATATTTAATTTAAGCTAATTTTCCTGGTTTTCTTTACTGTGAGAGTATATTGGCTTGTATGCTTAGGAGAACTGTAACTGACACATGAGCCATACACGTAGAAAATACATGCTGCAGGTATCATCAGAAACACTATAAAGTCTCTCACTTTCTTCTTGTGGCAGAAAGATGTGGAGAAAAAACATTAGGTTTTTTTTTTCCACCCTAGCTTTACTTCAGATACAGGCTGCAAGATGGATACAGGGTTTGAACACAGTGCTTGTTTGTATGATTATACATGTGAGTCCCTGAGATTATTTAGGATGTATAGAGTATATATTTTCCAGTAACAAGCAGTCACATAGTGCCTGCCCTGCTCTTCACAATGAAAAGACTGTGCAGAGCTCCAAAATGGGGAAAAAAAAATCATTTTATTTAACTGTAGTATTTTGACATTCTATTTTTCAGGAAAAAAATGTGTCAAGAGGAGCTGTCATTTTCCTACTCTTTGATCAGCACAGCTGAAGAATGGTTGGGAAAGTGCATCTGCCTTCAAATGCCTTCCCAGAGGATGGTGATCCTGCTCCTGCTCACATCTCACAACCACCCCAGGGGAATGGACCAGCTGCAGCCAGACGGCTGTGATGGATTGAACAAGAGAAATTCTTCCTCCAGGCTCCAGCCCTGTTAGGCTAAGCCCCCTGAGACCCACAGGTGACTGTGGGCGCAACAGCAGGTTTGTCAGGCAGAGCCTGAGGTTCAGCACTCAGCATCTATGCAATGTTTCTAGTGAAGCATATGGCAATAAGCAAATATCTGCCACCATAGTTACTAGATGGTATCTGGAAGGTGTTGCCCAAGGAGGACAGTCTGCTTCAGTTTCAGGCTGAAGATCAGGACAGACACTTGTGTATTAGTGAGATTACTGATGCTGATTTACATCCATATAACGGATTCTTATTTGCAAAATCTCACACAAGGTGGGCAGCGTGCAAACCTATGAGGCTTTATTATCCATATAAAGTGAAGGTCCTTTTGTGTCATAATATGTCTTTTCCTCTTCTGTCTATTTTAATCACTGTGATTCCCTATAAGGATTTTTACTACTCTGTGGCAAATGGACTGAAAAGTCTCTGTCAGGTAAAAAAACTGATATGGTACTGACCTCAAATTTCTCAGCAGTCCCTGGCGGTCTATCCTGGCTCAGAAGTTTTATCACGGCAATATTTTACAGCTTCTATAACTTAGGTCTTTCTGAAGTTTATTGTTGGCAGATATAGCATATTCTCATAGGCTTTGTGGTTTCATCTCTTTTTCTTCTCATTTTCTCATCACATCATGGTAATCAACTCCACACAGGTCAAAGAACTCTTCAAAGTACTCCTTTGAACCTCTACCTCCTGAAAGACATCACTGCTGTATTCTCTGATAACTTGGATCTCATCCAGTTTTGCTAGATAAAGACTTAGGAGTATTTGGTGAACACCTTATTAACTAAACAGGAGAGCAGAAAAAGATTCCGACATTTTTCACTAACATCTGGTTTCGGAACAGTGGGAGAGAAAACGCCAGCAGCAAATGATCTGCATGCACTGGTTACAAACTAGTAGCTGCTCTCCCAGATGAAACCACGCATTTGAAGTACCATTTAAAATCTTCAGCAGGGAGCTATCATACCATCTTTTATGTTAGTTGTGAGGCATGTAAATGAGAGTTTTGCTATTATCCTTCCAAAACTACAGAGCTGAACATCCTACTTTTTCCCCAACTGTTCAGCTGAAACCAGCTGCTGTTATTTTCTGAAGCCTACGCAGTATAGGGAGCCAGCAGCCACCACAGAGATTTGTTTTCATAGGCATCCAAAGAAGCTTCAGTGAAGGGGCAACTTATTCCACACTCACCTATACTCAAAGCCTCATTAGAAACCTGATCCATTTTGCAGGGAAGAAAATCGAAACTTCCCATTGACTTAACCTAGCTTTGGTTGTGTTTCTTTTTATTTTTCCACTTTGTGCTTCCATATTTTCTTTTTTAAAATGCATTGCATGTTCACTCTGACCTCTTCCATTTATTTTCTAGGCCAAACAAATCGCATCATCCACAGGATGAAGCAAATCATCATCAACTTCTATTGCTTTTAGCATCACCCATCTTGTCTTAATAGCCTCCATCAAATGCCTATGGTGTGTGCACTTGAACTAAATCTCTGGGCTTTTTTTATATTTTCTTGTTACTACATCTGCTCTTTTTCTCTTTCTAGAAGGCATGAAGACACATCTCAAGTGAGAATGGTGTAAGACATTCCAAGTTCACTTGATTTTCATACATTTGCTCATTACCACTTCTGCCTGCCTATCCTTCCCATTACTAGTAACCTTTATTCTGTTTTCCTTAAATAGTCTTTTACTTTGGGTTATGGCTTTTGTAATTTTTCAGGGACAGAAACCTCATCTTCCTCTCTACGACTGAAGTATATTCATCATCATGCGATAGTTTGTAGTCCTTTTTTGGAGACAGATGTGAATCAACTGCAAGATTTTACATTGCCTTCAGAAAAGCTGCCCACTTACACCAACTGAATAACTTAATTGTTCAAGCTTATTCATTCAATGTCCTAGATAAAGAGGCATCTGTGATTAGTCAGCAGTGCCTAGCAGTGGAGGCAAAGTCAATTTGCAGGAACTGTCAGCTTCTTATTCAGAAAGCTGAGTGACTTTGCAGAACTTTATCATCAAAGTTATTACTCATTCTGCTCAGCATGAACATTAAATTAAATTTATGAAGAAGGCAGAAGATGAAGTGGTTTTAGTTTTTGAAAATCACCCAGGAGCATCTTTTACATTGCTGAGAGTAATGCAATAGAACAAATGAAACAAAAAATTAAAAAGAGTAAGTTTATCTAGATAAAGAGGTTCTCCTTGATATTTGGGGATGGCAGAGAAACTAATGGAAGGAGCTGCCAAGGAATCTTTGTCAGCCTATAGTGTTGGAAGGGGCTGAATGAAGTCTAGAGCACCATTTATGAAACAAAACTTCAATCTATTACTTCAATCCTCATTTCTTCTTTCCAGGACCAGGAATTCTAAATTATATCATTCACAGAATGAAACAAGAGCAGACAAATGTAAAACTTTTGTTTACTGAATTTTACCGGTGTGAAATAGACTGCCTTCCTCTTCTAGTAGTTATACTTAAACCATAAAGGTAAAAGGGTATTGTTTTCTTTAAAACAGATAAAAGTAGTATAGTAATACTAATAATATAAAAATCTTGCTATACTTTACCCTACTAACATCATTATTTAACTGGAATTCTGTTCCAACTGTTGCCATGAAAAATAATGGCTTTTTTCACTTGGCCGTAGAGTTGTGAAACAGTTGCAAGTCTAAAAGCGCTGTAAAAAAAAATGATACATGACAAAGTGTGAGCATGGAAAAATCTCATTGTCACATTAATTATCTATTGACAGAAGATATACAGTAGGTGATGCAATGGCTTTGGATGTTCTTGTCTTTATTACCTCTTGGGGGAAAAGTTCAGATCATGAAATGAGTTTGGTGCTCTTGAGTAGACATTTGTCCTCATCACAAAACAGCCCCATAATTCAGCACGATGTAACAAAATTGGAGAGCTCAAATTGAGGAGGCTTAGAACCAGGAGCACCAGGAGTGATAAATCAGGCTAGAGGTGCAGGGCAATGTCGCTTGGGGTGACTTTCACAGCATCTGTGAGACAATGCCAACCCCGTTACAAATCATTTCTCCAGGCAGCCATCCTAAGGAGCTCCACATACTTGAAGGGACAGATGAAGCTAGAAGCAGTGCTAAAAAGGATGCTAGCAGAACTGGTGCAAATCACTATTCTATTAAATTATCATACAATTTTATGAGGACAGAGATTACAATACTTTATTAAAGTCACATTCTGTAATTTTGCCTTTCCCCTTTCTTTGTGATTTTTTCAGAGTCATAAACAATAAGCAGTGTGCATGATGCACACTTGCATGAATAAGAGCCCCGGAGGGGGATGTCTAAATATGGCTAACTACTCTAAGTATACTTAATTGAATTATATTAGCATAATTGTCTATGTTAGACATCCATCTTTCAATTGCTAGTACAAATTCAGGCAAACACTGGTGTGTTCCCATAGCTAACTGTAAACATTGTGTGATTTGTATAAAATGAATTGGTGGTTTTCAGTTTAATTTTTAATGGTCAACCTCATGGTCTCAGTTCTCCTTCGGAGATGGTTGCAGCAGCTACCTTCAACTTCCCTTACTGTCTCTACAAGAAGGCCCACTTGCAGCTATTTTGCTTTCACAAATACCACAATCTGGCCCTCAGACAGTAACATTCACCGTCAGAGAATATTTTGACACAGTTATAGGGTGTAAATCATCACTATGAGACACTAAACCATTGAAAAAAAACATCTTTTGCTTGTTGCATATGTTTTTTTCTATCTGTCATGATATAGGGAGGGCTCAAATAACTTAGGCTAAGAATAGAAGACATATAAAAACTACATATGTTATTGTTTTATGTGTGTTATTTATATATTTTGTGTGAATATAATATATATAATGGACAAAATTAGGAGTCCTTTCCATTCTAGCTATGCCTTCTTACAATTCAGTCTCAAAAGATACTTTTTTGTGTGTTTAAAGAAATTATTTTCAACCGTTTGTGAAAACATCAGGCTGTCAACTTAGTTCATGGCCTTAGTTTTCTGACTTTAAGTTCTAAAGCCTGCATGAAAAACCCATGAAAAGGGAAAACTTTAGAACTGCAATATTCCACCTAGACTTACAGCCTTCCCCTGATTAGTTTTCAGCTAGATAAAACATGTGATCTGCCATAACAGGGAAGAAAGGCAATTAACTGCCATATATTATGCATTTGGGAGAGACACCATGGATACATTTTCAAAGTCCTATTATTTTATTTATTAGCTGTCTTTAATTATAATCCTGGAGGAAACTGGATTATGGCCCAGCTGCAACACAGTCTGACAGTGGAGTAAGTTATAGCTGCCACCTTCATGGACTATAGGCAACACAACAAAATAAAGTGATCAGTTTCTCCCCTCAAATCTTCCAGACTTGATTAGATGAGAGACTAGTTAGAGATGGAAAAGTCTTTAGACACAGATCTGCTGTTTTTTAATTCTGTTAGTTAGCTTTGACAGCTGAATACAATACTCTGTGATGGAATCATAATGATTAATTAAATAAAGAAGCTGCACCCAGCTTCTTGTGCTGTTATGACTTATGTTATCCTCACAGGCTATAACTTCCATCAGCTCTGCTCAATTAACTGAGGTTAAACATTATAGATTATTGAAGGATTGGCTGATGATAAATCAGAATGACTTTCCCAATTTAAAAATAAAGGATGGTCAGGTGTTTTAGAGACAGGATTCAATGCCAAGCACTTAAAACACAGTTCTCTGCTATAGAGATTGGATACAACAATTATAAAAGATGGGGTTTAGCATATGTCAATTTAATAATAATAATAATAATAACAGTAATGAAAAGGAGAAAGACAGAGAGTCAAATAAACCCCAAGGAAAATATTAAAAACCCCAAAACTAGTACAATTGCTCCTCACATGCTGACTGATACCCAGCTCATTCCCAAGCAGCAATCACTCCCTTCTGGGTAACTCCCCCCAGTTTATATACTGGGCATGACCTGCTGTGGTATGAAATACCCCTTTGGCTAGTTTGGGTCAGGTGCCTTGTCTCTCGTTTCCTCCCTGCTTCCCATGCCCCTACTCACTGGCAGAGCATGAGACTGAAAAGTCCTTGATCAGGGTAAATACTACTGAGCAACAATGAAAACATAGATGTGTTACCAGCATTGCTCTCAGACTAAAGCCAGAACACTGCACTGCACCAGCTGCTAGGAAGAAAATGAACTATCCGAGCTGAGTATGAGAGCATTACTCTATGCAAGCCAGACAGGACAAATAACCAAGCAGAAGAACCTCTCCCTCCTCATTAATCAAAGAAGGATTGAATGACTAGGTGTCATGCTGAAGTCCTATATGATCAAAGTGGAGAGAACCTTATGTCCAACACACATTCAGATACCTGAAATTGCTCATGGAAGATGTAGCAGAAGACCTTCAGAGGGTATGATGCCTCATTCTTCTTGAAGGCACTAACCTAGTACCAAATACCTTTCAAAATGCATCATGTAGGGGCTGATTATAGACACAAATCAGAACCTGGAGATTTCATTGTCTTGGTAAATCTAAAAATATGGCTACACATCTGTGTCTGCACTAGCAATTTGAATATGCCAAGGGAGTCACTCATACTGTTACATTTTTTAAATGATCCCTTTGTTTCAGACCATGGCAAGCCTGCACTTTTGTAATCAGTTGCTGAGCATGATGCAGAACCTAGCATAGTCCAGGGACCACTTCCAACAGCAGTTTGTGTGTGGTAATCCTGCTGTGAAGGCTAAGAGAGCTTAATGGTATGGGAAGATGTTGCTCCATGCCAGATGACTTTAATGTCGGAGGACAGGCATGTTTAAAATATGAATCCATTTAAGGCTGAATCTTAGACTTTGTCTTTGCCCTCTTCTGCAACTTCTGCTGTATTGCAAACAGACTTGAAGCAAGGCACCCCTAAAAGCCAAGCCAGTCTTGATATAGTATGTCCCTCGTTAGGGTGGGTGAAATGACAAAATAGCCAATACTAAGTGTTTTTCAATTGACTCAAACC
Organism: Myiopsitta monachus; assembly: GCA_017639245.1. Lineage (NCBI taxonomy): Eukaryota > Metazoa > Chordata > Aves > Psittaciformes > Psittacidae > Myiopsitta > Myiopsitta monachus. The sequence continues at coordinate 4,850,939 of CM029941.1, read as the reverse complement.
TTAGGCATCTCCCTGGAAAAAACCAATGAACATCCCCCAAGGTTTCTCAGGATAGTAATTTCTATGGTCTCTTACATATGAACAACTGTTTCATTCCCCTCTTTGCTGTGTGCAGTACTGGAACAGTCACAGATGTTTCTCATCGTTGTTTATTGTCTCATAGCTGCCATTGGTTCAGTGCAGTCTCCTGTTGTCTCTCCACCAATACTTAGCACATAAACTCTTTGGATCAGCACATAAACTCTTTGGATAAGCACATCTCTTTGTCTCTAGGATATTCAACCTAAAATCTCTGTGGCAATACAGGTAAAATAATAATAGTAATTGCAATAGTATAAATGCAGACTTCAGCTGTTGAAGGCAGAAGGCAGAAAATGCACCTTAAATACATGAATGTGTTTGTGTGTAATACAATATGCAATACTGTATTTTATAAAACACATAGTATATAGCTACAGATTATCTAACTATATACAGTAAAATAGTATTTTTGATGGGAGAATTTTTGACAAGCCAAAACATATTGCAGGATTTTCTTGAAAGGAAGGAAAAGCAGAGAACAAACCATCAGATGAGTGGTTTGAATGAACTGAAATTCTTCATGAAACCATAACCTTTTCAAGTTTAACAGAGAAAAGCAAATCAACTGCTCCCCCATATCATCCAAAATATAACTGAAACCCCACAAAATGTGAAAAAATAACATCTACTTATAAACATATGTATTTTTCTAATGATATCATTCATTACTCCAGTACAAATGACATTACTAGTAGCATTTCATGGAAATTTCAATCTTTATTTCTTGACAAAATGTACACGTTTTAATTGTAAAATCTATAAATAAAGCAAATAGTAAAAGAAGTTTGGGAAGAGAAAAGGTGAATGAGACTATACTTCATGCTAGCTTTAAAAAAGGAATATTTAAAAGACCTATCCAATTGATCAATCAAATTATTTATTTGGATGGTCAAGGACTGTGAAAGATGGCAAACTGACCTTATGCAATTCTCTAGTAAGTTGGGGCTGAATGGTACATCACAAATGTTTTTACATGCTGGGACAAAGCTGCATTACTCTAGGGAAAGCTCTGTGAAAAATCAGACAGTGCCTTTGTGTACTCCTGGTGGGATGCAGGAGTGTGTCCAATGGTGAGGGACTGGCACAGGATGCCCAGAGAGGTGATGGATGCCCCATCCCTGGGAACATTCAAGGTCAGGCTGGACAGAGCTTTGACAACCTGATCTAGTTAAAGATGTCCTTGCTCACTGCATGGGTTTGGACGAGATGACTTTTAGAAGTCCCTTCCAACCCAAGCTATTCTATGGTTCTAATGCACTGCATGTCTGTAGGACATCTGCACATCTGCTAGCCAGTCCTGGTGAGTAATGTGCAGAGGAGACAGAGCAGTAGCCCTGCAGCCTCTGGACAGCTGGTGTGTGTGACTTGTGCTATGCTTGCCAACCCTTCATGCTAAATGGAAAGGACACAGTGAGCATAGGGGTCTACTGGGTGAAAATCTGAAGCCGCCAGCATTCCCCTGGGACTGCTTTACACACACACATCCATAAAGACATGGGCATGTGGGCTGAGCACAGTCTAACCCTAAACCTACATTAGAATACAAAGCTGGAGGTCAACTCTCAAAGTCCTTAAATACTCAAAAAGCCCACTGAAATCAATGTTATTAATTTCTGGGATAGTGAAATGCATGTATTGAGGAGGCATTAAGTGCAACCCCTTCTCCTAGAGCTGGTGGAAGCTGGTCCTGCATTGTACACTAGCTTAACTCCTACCATGTGAAGAGCAGCCAGGGATCACAGGTAAAAAAACACAGTATTTTCTCCACTCAGGTTTGCAGAGAAGAGGTGAAAGGGTATGTTAAGTGACTGTATAATACAGAGGAGCCACAAGGCAACCATGAATTGGGTTTTCAAGGAGCTACTTCTGCATGAGGGCTGAAGGGAAAAAACTCCAGGACCTACTCTGGAAGATGCTATGTCAATGATGCCTTTTTGAACTGTTACAGGTCACTGTGGTCAGCTCCTGATTGGTGGCTCATAGGGAATTGCCATCAGGTTGTATTTCCCTTTTTTTTTTTCAGGGATCCTTTCAGTTTCTGCCACAGACTATCCTTTCTCCTTATCCTCTTCTCCACCAGTGAGAATTCTTTCCTTCGTATTTCCCTCACTAGTCCATGGAAGACATCATCAATGTAGAAACGGAGGGCAGCTGAAGTCTCGAAAAAGGAGCAGGAGTACTCTCTGGCTAAGCTCATCCCTTCTTCAGTCGAGACCTAGAGAGAAAAGTCCATAAGTATTGCCTAATGCACAGAGCATGAAGCAACACAAGAACATTACGGTAAACATAGTCTGACTTTCTGGATACTGCAAATCACAAACCTTTAATTTTAAAGGAAAATATTCTAAGAGAGAAGATTCAAGAGTGAAAGGATCAGAATGACATGAGATGTTTGAACAGAATATATTGACAATATTCATGTGCTCAGGTATATTATTCCCCTAATTTTAATGCATCATTTTTTCCATGTATTTCTTCTTTTTAGTGCAGTAATCCTGTAGTTTGATAATACTGGTACCTTTATTCCACAGATTGGAACAGATGGCCAGAAAGACTTACACAGAAAATCCTGGCTCAGTATGAATCTAATCCTGAAGGCAACTTGACTCAAGCACACCAGCTTTCATACCTCAAGATTTCTCAGTCACATATATTTCTGAGCATGCCTTTAAGAGTTTTGGTCTTGGTAGGCCTGTAATCCTGTCACTGAGCTAATGCCTGAGCTGTAAAAAGATCCAAAACCTATTTGTTTTTCAGTTCATCTTCCTTAAGTGGCCTCATGTACTTACTGTTCTCAGAGAACATGAAGCAATGTGTCTGTGTTTTGATGAACTGTAAGGGGTGGAATCATCATCAATCTAGAGGGGACCAAAGCAGACCTTTTTCTAATTTGCTTGGATTTTGAAACAGGAATCTTCCTCCTAAAATTTCTATATTGGTTACCTCCTGGCATTTGACCTGCCACCCTGCTAAGTGGAAGGGTGTTCAGCATATTGATCAACGCGTGGTTCAAACAGATGTTAAATGTTTACCATAAAGAGTGCCACTGCCTACAACTTAATGTACTTTTTTGCATTTTGGGAGCTCTTCCAGTAACATGTAACAAGTCTGAAGGAAAACAATCAGCAAACCCTATGAGCTTCTAAATGTTAAGCTAGCTTTCCAGCCAACAGACCATAATTTGGTTTAGTATTTGAATAACAAACTAAGTGAACGAACCATAGTAATGACATGTATGGTGTATATTCAAATTCTAAGTCAGAAATTCCAGCCTTTCTTTTTATCTGTATTTGGAGATCATGATTTATTCAAGTAAATTTCCAAACATTGGATAAAAAGGCAAAAAGTTACTCTCAGACAGCCTTGTGAAAGGCTACATAATCAGCCATGAAAAGTCTTAATTTCTACTACCACAAGACTGATCTTGGTTGTTTTTCATATTTTTACCTTCATGCAACCAAAGTGCCATTTATATTTATTAGGGAAACAAACCCTGGTGCTGAAATACAAACATGACCAAAATGCACTTTATGTTAAAGTTGTGACATCACCTCACTGCATTTTTGGCATCTATCTGTAAAGCTGGACACAGTGATAAATAGGACTTGGGATGAAACAGAAAGTCAGTTCCTTCCAGCCTGGAGATAAATCTGCACCAAGCAAGTACCTGCATAACACAGACCACAAAATCTCTCCCCATCACCTTTGCACTGAGTCACAAAGGTTGTAACATCACTAGGATTATTCCTTTACGTTACAGGTATAATCTTAATTAAGAATATTGTAAGGGTAAGCAGGGAGGTTGTTTCCCAACCTGAACAATACTCTCTGACACAATGAAAAATTGTTACTACTTTCCAACTGCTATAATTGCCAACCTTTAGCAAAAAGGAGAAGGGTAGCAATATGGTCCATGTTTTTCTCTGGGCAGCTGTGTAAGCAAAATGTGTGATTCAATATGTCTATTGGGCACCATTGAGAAATTGATTGCCTGGATAGAAGACTATTTTGGTCTGTTTTGGACTTTATAATCATTTTTTCCTTGCTATGCCTTGTTTGAGTTGAAGGAGGATATTTTTTATTTTATTTTGCGAAAGACACTGCAGTTCTGGGCAAACACAGAGCTGCAGTTTCAGTGAAGATTTCATACATTCATTATCTAAAGGAAAAAAAATGCACATAAATTGAAATATCCTTCTGTTAAAGAATTGTAAGTTCATAAATGCAATTCAGGTGCAAGCACAGCAATACTCAAATATAAAATACTGCCCTTCCTTTTGTTCAATGACTATCCAGTCTATGGCCATCTAATTCCTCCTTTGTTCCACTTTTTATTTTATTTTTTGTCTTTTTTAGGATCAAAACTATGTTTTATTTCACCTGCAAGGAAGAACAACTGCAGGGAAGACACGCTACATTTTGTAATGAAACAAGACTGCAAAGAGCTGTGAGAAGTGAAGAATACTCAGGGGAAATAAACTGTGCAGAAAAACTTCCTCCCAGTCTCTGTGTGCTTGGAGGCTTGTAACTTGGCCAAAGTTGGCTGGATTTCTATAAAAAGCAGCAAAAAGTTTGGTTTTAGACTCCAGATACCTTCCACATTAGGGAGACAGCATTAAAGTTATTAATGGCAATAGCTTGTTTCAAAGGATTGTATTGTTCTTAAATCTTGCCCTGAGGAACTGATTAACTGCTTTGGGGAAATTTTATTAACTACTTCAGCATGCGGAGGACACCTGGCACAAACAATTTCAGGATGTTTAGCTGAAGCTTTTCAGCTTCAAGGCTGAAAACAGGCTTCTCTGACATCTATTGTCATAATTACCATTACTGCTTCCAGCACCAATGAAAATATAGCTATGGTAATTTAATTAATCTTCATGCTGAAGTAACTCTAAATACAGAGGAATATCTTGAGGGAAAATACACATTTTTCTTTTTGCTCATAATCCAGTCAAAAGGCTAGACACCTATGGAATGAGAAACAAGGAATAAAACCCTGGATGAGGTCACTGACACCCACATAATTCTAGGGATTTACCTTGTTCCCATCTTTTTGCCAGAAGAGAAACTCTATCACAGAAATCCATCCCAGATCTGCACAGCTCAGGGACGTGTTGACAAATTGCAGCTTCCATGAGTCTGTATCAGCAGAAGATATGATCTGTCTGTCAGCGTGACATGGACAGACAGGTCAGGTAGCAAAGTCATTCTATTGAATATATATCTAGGAAGCAGAGCTTTATATCTCATCTTCAGAGTAACTCTCCTTGATTGAATCTGGCATTGTTTCTCAGAGTATAATTCTGGATATATTGATTCCAATTTAGCTTGTTCCTTTGCAGGTAAAGCTTAAGAAGGGAATGAAGGTGGAAGACTTGTGTAGTGAAGATAATGAAAAATGAAAATTTGAGAGCTGGCAGAAGCTTCCTGAATTTGATCTAAGCTTTAAAAACTCTGATTGTCTCAGCAGAGTTTGTATCAGCACCTACAGAAGCAGGGCGTGAAGCCTGCTGTATAACAAAAGAGCAAGAAAAGTTCATAAAATGAGCAATGAAACCTCATGGACATGATATGTGGGCACCAGGAATACAATTTCTTCACATTTTCCTTGCGAAGTACATGGTTCTGAGGGCCCATTTGAGCACATATGAGTTGAGAGGAAAGACATACCAGTTACAACAGTATGTGGACCATGGGACTTCAGGCTGAATTTGGGAGGTTATCATCTCAGGATAGTTCAGGGCAGCTGGAATGCAGCAAAGCGTCACACAGACAGGAAGTATTCACTGTCTACAAGCCGCATTTTATAGCATTAAGATTCTGTTTGTGGCTTTTGCAAACCTCCCTTGGAAAATTACAACTGAGATTAAATGCAACGCTGACAGCCTGTGAAAGCCGTGATGAATGAGCTGCCACCTTTAAGACAGCCAGTTCTCCACTAAGGTCAGCTCCTATACAACCAAAAGGAGAGCACAAAACCAGCTGTGCTGGATGGTGGGTGGGGAGGCACTGGCAATCACTGGACCCTATAGGCAGAGCATAAAAATATCTGTACCTGAGAAACAAAGTGCAAAGAAAGTAAACAGATCAATAATCTACCTCTGTCCTTGGACTGTCGTTAGCTGGAAAATCTCCATCAAGATCAGACTATTCTATGTACAGCTTTGTCTCTCCTTTGGTCTAGTCAGCAACAGACGCATCCCAAAGTAGACTTCATCTACAGAGATGATATTAGCAGACTGGGTAGTTCTGGGGCCCGCAGTACAAGAGAGACATTGGAGTGTTTGAGAGGGTCCAGAGAATGGCAACAGACCTGGTGAAGGACCTGGAGCACAAGTTTGCTGAGGGACCGGGAGGGCTTTAGTCTGGAGAAGAGAAGGCTCAGGGGGGACTTTATCACTCTCTACAACTGCCTGACAGGAGGCTGTACTGAGGTGGGGTCAGTCTCTTTTCCCAAGTAGCAAGTGACAAAAAAGAGAAAATGGCCTTAAGATGTGCCAGGGAGATTTACACTGGAACAATTCCTTCCCCAAAGGGTGCTCAGGCATTGGAACAGGCTGCCCAGGGCAGTGGTGGAGTTACTGTCCCTGAAAGTGTGCACGAACAGTGCAGATGGGGCCTTTTGTGACATGGGTTAATGGTGGCCTTGGCAGTGCTGGGTAATGATTGGACTTGATGATATTACAGGTGTTTTCCAAACTAGTTGATACTATGATTCTATGATTCCGACTCAATAGCATCATCTCAGGTGAGTAGTGGTGGTCCTCATGCAGTAAAGCAACGCATTTCCTCTTGTGGCTCTCCACCCTGCAACAGCATGGTATACTTGAGATGGCTTTTTGCAGTTTCTCCCCTGTGATTGTGAACTGCAGTTTACCATGAAGAGGTCTGGAGCTTGCAGGTAGAGCACAAGGTTGCAAAGATTCTCCTAAATTTCTGATAGAGATTTTTACCCTGGCAGTCATCATTAATTTTGAAATGGCAAGCAGTGATAATTAGAGATCCAAAAGCTTCATTTTGTGAATTATCTTTGTTGAAGACATGGACCTTGATCACTAATCACAGACAGAAGGGGACACATGTTGTTCAACAGAGTGCTCACCTAAAACCTACTGAGGCTAACAGGAGGAATTCCAGTGGTTTTTGATCAAGCTTTGCATTTTTGACAGCAATAATTTATGTCAGCTGTAAACAAAAGATAACTGTTTAAGGACACAGGGAGGGAAGCAGCACTTTGAGCACTCTTGTTTGAGCAGCTCCACGGTAAATAATAAAAGGAGTAGAAAAAGCCATGAGTACCCTGAATAATGTGTAGGAAAGTTCCATGTCCTTTCCCTCCAACTCTGCTGGGTTTTTGATGTTTCCCAACAGGCCTCATTCAGAAAACAAGAACCAGATGCCAGGTATTAGCACCTGGGTATCAGTGTAGAGACACGCAAGCAATCCATAAGAATCCACGCAAATGTTTGTGTCTCTTCCCATCACGGTCCATTCCCTCAGGATATCAGAACAAACATAATAAGCTCTTGGTACAGATGTAAACCTATAAGATGTTACAGGAAAAAGCTAAAGAGATCAAAGGTATTCACAACTTCCTCATTCTCTTATAAGCAAATCTGCCAAGTGAAAAAGAGAAAAGTCATCTCATGGGTCAAGAAAGTGAATGCCATTCTGGAAAACAGAAAGCAAAAAGTGGCTATTGCCTATATGACATGAACGATATTTCTTTTTAATCCCAGCACTGACCACTGACTGGATTTATGCTGAGTGCATTCCCTCACAGCACCTGTGAGCTTTCTTATTCATGAATAACAACCTGGACTGGCCAGCCATCACTAGTCTTAGTTCATCACTCCATGTCTAAGGTGCCAGAAAGAAATTAAATGGTCCCTGGCCACCCAGCACTGACAAGCATCAGGGACCTATACAGTAATCTGGACAAGGACAAGTTCTGTATTTTGATAGATGGGACTAGGGCTACTGAACACTGAGCTGTGTTCCTACATTGCCACCTGCCTTTCTTAGAGCCAAAGGCTTTCACTGTAAGCATTTGATTCCCATGTTGAGAAACATACAATCCAATCCACTAAACTGAAAACAGGTGTATTATACCTATGTCATTTTTGACAGTTATTAATTTTTTCCTTGGGCAAATGTTATATCAACAGGCATGGTGGCAGAGATTTTCTACAGGCTGGTATAAAGATCTTTCCAAGTGTGAAATGCTATTGTTCAGGTCAAAGCTCAAATACTTGGATATTGCAACTCAAATACTTGGATATTACAGCAGTCACTAGGGTTGAAAACCTGAGCAGAACCAGATTAAACAGAAAAATCAATCTTTCTGTCTTTTTAAAACAAGCAGCACTGTTCTTATTTTTTCACATTATATTTGTCATGGAATATTTTTCAAAAGAAGAGAAAAATGTTCGAAGTTCATCTACCCTTTCTCTCTTTCCTCAGATATTTACATTTGTAAACTGCCCATCATTGTCTTCCCACTGAGCAATGACATCTCTGAAAGGAGGAGAAAAAACAAGATCAAGTGAAATCAATTCATGTGGAAAGAAATGTTGAATACCAGCCTTTGTGAGGAACCAGTGTTTCCTCTATGGCCAGACATTCAGTATGATTGTGCTTCAAGTCTAAACAAATGCATAGTAAATGCCAAAGTAAAACAAAAAATCTTGGTGTTACAATCTCATTTCCATCTCTTTCAACAGAAATATTCTGCTTTGTTTCAGAATTTTAAATTAATTTAGAAGTAAATTATTGCTTAAAAACATAATGTTGAAACTTTTCTTTCTGCAAACATAAATATTTTAGCCATACGTATGATCCCATTCTTAAATATACCCATTCTTAAATATACACATTACAGCTACCAATTCGATTTGGCCAAGATTCCACTAGAATTCACAACTGGTTTCTGCTGACACAAACCAGCATTTTTCATTCAACCAAACATATGCACCTTCTTTTTTTCCTCAGCTCCTGGGGAAGCAGACACCTCTTTTCAGCAGCCTGAGCAGTAAATGAGCAACGTGATGCAGAAATGTGAGAAGAGAATTTCATGTCAGCACCATTACTCTTAAAACCATTTGGAAGTCTTCAGAAGTAATTAGTTGAACAAACCTTACTCTGATTTCATGGCAAGCAATTTTGCAGGCTCAGCTTTGCTGGCTTTCCAGATTACAAGGCTAGATGAGATAAAAGCTGCCAAACAATCAATCACTGTTGTGAGGGTACTGCAATCAGTTTTGGTCCTCTTTCCCCTCCCCAGAGTTATATGAAAGCTAGTGTCTTATAAGGGTTTTCCAAGTTTTCCTTCCTGTCTTGCCACTCTGTGATAATTTTTGCTGCTTTCACACTTAAGAATTGTTGGTGACCAGAATGGGGTCTAGCCATGGGTGTAGATAGATTTAACAGATTGGGACTTTGAGAAGATGTGGTTTTGCTGTGTGAACTTACACCCTGACAGACTGGTTATCATGAAAATGTCATGGCACAGTACTACACACCTCATGTCCTCAGCTGCTCCAACCTCTGCATTAAAGAGGCTAAGATATTCTTTCCCTTCCTCTCATAACCTGGCCTTTGCATTTGGACAGGTAGGAAAATGCAGTTTTAGCAATGCAGAAAATAATAGGCTTGCCTGAGGCTTCTGTGATGAGCTTTGTGTATTACTTTTAGGGGACGGAGAATGGAGATTCTGGAATTGGAAAACTAATTTGCTATTTTTTTAACTTTACAACAGTCTTGAGAAAAAAAAAATCTAGGAAAATAAAAGAGATTTTTCTGTCACAAATTATGCAGTTCTTGCCTGGTTAATCAGTGAGGCAGGATACAAAACACATCTTAAACTTTCTGCTTTGAGCCAGGAAGAATCATACTCTCATTTGATACCAGGGAACTGCAAATTGTTAGGGGCTGGGAAAGTAATCTCATGAAGCATCAACAAACACTGTTATGCTTTTCACCACTGACCACTGTTAGAGTGACATTTTCTCTGACCTGCTAAGGTCATTGCTACACTCTTATACGAAAACTCTAAACTATTACTAGCTATTTTGTGAAATACATCTGTCTCACTCATTTTCTTGTGAAAAAAATCTTAATGCAAGGCAAATTCATACTTGATAATAATTACTGGGGGGGGTAGCATCTTTTGTGAGAGATATTACTGCTCAGCACTGATTTCTGTCTAGTCTTTCTCTTCCTTCTGGATTTTTATTTTCCTCAAACTTTGGACCCATAGTATCCTTGTGACACATGATCTGTGCCTCCAGGAAATTTCATTTCTGCTTGGGGAAAATATTTTGAGTAAAAAGAAACATTCTCCATGCAGCTGCCTAGTTGCAAAGCAAGCAAAACACAGGATGCTCCTAGATCTATTGTTTCCAACTTCTGCTAATGTTACTACATTATTTCATAGATGTAATGCTAAATACTTAAAACAATGTCTCATTTAATGCAAAAATCACTATGGAGTCAGGATGTTGTCTGCAGGTTACACTCTGAACTTGTTCTTTACTATAAACTGCACTCTTGGCTTTATCTTGTCAAAAGTAAGACTGATGAGTGGGTAAAAGCATCTTTATACCAGGAAATGTTTCTAGAGTGATGGCCTCAGGATCTGACTGAATTGGATACTCAGAGCCACATGATCTTGCATCAGTCAGCAATAGCTCTGGGTCTAATTTGAAGAGAATGTGGAAGTGTTAAATCCTTAGCATCAGTCTTCAAGATGAACAAGTATGGGTCAATTGCCCAAAGCATTTTTCAAAGATCTGACAATTTTCTAAATTGTCCATCATCTTTAAAGGTACTTTGATTGCAACACTCTGCTGTAGATGGCCATAAGATAGTTGCAAAAAGCAGTTTCTACATCAGTTCAGCTTGGAATGCCTAAATAAAGAGTACAGATTTTTGTATGGGGGGGGGGGGAGGAAATAATTGCTATTTAAGGTTCACAAGAAAGGAAAATCTTTTCAATTTTTTGTAAGCAACAACAACAAAAAAACATAATCTGCTAACAACAGAGGCTTATTAAAAAGGTTCCATGTGACAGAAGCTGCAAATGTACCTTTCAGCCTTTTTTTTTAAGCAGATAGAAAGTTAGTAGGTTGAACTCTTAACAACGCAAGTGATTTTTATGGTTCTGTGAGCACAAGTTAACTATCAGTACAGGACAGCCACCCCCTATGTCTTTTATCTATATGTAGATTAATGTAGCTGATTTTGATTTATGTGTTAGAAATTAAAATTCCACTCATCAGTTGAATTAAGCTCTTCATTGGGACTCAGGCACTATGCAGACTGGGTACTAAGTAAATCCACTTAATACCTGGCAACCTATGCAATTATCTGTGTCATTATATTACTTTGAAGATGTAACACAGCCTCTTAACAGCAATATTTTGTCCTGAAAACACTCCACTGACATGAGGAGATAAGAAAAGAGGGCTGGAGTCAGTGAGGAGGAGACCAGGACTCTGCTTTCAATGTCGTATTTTCCAGTTGTCTGCTGAACACAGGGAAATGTCATTCAAGAAATCTGAAGGAAAACAGAAATAAATCCGAAGAGCTAAAAAGAAAAGAAAAGAGACAGATACAGCTGTACATTTATTTGTCTATGTTTTATGTATAGTCACAAAGAACTGAAAATGAAATAAAAAAACCCACACAACCAAATAAAAATACTGGTGATTCACAGAACTGACGTAGTTTTTTGAGCCTAAGTTTGTATTCAGTTGAATGTCTCATTTTTATCCATATAATGGACTACTGGAACTAAGCACTGGAAGTTCCCCCTTTGCTTAAGCTGAATACAAATTTCCAACACTGGAATAAAAAGGTTGCAAAAAATATCTGTTCCAAATTCAACAGTCCTGTGTGTCCTGACACCACACACTGCTTCACACCATGAGGAGAGCTATACACATATATTCTAGCATACAGTTTTCACATTTAAACATATTCCCAGACAAAGCTTGCAGGCAGGCAGAGAACACCATGCTAGACTCCTGGCAGTGAAAAGAAAATTGCAACAAATCCCTCCCTCCTCCCTTCATCTCCAAGCATTTGTCATCTGCAGGGACTCGGGGATTCTGTCCATGCTGCTGAAATGAGTATTCAAAAGGAGTGAGACAGAGGGAGAATTTATAATGGATTTATAGAGATTTGGACTGCAATGGAATAATTTAGGGTTTGGCATTTTTTTCCAGAACTTTACTGAACCAAGCATGTGTTGAAGTGTATGAGGTACCAAAGCGCTGTATGTGCAATTCACAGAATGTTTCACTTTTCCAATTATTTCTTGGGTTGTTTTTCAAAGGAAAAGTTTCCCAATGCAGTGAGACAGGGATGATATATCAGGAAATGGGAGTGGTGAGCAGGGTTGGTTTTTTTTTTTCCTGGAACATGTAATTAATTTTGAGGGTTTAGTAATTCTGAAGTTTATTGGGTAAGTTTGTCAAACAATCTCATTATGGGAAATACTTAGTATCATTATTAAACTAATGGCATTGATCTTCTCCATGTCAATATTACTTCTGGCAAAATGTTACACTTTGATAGAATATGAATTGACAGAAAAAATCATGGGAACTTCACTGAAGTTTTCCTTTTCAGCTCCTCTCTAACGTGCTGAAAGGAGAGCTCATGGGTGAGCAGAGTCTTTTCTTGGTCAGAGGAGCACTGAGAGACGCCCATGACACAGGAACCTTAAAATGGGAATGACAGCTGCATAAGGAGCATCTACTCAGCTCCATCATGTACTGTCATCCACCAGTGTGGACAGTGCATGATAAAATACTGAGTCTGAAGAACTGCATGTGAAGGGGATAACAATGAGAAATTACTGTGCTGAGGGAAAAAAAATAAAAATATTAAATGGCTGGTAGGTAGGAAGAGCTGTAAGAATGCATTTAGCTAATTAGACATAACAAGCTCTCTTATTGCCTGCTAACCTCACTCAAATTACCTCACTTTTGCTGCAGGCTAAAAACACGCACTTGGATAGTTTCCGTGGTAACTTCCTCTTACATCTGTGGTTAGCAGGCCCTGTTGGCAAAGCTCCCTGTTAGGCAGGGAGCATCTTTGGATAACCCTTCTGCATTTGCTGCCTGTGCGCTTTGATTTTTACTCAGAAGACTGAGCACCTTAAAGTAAGCAAAAGCAGTAGCTAACAGCTGACAGAATCTTAACTTTATTGGATATAGCCCCAAACTTTCTTGCATACTTCTCCAAGACATTTTGGATACTTTGTTAACAGAAACTTAAGCAATGATCATAGCATCATAGAATAGTTAGGGTTGGAAAAGACCTTAAGGTCATCTAGTTCCAAATCCCCTGCCATGGACAGGGACACCTCACACTAAACCATGCCACCCAAGGCTCTGTCCAACACAGACTTGAACACCGCCAGCAATGGAGCATTCACAACTTCCCTGGGCAACCCATTCCAGTGCCTCACCACTCTCACAGCAAAGAACTTCCTCCTTATATCTAATCTAAACGTCCCCTGTTGAAGTTTGAATCCGTTACCCCTTGTCCTATCACTACAGTCCCTAATGAAGAGTCCATCCCCAGCATCCCTATAGGCCCCCTTCAGATACTGGAAGGCTGCTAGGAGGTCTCCACACAGTCTTCTCTTCTCCAGACTGAACAGCACCAGCTTTCTCAGCCTATCTTCATACAGGACATGCTCCAATCCCCTGATCATCCTCATGGTCCTCCTCTGGGCTTGTTCCAACAGTTCCATGTCCTTTTTATGTTGAGGATACCAGAACTGTACACAATACTCCAAGTGAGGTCTCACGAGGACAGAGTAGAGGGGCAGAATCACCTCATTCGAGTGCTGGTCACTCCTTTTGATGCAGCCCAGGATACGGTTGGCTTTCTGGGCTGCAAATACACACTGGAGCTGGCTCATGTTCATTTTCTCGTTGAGCAACTCCCCCAAGACCTTCTCTGCAGGGCTGCTCTCAATCTCTTCTCTGCCCAACCTGTAGCTCTGTCTGGGATTAGCCCGACCCAGGTGGAGGTCCTTGCACTTGTCATGGTTAAACTTCAGCAGGTTGGCATCAGCCCACCTCACAAGCATGTCAAGGTCCCTCTGGATGCCATTCCTTCCCTCCAACGTATCAACCGAACCACACAGTGTGGCGTCATCGGCAAACTTGCTGAGGACATACTCAATCCCACTGTCCACGTCACCGTCAAAGATGTTGACCAAGACTGGCCCCAACACCGATCCCTGAGGGACACCACTCATTACTGGTCTTTAACTGGACACTAAGCAATTGAACCCAACTCTTTGCGTGCAGCCATCCAGCTACTTCTTTATCCACCGAGTGGTCCACCTATCAAATTGATGTCTCTCCAACTTGGAGACAAGGATATCATGTGATGCTCAAGGATTAATCAGTAGGCTTTTTAACAGAATCTGAATTTTTGACTGAGGACAGAGAGGCTAGCTGGGATGCTCATTCTTGTGTATTGGCACAAAAGAAAAGGTACAGCAAAGAGAAAGGAAGTAGAAGCAGAAGGGTGAAGGTGGAAGGATAGAGGAGGGAAGGAAGACAGATCAGATCTTTATTACGCTAGCTTGGGGTCAGAATGAGAAAACAGTCTTTAAACAAACAGAATGGCAGAAACTTCTTGCTAGAAGCGTCTGTTTAACCTCCTCTGTCCATCATGTATCCACCCAATTACGCAGATATTCTTTTGATGTGTAAAACATGCTGTATTAATACACCCTGGGAGCCCAAATCATAACTATGGCTGATAAATCTATATTCTAAACCAGGGTAATAAACTTTTCAGTCCACCATTGATAAAGCTGTGGCTCAGTTTACCTAGGGCATGTGTGAATGTGCATTTCTTAAATACATAAATAAGCCTAGGTTTGAGGAATAAAATTGCTGGTACTAAATGCAACACCTGGTGAAAAGCAGTCTAAGTGCTTGAAGCCTTAACAGTTACTGTCACTACCAATTCAGGACAGGTTACCACCTCATTATTTTTTTACCCTTGGAAATAAAAATAGTGTTATTAAATGGTTTAGAAAATGACAGCTGCCTGTGGTATAGTTTTGTTGTACTCTATGGAAGGAATATTAACAAAAGGGTAATGTCGTGGTTTAAGCCCCCCACCCACGCAGTTTTACTCGCTCACTGACTCCCCCTTTCTTCCCCCAGTCCCGGGGGGATGGGGAGGAGAATCAAAAGAATGCAACTCCTACAGGTTGAGATAAGAACAGTTTAGTAACTAAGGTAAAACACAAATCACTGCTGCTACCAACAGTAATAATACAAGAGAAATACAAAGAAAGAGAATACAAGTGCTCACCAAGCCCAACCCAGCCACTGCACCCCCCAGCAGCGAACCCCCCACTACCCAGAAACCTGACCATGCTGTGCACCCCCAGTCCACTCCCCACACCCTTCCAGGTCTTTGCCCCCCGTCTTCATATCCTGTACATGACGTGCTGTGGTATGGAATAACCTCTTTGGTCAGTTTGGGTCAGGTATCCTGTCTCTGCTTCCTCCTGGGGCTTCCCCTCCTCCCTGGCATAGCATGAAACTCAAAGTCCTTGGCCAGGCCAAAACATTGTCAAGCAGAAACTATAAACACTGGTGTTATCAGCGCTGCTCCCAGGCCCAAAATCAAAAACGCAATGCTGCACCAGCTACCAAGGAGGAGAAAAAACGACTGCTACTGCTGAACCCATGACAGGTAAGTATGGTACCTTTGAAAAAAGGATTTGGAAAAATAAATGTAGATCACATTTCAGAGAGAAGAGGGAGTTGCTACGGCTGACATTTTTTTTCAGGCTGGAATTCAGTATATTCTACTAAAAGATACATAGAAATCAGACAATCATAGTATGCTTTAGAATGGAAGAGTGGGTCCACCTAGAGCAGATTACTAATATGTTCAGTAGAGTTTTGATCACTTCCAAGTAAGGAAATCTCACAGCCTCTCTAGGCATTTGTTCCACTGTTAAACCACTCTTATGGTGTAAAAAAATCCCTCATTATTAATATGATTTTCTAGTGCTGCAATGTTTTTTCCTTTCTCCTCATCCTTTCATTGTACACCTCCAAGAAAAACCTGATTTTCTCTTCAATCTATTGATTATTAGGTGGCTGAAGACAGCAAGATGATTCATCAGGCTGAAAAAATTCACAATTTCAGATCTCTCAACCTCTCCTGTTACTTCTTGTGCTCTATCTTCAAGACTTTCTTGGGAATTTCTGCTGAATTCACTTCAGCACAGCAAGTTATTTCTTGAAATGTGAAGCCCAAAATAGACTCAAAATTCCAGACAAATTCCCCAAAGTGCTGAATAAAGTTCCAAGGATCACTTTCTTGGACCTGCTAGCTACACTTTTACTAGTACAACTCAGAACATGTTTGGCCACCTTCACTGTAAGGGCACATTGTTGGTTCATGGTCAACTCATCCACAACTTCCTTGTCCTCTTCCTTTCTTTCAAGTGGTACTGCTGCATGATGTTGTCCATCCCAGGGGCAGGCTTGGCATTTGCTTTTGATGAACATCACGCAGTTCCTGCTAGACTGTTTCTCCAGTCTGTCAATGTCCTTCCTGCCAGTGTATTAACCACACCATTCAAGTAGGTACCTCTCATGAAGGTACCTTCCATCCCAGAATCTACTTCTTAGTGGAGATTAAGAATACTGCCTTGCAGTCAACATCTGAGGAATATTACTAGTAATTCCCTGTTAGCTTGACTTTGTACTGCTCATCACAGCCCTTTGACCTTGGTGGTCCAGCTAATTCCCCTCCACTTTGTAATCTATTTATCCAAACAGTGTCTCAGTTTTTTGGCTACATGTACAGTATGACAGACTGAGCTGAAAGTTTTTAAGTCAAGCTAAACATAATTATCCACACAGTCAGTCTTCTGAAAGCCACTAGAGAACTCAGCCATCTTGTGAGGCATTATATGCCGTTGGTAAATCTATGCTAGCTGTTCCTGAGCACATTCTTGTCCTCCATGTGCCAGAGGATGACTTTTTGCAATTATTTGCTTCATAAATGAATCAACCATTTCTTTTAAGGCAACTGAGATTAAAAAAACTTACTGACATTTATTTTTTAATTTCTTATCTCAGGTATTTATGCTTATAAATACAGACATCAGCAAAGCCTGTACAGTCCTACCCAGGAACCAGAGTGTACACTCACCAACTGAGCTCCCTTTTATTTCAGCCTCACTGAAGCTTCTTCCAAAGCTGTTCAAAGAATCTAAATGAAAACGTAACTGCTGAGTTCAGATAAACACAACAAAACTTAAATCTGTCCCATGTAAGTAAAGACAGGTGGAGGATTCTGATAATTGCAGATTTGGGGTCACAACAATTTTTCTGCCTTTGCCTCTTTTTGGTTTTTGTTTCATGTTTGAAAAGCGTGATTGGATACTTCTGACCATTTTTCTTTCTCTTATTAATATTCAAAAAAAGTGCAAAACTGAAGTACACCACCTATTATCAAAGACAGCAAGCATACAGTCTCACAGGCTACGACAGTGAAAAAGGGAGTAGAAGCATTCAATTCTCATGCCCTATGGGAAAGAGGGCTGAGCAAATGAAACAGAATTACTGAAGTAAATGAAAAAATTCCTATTACACCTTGTTTCAGGCCCTAATGAAACAGTCTGGAAAAAAGCAGTCGTCCATCTCTGACCAGGTGGTATACCTGAGTATGCAAAATAAAAACTGGGGAAAGAAAGGCAGCAAAAGAAGGGAACAGCTTAAACCACAGATGGCTTAAAGTTATCCAAGAGAATATTTGTTTTTAACCCCGAATTGCTGCACCTTTTCATATACAGCTCTGGACACCAAGACCTATCAGTGAAAAAAATGGTTTGTGTTGTTTTCCTATGTAAATTTGATATTTATGGCAATGGTTATTTTTTTATGATGTCTTTAGTGACAGATGAGCTGGTTTGATCTATATCTTCTATTCAATACTGCTTTCAATCTGGAACACATGCTGAACTTTGCACTTCATAACTTTATAGTAGGGCACACTGCAGACTCCATAAAAGCCGTACCGATGGGATGAGTAAATAGCTTAAATGAAAATTACACTATAGCTCATCCGCAAGAGGGTTTAAGAGTTTTCAAGTTCTTTGGTCTTTTAGGGATTAAGTGTGTGATATTGACTAACTTTCTTTTCTGTTACTAGTGTTTGGGCATTGGTAAATCATGCAATCCTGTGAAATTAACAGGTTTACTCATAGAAAATACAATTATTTAACTGTCCATGAGTTGTAACAGTTCTCTTGGCTTGCATAAATATCTCTGTCCTTCTATCTTTCTTGGGTACAACCAAAACAAAAGTTTGCTGAGCTGGGTGTCAGCAGGTTGAGTGCACTGCTAACAGGAGTCCACAAGATGTATCTCAGTGGCATTCCATTTGCCTGAATGCTCTTGCATGAGCAAACAGATGGACTGGAGATATTACAGTTGGAGTAGCACATAGTCACAGATAAAACATTAGCACTCCAGAAGTTATAGGTATTTTTGATGCCCAATTAAAGTATTCAAGTGAGTATGCCAAATATAGCATCTCTTCCTACCTTTCTCTTCATCTGTTACTTAAGTTTGTAGCTTAATCATTCTAGAGCAACAATTTCAAATGTTTCAGAAGTTTTTCTGAAAGTTTGCCAAAAATCAGAAGACAAACCAGAAAATAACACAAATCCCAATTATACTTATTGAAAGGAATTACCCTTTTGAAGATAACTCTATAAGGGCTGGTGGTTATGGGTATATGAAAAACTGTATTTAGAACTCTAACACTCACTGATACAGGCCAAGAAGCAATCGAGAGGTGGGATTTTATCTGTCAAATTAATTGATAAACCTGGGGGGGAAAAAAAAAAGAAAAAAGAAAACATAGGGAAACATTAAGCTGTACAATCTGGGTTATGGGTCTGAAGTTGATTAAGGGCAATTGCTCTAATTTTAACTTAATGAAATCAGTTATTCACACTCTACAGATAAATTAGCAGCGTAGCACCTGCGGAGGATACTCAGAAGAATGACACAAAAAAAACCTTCATGCGATCCTTGTGATTATTTCAGTTCTCAGTGTTTCTGGCAATGACACTGTGTACCCCATTCAAAAGAGGAAGGGAGGGGAGGAGAAAGGAGAGGAAGAAGGGAATGGAGGGGAAAGGAGGGGAGGAAGCTTTTGCACTGTCAAGAAATGATCAGTAACAATCACTTAACTTCTAGGCAGAATGCGTTCCTTGTCACTTAGTAATACCCATTAGATGTTTTCCCATCATTTTTCTTTACTTTAAATGGCCCTTCCTCACAGTTTCTCACAGTGTCCATTAGCTCCTTATCAACATAGACTGGTACTTATCTACTTTCATTTACTCAGGCTAGAGCAATTAAGCTGCCTTTAATTTCCTCTGATAGGACCAAACTGATACACATTGTCTGCACCTATTCAAATTTAAATGTCATCATCATCCATAAGCAACTACAGCTAATCTTAACAAAGATTTACATATACCTTCGATGTTTCCATGCCATTGATAAACATATTACTCCGAATACCTCTCCAAGTGACATTTATTTTATGCACAGTTGCATGACGTTTGTGGCTTATAATCACCCTGGAAGTGGCTGATATAGCCAAGATTTTCTCTCCTGCCTTCCAGTTGATGTGTTATAGTAAGCTGTCTTGGTATTAGTCCTTAAGGGGATGGCCTTGCACTCTTTACAATTTCATTTAATTCCACTTCTATCACTCCTCTGGGTCATACAGCTTTTCCTCTACAATAATCCTGCCTCTTGTAGGTAGAAAATGCTCCCACTTTGTGTTATCAGCAAACTGTGTCAGTATACTCCTGCATTTTTATGCCTAGGTCATTAATGAAAATGTTAAAAGATCAGCACATGGAAAAGTAATACCTAATATTCCTAGGGAGTTGATGCTGTTCCAACTGTTGTTCCCTGGCAAGGTCAGAATCAAACCCTCACTTTCTAAAACGTTACTTAAATTTAAGAGTGTGTATGGTTGTATGTGTGTGCAATACAGCTGTCATAATTTTTTTGCCAGTAAATCACCCATCTCTTTTGGCCCATCTCAACTAACCCATCTGTTATGGGTATACAGAACACAGTGGAGAAAAGGCTGATTTATGAAATGCTAGATGATCGTCCCTATTTTTATTAATGTGTGATTATGACTTCTCAGCTATATTGGGTGAAAACCGTCAATTTCCATGTGAAAATACTGGGCTGACAGACACTAAACACTCCATGGCAAGGAGCCATGAAGCTGCGCTGCTCCAGACACCACTCTGAGAACAGCCCCTTGTGCAGCAACAAGCACAATGGGGGGGGGGGGGGGCTGTTTCATGACCCACAATGGTTGGCATCACAGTTTTAATTCTAACCCAATGCCTTGAGGCTCCTGTATGAATTAACTGCAAAGGCTTGCTTCTAAGTGTCATTTTTTGGAGACAGGGATAGAGCAGATGGGGATGTGTGCAGGCCAAACTGTTGAAATCCAGTGATAAGGAGGGGGAAAAAGAGGAAAGCAAAAAAAAAAGAGAAAAGCTGTGAAAGACAACCCTTTTGTTTGTGTGCTTTGCATTGCCACCTGCCAACCTCAGGCCTTCTGATCTCCTCTCAGTGAACCGTAGAGGCAGCAGTTGGAAAGATCAGATATAAGCTCAGGGCAATCTGTCAGAAACTGCTTTATCACATTCCCCAGCACTAAAACCTGAGGAACTAAAATCTATGTGTTTAAAACTGTAACTGCCCCATATGTGGGAGAACTCTTAACACAGAAAAAAAGCACTGAACATGGATCCTGCCCTGACATTATTGTTTTTTTTTTAACATCAGTAAACTATTAGCTTTTTTTTTTTTTTTTTTTTTTTTTAATCTCCCTTAAGCATCTGTACCTTGTTTGTTAGCCCCTGGCAACACAGTTGTAATGTCATTCTCAAGAGAGTATGTTGAATTCCATTATACAACAAAGGAAACAAAAAATGGCAGAAGAAAAAAACAGATACAACTAACAAGAATTAAGTAATTTTAAAATGTTTTCTATTCTATTTCTGTTTATCATCTGTATCAGCCCTATTTGATCCACTACTGGGCTATACTTCTTTTTTTTTCTAAGAGATGAGACACCTAAATGATGTGTGCTTGTTTGTTTGTTTTGTTTTTTTTTTTTTAAACTAAGTGCTCACTGTTTTTATTAAAAAGGTAAAATTAAGTATGCATAGACTGCTCTTCCTTGAAGAGACAAGAATTTGTGAGTAAATCTGTATTTTTTCTTTCATTCCATAATACTTCTGTATACCACCTAGTATATGCTATATAGTCTATCTCTTTTCAAGTTCAAAGCACTATGCAGACATCCAATTAAGTTTTATATCAATCTGCTATATAGTATAATCTTACAATACCTGTCAAATCCAGTGATAGGTATCTAAAGCAGATTTGGATAATGAAGAATAGATGGAAGGAAATAAAATATTTTTCGATCTGTACTGTCATCCTTAAAATAATTAATAAGCTGTATTGAATTCAATATAAAGCACAGTATAATGTCATACCTGTTTACCTGTAGAGTGAATAGATTTCCCATTATTTTTATTTAGTCTATGGGGTGGATAGTTTATCTACCATGCCATGTACTAAGGGGGCTGTTGGAGTATTGTCTTTTCATTCTAACTTCATTTCATATGGATGACACACAGGAATAAGCTTGGCATCTTGTTTGAGTCTGTACAGTGAAAAACCCATGTACTGAGAGAATTTGGCAGACTTGGAATGTTTTTGCAGGAAAAAAGCTAGACATTATAATGAGGATGGGTCTGAATTGCACAGGCATGGCTCTATGTTGGGATGTTTCCACAGCATTTCTCGAAACAATTCTTCAGTGCAGACATTCCAGTGAGTTGCAGTACCCCCATGATGCCTAAACGTACTCACATCTTTTGAAAGATAAGTTTGAAAACAGCTAAGTAATTACCCAGGCAATATAATTTCTTTGGCAGTCCTCACTATACAAAGTTCTTCCACAGTGCTCAGGGATTCATAAACATACTGACTGACCAGTGTGCCTCATACATCTCATTAATATAATTTCTTTAATTTTGTGCTAGAAAGTAGCAGGTTGTTGAAAATCTTATCAAGTCTAGCCATCCTTGAGAACATCATGGCCTACTTTCACTCAGATTTATTAAAGGAGAATTCAGATCTGTGAACATGTAGCTGCAATGCCCATTCATTAGTGAGTCAAAATTCAACATATATTTTGTGTCTTATCTTCCTTTTTCTTTGATGTCCATGTCTTGTCAATGCTTTCAAAATTAGCTATCTATTTTGAGGAACCTTTTGTTTGGTTTATGGTTGGAGATCTGCTAACTTGTCCTCATTTTCAAAGGTCAGGTTGTACAGTCTTTTCTAAATAAGAGATGCTTTCTAAATATTCCCAGAAAAAAGAATCCCAAAATCTACTGTACATGTACATTTCTCTTTCATTTACCCATCAGTAGCTTAACTTTGCTCTCACTACAACTGTATTACTGACCTGTAATACTTAGAGTGAGGCCAAAAAGAAGTGCTTTTGAAAATCAAGCCACATATCACTCATACATCATCATCAGAGTCACTTGAAAATCAGTGACAGTCATCAGTCACTCCAAGAAAACCTAATCAACCAAACAAAGGTCAAAAAGACACTTGCATCTGGCCGTTTCCATGTGGTGTCATGCATATTGTTAAAAAAACCCAACCCAAAACATGACAGGGGCAATTAGGTAGCACTATTAAATCTTTTATCAGAAAAGATTTCATCTTTGCCATCTTTTCATTTCATGCATTCTTCGTAATGCATTCTGCAGAAGAGTGTTTTCAATCGCCTATTCTCCTTCCCCCCATTTTTTCAGATAGAAGCATGTAGCACAAGAAAAGAAAGAAAAGAAGAGTATTTCAGAGGTAATGTAAATCATCTCCAGATCTGGTGAGCTGTCTTAACATAAAAACATATCCCCTTCGTTTCCCATTATAAGTAATTGCGGTTTTAGGATAACACAGTCATCAAAAGGGGTTTTATGAACCATTCTGCTTTTACAAAGCAAGCTGCTGCTTTGCCACTGAAAGAAATTCACAATCACCCATTTTATAAAACTAGTCAGAATAAGCTTCTTCACAGTCTGTAGATCTCCTTTCTAAGATTTGCAGATAGCTCCCTCAAAGCAAAAGCCTCTGGACCACTGTCATGGGTTCAGCAGCAGCAGTCATTTTTCTCCTTCTTGGTAGTTGGTGCAGCACTGTGTTTTTGATTTGTGGGCCTGGGAACAGCGCTGATAACACCAGTGTTTTCAGTTACTGCTTGGTAGTGTTTTGGTCTGACCAAGGACTTTCTGAGCCTCATGCTATGCTGGGGAGGAGGGGAAGCCAGGAGGAAGCAGAGACAGGACACCTGACCCAAACTGACCAAAAAGATTATTCCATACCACAGCATGTCATGCTCAGGATGTGAACACGGAGGGCAGAGACACGGAAGGGTGTGGTGGTGAACACGGCGGGGGTGGGGGTTTGCTGCTGGAGGGTGCACTGGCTGGGTCAGGCTTGGTGAGCAGTTGTATTCTCTTTCTTTGTATTTCTCTTGTATTATTACTGTTGGTAGCAGTACTGATTTGTGTTATACCTTAGTTACTAAATTGTTCTTATCTCAACCTGTGGGAGTTGCATTCTTTTGATTATCCTCCCCATCCCCCCGGGACTGGGGGAAGAAAGAGGGGAGAGTGAGTGAGTGAGTGAGTGAGTGAGTGAGTGAGTGAGTGAGTGAGTGAGTGAGTGACTTCGTAAGTTATTAGCCTGGGTGAGGCTTACACCATGACACCCACAAAGGCAAATGTGGTGAATTTTGACTCCTAGGACTGCACTTGCATCAATAGCTATAATGATACCTGTAAGTATCTTCTTCCACTGCCACATTTCACACAGTTTTGGCTTTATTAAGCCTCAGATTGCAGCTATTTATTTATTGTGGGTGCCTCTAGTCAAAGATTAAGGAAGAAAGGTGTCAACAGAAATATAATCTGTTTCTGTATTTTTTCTCATTACCACAGTCTAAAATGCATACAATATGGAGACACAATACATAATATTTATAGACTTCAAGGTACAATTAACTAATCAGACCTCCTTGAGAGCAGCAAAGGCTATAGAGTTTCACTTGTATTAGTACCTTGTGTTAAAAATCATCTGAAAAGGGAGACATCTAACCTTGCTGGGAAAGAGATGAGAAGGAGAAGCTTTTGGGGTGGCATGCTGCAATAGTGAAGCATTGCTGAAACTATAAACAGGTCCTAACTGGAATTGAATTTAGCTCCCAGCCATGGCTGCTTGTTTCAATGTGGGCTACAGTAAACATTAGTATGAATTTTGCCCCCATCTCTATCCCCTCTGGGGTATTTAAGCTCTACAACCAAGTAACCTCTCAATTTCTTGTTACTAAGGCAAACAGACTGAGCTTTTTAAGTCTTTCAAAGTAATGAGTGTCCTGAAGGCCTCATCTTTGAAATAATATATATTTTATGAAATGAAAAAGAGTTGGTATTTTTAGCCACTCTGATTCAACTACTCTGCTCTTGTGAGACCTCACTTGGAGTATTGTTTGCAGTTGTGGTGTCGCAATGTAAAAAGGACATGGAACTGTTGGAACAAGTCCAGAGGAGGCCCACAAGGATGATCAGCGGACTGGAGCACCTCCCGTATGGAGATAGGCTGAGAAGGTTGGGGCTGTTCAGCCTGGAGAAGAGAAGGCTGCATGGAGACCTCAGAGCAGCCTTCCAGTATCTGAAGGAGGCCTATAGGGATGCTGGGGAGGGACTCTTCATTAGGGACTGTAGTGAGGACAAAGGGTAACAGGTTCAAACTTAAAACAGGGGAAGTTTAGATTGGATATGAGGAAGAAATTCTTTCCTGTAAGGGTGGTGAGGCACTGGAATGGGTTGCCCAGGGAAGTTGTTAATGCTCCATCGCTGGCGGTGTTCAAGGCCGGGTGTGACAGAGCCTTGGGTGGCATGTTTTAGTGGGAGGTGTCCCCGCCCAATGCAGGGGGGTTGGAACTAGATGATCTCAAGGTCCTTTCCAACCCTGACTATTTTATGATTCTATGAATAGCAGTGTGATATAGAAGTTGTTCTAACAGTCAAAAAAACAGGGACAGAGTAGCACTGGAAAACTGGACTCAAGACAGCTTGATTCTAAGGTAAAGCACAGTGTGAAAATGGGTGGATTTTTTATTATAGCAATATCTAGAGACTGTAGCCAGTGTAGAGTAGATTTCATACTTCACAATCAGACACAGCCTAGGGATTGGTGAACTTAGTCTACAGAGACCCATAAAAAAGAGGTGAGCTGTAATAACACACAAAGAAACGTTTTTTTTTTGTGATTATACTTACTCACATAAAAGGTCTAAAAGAGGGCTGACTTCTGTCTCCTTGTGAATTGCTCCTTCTGCTTCCCTTTTGCTTTAAATAAATTTATGAATGTGTTGTATAAACACTGTTTCCTGAGATCAAGATCTCTTTTTCCCAGTCACTCTGCTGGTGTATAGCCCTTTGGCTTTTTCTAGTGGATATGCCTGATTTCACCCTAAGAGCTGCAGCCTTTGACTGGTTTTGGACGTATTCGCAATATGTTTCTGAAGCACAAATAAGGACAGCACAGAAAGAGCAGCGGGGATTGACTCTCCTTTCTTCAAAAAGGCCAGTATTTTCTCTGCAGTAGTAGCCAGCTGCTATCAGAAGAGGGCTTGAAAACCCTACGTTGAACAGGCTTGATGCATTAAATCATGCTGTTGGAGGGGCTTTTTCGTTCTTTTTTCTATGTACTATGTAATATACAGATTGCTCTTGACACCTATACTGGCACTTTACTGCCTTTAATCTCCTCCCCGAATTGTGCCTTCTTATATGGATGTTGAAAAACAGCTGGAAGGTAAAAGAACAATCCACTTTTCCTCAGCAAACATAGAGTAATATTTGTTTTGTAAACTACCAGTCAACATACTCTTTATAAGGATGATTAGCAAGCAAATCTATATAGCTAAACTGTACCCCAAGGAAAAGTCCCCTTGCCTATACTGCCTCGCCCAAATACCCTGTAGCCTTATCTCCCTCCAAATCACCTGTGGCCATCATATAGGGAGCAGCTGCTTCCCATACATCAATACCTTTGAGTGAGCATCCTGACTGTTAATCAGCACAAATAACTGCACATCAGTGCCTGAGCCCACTCCTTGCCCCTAACTGTAGTCAGAAGAGATCTTAGACCAATCTCTGCATCATTATGCTTCTCTGAGACATACTGTGTTTAATAAAGTGGGGTCGCACAAACTTGGATCCAGAGATACTAAAATATGGACTTAATTACTCCAGGATAGTGCTACGATTAGTAGACAGAGTGTTAAACCACCCTCTGGAGATACCTTCCCAAGTGTGAAGAGTCTGAGGCTGCATCCCAGCTTCAATTATCTCATTACATATGGGATGAATGACCAAGTGTGAGGTTTGCCATGGAACACCTTGGATTGTTGTGGCAGATAACCCAGTGGACTTCAGTTACTATACTTGCTGTTCCGGACTGCTGCCAGGGGAGAGAGGGCAAAGGAGAAATGCAGACACAGGGTTGGTACATCGTGATGTGCAAACTCACTTGTTAGTCCAGGCAGAGATCTCTGAGCATTTCCCAAGAGTGTCTTCCACTCTGGAGACCTAGTGCTAGTATTTATTGCTATTATTGCTATTACTGTCATTATTGCTACTCATTTACTCTAGTTGAAAGCAGAGAGGCAATCACTTGTGTAGACTTAACTGCAGACACTACCACGGACTTTGTTTCTGCAAAGAAAGTTTTTGTTCCTGGTGTTTGCAATTTTAAAGCACATCCTTGCTTTAGGTCTAGAGCATTTTTTCTCATTTCTCTCTGCTGCATCAGCTATTTCCCCTGCTTGGCCTCCCTACAATGCAATACTGTCTTGTTCTTACTGTCTCATGTAAAAACAGGTGCTGAAGGCTTAGGGATGTGTATTTTACAGCTATACTGGATTTGATGGGTGCTGTAAGATATCCATTTAACAAATGAGTCTGAGCAACTCTAGTAACAACCAATATCCAATAAAGCTGATAGAATTATTATTTGTTGCTCTTTTACTATGGGAAAATCTTTTACAATGTGCAATATACCGATTCATATCCTGTCATTTATCAAGAGACATCTTATTAGACCTTGTTAACAAGAAAATAAACCTTTTTTTCCACTTTATGAGGTATAACACATGATAAATAATAATGGGAGAAATAACTGTCATGCACTTTACAAATTATATGTTGTGAAAATACAGCCCTTGATGTTTTCTCCTAGGAAAACATATGCTGCAGCAATACCATGATTCAGAAGGTGCTTCGCTTGTTAGGGATAAAATGAATGTGGATGGACAAATACCAGCTTAAAGCCCAAGTTCAAGGTGACTGTGTCTAATGTCAAATGTGGTATTAAAATCTTGCACGAGATAGCCAAGAAAAGTTATGCAGAGATGAGTCAGCAGATGGCTGTTGGCAGCATTGAGATGGATAAAGCAAGCACCTGCGTAGCCTAAAGACATCTGAATGCTTCAATATGCAGAAGCCACCTCTGACTCTTCTGTGTGCCATGAAACTGCCCCTCTTTTCAGTGCCTTCTCACTGGGTGACTGATGCTTGCCCAGTCCCTTTGGGTTTGCACAGTGCTTGGGAAGCAATATTAAACATTTTCCTCAAGATCAGAAAAAAAAATATTTGGTTCACCCAAGCAACTTTAACACGTCCATCCCTATTTTAGGCCTAAGAGCTACAGTGAGCCAGAGTAAGAATCTTATTCCAGATACCTAATCAAATTGTACAGTTTTTATTAGCTAAATAATAGTGAGGAAAACAATTAAAAAAACTGAATCACATGAAGAATGTCAAGAAAGATGTAAATTTAGGCTCTGTTTTGGATTATACAGACAATGACTAAAGTATTAAAAGTCTTACATAGGTCATTTGAAGATAACCTGCAGCATTCTCTAAGAATTCTTCAAATATCTTTAGTACAAATATGCAATCTGCTCGTGTTTTTCAAACATATTTATACACAAACACGCAATTTTATAAGTATTTCCCTTATTTTTTAGAGAGAGGGAAAGAGGGAGGGAAGGAGAATAAAAAGATGAAAAGCAAGGCAAGGAAAAAAGCAAATTTGTAAAAAAGTAACCAAAAAAGAAAACAATTTGGACCTTGCTAAAATGTTGGAAGCTTCTATCTCTTGATTAGTTCCATAGTATCTAAGTAGAATATAAAAAATAGCTTGTCTTCTATCTTGTTTGGTGGTAATTTTCAAACCACACTGAAGAAAACTTGAGTTTCCCAAAGCAAAAGATGATGCTGAAAATTTACCCTTACAAGAAAACTCTATGACCTGAAAGCATAATAACAAAATTAGAATCTCATTACAGACTTGGGACCAGTTTGGGGTGCAATGCTATCATACCAGTTCTCTTCTGTGCAGCATAAGAGTGATCTAAGATTCTCCTGGAAGGCATGCTAAGGCATATGAAAAACAGCAAGGTGGTTGGTGACAGCCAGCATGGGTTCACTAAGGGGAAATCCTGCCTGACCAATCTGGTGGCCTTCTATGATGGGGCTACAGAACTGATGGACAGGGGTAGAGCAGTTGATGTCATCTACCTGGAATTGTGCAAAGCGTTTGACACTGTCTCATATGACATCCTTGTCTCTAAGTCAGAGAGACATCAATTTGATAGGTGGACCACTTGGTGGATAAAGAACTGGCTGGGTGGCCGCATGCAAAGAGTTGTGGTCAATGGCTCAATGTCCAGCTGGAGATCAGTAAAGAGTGGTGTCCCTCAGGGATCGGTGTTAGGACCAGTCCTGGTCAACATCTTTGTCGGTGACGTATACAGTGGGATTGAGTGTGCCCTCAGCAAGTTTGCCAATGACACCAAGCTGTGTGGTTCGGTTGATACATTGGAGGGAAGGAATGGCATCCAGAGGGACCTTGACATGCTTGTGAGGTGGGCTGATGCCAACCTGATGAAGTTTAACCATGACAAGTGCAAGGACCTCCACCTGGGTGGGAGCAATCTCACGCACATCTACAGGTTGGGCAGAGAAGAGATTCAGAGCAGCCCTGCAGAGAAGGACTTGGGGGAGTTGCTCTATGAGAAAATGAACATGAGCCGGCTCCAGTGTGTGCATGCAGCCCAGAAAGCCAACCGTATCCTGGGCTGCATCAAAAGGAGAGTGACCAGCAAGTCCAGGGAGGTGATCCTGCCCCTCTGCTCTTGTGAGACCTCACTTGGAGTACTGTGTGCAGTTGTGGTGTTCTCAACACAAAAAGGACATGGAACTGTTGGAACAAGTCCAGAGGAGGGATACGAGGATGATCAGGGGACTGGAGCACCTCCCGTTATGAAGATAGGCTGAGAAAGTTGGGGCTGTTCAGCCTGGAGAAGAGAAGGCTGCATGGAGACCTCATAGCAGCCTTCCAGTATCTGAAGGGCTATAGGGATGCTGGGGAGGGACTCTTCATTAGGGAGTGTAGTGAGGACAAAGGGTAACAGGTTCAAACTTAAACAGGGGAAGTTTAGATTGGATATGAGGAAAAAATTCTTTCCTGTAAGGGTGGTGAGGCACTGGAATGGGTTGCCCAGGGAAGTTGTGAATGCTCTATCGCTGGCGGTGTTCAAGGCCGGGTGTGACAGAGCCTTGGGTGGCATGTTTTAGTGGGAGGTGTCCCTGCCCAATGCAGGGAGGTTGGAAGTAGATGATCTCAAGGTCCTTTCCAACCTTAACTATTCTATGATTCTATGATTCTATATTATCTATTGTCTTCAAGACTGCAAGTACAGCAGAAAGGAGAAAAAATCAGCAAAAAAAATATGGCCATAGCTTTGCTAGAAAGTAAGAGTTCATGTAGTTCTGACAACCTGTAATTTATCATATAAATGAAAAATACTTAGATGGTAAAGAAAAAAACCAATTCCATATCTGAATCCTCAGCCTTGTATTTAAGTGTTTGAATTTTAATTGATGCAGTTGCTTTGACTTTCTCTGTTTTTTCACAAGAACTCGTTTTCATTTTATATTTGAACTTCTGCATTTCTCACTTAGAGTATGAGAGGTTTTTTCTATAATTTCGAGTTCATCACAAATTGAACATCAAAGATCTTCTGAAAAAGAGACTCTTTATATTAAATCTTATTAGTGGACCCAAAACTGAGAATATGCTTGATTCAGAATACATAGTGAATACAAAAAGCTGTTTTCATTTTATGAACTTTAAGCACTTAACTAGATTAATGGCATAATCACTTCTTGCTACCTATACAGCTAGCAACAGGTAATAGTTCTCTTAACATCTGAACAGCTCTTCAAAGGATGTAGACTTTCCCTCTAGTGGTGAGGAAGCCACAATGACTTCATCCTTAATCAGTACAATATTTTAATTATCTAAAAAAATATCTGTTCTAGACTGAAGCTCATCTTTATTTACATCTTTTTGAACACTCATGAAAATAGCTACTGTCAGGAGACTGTATTTTGAAATTTGGACACACAGCCTCCAAATTGCTATCATAAATCCTGAGTATCAGCTGGTACAAACTGATGGTTTTCTATGGACACTGGGGAATGAACTATGATGGTTTTAAAGAGATTTCAGTTGAATTCCTTTACTTTCATGGTGCGTGAAAAAGTCACCTTCTAAAGTATCCCTCAAATTCTTTTCTAAAATTGCTTGAATCACTGTGACCAGGTATTCAGATTTTTTTTTACAAATGATGTAATCAGCAGTGAGAAATCGAAAGCTTGAGGCATAAGCCAAAATCAAATGTCTTCATTTAGGCCATAAGTAAGTGGCTATACATTTCTCAGATCATTATCTGAAAAGGGGAATTCCTATGCTCCACTGGAGTAAGTTGCCCACAAAACTGTGGACTCTCCCCTTGGAGACATTCAAAACTGGACACAACCCTTAGCAAACTGCTCTGCTTGTCTCTGCTTTGAAGGGGATGTTGGACTTGGCCATTTCCAGAGGTGCTTCCAAGCCTCAAGTAGTCTTTATCTGTGATTTTATGATTCTATGACTAAAAATTTCTTTTACTTAAATTGATCAGTTGTTTAGAAAAAGTTATTTTATAGCAGCTCATAGTACTGCAATAAAATTTCACATACCTAAGTCATAATGGTAAGTCGTAATGGTGGTAAGTCATAATGGTAATAAGTCATAAATCATAACAGTAAGTCATCGCAAGGCTAATTTGCAAAAGGACAAGCTTCACCATAACAATTTCAGCTGAGAACAATTTGTTTAAGTTGTGTTTGGACACAGAGAAGTCAAATGCTTTTTTTCACAGTAAAAAGATTCAAACCTCCTGGACTGCAGTGGTTCCCATGTTCTGAGTTTATCTGTGTGGGGATTTTTTGCACCATGTAAATCTGTTTTGAATCGGAATACAAAAGTTAAGTATAGAATGAACGAGAGACCAGTACGTATTTGGATGAAGACAGCTCTTCAAGTCTCAAGGTAGACTTGAAAACAAAATCCCAGAGGGCATCCCACTGATCTGTTGCATTGGAAATTTACAGTCTGGTATTATTCATAATCTTCAAAGAATGTGAAATTAAGAATGGGCCACTTGTAAACAGT
The DNA here is from genome assembly GCA_017639245.1 of Myiopsitta monachus. Classification (NCBI taxonomy): domain Eukaryota; kingdom Metazoa; phylum Chordata; class Aves; order Psittaciformes; family Psittacidae; genus Myiopsitta; species Myiopsitta monachus. The sequence continues at coordinate 4,819,077 of CM029941.1, read as the reverse complement.
AAAATCAGTCTGGTATGAACAAAGAGATGGATTTCTTGGATTCACAAGGTAAGAAGAAATCTCCCACTAATCTTGTTAATTTACTGCAGTAACAAGCGTCATGCATCTCTATTCGTTTCTACAGAGATTATGGGGATGTATGCCTTTGACATATCCAATTTAATTTGCCTGTATAAAACAAAAAAGTAGTTCAGATATAAACAGTGAGTTAAACATGGCAGTCACATAAGTACACAAATTACAGATAAGTCAAATTATACAAGACCTGAAGAGCTATGTCTGGTTTCCAGCAACATATGTGCAACACTGTAGAAAAAGCCTAGTGACCTCAATTCAAGTAACAGAACAAGAATATACCAAAGAAGTCTCTGAAATTAAAAGGCTTATCTTTCAAATCTTTTAAATGGCTATGATTATTGACAATGTATAACGCAACAGTTAACAGTGATGTGCAGATGCACGATTTGACTGAGTTTTCTACACTGTGAGGGCCACACAGAGAATTTACACAAAATGAGGGAATGAAACAGAAAGTAAAGAAATGAGGTTAAGGAAATGCTCTACTAAGTGACTTTTTCAAAGGTCTACTGCATAAGCTTTCCTGTTCTTGTTATTGTCATTGAGTGGAAAAATACTGAGGTGAACACAGAAATTTTATTCAATAAGAATATCTTTGTTATTGCTTTTCTCTTAAATAATCCATTTTCCTGTGTGAGCAATACCACAATTTGTCTCATTCAGGTCAATCCCAAAACCTGTTTTCTTTAAGTATTGCTTCTGAGTTCACTCACTAAACCTCTTTTCACCTTTTATTTTACGTAAATGAGGTGTTTACATTAGCTCAGCACACTTCAGCACTGTTCGCTAGCAACACCACTTTTCTTGTAATTTGTTTTCTGTGAAGCCAAACAGAACAGTCAGGATATTACAAGAACTGTTGCAAGCCTTATTTTGTAAAATTACAATTGTTTAGTGTTTTTAATTACTTACAAAATAGCTAGTACTGCACAAGCTACATATAGAAGAGAAAAGATAAATAAGTCTGTCAAACATTTTTAGAGCTATCTAAAAAGTACATTTAGTTATCAAACATAATAAATCAAAACAGGACAGTATCTCCTTTACGAAAAAAAAAAAAAAATTTGGTCAAAAAGCATTTATCAAGAGATACACCTATTTAGCTGTTAAAAATGTATTTTTTCTATGATTCCCCTCCCTGTTCCCCTAAAAGTTGCAAGTAGCTGATATCACTGGTCAGTCTGGCTCTGTGCTGGCATCTGAAGTTGCACGGTCCTAAGTGGAGATGCTCAATAATGGAGGATACTAATATAAGTTATCTTATTCCAAGAGCAAATTTCAAGTCCAAACATGTGCTTTTGTTGAAAGGTTTAATTGGCTGGCACCATAACTTTGCGAATGAGCACCATTTTCTGAAATAAGATGTTTTGGCCTATGCTATTTCAGTGAGCAACATTTTCATGCTGTGAAGACAGAACTCAAGTAACTTCTAATTAACAGTTACTATCACTTTTCTATCTCCTATGTTGTACATTTCCTGCTGTTCTTTTCATTCTGCAAATGCTTCAAACTTTTCTCTGCACATGCACTCCCAAGCCTTACAATCTGCTTTTCTCTTATACTGTACTATTCTTTTTACTCTGTGAAACCACTGGCTCCTTTTCTAATGTTTTCTACTTACTATTAACTACAACCAGTCACATTATTCAATGCAATTTAAGTGTTTGATGCATGTAGCCCATCCCCTGCTTGCAAGCACATGCCGAGCACAGCCATCATTCGTCATTGTACACCAGCAATCTGCAGCCATCAATTTGCAAGGTAAGGTTTGCTCCTGAATTGTTTATCTCAGCAATTACATACTTTGAATTCAAGGAGTACAATTTCTAACTCAAAGGAAAGCAACTGAGTTCCAGGAGGAAAAGTTCTGAGGCCTTGGCTTAGGAATCTGGTTCTCAGGTCTCTTTCTGGGATAAGGGAAGATTTTGCTACTATAATTTACCTTTCTCCTTAGTCAAATCAGCTTGGTTGAACATCTTTTATACTGAATATTGTTTGAGACAAGGTACCAGTGATTTTTATTTGAGCAGTGTCAGGAGAATTAACAGTACCTGGTTTTCTATGCTTGAGTTGAATATCTGTAGAAAAAAAAACACAAAAAAAAAACAAAACAAAAAAAAAACAACAACTAAAAATTGGTTTCTGAACATTAATGTGTTTTGTTTTGTTTTGTTTTGTTTTGTTTGTTTGTTGTTTGTTTGTTTTGAACATAAAAGCTTTTAAAGCCTAAAACTGGAATTTAAAATCCTAAGCCAGGAATTCATATAAAAGGTACTCGTTCAGGAATTCAGATGAAAAGGTGTTTAATTCTGACCATACTGCTATCAAGTAATTTTCTGTACAGAAGACCTGTTTGGAGAGCATGTAGATATAATGAAAATTGTATCAACTTTCTCTTTCCAATCCTAACTATTCTATGATTCTATGATTCCCTTCTGTTTTCTTCCCCTTTTTGTAGGACACATTGTGAGAGGAAAAGATACACCAAAAACCCCAAACAACCAAATCTGTAAGTCAATAAATCACCTAGCAAAAAATAAAACCTTATCAAAATAATTTAAATTGTTTTCAATTTTTGTTCCAGTAAAACAATTCACAGTATTATTTTGTTACATGACTAAAGGTCAACCTTGAGCAGTTAAAAGTCATGAGGTATGTATGCTGCATATCCAAAGCATACATTAATTGTGCTATAAATGAAACGCTTGTCTAAAAGCTCAAAGACTTGTTACCCTGACATTTTTTGAGTCACATCACTCATGAAGTACAGTTTGTGGTGGGATTAGTTTGAACAAATGTTAATCTCTCTAATGAGGACCTCAACATCAAAATATGTCTTATAGGACTCCTTGTCTATTAGAAGAGAGAAATAAGCCCTTCTAGGATGGGTTTTAACCCATTGTAAGGTAAATGTCTAAAACAGTAAAATAAAAGGATGCACAATACTGTATTTTTTTTGCCAATAAACTACCTTAAAAATTCACCCTAAACTTTTAACCCCCTAAGTTATGTGGGTTATGCAACTGGCAATGCTTGCTTGTACAGCGATTTTGATATGTAGTCAAATAACTCAAGATTTTTGCTCATTCCTATTGCAAGCAGCGATAAAATCATCTCACTTTTGCTTTCTTTGTTGTACAGTACCATTCGTATGGCACTACACTGAACTGAAGTTCTTAGCCTTGTTTCAGTCCTCTAATTTTGGGTTGGGTTTCGGTTTTTTTGGGGGGTTACTGGTTGTTTTGGGGTTCTTTAAGAAATACTAAGTAACTAAAACTTCAGAAGCTCCCTCCTGCACAAAGGGGTTCTGAAAGATTTGGCACAAAACCTGTAGTGAAAACAAACATATTAAATGGACAGATCTGGATCAGACTTTATGCAGAAATTTTTTTTTTCCTCTATATCATACTGTAATACAAATAGTGGTAAATAAATGTCATATATTTCATGTTCACACCCATATACACACACCCCCAAATATATTTACTTTTTATCTCTCAATTACTCATGCAGACAGTACTTTTTAGATCAGATGTGTCCTGACAGGGAAAAAAAAAAAAAAAAAAGAGATATTTAGTTTTACTATGCTATCAGGCTTCTCTGATGAACTTCTAAAGTAATCTAGGAAAGACATGCTCATTAGAGTCTCATTACTTGCCTGGGTAATTGCTGTTCATATCAGAAACACAAATCACAAGAAAGGCTTGTTAAAACAACCTATTAAAAATCTCAGACAGACTTACTGATCTGCAGTATCTGCTAGTAAGTAATGGAAACAGTACCAAGGAAATTACAAAATTGAAAGCCACGTTAAGGTTACTTTGTCATGTAGCTGCTTGTGAGAACAGGATTTTTTTTTCTCCTACTATTGTCTGCTTCTGAATACATCTAGTGTGCAGTGTCTCAAGAAACAGACTATCTATCATTCACTGTAGCAGATAATTTTATATACTAATAGTCTTTAGTTCTAGGAACTTTATTCTTGCTGTTGAGTCTTGCGTTTTATCTGTTTCATCCTCCCACTTGTTAACTCTTTTTTAATCTTTTCTGTCTGCCTGCTTTAAATGCATCATCCATGACCACAGCTGATCACTGCCCAACACCTGTCCTCCGACTGACCTAACCAGTTCTCCTTCCTTATGCTTCTAATATGTGCATAGATAATAACTATAGTTCTGTTTCAGCAAAGCAGATAAATGGTGCTGAATATTAAGGAATACTCTTTATATTCCTTAATATTAAGAGATGTTAAGTATTGTGATGTTGCTTTAATATTAAGGACATACTTCTGTCATTGTCATACCATCATCATTACAGTACTCACGCAATGCAAACAACCCTCCTAACCAGCATTCCCCAGCAACACCCCAATACCCAATAGTGGGTGGAGAAGAGACCTGCTACTTGTGAAATTGTTGAATTTTCATTTCAACAACCCAGAACACCTGTCCAGAAAATGCCAGAAGGACCTTTGCTTCTTTTTCTCTTGCATAGGAATGGGTTTTGCTCAATGGCAACATTTGTAAGCAATGTAAGGACTTTGCAGTCGAGCTTATAAATATACCACTGTTGACAGCTTTTAAATGTTTGATCAGTTACATACTAAGATGATGTAGAAGGACACATTTGGTAAATATTTAATGAATGTCATCAAGACAAGGGCAGAGTTACATCTCTAAGAACTTTAAAATTAATAAGAGAAACTTTTAGGATTTTTTTTTTCTCTCCTAAGCACCGAGCTTCTATTTCTTAAAATGTCCTTAGGAGCACCCTAGAGAATGTTTACAGAGACAGTGACGCAGAACTAAATTCATGCTATCACTTTAGGAAGGAAAATTCTGTTATTTTTATCTCACTGGACACCTTATTGCAATTTAAAATGGCTGAGGTAATAGATATCCTTCACAATTTCAGGATAAAAGGTTTGCATGGCATTATGTTTTTCAGAAGTGTAGAGGCAGAATTTTACTAATAGACTGTTACTGTCCTGGTGAAAACCAGTAATAGCCAAAAATTCAGAATTTTTTTGTCATTTAAAAAGAACTTTTTTCCTCTGCAGGAAATTATGGCTCTGATATGTAAATAATGGATCCCTTCACTTGCTAACAACAAACATTTGTAGATAAAAATAATTTTCAAAATAACAATAAGATTATAATCCATCAGTAAAATAATAATAAAAAAGAGTGGATACTGTTAAATCCAAATAAAGTTAAGGATCAATAAAATAAAAGATACAAATTGTTATCCTTACGTTACAGCTTATATTCATATATCCCACCAGGCTTACAGTCCCCTTTCTCACTGTCTCTGACCATAAATTATGTTTGATTTTATGTATATAATACAAAGAAATTTTAAAGAACATTCTTATGCAAAAAAATCACCACTAATAAAAAGTTTGTTCTCATACATTCACTTTTGATTACATTTATCATATTCTCCATGCAATCTTAATTCTGATCATCTGTGCAATCTCTCCATAGAAATCAGTAGCATTTTCTTAGCTAGACCATCTAAACTTTTACTAAGCATACCTGACTTTGTTTTAATGATGCCTGTACTTGTGGTCACTCACTCTTCTAGCTTTACATTCCCACACTTGCGGCATTGAATAGAATAGGGTTCTCCATCTAACAGTCAAGACAGAAGATCTCCTCTGCCATCCTTACTTGTCTGATCCTCTCTCCCATCATCCATAAAAAACTGAGAGGGTGGCTACTGACAGTGGTCCTTATTCTGTATGAAGAAAGGAAACTGGCCCAGGAAAATGTTATGCCAGTCATTTTGACTCCTCTACTTGTTTTCAACACTGAGCAAGCTAGGAAAGGGAATGTGCCTAGGAGATTCATCACAATTGACAGAGGTATGTTTTTTGCTTTTGAGGACAGGTAGATGAGTCTCCATGGTGGGGAAAAATAGGTCCATGGCTGTGGGAAGTTAGGTTGTTGGGGGAGACGTATCTCCTTGAGAATCATCTCTACAATGAGGATATAAAAGGCTACCTTTAAACTTTACTTCTTCAGTCCCTGAGTGGGAAAAGGATCGAAGGATCTTTGCATTGCCCTTTGATTCCATGACCAATACGTAAAAGCACTTGAAAGATATCACAGCAAAAGACACACAAAGTGTTAAGAAGGATGAATGCTCTGTGACACTACGTGGATCTGCCTTGGGCAGTTCATGAAGAAAGTTCATTTGAATTGTATCTGTATCTGGCAGCAGAGAAAAAAACCTGTTATCTGCAAGTTGTTGTTTAGTAGGTAGACATTAAATTTCACCACAAATGGTACTTTGCAATAATTATTTGACTAACTTGAGCAGTTACTGTATATAGTGCCCAGGGTTGAAATTAAAAAGAGACAAATTGAAATGAAAAGCTGACTCTTAGCCAAAGCTGAAGGGATGCTGCTGATACCATCTGCTAGTACAGCCCACAGGAACCAGGAAACCACAGAATTAGCTTTATGTGAGGAATTATGTTTCATCTACTTTTTAGGGAAGATTAACGGGAGCCTGTTGTCCGATTGCAGTATTATGCATTTAATATGCATTTAATATGGCTTCTGATTTTGCTACAAGTTATTCTAAATCTCTGTTGAGAAATGTAAATGCTTTAGCCAAATGACACAACTTTTGCTGCATTGAAAAGCTGTTGAAATCATAGTCGTAACTGGTTTTCTTGTGCATTTTCCAGATGTGCAACTAACGAGCCATTCCTAAGATACTAAAAACTGTATTTTTAAAATTATTTTTATTTTCCAGTTCCAAAAGTGGCTCTTTCTTTAGAAAGCAGCATCCTTATGTGGAGAAAAGCCTTGAGTATTCTGAAGACTGTTACATATGAGAATGAATGAGTGGAAGTTGTGAGGGTTTTTTTTTTCTGTCCTAGTCTGAATTGTATTTTTTTTTTAAGAGACTATTATATTAAAACATTCAAGAAATAAATTTAAATATTTTTTATAGAGTTCATTCAACAGTGAAGCAATCTAAAACCCAGAAAAGTTCCAGTATAAAGAAAATCACAGAATCATAGAAATACCTAGGTTGGAAAAGACCTTTAAGATCAGTGAGTCCAACTGATAATCAAGTACTGCTCAGTCCACCACTGAAGCACCACATCTACACCACTTTTAAATTATTCCAGGGATGGTAACTCCACCACTGCCCTGCACAGCCTGTTCCAAACCTACGTACCATTTTGGTGAAGAAATTTTTCCCAATATCCAATCTATCTCCTGCCCCCAACACATTTCTTTTTGTCCTAACACTTGTTATAAAGAATAGACCAGCCACCTCCTGGCTCCTTCCTCCTGTCAGGTAGTTGTAGAGAGCAATGAGGTCCCCCCTAAGCCTTCTCTTCTCCAGATGAAACCCCCCACCTCCCTCAGCCGTTCCCCATCACACTTGTGCTCCAGGCCCTGCACCAGTTCCATTGCCCTTCTCTGGACCCGCTTCAGCACCATAATGTCTCTCTTGTAGTGAGGGGCCTAGAGCTGAACACAAGATTTGAGGTGCAGCCTCACCAGTGCCCAGCACAGGGGGATGACCACTGCCCTGGCCCTGCTGTCACCCTGGTGCTGATACAGGTCAGGATTCTGTTGGCTTCTTGGATGCCTGGGCACAAGCTGGTCATGTTCAGCTCTGTCAATCAGCACCCCAGGTCTTTTTCAATGAGCAGCTTTCCAGCACTCTTCCTCAAGCCTGGAGCACTCATCAGGATTGCTGTGATCCAAGTTAAAGGACATGGTACTTTGCCTTGTTTGAACTTCATGTAATCAGCCTCAGGCCATCAATCCAGACTGTCCAGATCCCTGAAGCAAGAAGATCAACACTCCCACTGTCCAACTTGGTGGTGTCTTCAATCTGAGGGTGCGCTCAATCCCCTCGTCCAGATTGCTGATGAACAGAACCGGCCCTAGTACTTTGTCCCGGGGAACACCACTTGTGACCAGCTGTCAACTGGATGTAATTCCATTCACCACCACTCTTTGGGCTTGGACATCCGAACAGTTTTTTATGGCTCAACTCCAAGACTTGGGGATTCAGATGTGGCACCCTGTGCTTGATGCAGACAGAGTAACGATATTCTGGGAGGGAACAGAAGATACTCTCCAGCAGAATATTAATATAAAAAGGATGTGATATAAATCAGAGCTTTGGGGGTCCAGTGTGAGGCATCCCTGCCAATGGCAGGGGGGCTGGAACTGATGATCTTAAGATCCTTTCCAAGCCTAACCATTCTGTGATTCTAAATAGAACTAAAGTAGCTCTAGCCATATCTGAGAAAAGAGTAGTAGCAGTAATTGGAAAAGTTTTTCACTAGTGTTATTGTTGAAGATGTAAAATGAAATGTGTATAAGCAGAACATTTCAAATTACATATCTTATGTTGAGCTTGAACCCCAAACTAGTGGATTCTCTGCTTGATGGCTCAGTGATCTAAAATGGAGCCTGAATTAGGAGCAAAGTTAGTTATTGTCCTTTGCTTTAACAGCTACAGAGAAACTTCTATATAGTTTGAGTCTACTGATGCACATGGCATGCAGGAGGTATGTAACATCCAGCACTGAGATTTATGTTTTCCTAACTGTGCTAATTCCATGCAGTTACCAAAAAAAGCAAAAGCAACTGACACAATGTAAAGTGAGTGCTAGGCTTTTTTTATCAGTGATTGCCAGATGCTGGCTTCTCAGCTAAATGCAAGTTCCTGCTAGCTCCACAGCTGATTTTGCTACCTACAACAGCAGTGTGGAAGTGCTCTTCTTCCAGAGATATGCTTATTTTGATAATAAGCTTTTTCTTCAAAATTAAAATCCTTATTTAAAGGTAACTTTACTTTTTTGTATGTAAGGTGGGAAGGGTTTTAAAAATCATATTTCAGGGTGTTTTCCATCAGGTTATGTCCTGTGTCCTTAAGGACTATAGCATACAGAAGCCACATACCCTCTGTGTTATTCATCTTGAACTGGATGGAAAAAAACGCAGGGTGTCGGTATGGGAGAAAATAGTTTTCAGCAGTGAACACTGTCATGGTTAGCAGAATCATTTTCTGCTTATCTAATAAATTTACACATAGCAATCCCATCAGGAATTAATGCATTTTCTACACAAGGGCTGTATTCCCAGCACACTATATTTTAGAACAAAGCAGGACAGGTATTGAATGAGAATATTTTCACAAAACGAAATGAGGTCTAAAAGAAAGTGTCATGACAACAATAGGAGAAATTCAGAGCTCCAATGAAGACAGTTGCCAAATTTTGTAAATTATGAATTAACCAGCAGAGCAGGGTTTTTTTTTGTTGTTGTTGTTGTTTGTGGTTTTTTTTTTTTTTTTCCCCTCATTCTCAGTATCAAAGAATCTCTAGGGATAAGAGGCAGGCTTCCTGATTTTCATGCTGCATTAAGATTCTCATGTTGTATGCTCTAGTAATTACTAACCCCATCATCCATCACTACAAAAAAAGCACTGCCAGTGATTTTGTTCTCATTGCCCAGCATCAGGTCAAGATTTTGTTGTTATCCACAAAGTATTTTTACTTAATGCACAGCCTTTAGGATTAGCATCTTTGTGTTCTTATATGGACAATAGGTAGCTTTCAGTTCATTTGTTAGAAGAGTATGCACCACAATGACTAAAACTCCCGCTGAAACAAAGTCTTTGCATTATAAATTATTTCTGATGTACCCACTTCCTGGATTTCCATTAAACAAGAAATTACTCTTGTAAATGAAACTGTTTACCATACCAATTACTAACTAATATTATGATATCTTATTTGAGATTATGTTAATCAGAGAAAATTTAACCTTGAGTGTTATTCTCTGGTGTGGAAATGTAATTGAATTGGTGTCCAGAAAATCTTTATTTCCGTTCCTTTTGCTCCTATTATAGAAGCTGGATAAAATTATATAACAATCTAAGCATTAAGTAGGCAGATAATAACTGACATTTCAGATCTACTAATATGTAGATATAAATCAGATAATTTTATATCTCAGCAGATTTATTAATCTGAAAAAAAATTATCTGAAGCAGTGGAATTTTAATAATTACATTCAATGTTAAATTACTTTCCGAGGCTAACCTCTTGCAAACTCTACTCTTCATCTTTTTTATTTTTTCAGTAAGTGAAAAAACTATATAAGACTTTTTTTTTTTTTCCCCTCCAAAAAAGTAACCTCTTTAAGAACATCACATAATTGCAACGTCGCCATTTTTATGCATAAGGTACATCTTTGCTTTGATAGGCTGTCAGTGTTATTTTAAGCTATGAAATATTTGAAACAGATACTTCGCGTCACACTGTGCAAATGCCAGGTATGAAATATAGGTTTAATTTGAGTCAGTGGGAGTCTTCACTGACTTCAGTAGGGCTAGGACTTCTCCCTATGAATTCAGCTTTCAGTATCTTGTTGTTCTCACTTCATATACAGAGAAATCAAAGGTTGATGTGCGAGCGGCAGTTAGCTAGTAGTAGCCCTAGGAAGTACCATATCACATCTAAATCATATCCCGTTTCCTATTTCTTCTTTGCTTTCAGGGGCTGTAATTTGCTGGTCGTCTACACCAGTATTAAATTGCTTTACACTTCCCACACACACACTGCAACTCCAGTTCTTTACTTTGAATTACAGAGACATAGACTAGTTTGAAACTTATTTCTAGCCTATTCCTTATATGAGTCTTTGTGCTATCTGGAAAAGGAGTAATTGAGCTCTACTTGCTTTGTGCTGTAGAGACATAAAAGAAATTCCTACTGTTTCTCAGTGAATGCCTTGATAGGACATGGAGCCTTATCAGTCTCCTTCAACAAAGCTAGAAGTGTGAAGTATCCTTTACCACAAAACAAGTAGCATGACTTAAAAGTGAAAATATTTTGCCTTTTACTTTTTGCTGAAATTTTTCACTCAGGCTCCTTTTCCAACTTTTTTTTTTTCCAACTTTTCTTTTTTCCTGATATGTTTCACAGGTATAGAGAAGGGATGGAAGATAATAGTATTTCTAATCAAGCTCTGAGCTTAAGGGTTCATATTAAATTTCTTAGCTTCTTTTTCTTCAAACTGTTATTGTCTGAAACAGCCAGGTTAGCATCCCTTGAGCTAAATTTGGTATGGAATCTAACTCAAAGGGAGCTGGAATTCTCTCCAAAAGCACTTCCCCCCTCCCCCCCCCCCCGATACACTAAGATGAAAAATTACCAGTTTCAGAATATCAGGTTTCTAATTTAGTGTCTGAATATAAGGTAGGTAGGTAGGATCAATAGTACTTATCAAGGCTGATGAACATGAAGATGTCTGTCTTATTTCAATCGTTTTGAATCTGAAACATTTCCAATCTTGAGAAATCATGATAGGGCTTAATACATAACTTGCATTTATGTGTTTTGTTCAATATTGTAACAGCCACATTGAAAAGAGGTAGCTTATTTTAATGTTGCATTTATTGAATACAATGACCTAAAGAGTAGAGCAGCAAACCCACAACCTGAAGCCAGTGTTGAAGGTACCCATCTATTCAACAGAGAAGTAGCTAGAAGAGCATATGATTTTGGAAAATGATGTGGTGCTTCAAACATAACGGAAGTCTCAGAGGCATTGCACTACAAACTGACCTAGTATTCCTCAAACTGTTTTCAATGGCATGGTTTTATTACATGCTTTGGTACCTAGGAATACACTGACAATAAATTCTTCCATTGTTTTATGAAGGTATCAGGATAGCTAAAAAGATAAACTTCTTCTTCTCCTTCGTCCCCTGTATTATGGAAATGATCCTTCCATCATCAGTGAGGGGTAGACAGGCATCTTGGTGCGAACTGAGCACTTAATGCGATCTGATATTTGAAAAAAATATGCATTTTTAGATACTTTTAAATAACTTATATCCTTTGCAAAAACCTCTGAGCTGGGAGCCTAAACCTTGCTGTAGGGTATATTTTCACAAATAGTGCTGAAGCATTTAGGTCTCTTCAGTGTTCCTGCAAATATTAACAATGTCTAAAAATCCAGAGACACTCTGAGTAAAATAATTCACACCTGAGTAATTAACACCTTATTGGGATACAATACCAAACTTCTTGACAATGATCACAAGATTATAAATTTCACATGAATTATCCTATAAATGCCACACATTCTTTTTATGCTACATTACAAATTCTCACTGGGTTTTGTCTTCTCCCTACTGCAATAGGACAAAAAATTGGCTTTGCCCATAAACCGAAACTGTGATAAGGGATGCTGAAAAACAAGAAATTATAGCAAGTTCTCAAGAAAACCCTCTTTGTACATTGAGGTCCTGCATGTCTTTCCTTCTAGTGGATTTTCTTAGTAAGAATGCCTCAGGCCTGATAGATATCTTTAATACTTTGCTCACTTAGGTATACAGCTGTGTATTGAACAGCAGCTAGCTGATGCCATACTGGATGCAGTACATCTGAAAAAACACTCTTGACATGTTTGACATAAATTAGTCATATAAAAGACATCATTGCTAAACTGTCTGAACATAAAATAAAGTTCATGTAATATTGCTGAATGAGCTGATCAAGTAAGAGTCCTCTAGCTGTCCTTATTCCATCAGTAAATACAACTAGAAGAAGAATTATAGGGAGAGATCAGGCAAAATACAGTATGCCTTTCAGCTAAGCAGAAATTAGTGGCCCTAATGTAGGGTCTGATGCTTCATTTTTAAGAATGCTTAAAATCAATGGCAGTTTTAGCAGACTCTTTAGTACTTAACTGTATAAAACTCACAGTTAGGCTGAACAGATATATTTACTGATCAAAATCTAGATTTTCAGAAGTGTGATTATTGTAGTCTGATAGAAAATCCTTAAAAGAAGCGGGACTCTATTTCATGCCTGCAATAAGAGATAACATTAAATCTGTTCAGCTGGGGAAAAAAGGGGCAAAAAGAGATGAGCATTAAGAAAAATACATCACAGATTGAATAATGTTTCTTAAGTCTAGCCACCTCCCGCTTAGGAATCAATTCTCAACTTGTTCTCTAGCCTTTTTTTTATACTCAAGAAAAGACATAAATACTGCTGGTCTACCACCTGCCTTGGATTTCTATACTTTAGGAATGGTTGGGTTGTTCTCCGAATATGTTTATTGATTACAGAAAAGGTCTTGAAACAACAGATTTGTTTAGAAACTTATTTTTAATATTCTGATGTGTAGCAGAATGAATCCCACCTCGAGCATTTTAAAACTGCTTTCTTGATATGACAGAAGTGTAAACTAATTTAACTACTGAAAAACCACGTGGTGAAACTGCATTTTGCAAATGCTCGAAGAGCTGGTCACCACTGTAAGCTGGTTTTTTTTTTTTTTTCAAAACCACTTAAAAAGCTGAGACACATCCCACTTTGTAGCTCAGCCCTAATACTGAGAGAAGTTACTAACTGCTGACCTCAGCCACATTGGCTGATTCTCAGCACTTTTCAAAAATTCCTACAGTCAGGATGTCAGCTGACATCATATATAAGTATGGCAACTGGAAGACATTTTCAGTGTAATAAAATCTCTTTTATACTAGACATTTTCTTCACCTGAGTAGCCCTGTTAGCATGCACTTGTTCATCTATGCCCTATTTTTACACTTTTTAACCTACATTTCTGAAATTTCTGCTTTTCTCCTTTCTTTTGAGGACTTATATCACTTTCATTAGAGCTCATCAAGACCTTAAACTAAAACTCAAGTAGCGGCATCCGGCTATTGGGCAAAATGAAAAAGTGTCATCCTACCATGCCACACTAAACCATGTGTTAGCTCTGGCCCATGTATTTAATACCAGAAATAATTTCATTTTCTGCAAAACATTCCATAGGCATGTTTGGATTGCCTTCACAGGAAAATGTTACGTGACAGCGGACAAGGCATATTCAGATAGTTAATGAAAGGAGACATACCATGGTTCTGCTCTTTCTTTGAAATACAAAGGCTCACATCAGCTCTGGTCTGGAAAACATTTAGCTGTGGGCAAAATTTCAAGTTAATGTGCTCTTTGAAGAGCAGCTGATTGTTCTTTACCAGCTAAAATCATCTGCCTGTCTCTGGTACTATAGCTACCTCCCAGGGGATCAGGAAAGTGTCTCCTCATGCATAACTTTCATGGCACAACAATTTGTAGATAAGTAAATCATCGGCAGATCAAATAGCACAGTTTTGTCTTAGGTCTGGAATAACTCATCTATATGAACCTCTAATGCACCATGATTTGTTTTTCTTTGTTTTGTACATAGGAGCAGCAGTAAAAACTTCAAGTCACTGTCATAGCTTTTGTAAGAGAGACACTTTGGCCTTCCTGAAGAAATGGCTTCTCCTGTGATTTGTCATGTCCAAAAGATTCACAGAAAGCATGACACGGCCTTAAAGGACAAATTAGAAAGAACTCAGTTTGATGGACAAGAGGAAAGCAGCTTTTGTCTGCCTGATCCATGTCAAGTATGGACAACAAGCCAATGTAAAGGTCAGTGTGAACAACAGCCATGGGGAATTTCAGAATTCCAAAGACAAAGCAGTATGGGCAGTAGCTGTAAAGTCTGTAAAGCCTGAAATGAACAAAACACTTTCTGAAACTCATTTTATACTTAGCAAAGAAGCAGGTGTCTAGCACGTTTCAACACATTTTCTACAAACCTTCTGAGTTTGCATCACTAACAGCATTTTAGATCAAAGTATACTTGCTAATAAAATTATAAGCTTCGTTTTTGTCTATGTGGCAGGCAGATATCTTTTACAATGGATAATTATAGAAGTGTATCTCTTAATTCACAGAGATGGATTCAACGTTCCCACAAACATGTTCTAACTGTTTAGCCACTCATTAAGCCATCAATATTATTGCTATGAACTGCCTGGAGAAGGAGACAATTAGAATTCCATTTGTTTCAGAACTTATGTGAACAGATTCAGAGCACACATCTAGATAAAAGGCAACCCAGAGAAGAAAAAAGAAAAAAAAAATAAAGAAAAAAGAAAAAAATTAAGAGGAAAAAAACAAAACAAAAACAAACAAACAAACAAAACCACACACACACAAAAAAAAAAAAAAACACCACCCTAAAAACAGTTTGGGGTGATGCAAGCAGGTTTGGGTGAATTTTCAGATATGTATGTGCCATGAAATGCTAATGTGTTTTGTATGTGCAAGCATGAAAATAGACTTAAACACAGAAGTCTATAAAAAAGCAAAATACTAGCTGATTAGCTTTAGCTAATGATTAGCTGCCTCCAAAACTGTCTGATTGAATGTCACCCACATTTGTTGCAACTTGATGACCGAATAAACTCTGTTACTGCTTATCATGACTTCTCAGGCTGCATCATCTCAAAGACAAACTCTGTGATGATCAGACAGACCCTTGGTGTGCTAGGTTCTGTAAAAGTGGATTGGGAGATATGACCTCTCCATGGAACAACTCAAGATTTGATTTCAGATATAGCAGACAAGTGCATCAAACAACAGCCCCATCTCACAAATTCATCTCTAATTATCTGCTAGCAGAGTGCAATAATTCCTTGTGGACCCATACTTCAGTAATAAATTAATACTCCCACACCCTGTACTGGCTCAGCTATTGTGACTGTAAGACCAGAATTAAAGTTCTGTGCCATGTTTTCATACATATTTCCACACTACACGCATGCCAGCAACTTCTACAAGAAGGTAAACTCATTATGCATTCTGAAGAGGGGATGCAATCCAAGTAATAGTCCACCAGTGTCCCAAAGGAAAACAAATATAAAAGCAATCATTCTGAGTATGTTTCATTTTTTTACACTAATTATTCCCACTTTAGATTTTATGCACAAAATGAATATCATATTCTTAAAGACTAGCATATAGTAGCAGCAGAAATAAATATTCCTTAGATAATTGATTAAGTGGAAGGTTCTTCAAAGCTCGTAAACAACCTAAATATTGCATGGCCTATAAAAAGGCACAAAAAAAGGAAATCGATTCCAAAACTGAAAATGAGAAAAACAAAATCCCAATAAACTAAATTAACAAAAACCAAGAAAGGTATGTTTGTACCAGTGACCTTAGGTGACCTACATTAGAGGGTAATTACTACCCAATCAATAGGCCTTTATGCATAACTACAGACACAAATGGTCAATGGAAAGTGATAAAAGAATGGTGATCAATAAATATTATGGTCTAGCATACAATCGGCCAAGAAGTGTGGGAAAATACATTACTTATTGACTTTGAAAAACCAATATACAAACCGTGATTCACAGAAGTTTGGGATTTAAGCACTCTCCACTATATACTACATCACTATTCTCTTTTAAATCCTTCTTGTACAACTGAGTTCAATGACCTGGATATAATGTGTCTGCTCAATGATCAGCTTCAGTGTAAGTCCATTTTGTTGGTATATGGATTGCCACCATTCCTGAAGAACCCCTACAAAACTTGCATAGTGCTTGAGAAAATAAACATGCTCCACTGAGCTATTTGGGATCAGAATCAAATCACAATTTTGTTTCTTTGCCAGGACTACTGAAAAGAGGAAAGCAAGGCCCTAAGCTTGAGAGGTTTTGCTGAGATACTGTATCTCCTGATGATGAATATATAATTCTAGGGGCCTAAACAAGAGTACAATGAAATATCTGACGGAGGGAAGAAAGGAACTCTTTTACTGAATCCAAGCAATCTTGTATCTGGCACTTAATGAAGACCCAACTGCAAAAAATAATTTAGTTTTATCCCCTGATCGCTGCTAGCAAATCAGTCATGAGCAGACTTTCAGAGTTGTACTTTGTATTACAGAAAATATTCCTGATTTCTAATTTTTGCAGTTTAATTTACATTCACTGAGATAGCAGTCAGTCAGCTGTATAATACAAACCACATTTACTGCAGCTTCACACGCACATATTCCTCCTTTGAGTCAAAGAACACTGATGAAAATTATCCCTGAGACATAGTTTCTACAGGCAGCACATGAATTTTTATACATGGAATATTTAACTATTCCTTGTGATCCTGGCTAGGATCCACTCCTAAGTGTGTGGATGGTCAGAATAAAATATAGACTCCAAAAGTAACCATTCAAAAGGATTATGATTTTGGTAATATAAAATTGGATTAAGAATCTCTTCTCCACAAAGACAACAGGCTTACTGCTGTAGGAATATGGCAATACATCTGATAGATCTTCCTAAAACCAGTTCATGTACACTGTCTTGAAAGGTGCTTACATAATTTCAAAGTAGGTACACTGCTCTATATTAAAAGAATGTGCAACTTCTTGATTCCCTCAAAAATTAATTTTTAGACTTTTATCTATTCTAATATTAACCACAAACAGTAGAATAAATCAAGTTACAATTCTATTGATAATACTGCTTTAGAGCCCATCCTTCTGGATGCCAAGAGCATATTACCCTGATTCTTTAGCGAAACCAATCACATATTCCTTGTTCAAGTTGGTGAGTGCTTATAACCCATTGTGGCTTTAATCAAGACCAGTTGCCTGAATAAGTGTTATGACTTAAGGGTTACAATGTTCAAATTCAAAAAAGAAAAAAAAACAACATTATCTTCCTCCTCCCATCTTGTTGGGCATATTTTTCATTAAGCAGTGGGACTGTTTAAGACTGGTCAGAATGGATGAATCTGGACTTCAGAATATGACAACACCTTTGATTGCTGACTCTCCCATCCTTTTGCTTTCCTATGATTAATCTGCTATTATGAATAGTCAGTTTACTTCTGGACATGAAGCCTGGAGTGACACCAGTCTGAATCATTTTACCCTGGAGTAGTGCTATTGTTTGTTCCACCATTACCCACATCACCTAAATTGCATGAACATGTTTATGCACAGCTAATGGATTGTATTGTAAGGAATAATGTTTTGGGTAGACATAAATCTGATATTAGACCTCACTTAATGATAAATATGTTAATAGCCTTTACGCATGATTTGTTTGTACCTCTACACAGTGCTCAGCGGCAGGCAGTATTATTGGTGACTGATAGTATCTTTGCAACATTAGATTCAGATTATTGTGGCCTTTGATTAAAATGCATTAAACTTTCTGCTTGTGCTATTTCCTTGTTGGGGATTGATTAAAGAGATTATGATGTGCTTTCTTGGGTAGGGCTGCATGACTAATTGCTAGTGGTTCTCCTTGGAACAGCCATATTCATGAAACTGGTTTACCACAGTTTATGGACCTCAGTCCTTCAACTTTTACTCAGTAAAGCAGAACTTCACAGAATCATAGAATCATAGAATAGTTAGGGTTGGAAAGGACCTTAAGATCATCTAGTTCCAACCCTCCTGACGTGGGCAGGGACACCTCATACTAAAACATGCCACCCAAGGCTCCGTCCAACACGGCCTTGAACACCGCCAGCAATGGAGCATTCACAACTTCCCTGGGCAACCCATTCCAGTGCCTCACCACCCTTACAGTAAAGAACTTCCTCCTTATATCTAATCTAAACTCCTCCTGTTTAACTTTGAACCTGTAACCTCTTGTCCTATCACTATAGTCCCTCATGAAGAGTCCCTCACCAGCATCCCTATAGGTCCCCTTCAGATATTGGAAGGCTGCTATGAGGTCTCCATGCAGCCTTCTCTTCTCCAGGCTGAACAGCCCCAACTTTCTCAGCCTATCTCCATACGGGAGGTGCTCCAGCCCCCTGATCATCCTCGTATCTCTCCTCTGGACTTGTTCCAGCAGTTCCATATCCTTTTTATGTTGAGGACACCAGAACTGCACATAATACTCCAAGTGAGATCTCCCAAGAGCAAAGTAGAGGGGCAGGATCACCTCCCTGGACTTGCTGGCCATGCTCCTTTTGATGTAGCCCAGAATACTTAGTCCCACAAAGCCTACAGACCTATTCCCATGAGCAGCTTCTGATAGTTTACCTATTCAATTTACTCTCGGCAGTTGAAAACTGACAAAGTTTTGCGTCAGAGCAATATACGCAGTTGATGTCCTTTAAATACTTCACCAAAGGATCTGCAACTCTTTAAGGAAAAAATCTTCTTTGTTTGCTACTCCTCATGAAGGTAAACAGTCCTTATAGTGATGCAAGATTCTCCAGTGCATTATCTCAGTCAGGACCTGTCAAGCCCTTCTTGAGTTAAAGGAACAAGTTTGCATGAACCATGCCAGCTGGCCTCAAATCCAGCAATCAGAACATGGCCTCCACTAAATTGATTAATTAAAATTACATATGTATATATGTATGTATATATATTCCACTATATATTTACTTCACCCTGAATTCCACATCTGTGTGTTATGTTGGAATAGCAGCTGAAACCCACCGCAATTCCTCAGAGAGACAGGGAGCTTATGCATTGTCTTTGACATGGACTTCCAAAGCCACATTAAGGTGATATTACCTGATATCCTCCAAGCATTGGTAGATTCTACATAAATAACAAAGTTCCAGATCTTCCTAGAACAGATTGCCCTAGGAAGCTGTGAATGCTCCATCCCTGGTAGTGTTCAAGGCCAGGTTGGATGGGGCTTGGAGCAACCTGGTCTAGTAGGAGATGTCCCTGTCTGTGGCAGGGGGTTGGAACTGGATGAGCTCTAAGGTCCATTCCAACACAAACCATTCCATGATTCTCCGTAGGTTTACTGGGGAGCCAACATGGCTTCAATTTCCTCTGTTAGCACTGACTGGTGTAGTGCACTTCTATTACACTTCCAAGACTCAGCAACTTTTCAGTGTCTTCATTCATATCAGGATAGCTTACCTCCTGTCTGTCCTATAACTTGGTTATGAGCAATATCCATCCCTAACTATTCTATGATTCTATGAATATATATCTATGACTTATATACATATTAAGTGGAGAACCTTAATGTTATGGCCATTATTATCATTAGTAGTGGTAACATAGGAAGGAATTTCCTGTAATATGACTGTATTTGCAATGTGTGACATAAAGAACAGTGTATTCCTTGAATATCTGTAAGGTAAAATCAATCCTTCTTTCCCCACTCCTCACATATTAAATATGGTAAGCCTAGCTGCAGGCAAATGATAGAGGAAAATCATAATATACAGGCTGTTAAAATGTTCTGCTTTCTGTTGACCTTCTTTCCTAGTTATTGTAATTGGGTAAGGTTCTGGGATGTATCCTGGTTGTATCAGAAAAATAGAAGGTAATGGCCCTCTTGACATATTATCCTATTAGAAAACCATCAAATGACAGTGTTTCTCACCAAGACTAATACTTGTTAATATCTACAACACAGAGATAAAGGACCTAATGCACTGCAGAGAAACAACATCCTGGAGCTCAGATCTCAGGCAACATAAAAGCAAATGATTTTACAGGCCAAAAGTTTAAACTATGCTAAGCCCTTCTGCTACCACGGCTTGCAGCCTTAGTTTTTCTTTAATTTTACAAGATTGCTGCACAGAGATAACATTGCCTGATCCTGATGTGCACTTCAATGTGATCCAATTTTATTCCTTGCTCTGTTGAAAAGAGTAACCTTCGACTTTGTATGCAAAGAATAAGGCACTGAATTCCCATGTACTACCTTCCGCACCCAGGAACAGTCAATCAAGCCATACAATACAAAAAGGGGGTAAATGTCCTCTGCACACTATCATAATTCACCAAATGCATCAGGCAAAAAAACCCCTGAAAACTCACTTTTCATGACAAACCTTGTAATGAGAAGTGAAAATGGGACAGATTCATCTATTTGCTTGACACAGATTGTAACTAGAAGAAGAAAAACTAGCCGAGAATTAACCCATTCAAGTAATGATCATACAGCTGAAAACAGATGTTTCTCCTTGGCATTATTCTTGGAGGTGGTTCTTGATTTTGTTTACCTTCTTTTCTCTCAAGTACCTCTCCAGCAGCACGACAAGACATCAGTAACTACAAATGAGCAAAAAGAAACTTTTGAAAGTGTCTACTCATCTCATACCTATTTCCATGGAACAGAAGAATAATAATCCACACTTCCATTGAATTTGGATGCATGATTGAATCACTGCCTAGTAGCTATTTCTCCTTTAAAGAAACCTGACTTCCCATTTTAGAATTTTTAACTCACTAAATTCAATTATGCTCAGCTGTCACAAACAGATAACTCCTCCCCATTTTATGGAAACACTACAAAACATGACACATTTAATGATGATGAACTGCAAGGTAGTAAGAAAATGAAGGGAATTAATTAATCCCATTTTCAAAAAGATGGTGCCACGATCCAAGTGTCTATAGCCACATCCAAAGATTAACATAGTTTTACTTCTTGGGCAGATGATGGGATAGAAAGCTGGAAAACAACAGATATATGAGTAATGCAAATTCTCTACATATTTGCAAGAAGCCATGCAGGACACTGTTGAAAGAAAGCTGATCCTGAAACCTTTTCTGCTTCCAGTATTTAAAGACTCTCTTGGGGAGTCTCAAGTGAATGGAGGGGCTTCTGCACCTGGATTTTTATAAATAAGAAGCCTAAATATCTTAGAAATCTCAGGAGAACAGAATGGAATGGTGGCTCAACTACATAAAAATTATATAAAAACAGACAGCTTTTAATAAAAAGCTTAATAAAAATATCAAGAATACGACATTGCTGACATGTTCTGGAAAACTACATCATGTAGGATCAAAGTGACCTCTGCCCTTCTTGTCACATCACATCAGCTTTTCTTTTGTTACTGTGTCTGTTGACAGCACATTGTGTGATGAAGTACGACATAATATGAAGGACAATATGAAATGAAAAAGGAGCCTTTTGTGACATGTATTGCATTAAAATGCCAATAACACAAGTAACCAATAGCATTTTGATCTCCGTGGAATGCTAGAATGAATGCCTCACATAGTTACATAGAAATATGTGCTTACAGATTTGAGTCAAAATGAGTTTTCAAGTAACTGGACCAGTATCCCATTATTCTGAACAAAAGTGAGATCATCTTACATTGAGGATCATTTTCTCTCACAATATATGTCATTCTATTCTCTTGTATGGTGTCAGTAGTGAGACCTATTCCCCGGCTAGTTTGCTGTCAGGACAGAATGGAAGTGATTCGGCATCTATTGTGATATGTACAAGAAACTTCTGAAGGAAAACCACAGGAAAAAGTCTTCCACTCTCTGGACAGCTGGAGTTCTCAAAGGAGCAAAGCAATCCACTTTCAAATCTGGTTTAACAGAAGTCCATAGCTGGAAAGGAGTATGGGCATAAGAATAAAAAAAGAAGAAAAGAAGATGGAAGAGGAAGCAATACATGAAAATGGGAAGGAAAAGGCAGACGACAAAGTAGCAATAAGAAGAATTAAGAGAGATTAAGATTTACTAGTAAAAATTGTAAATAATAATGAAAGAATATATGATGGAGGTGGGAAACCATGCGAAAATGTTCTTGGAAGCAGAGAGTTCACATAAAAGAACTTATGAGAAAAAAAAAAAAAAAGCTGGAAAACAAAGAGGAACTGGAAAGACTGGAATATTTAGAAGATAAAAAAAGACCCTGGTGACATATAGCCCAGTGGTTGCTATTTCAGCTGATACAATTCAACACATCTCTGTAACAGCAAGGAATACATGATTTTTAATTTCTGTGTTTCTTGACTATGAAACAGAACACTAGGACAGGGTATTTTGTCATTAAATACTACATTTATTACTAGAAGAATTTTTTTCTAGATTTTCCTGACACAGTTCACCAGAAAACTGGGGGGTCTGTCTGTTTGTTTTGCTGGGGTGGGGAGTGTTTGTTTGGTTTATTTTTTTCTTTATATAACATCTCTTCTAGATATGGCTATCTACCTTTTGTTCTTAACGTTACACTGCAATATAAACAAAGATAGATACTTACTATGTGGCACAACTGAACATCAAATGTTAAGAAGTTTGCTTTAGCCTATAAAAAGACTGAATAAGTTCCTAGGAGAAAAATTCATTCAGGACTAGTAAGCACAAAAATTTCACCTCTGGCTCAAGAAGCTTTTAGGCCAGAAGCTGCTTGAGGCTTAGACTTTGTCCTAAAGAAAAGGTCATTATCTGTTTTCCTGACCTCCCTTGGCTTTCCTGGTGGGCACTATCAAGGACAAAGGCTGGAGGATCGTGACATGCCTCACAAAGCCACATCACTGGGGCTCTGTCACAGGGAGAAATGGCTGACACTGCTTAAATGAAAATACCCATCATAGATCCTGGGAGTTAGGTCCAGAACTGGAAACAGCATGGCTGTATCAATTCAGTTAAGAACAAAGTCTAAATAAGCAAGACTACTCAGTGCTTTGAACTGCTTAGTCTTAGAGGAGAGACTAAACTTTTTCTGGCCTACAAATTGCCTGTATTTCTCATCTGCTCAGTTTTGTTTACTTTATGTCAGGTCTGAGATCTCTACATTATGATATGTAGAGATACATACAGTATCCTTCTTATGACTTCTATTTTTCATATTTTTCTACCACTGCTTGAAAAAAATGAAGAAGGAATTAATTTAAAATTGTATTTCTCTATATTTTACTTCATATGTGCACTTAACATTATCTTGTGTATGTTCCTCTCCAGTCAACTTTCCAACTGCATTAACTAAAACTGTCATCTTCATATATAAAACATTTTTCAGAAGTTCTTTCATATTTGCAGCATCAGTCAAACTATTTATTAAACCAAGAATGGATTCCTTTCATGTCAATGAAATTGGCATTCATTTCTTTTTAACAGACTGGCTGAGCAACCAAAGTAATAATTTCTTAGGAAATGGATTTTTTTGGAAATTGTTTTCTACTAAGCTTCAGTTTCAGGCCATAGATTTATTCATGTGATAATTTTTCATTTCCTTTGTTGAAAGATTTCTTTTTATCAATCAATTATTATTTATTTAATAATTAATTTGACCTAGGCAGGTATAATCTAAAAATCATCTCTCTTCCAATTAAGGAGTTAGTTATGATTTGGAAGTACACTCACCTTTACTTTCTGGATTCTTTAATTCTTCATAAAGGAAACAAAGATGTTTATAATAGAACATTTCACAATAAATTTGGCAATATATTTTGACAAGCTGTAACTGTAGTTTTGTAGTTTTAATTTTTGTTTTGTGAATCAATCCTTTCTAGATGAACAAGAAGTGAAGGTGACAAAAATATATCAGTCACTGAAAAACTACTATGGAGAAGCAGAGCACACTTTTGCTGTGACATTTCCGTAGAGGAAGGCTCCTTTATTTTGCATTTCAAAGTAAGATGATATGGACTATTGCAACTTCTCACTCTGAAGAAAAAAGAAATGGTTCTGAACTGGAGAACAGGAAAGAACATATTTATTCTTCTGAGTTCTGCTCCTCTAGTGTTTAAAAGGTATCCTGAGCAATGTGGTAGATCTCTACTCCTCCTTTCCCTAAGAAGTTCCCTACAGCTGTAGTTTTCAAACCAAAGCATTGGTAGCTCTTTCTTAACATGCACAAATCCCCTCCAATGACTGAGAATTATGTTTTTACCAATACACTGAGTTAAAAGCACCCAGAAGGAAATAAACCCACACCGAATGAAAGAACTGGAGAACAGCCAGGCAATTCAACCTCTAATAAGGAAACAGCACTGCAATAGTATCTGGTGGGCCCAACCCAAGCCAACGGGGTTTTTTCACCCTAGGCCCTTTAAGCACATATAATATGCTAAGCTGTGTATGTTATTTCAATCCTTATTGCTTAACATGCAGTGAAATAAAGAAATAGTATACATACTTTCAAAGTTGTAAGATGGAGAAAAACACATTATCTATGGCTGCTGAACAGGTTAAGTAGTAGAAATGAGAATAAATAATGCTCCCTAATCATGTAATCAAAGTATTACAGTTTTTACTTTAATACTTTCCTCTAGTGCTTATCTTCACTGAATTGCCTGTACAGTCTCTTTCTCTAAATACAGCAGGAATAGTTTCTTGGTTTTCTCTCCCTTCTTTCCTTCATATTACAATAATGAAGCAACATTATTGCTGGCCTCAAGCTGCAAAAGACAGGGATATACACAGGCCCTGTGAGCACAATGATTTTTGAAAACGCAATTTAGTTCTGAGGCTCCCGTTTTACATCATTAAGAACTAGCGCTTGGGTGGCATCATCTAATCAATGCCCCCCTCCAAATTGTAATTAGTGTTATAACTGAAAGACGCAAACTCAAGTAATCAGAAAACTCAACCATCCAAGATCCCATTTTTGTAAAGCTACAAAATAAGATAGTTTTTCTTTTATATGAAGATTTCAGATAAAACTTCAGTAAGAGACTTCAGGTGCTTTTAGCAGCTCATTTTACGCTTTTTAAAGAAGCCTTTTGTTTTTGCACTTTTTCAAAATTAAAGTGATAATGAAGGCTGTCAGGTTGACAAGCCTGGAATCTGATTTTTTTTCTGCAATTGCCCCCCATCAGCAGTTCTTTCAGTGAAGGGAATGGAAGTGCTCCCAAGACTTTCCAAGGGAAGAATCAGGCCATACATTTTTTGTGCCATTATAGCATATAGAATCATAGAATCATAGAACAGTTAGGGTTGGAAAGGACCTTAACACCATCTAGTTCCAACCCCCCTGCCATAGGCAAGGACACCTCCCACTAAACCATGCCACTCAAGGCTCTGTCCAACCTGGCCTTGAACACCACCAGCGATGGAGCATTCACAACTTCCCTGGGCAACCCATTCCAGGGCCTCACCACCCTAACAGTAAGGAATTTCTTCCTCATATCCAATCTAAACTTCCCCTGTTTAAGTTTCAACATGTTACCCCTTGTCTGCTTACTACAGCCCCTAATGAAGAGTCTCTCACCAGCATCCCTATACATCCAGTGAAATTTCCTCTTGCTGCCTAATGTCACTGTGTTTCAGAGCTATAAGGTAGTGAATGGCTGCCCTGACTTTGCTGTTTACTTCTCTGTTTGTTTATCTGGCATTTTGGATTCTCTGAGGACAAGTGAGCTTGAAAGAATGATTTCTATACAGCCAATCTGTTAAAAGGGACTCTCCCTTAAAACTTTGATGGCACTATCATCCCATTTCATATTAGTTAATGACAGACCATCAAATTCTTTTCTGTGGGATTACAGAATTCAGTGATCTCTAAGCATCCTATGCTATTCTCTTTTAATACTTTTTTGATTAACTGGGACATAATTTCAAATTTTTAAATGCTATTTTGGTTTGGGGGGGGGCTTTGTTTTTTTGTTGTTTGTTTGTTTTTTCTGTTGTTCCACATAGACACAGGTATTATACCAATTAAAGTATATACAGTTAACAGCATACCAAAACGTTTGAGATCTCATCCGATGTCCAATGTACACAAAGGAAATGTTCTCTGCTACTGCAGCAGCAGATGAGCAAAAATGTGTTGATTAGAAAAGCCTACATATATTGAAGTATTTGAAAGGACATAATAGATTTCAATCTAAACCTGGGATGGTGAAAATAAATAAATAAATAAATAAACAAACAGCTAATCACAACAAGTTTTATAAATCAACCAGACATGGAAACAGCAAACATGACCATGGTATAATTAACCAATTGTTGTAACATATTTGAGCTTGACTGTGAAGCTGTCTACTATGAGACACAGGGTATGATGAAAGTCAGTGGAATTCCTTTCATTTTACTTTGATGACCTTTCTGTCAAGTTCATGATATTTACAGTATTTGAAATTACAAGATTTAGACATAGCTATAGCCAATCAGAAAACATGACTTTGTTTCCAAAGAAGTTTCAAGAGCAATGTTTTTTGGTAAAAGCTGTTTGTAGAAAATCCGATTTATCAAAATAATATAAATAGAATTATTTTCATATTTTGATGTACAATTTTGTAAGTAACAATATTTTGAAAGGAAATGAACAGTTTAAAAGAAGCTAGTTGAAACCTCAGTGAATGTAAAAAACTCCAGCTCAAGTAGAAATATATCAATGATACTTGCTTGTTGTAATAGGCAGCAAACTATCAAATAAGCATATTGGCAGGACATGGTCTCAAATGAACTATTAATATCCAAGGGAACACTTGTTATGGGGTTAGATAGCTTTTAAAATGATCTCTGAGCTTTTCACTTATTCTCTGGCCTATACTATGTGCATAGATATTGCTTCTTCCCAAACCAATTGTGTTTTTCTGGCTGTCACTCCGTAAAGACACCCTTTGTCTTAAAACATCTGCAGTTGCAAAGGGAACCAGACGTGTGTCTGTGTAGGTGCACAGCTAGCAGGAATGGTTAATGGGCTTTTCAATTTCCTTTTCAATTTTTTCTTTTCCCACTTTAGGAATCTAAATAATTGAAAAACTTTTGTGAATTACAAATCCCACTGAAATCCCTGTATACAATAATCATTTAATTATTCAAGCCTTTCTACTGTTATCGTTAATGGAGTAGCTGGAATTTCTTTTGCACTGTGTATACCAATTATATTCCTAAGAGAAGGAAAATCACTTTTTTTCACATTTTTTCTTCACTTTTATATTATTTTTTTTTCAAACAGAAAAGTAGTTGGAATCTTCCTCAAGATTTCAGAAGAGCTAACCTGTGTCATTATCCAGAAAGCCAAGCCTATTCATCAAAGTTCAGTTATTTAGAATGTGGCAGTTAGGGACGATGTTAGTGCCTGCTCTCTGAGGATCAGGGAATAGTGTCACAGGGTGCAGTTTTTGCACAGATATGTCTTCTTCAGTTGGCAAATGTTGTCCATATATGGCAAAAAATGACAATGAAGGAAAAGGCATCCTCTGAGTCAGAGGTACTTCTTAGGAGAGTATTCTTTCGTATCTTTGTCACATCACAGCTTTGAGCAGTGGCAGTATCGTAGCCAATGAGGTAAATATGAGGCTTGATTATTGCTAATTGAAAACTTATCCCACTTCGGGTTCAATCATAAACAGGGGAAGTTTAGACTGGATATAAGGAAGAAGTTCTTTACTGTAAGGGTGGTGAGGCGCTGGAATGGGCTGCCCAAAGAAGTTGTGAATGCTCCATCCCTGGCAGTGTTCAAGGCCAGGTTGGATGGAGTCTTGGGTGACGTGGTTTAGTGAGAGGTGTCCCTGCACATGGCAGGGTGGTTGGAACTAGATGATCTTAAGGTCCTTTCCAACCCTACCTATTCTGTGATTCTATGATCCTATGATGTTATATTTCCAGTGATGTGTTTTTCCCTACACTTGACTCCACAGGAGGTCTGGAACACATAAAGGACTACAGATGGAAAAGGAATTCAAAAAACAAATTTGAAATGTGCAATGTTTTTTTCTGTAAAACACTGGATGCATACCTTGCTACTGAGTTCCCTGAACTGGCACCTTAATTAGCCATTTGTATTTACACATAGTCATCTTCCATTAATATGGGAGTCCTGTAGCACAGTGATCAATGAAGCAAAAGTTGATTGTAAAAAGAGCAAGACAGGGAAAAGGCTATATACAAGCAAAAGATGATATTGTGCTAATTTGATTATTGTTACATAGCAATACAAGTGGCACTGTTGGTACGGAAACATCTGCCACGTGCAATGGAGCCCAGAATGTATTTACCATTTATCACAAAATCAAAAAACAGTGGGGTTATATGTTCATGGTCTCTGCCTGATTTAGTCATCCCATTCACTGAAAACTGAGCAATGCGGCTTGCAAAACCCTGGTGATTATCTTGGTTCCATGTTGCACCAAGTCCATGGTCACGCTAGCTTAAATTCATGCACTTACAGAGACCTCTGACCAACATGTAAGTCTACAGTAGACACTGACAGCATGTTCTGGAAGCATCATTCTCCAGTTAGAACAAACAATATTCACAGTGGCCACACACAGCAGATAATTTTATTATGACTAGCTAACTGAATGTGAGTGGGGATTTAAGAAATTAGTTCTTTTGTGAAAAATATTAACTTCAATAGCTGGGGGGGGGGGAAGCTTTAAAATTAAACTCTATCTATAGGACTGACTGACAAAAACTGAAATAATACTTTACATTTTAAATAGAAAGAGTATCCAGTTGAGGGTGGAAATTAAGGACTGTAGTGATAGGACAAGAGGTAATGGGTTAAAACTTAAACAGGGGAAGTTTAGATTGGATATAAGGAGGAAGTTCTTTAATGTAAGGGTGGTGAGGCACTGGAATGGGTTCCCAGGGAAGCTGCGAATGCTCCATTGCTGGTGGTGTTCAAGGCCAGGTTGGACAGAGCCTTGAGTGGCATGGTTTAGTGTGAGGTGTCCCTGCCCACGGCAGGGTGGTTGGAAGTGGATGATCTTAAGGTCCTTTCCAACCCTAACTTATCAATGACTCTATGATTAATGATGGTGAATTAAAACCACTTAAAACATTGTAAGATTCTATTAATTTGTGAAAATTAAAATCTTAGTGAAAGTAAAAGGAAAACCCATTGCCAGAACTACATGACATGGTCTTGATCGCCCAGTGGTCCTGGAGGGAGGTTTATGCAAAGAAGAAAAAACAAAGGAAAACAGAAAAGACACCTTCATTCTTTGATACGCAAAACAGCAAATATATTTTGTTTTATAAAACAGAAAAAAAAATAGAAATCAACTGTGTTTTCTAGATCATCAAATAGTGTAGCTTCAGTCAAATAATTTACAGAAATTCTCGTTCAAAATATCATGTTTTCCTTCATAGGCTGTTATTCTTCAAGTGTACAGCACCTTCTCCTTTGTCTTTTTTCTTAAGCACAGACACCATGTTTGTTATCTTTTTCAAGATATTTAC
The DNA here is from genome assembly GCA_017639245.1 of Myiopsitta monachus. Classification (NCBI taxonomy): domain Eukaryota; kingdom Metazoa; phylum Chordata; class Aves; order Psittaciformes; family Psittacidae; genus Myiopsitta; species Myiopsitta monachus. The sequence continues at coordinate 4,789,267 of CM029941.1, read as the reverse complement.
TAAAACCCCCTCTGCACCAGACCTGCATTTCTATCTTCCATTTCATTCTGAATTCTAGGATGTACATTGTCCAATTCTTCTGATTTATAGATATTTTATTTTTTTAAGATTTAAGATTATGACAACTTTCACTTCTACTGCATCACCTCCTGCAAACATCTTGCTATTGCTCATTTCCAACACAACCTCCTTTAAAACACAAACAAGACATTAGTTTAACTTCAGGGCCACAATTCAACAGCATATTGTGTCAGACACAGCCTCTGTGAATGGCTGATCCCCTTCGTCCTTTCACATTCTCCTGTCATTTATCATGGGTTTGTATTTTTTTCCTATTTACTTTGATTTCTTTTTTTTTAAGATCCAACAAATACAGCTTTTGGTGATTTTCCCACTATTTGCTTCTTGGCCTCTTCTCACTGATTCCAGAATAGATCCTCTTTTCTGAATTAGTTTTTCAGTTAGGAATGTCTTTCTTTCCCTCCAAGCAACCTCTGTTGCTCCTTTTTGAACCTGAAGAAATCCCAAGCTTTCCCCCTGTCTTTTAGGCAGCTAGGTTTGATGTTTGGCTCTCTCAGTATTGAGTTATTTCTGAGAAACCTAGTAAATCCATATGGCTGATGTCAAAGCCTCACAGAGACAGTATGGATGCAGAAGCATCATGCTTATTTAGCTTCCTACTGATGAGCTCATGCACCTCATTTTTTAACACTCCCCTAACCAGATGTTCAAGAATAACTATCTGCAGCTAAAACCTAAGGAACTTGTCTATTCAAGACTGAAATGATGACCCACTAGTGTACAGTCATCTGTAACAGCTGCCTTTTAAATGCTTCATGGCCCATCTCACATGCTAAATTTAAAAGATCAGACTACTTGTTAAACAAACCTGTGCAATTTCTGATGGGCTATGCACAGTGTTCATTGAGGAAATCAGGGACAGGTTTTTTGAAGCTGAAACTCGTGTTCCCACCTCCTGCTTATGATGCAGCAAACTCTGGCACAAAGTCCCCAAACATCATGCTATGATAGGTATGTGTCTTGTTCAAGGATTACATTAGATCTGGTTCCTAGCACATGACATCACCTTGTCAGAGATACTCACAATCTCTGATATTATACTCAAGGTGTTTAATGACCCAGATTAAACACCTTGGAATAATATCTAAATTAAATATAATAAACACCTTGGGTATAATATCTGAAGCATTACCTGAAGTGCCTGAATAAAGACTATGGCTGATAACTTTACTTTTCAAATGCAATAAGGATTTTTAAACCACCATTAAGATTCCCTATAGCAACAATGAAGCTTTATCCAAAGCTTTCTTAAAATCAACTATAGAAATAACTTTTTTTTTAAGGATCTAAAACCGAAATCTCACGTTTCATTCAAGACCAAGATTATTTTTCTTTAAACTAATTTTTCTAAGATAAATATACAGCAGAATGTATTTAAAAAATCAAACAAAACAGAACATTGACAAAACAAAATAAAACATTTAGCTGATCATATATCACTCCTCCTATGGTAAGGATGAGCCATATGTGACAGATGGTGAACATTTTGTTTATTGTACTACAGGAAGCCACTCTGACAATGCATCAGTAACTCATAAATATATACTGGAAAGGAGCAAAATGAAATAACTTATTATATTAAATAAATAAATAATTATGGAATGACACATTTCCTATGATTATTAAAGAGTACATGCAGCTTCAGATTCCTAAAATAATTACTCTGGGGCTCATCTCAAGGCTCACAATATATCTTGATAGTAGATCAAACCCTGTAACCATTTTGGCCTGTGAAAAGTAAAACTTTGAGGTCGTCTTCTGAATTGAGAGACAAAAAAAAAGAACCTGCATATCGATTATCCGTATTTCATATAGTAATCTTACAAGGACTACTAGCAACAAAGGGGTAAGTGGGAGGTTCATACAACTCTGATATTTCTGTACCTTCAAAGTTTTTGGAAGTGCCATACAACACTTTTCACTTTGGTCAGAATGTGTCATTTATGTACACTTTCAGTTGGATATTATCTTTAATAAATGCATTGATTTGAAGTCATTCAAAATAATCTATTCATCTTCACTTTGGACACTTAATAAAAGGCCATCCACCAACAGCAGTTCAGAGAAGAGCAAACTGTCCCTTGGATCAAGGTTCTCTCTCACTAGACTCATCTGATTAGAATCCCATGGAAAACTCCAGACAAGGAGTTCAAGGGTCACTTTAAATATAAAGAGAGAAGTACAATGTTTTTCTGCTTGACCAACAGGATTTCCAAGTTCTGTAAGATAACTACCTTACTATAGTTTTGAGAATCTTCACTGTATTTATGAAATGCTCCTGAGTTCCAAATGTTAGACACAGTATAAGTACGCAATGCTCTTATTAACAGAATCATAGAATCATTGAATCAATTAGTTTGGAAAAGATCTTTAAGATCATCAGTTACCCCAGAACTGCCAATTCCACCACTAAACCACATCACTGAAGGCCTCATCTACGTGTTTCTTTTAATACTTCCAGGGATGGTGACTCCACCACTGCCCTGGGCAGCCTGTTCCAATGCCTGACCACCCTTTCAGTGAAGAAATTTTTGCTACTATCCAGTCTAAACCTCCCCTATAACAACTTCAGGCCAGTTTCCCTGCACATGCACTTGTTACATGGGAGAAGAGAACAGACACCTCCTTGCTCCATCCTTCTCAAAGGGGACCTTATCGCTCTCTACAACTACCTGAAAGGAGGTGTAGTGAGATGGAGGTCGCTCATCTGGTTGCCCACTAGACCAGGACTGCTGATACATGATGGAGAGTGACTTGGCAAGCTCCTCTCTGCCAGCTCCTGCAGCACTTTCGGGCGGAACCCATACAGCTCCATAAACCTGTGTATGTCTAAGCGGAGAAGGAGTTTGCTATCTCTTCCCGAATTATGGTTACCTCAACCAGCTCCTTATCTCTGCCATCAAACTCAGGGAGCTGAATACCCTGAGGAAGGCTGGTGTGACTATCAGAGACTGAGGCAAAGGCAGCATTAAGTACCTCAGCCTTTTCTTCATCCTTGGTTACCAAATTTCCTGTAGTATCCAGTAAAGGATGAAGGCTCCCCTCGGCCCTACTTTTATTGCTACTATATTTGTAAAAAAATTATTCATTGTACGCTATGGCAGTGGCCAGGTTAAGTTCCTGCTTTGCCTTCACCTTTCTAATTTTCTCCCTGCGTGACCTAGCTATTAATATTATCCACATCTGTGGATCTTTTCCTAAAAGCTAGTTGTGTTTCCAGATGGTGATTGACTCTTCAAGAAAGTTCTGTAGGAAACAATTAATGAACAGCATTTTCATCACTGTCCTTCTTTAGCCATGGGTACACCTGGTAGGAAATAAGCCACAAAGGATTTCTATTTTATCATTTTATTATTTCTGATCACATTTAACATATTGTTTCTGTATACCACTCAGACTCTCCCTAATTTATCTCTGTTACTGATGCTCCTGATCAAACACTTATTGTGCTGTGTTCTTACAATTGCTTTGTTTAAACACTCCATACACACTATCCAAAATGGTGTGTATGGACAACAAACACAAAACCCCATGAGGAATAACAGAGCAGCTTCTACCTGTAGGCTCTGACAGATGGGCTGCTGTGAATTTCATTTTCACTGGGATGTTGAAAATAAGATCCAGCATAGCACCTCTCCTTATTGGTCTTTCCTTGCAGAAAGAAGTTATCATCAACTCATTCCAGATTGCTTGTGCCCTGTTATTGTTATTCTATGACTGTTAGAGGAATTCTTAAGCCTTCCAATTTTAATTTGCAGTTGCTGATAAGGCTTGAGTTTGATTTAGATCCCTTACTTAAAAAAAGTCAGGACTGCAGTGGCATTCTTCACCTAGCACAAACTCTTTCCAGGCAGCTGTTTGCTTGGCCAGAAAACAGTTTCTTAGTTCACCTGCTCACTGGATCTTGCAGACCACTTCGTATTCCTATGTAATTTCTTACAGAATTATTCTCCTAGATCATTAGTAAAGGCCCCACTTGTCCTAGGGCTTGGCTACAAAGAAAAATGTTTAAATCTCTGTAGCTGGTGTCTCCTAGAATAAAGTCTGCAGGTGTGGTACTCATGGCTAGGTTAGAGAAAGGGAGGTTTGAGCACAGACCCTAAAGCCTAGTAATCCTGCTGGTTGCTTTCATAGTACCTAAACACAGTCTAAGTCTGTACATTTCTGAAGGTAGTGTTAGATACAGCAGATGCTCCACACTTTGGCTATTTTGGGAGCAGAACAGAAACTGAGCTTTCTGACGGTGTGATGGTGATTGGAACAAAACACAGCTCCATTGGCAGGACGTGAGGTTTAAGAGCTGTTCCTGGTTCTTGGAAGTGACCAGTACAGGTGATACACTATGGGAATGAGGCAATGCAACCACTGCAGCTGCTGGTGGAGTGGGGTGTATTTGCGTCAGCTCTTTTCACAGACTGAACAGCACAAATTCTGTAGCTCTTTCTTGGGGTCTGCATTATAAATACAATCAAAAAAAGAAAACGCAAATTCATTACTGAATGGGTGGAGCATCCAGTCTCAGCACAACTGCAATAGCAGTAAAGGAACCCTTGCAATGTAAGACTTCCCTCACCCTTCCCCTTTCATGTTGTGAGAAATTAGCATAAATTTAACCCTTTCTGATAGAAACTCTGCTCTTGTGAGACCTCACTTGGAGTATTGTGTGCAATTCTGATGTCCTCAACATAAAAAAGACATGGAACTGTTGGAAGAAGTGCAGAGGAGGCCACGAGGATGATCAGGGGACTGGACCACCTCCGTTATGAAGATAGGCTGAGAAAGTTGGGGCTGTTCAGCGTGGAGAAGAGAAGGCTGCGTGGAGACCTCACAGCAGCCTTCCAGTATCTGAAGGGGACCTATAGGGATGCTGGGGAGGGACTCTTCATGAGGGACTGTAGTGACAGGACAAGGGGTAACAGGTTCAAACTGAAACAGGGGAAGTTTAGATTGGGTATGAGGAAGAAATTCTTTACTGCAAGGGTGGTGAGGCACTGGAATGAGTTACCCAGGGAAGCTGGGAATGCTCCATTGCTGGCAGTGTTCAAGGCTATGTTAGACAAAGCCTTGAGTGGCATGGTTTAGTGTGAGGTGTTCCTGCCTACGGCAGGGGGATTGGAACTAGATGATCTTAATGTCCTTTCCAACCCTAAATGTTCTGTGAGTTGTGTTGACCCTCTGACAGATATTGGGGTTGCTTAAGTCCCCCATGAGGACCAGGGCTTGTGAATTCAAGACTGCTCCTGCTTGTAGACAGCCTCATCCACTCAGTCTTACTGCTTGTGAAGCTCAAAGGCAGCCTTGGCTGCAGTGACCATGAAATGGTGGATTTCAAGAGATCCTTAGGGTAGCAAGGGCCATCTTTATAGTCCCTTCCAATCCATGATTCCATATAAGATCATGATTATTCACAACCCTAATGGGGTTACTGGATGTGAATTTAAGATTTAGTTGTGAGCACAAATATAGGGGATGTGGCTACTTGGGTAGACATCAGCTTCTTTCTGTATGCAGCCAGATGCATGTAGTCAGGGAATAATAAAGATTCACCTGGAATCTAAATACAGGTTTTAACAAAGCAGGACACAGTGTCATATGGATGAAACTATACAATTCCCACTCGAGCTTGAAAATAGGCAAAGTCATCTAAGTTTCTTTGAAATCACACAGTTAGACATATTCAATTAATTTATTAGCATTCAAAAGAAGAGAGGGGAAACCCTTGCTAATAACAATTCAGTAAATGGTAAAAACACTTGTTATATGCATGCATACATAACTACATTATACATATCTAGCTGATTATAGTCTTACAGATTATCACTTCTACAGAAGATATATAAAAAAGAGAGAGAAGACTGCACAGCAGACCCAGACCTTTCCTGTTGAAAAAGCAAAAATCTTCTGTGTCTTTAATAAAAGTAAATGTCTCCTTGTTACTAATTTCCTGGTGGAAGATCTATAATACTAATTTCACAAACCTGAATTGAATTTTATTTAACAAAATACCAGTTTTACGGGTGTAAAAAGCCCTTAATCTGCAATATAGAATGCAGGATTTTCTTCATACTTTTTGTCTTTTGTTTTAATTCTTAAATGATATGAAAAGTGACTCTCCTCTGGAAAAAAACTGTATTCCTCTGAGCCTATGTTATACAGGATGTACCTACAAGTCTAATGGACTCCCTTCTAAGGTAATTGCATAGCAATGAAATACTGGAGACAGTGTTAATAGCTATTAATTCAGATCTGTTTCTAAATTCCATTTCTACTCTCTTAAAAAAAAACCCAAAATCTACGCATTATTGAGCCACAGACACACAGATCTCAATAGCTGTCTTTAAAATATAAATATTGATGATGTTTGCATTGTGTTCATCAACAGGGCAGAACTGTGAAGGAAACTTGAAAAGAAAGATGATAAAATCCCTCTGAATGTTTTTTCATAGTTCCAGCAAAGTTACACTATCACTCTTACAGAATATAGCAGAATTAAATTAAGATCATCATGATATACATAGCAGAAGCTACAGCTTCTGTGCACAGATTTTGGTTTCGATGTAGGTATTAATTGCCATTTAACATGGAAATAATCAAACCTATTACAAATGTGCAAAGTATAACCCTAAACAAACGTCCTCCACAGACTTGCTTGTTATTCAACCCAGTGCCCCACAGACAGAGTCTCGATGGCAGTTTATTGTAACCGTAATGTAACAAGTTGTATCATTTACATTCTAGTATATTAAATAAGTTTGAAAACAGAGGAGAGAAAGGTGATTTAACCTCACATGTCTAAGATCCTTTTCCCAGCTTCTATAACCTTTTATGAAATCCGACTGCAACCATGCTGGTTACAAAGGGTTCTGAGAAGTTTCCTCACCCACACCACCTACATATTAGAAACTTTCATAAATTAAATGCAGTTAGGTTAAGGTTCTAAAATCTACTACAAAGTTCAGATTCTTCAAAGAGCTGGAGAATTTAAAGGATTGAACAGAATGAAAGGGTTGAAATATTCCTCCTCTGAGCACGGTTTTACCTATAATTTACCCATAAGTTGTTGATATAAGTTTTATTAGATAATTTCATATATGAAAAGGCCCCATCTCTATGGACTTGCCTGATCACAGAATCTCAGACTACTTTGGGTTGGAAAGGACCTTAAAGCTCATCCAGTTCCAACCCCCCTGCCATGGCCAAGAACACCTTCCACTAGACCACATTGCTCAAAGCCCCGTCCAACTTGGCCTTGAACACTGCCAAGGATGGGGCAGCCACAGCTTCTCTGGGCACCCTGTGCCAGTGCTTCACCACCTTCACAGGGAAGAATTTCTTCCTAATATCTAATATATACATCTATATCTAATATGGATATTATATCTATAATATATATACATATATACACTAATATATACAATTCATATCCTATATCTTATCTGATGATCCCTGGGGTGTGGCTGACGCCAACTGCTATCACCAGACCTCATCCTGACCCTGACTTTGCAGTTCCTATTCCTGGCTTCTTCTCCTTGGCTTTGCCTCTTCACCACAACTCATTTGAGGATCTGTATTCAGCCAACCCTGGTTCCCATATCTGGATATGCCCTGCTCACCTCACTGAGGTGCTCTGTGAGTTGTATGTGCTGACAAAGCCCGGTGCCATGATAACAATGCACCAGATTCCTAACTCCTGGCTCCGCTGCCCTTACACAGCAAGCAGCCCACCCTGCTCTCCAGCAGTTACACCAGTTAACTAGCCCAGTGCAGGTTTTTACACTGAACTCACTGATGCATGTAATGATCTTCCATTTACTTCAATAACAAGAATTTCTGCATGGGTGAATAGTTCCCTTGCTTGTAGGAAACTTATTACCTGGATCCTCATCAGCTTAGAAAAATGAGGGGAATTTGCTGGTAATCTCCACTGTGAGGCTTCTCAGAATGAAAGAGGAGCCCAGAAGGACAGTATCTCCCTAGGTCCCAGAAGTGATGACATGTATGTCTGATTCTGCTTCAACTCATGCTTATAGGTCTCTTAATGGGGAAATAAGCAAGAAGCAGAACCAGACACTTGTGAATAATGCAATCCATTAAGCAGCATGAATTGCAAATTATGATGAGCCAGTATTCCTTGTAATAGTCTTGGAGCAAAACTGATGGACAATCTCTAAAATAAACAGCATTCTTATCTTTATGAAGATTTTTAATAATAAAGAGATTCATGCAAGGAAAAGCATATTCACTGGTAAATAACAATGAGAAAGAGGGATAAATTTGCTGAAAACTCCACTGTTGATAAAAACTGCTTGAGAATGTTTTTTGTTGTAGAATTTATATATGAAATAAATTTATATACTCAGTCAAAGCCACAATTAAACTACAAAGACAGGCTCTGTTAGTTTCTGCCTGTGGATGGGGCAGGGATCTCTGCAGAATGGTCCTCATAGGAATCATTTCCTTTGGGTAAATTTTCCCCAAAACAAGCTGTTTTGTCCACTAAACCTATATAATTTGCAGAACATACAATGCTCAGAAATATCAGAACCCCTCCAGAGATAATAACCACCAGAATAGACTTGCGTTTCATAAACATTTTTAGTTTGATTTGATTTCCCCTGCATTGATCATGTTAGTTTTATTTCCAACATCATAAGCCAGAAGAAAAACTGAAGTCCAGTACTTGGTTGTTTTTTTTTATATTTGGATGCCATATGCACACTCATTACAGCTTGGTGTAATATGGATGTTCTCATCTAAACAGCCATGTGAAGGAACCTTCCTACTAATTCTTTTGACTCTTCTAACCCACGATTTTGGCATACACCAGTAATGAACCGAGTGGGTAACCTTTCTGCCTCCTCTTAAACATGTAATATTCCATACAGGAAGATGCATTATATAAAGTGTTTAAAAGCCTTTGAGACAAAACCAGTCATAAATGGTTTAGAATCTTCAGAATGAAAATATTAAGACCAGATAGATAGGCATTTACCACATCCCACAGAAAGATGATTAACTGATTGCACAGAACATTTGTTTCTCCTCTTGAACAACAAGGGAATGAGTGACCAGATGAGGAGAATCCTACCCAATAAAGGTTTAATCATAATGGTGCCTTTTATGCTGGTGTTGATGCGCTAATGTAACAAACCCCAGCTCTTTCCCTGTTGTTTCTTGTGTGTGCCTGGAAATTTTCCTAAAGTTCCCATCTGAGACTAAGCTTGCATTCAAACAGCTTGCACATGAAGCAAGTTTGCACTGAAGACCAGTGTCCAGTTGGCGTTCAGAATATAACCGTTATCCATCCACTGCTTCTCTCTGGCAATGACTAGTTTCACAGGGATCATTTCTTCAGTCATTCTTGCATTATGAGAGACATGGAATACAAATTTGCTTAACATTACTCACACTATAAAACCTAGAATAAATGTAGGGACTTTGTGCCATTGCTTTTCACAATCTAGCAACATTTTTTTTCTTTCAAATTAGAAGTAAAACTTACACTAACTGTCTCTTTGAGGGGTATGGTCTTTTACTGAAATACAAATGACCATATTGTTTCATGCAAGCACAATGACAATGTAACAGTTACTGTCTATACTGAAAGTCCACCAGCCCAAATAATTTTGGTTTCAGCCAATCATCTCTGTACTATTAGCTACAGGATAATTAGAATACAACCAATCTTAGTATTATAATTACTCGCAGCTTAATTCTCACATTGACCTGATATTGCACACCACTATGGCTCATTACACTTGTTTTATTAATGCAATGTATAAAATTATGTTAACATTCTTGCTAGGTACAACATAATCTTCTTGTTCAGCCACACACAAAATAGCCTTCATAAAATGTGAAATAATAATAATAAAAATATCACATTAGAACTTAAATGCTTGGTAGACTCTGCTTTCCTAGAATCACAATTTTACATGATTGTTCAGACATTTTTCACTGCATATTCCCAACCACTCTATTTGGTGTAGAAAATTATATTTATATATGCTTCTGCAACATGCAAAGATACTATATTGTATGATAGAAGGAATTGAAATAAAATGAGATCATAAAATCAGTGATGCCAGTGTATTAGCAGTTTGCCCTCAATATTCTGCTATAATAGCTATCAAAACTGCATTAATCTTTCTTACTGAAAACTATTTATATATCCCTAATTATCATTAAAATGTTATTTTGTCTACAGCACAACAAATTAATCTTCTTTTCTATTGAAGATAAATAATCAGATTTTTTCCAGGCTTTGCCTGTTAATGATGCTTCCGTGAAACACACACAAGAGAAAGCTCAAAGTAGAAAAATTAAATGAAAAAAAAAAAAAAATGAACAACTAGAAACTTGTTAACAGAAATTACAGACACGTTTTATCAGTTTCCACATTAATGGCTTATTGTTGCTGAAGGCTTTTTTAAGTGTATCTTTTCAAGTGAAACACCCATAGTTATTTATTGAATCTTAACCGAATTTATTAGAATGCAGGCAATGAAACCAAAATCTGTGGCTCAGTCATGGAAAAATCCACACTACCCACATGTCTGAGAAAACCAGGACTCAGGCAACAGCCATGCAAGCAACTCCAATGAAACCAATCTAGAAGAGCATGCATTAGTTACTACTGACATCTGACAGTTTCCAGTTCATCATTTTGCCAAGAATTAAGAGACTGAAATAAAGTAACCCTCCAAAAAACCCTAGCCTAACCTGGAGTGACACCTAATACTTGAGAGAAACACTTGCTTAGGAAGGAGGGCTTTCTGGAGTTGTATGAATGGTGTACCTCACGATTTCTGTTGAACCAAGCTATGCAGATTCCTATTTTTTCCAAGACATGTGAGACCCAAAAAATGGGGTTACAGGTGCAATACTTATATGGGATCTAAAATATGAGTTCACTCAAAGAAAACCAGTTCACTCCTGAGAGATCTGGAGGAGAAGGCAACATTGCAAACAGTTATACTGCTGCTGCCGGTTCACAGGCACCTCATTTGTATTGACAGGAAGACCATTCTGATATAGATACCACAGAAACACTTCATGAAAGACAGAAAGATCTCAGAACACAGAGTCTCAGAAACAGCATTAAATTTATAGGCCATTAAAATTCAATGATACTAGGTTAGACTTATTTTTTAGGCCTAAATCATCATTCTTAATCTAGATTTCCAGCCTTTATTTTGAACAGATAAAGCAAAAATAGTGAGATAGAGTATGTTATATATATGACAGTACATCTTGTGAATGCCAGCAATTATTTAGCATAACTAGCAACTTCCAAAATTTGTGTTGGATTTCAATAACCAAATAAATGCTGTAATATATATCTGGATTTTATCTGATAAAAAGTTTACAGGATGATAAGTATTAGGAGCAGAAACTACACAGAGAAATAGGTAGTCATAATAGAAAAACCATCTCAACTTTACCTGAAATATTAGTATTGATTCAGCAAAACTAGTCTGCTTTTAAAAATGCAGAATTTCACACCAGATTAACGACTCAGATCATTCAGACTCTTCACAAACAATCAAACTCAGTGGTGTTTGCAACTTTGGGAAATAAGAACAAAGTGACAATATGTCTCTCCAGCTGAAGGTGCACCTCAAAGGCAATAGAACATTTATGTCTTTTAATCTGGTGGCTAGGTACAGACTACTATGCATTACAATACTGAAGATTCAGTTCTTCTGATTTTGAATTATTCCTCCAGATTGAAGGAGCAAGAGTGCTATAGCCAACAATTCAAACCACTTCTGACTTGATGAAGCTCTGTCTCTCTCTGAAGCTAAAAGAAAGCCTGCGTGACTATAAATAGACTATAGAGTTTATTAGAAAGAAAAGCTGAGTACAGCAGGACACTGTTCTTCACTTATTTATAGCTGTGTATAATGGTCAAGTACTTCACATTAAGGGGAGTATAAGCTTGAACTTGCAAGGTTTTCAATCCAAGAATGTTGGCTCTGAAAGTTCTGATCACCTCTGCATACCCAACAGAAATTAAGGATTTAAGGTTATTTAGTTTGGACCAGAGGATCCTTAAGGCCCCTTCCAACCTGGTGTTCTATGATTCTATGATTTTTTCCTTAAAGTAAACATAAGCCTAATCTTCTAAGAATGCCCCATCCCTAAATGTGCAGTTTCAAATGCAGTCTTATTAAGGCTCTTCTTGGGAGAAAGGTAATACTAAGAGCATAGAAAATATGTTTAATTTCTCCTTCCTGGCACACCAGATAACTGGGATAACAGCTGTGCCTACAGACCTACTGCTTTCCCCACATTGCTATCAACATCTCAGGTCTGTGCTACAGAAAAGAAACACTTTCTATGATTCCTAATACTAGCCCTTGGATTCCAATTTGTCCCTCGCTTTCTTAAACAAATGGGGTCATGCAGATCCTTCACCTTCTATTTGACTAGTCTTAATTATTTATTTTCTGCCATTCAGGTTTACGACTATGCAATAAAAGACAGGTTTAATGGGCCAGTAATCCAGGATGGGAAATCATCCAGCTACTGAAGCATTGAGGACATCAAATTAGCGGCATTGTGGATCAGTCTTTTCCCCAGCTTGACATCTGTTTGCAAGCACTCATAGCCAAAATTGTTTTGAAAGGCAAGGTAACACTCAGGCCTTGGAGCTTGCCTCCTCAGATGCATCAGTGAATCTCTCCACCCCTTACCACATCTTACCTTCTGCTGTGAAATGACACAAATCATGCACAAGGGAAACAACATTTTCAGGTGTTTGAGCTGATGAGTAGAAGTCAAGATTCCTGGACTCAGCATTAAAAAGAGCACGGAACTGCTGGAACAAGTCCAAAGGAGGCCCACGAGGATGATCAGGGGCCTGGAGCACGTCTCGTATGGAGATAGGCTGAAAAGGTTGGGACTGTTCAGCATGGAGAAGAGAAGGCTGCATGGAGACCTCAGAGCAGCCTTCCAGTATCTGAAGGGGGGCTATAGGGATGCTGGTGAGGGACTCTTCATTAGGGACTGTAGTGACAGGACAAAGGGTAACGGGTTCAAACTTAAACGGGAAGTTTAGATTAGATATAAGGAGGAAGTTCTTTACTGTAAGGATGGTGAGGCACTGGAATGGGTTGCCTAGGGAAATTCTGAATGCTCCATCGCTGGTGGTGTTCAAGGCCAGGTTGGACAGAGCCTTGAGCGACATGTTTTAGTGGGAGGTGTCCCTGCCCAATGCAGGGGTGTTGGAACTAGATGATCTTAAGGTCCTTTCCAACCCTAACTGTTCTATGATTCTATGATTCTCTGACTCTCTGACACCATTCCTAATTCTCTTGCAACTCCTGCCTTACATGCATACTTAATATATAAATTAAAACAGATAATACATCCACACGCGTAAGAAAATTTTCTGGAAACCTTCGGTTTGAATTGATTTTCCTGTCATCATGTCATCATTCTTTTATTTTCCTTTCCAGAAACTCTTCTAGTAAATGTGACAACTGTTCAGAATCTCCCTACATTTAAAGATACATTAAAAGATCCATAGACTTCTGGGGAAAAAAAAAAAAAAAAAAAGGACTCAAGACTATTGTTCTGAACTGATCTATAATACATATAATACAGACAAAACATCTTTCTCCAGTGATTTGTGCTTCAGCCTAACATTTCCTTGGAAAATAGAGTACCTTAGGAAAAGAAACAAACTGAAAATAGAGTCTCAGTGGAAACCAAGCACCAACCATCATCAGTAATCATCACATTATATCAATGCTTACGTAATAATCATGTGATCATAAGCACAATGATTATAATAAACACTATGCTAATATTGTTGTACACATTAGTGTATAATATATGAGTGTATGCAAATGTAAATATTTATGTAAATGAATGTTTTCATGAGACCTTTGTGTATTAGCCCTATCAAATTTAATTATTATGGTCAATTTTTTATATACATTACAGCAGAAGGGCCGTGACATTAAGCAAACCAGTCCATAGTCTGTTTTGTCCCCCTTGCTATCTCCAACAGCAGCAACTCACTTAGGGACAAGACATCAAAGTAGTCCAAGCATACAGAATCTTCTGCTATATCCTTACAACTTTGAGAAATCTAAGGCTCACTTCCTAGGCTAGAAATGTCATGTTTTATTTTAGCTGTCATTGGATGGCTGGTGGAAGTACTATTTTAATACATAAGAAAAAAGCTTTTATATTTAAAATCCTGCAGCAGTGAGTTCCACAATTCACTTATGCGCTGTATGGTAAAGCATTTTAATTTGTTTACCATCTAATAAGATTAATCAAGTTTAATTTAATTCTTCCCAATTCTTGTATTGTTGAGATTAATTAACATTTTTTTTCATCTTTTCCATAACTTTTTCTCCCCATGTTAAAATTCTCCCAGTTTCCTCACTAAAACATCAACATTTGTTTGATATAGCCACATATGGAAGCTGTTTAGTGCCCTGATTATCTCTGGCTACCAACTTCTATATTTGCAAATTCTACTATGCCACTTTTCATTAGAATGAATGACAGTACCACTTCTTATGGTATTTAAGCAATGCTTAATGACATATAGCATTTGCTCTGTTCTGTTCTGATCTATAGTCCCTTGATAACATTCCAGTTTGGTTTTTTGTTCCTACAAAGCATTGAGCTGACAGAATCAGTCAACTGTAATTCTCAGCTGGCTATTTTCAGTGGTGATTTTTTTACAGACCTTTGCCATGTACTTATTGTCATGGCCGTCCCTTTACTACTTTACAATCTCCTGCACTGAATTCAATATTGTGATCCAGATTTTAAATACATTAAGAATTAATCTTAAATCTCACCATGGTCAGCCGTCATTTTTACTACCCGAATACTTAAACAGCATTGAAAATGTTTCATCTTATTGCTCAGTTGCAGGTGGATATATTTAAAACAGGAAAATCAGTATCTACATGGAATTACAATGATAATCTCTGTCCATCATTGACCATGTATTCCTGCCTTTGCTTCTTCTGCTTTTGACACTTACTTACAAACAATTGCCAAACATTCCTTTAATTTTATTTTTGTTAGGCACATAACCACTTTGGAAATGTAAAGAAAATATATCAACTGGAAACTGTTCCTCGTACGTTTGTTGACTTCATCAAAGAACTCTAAAAGACTTTTTAGGCATGAGTAACCTCTGTGAAAACCATGATGACTTTTGCCTGTAAAAACGTAATTATTCATGTACCTCTTATTTCTGATTTTTCTTAAAGTAACTATCAATTTGCTCAGCAAAACTCAAATTTACTGGTCTGTAGCTCCCTGGTCTGTTCTGAACTTGTCATCTTCCATTTCCCTGGTGCTGATTCCATTTTAAACACAGCTAATAGTTCAGTGATTTTATACTTGAGTTCTTCAGAACTCTTGGGTGAATATCAACTGTTCCTGATGATTTGTTACCATTAATACTATCAGTTAGTTCTAAAACCTTTCATTTCTAGCATTTTATAAACAGCCCAAGTATTGAACTCAGTCATCTACAGAAACCCTCTAGCCTGAAGTCCTAATTCTTAAACCTTGTGAAGCTTGTGTTCAAACTGCAGATCCTCTATAACCATCAGTCTGATATAAATAATGAATGAAAGTAAAAGTCATCATGTTATTTTTCAGTTTTAGGTACTCACATTTCTATCATTCAGCATTTTCATTTTTCCTGTAGTTGTTCAAAATATAAGTATCACAAACTCCTTTCATTTAGGTACACTATTCATCAAGATAAAACCACAGATAAGGAGGCATGTAAAGGCAGAATATCATTTACTTCATTTGGACCTTAAAATTTCCATAAGAATCATGAACAGGGAAGGAAAAAAAAGAAAGATATGATATAGGCACCACTTATACTCTCATCAATGTAGAAAAATTCAGATATCCTAAATTATCTGTCTATTTTCAATCACTAGACAAATAAAACCATACACTGAAGACGCAGAAGGGTTAATACATTTTAATGGATAACAGCATTATGGAGTTTCTGAAAAACAGCTCATTACTTAATTTCAGGTGACATGGGATTTTTTTTTTTTTTTTTTTTGTTACCGCATTGTGTTCATTTTCTCTATGAATATCACTGTTTTTTTTACAAAACCGTTTTCTGCCAGAAATGTCAATACTATGAAGCTTTCTGCTGCTCCTTTCTGGTTTTACTTTTTGAAGGAAAACAGCTGTTCCAATACTATTTTTATTTGATGCGTCTTCCAAAGAACAGCAGACTTTCGAGTCACAAGGTTAAGGAAATTGTTAATTACAAGAGTAAAGACTTTTATACTACTGTTTAAGTTTGGCATAACAGTAAGCCTTTAATTTATGTGCAAAAAATAGGAATTACAAAATTCCTATCAGAAATATTCTATCATTTTTAATGAATTTTTTTATTAATTATCTTCTCTTTCCCTTATGGCCTTTTTAACTTGTGTTCCATAAAAATGCAATTTCTCTTATACAGATGATCCTTATTGGAAATGTAATCAGGACAAATACAAAATTATTTTTATGTACTATAGTTCCAAAATTGGTAAAAGCAATATATATATATATATATATATATTTTAAATTTAAATGACATGATGCCGTGATGACAGGCCTGGAGAATGAAGCACTCATTCTGTCCACTCTTTCTTTCCACAAAACAGTGGTTTCTTTAGCAGTGGGAGTTTTTCCAGCAGGTTCTGAAAAACTAAATGCACCTGAGATAGACCAAGCATGGGCACAGATGAAAATTCAATTATTACCTTTAAGCTTTTCTCTCTTGTTACTATGAAAATGACAGGACAGATTTTCAGAAGAGACTACAAGGGCATTTTTACTATTGTGTCATCTAACCACGGTTTCATACTCCAGATCCCAGTTTAAAAAACAAAATACAACTGACTCCCCTGGAATTTTGATTACTTATATGGACACTTTGCATCTGGGAATTATCCTTACACACAATCCTCTGGGACTGGTTCCCACCCAGTAAAACACAAAGGACTGAAGCACATGCCGTCAGCAAAGAAAGGAAATCAGTAATTAACTGATTCCTCTGAGTCACCGCATTTCACTGTTTCCTTCTCACAGGCTCAAATGTTTATCAAACGAGGTATTAAACCCAGGAAGAGCAAAGACATCAGATGAAGCAGTATGATACTCGTTATCTCAAAATTCACAAGTATTCACAAGTATAGTAACATTATATATTTTTAAAGTTTTATACTGAAATTTTTCAGGAGCTCAAGAATTTCTTTTTTTTTATTTTTACCTTTTTTAGCCAGCACCGCATCTGAAGTCCTGCCTGATGTTCCCCAAAGGACTTTCAGGCTTCAGTCTCACTGATGACAAAGCGTTGCACACTCATCCTTGATCTCTATAACTCTCCTGGTTCCTCCTTTTTTCATGAGAGATGTCAAGGGTTCTCACAGCTGCAGTTACTCACTATCAAATCAAACTAATTCTCAAGTTCTAATCCCCTCCTGGTTTTGAGAGCATCATAATTCTGAAAAGGTTAACTGGCATCACCAGACATCCTATAGTCACAGATAATCATCAATGAAATCATCTCCTTCACTTCTCATGGGAAAGAAATGGAATTAAAAAGGAGTACAACTTCTCCATAAGCAACATTTCTTTAGTGGGGTGCACTGAGAAATAAGCTACATAGGTCTGCAGCCCAAATGAACTTAGATGCAACTAGGTATGATGAGTGCTCAATGCATATTTTACTCCAATGAATCTATAGATCATCTTTCCCTACTCCCTCTTCCTTACCTCCAGCTCTCCCACCTTCTCCTCTGACTCCAGCACACACACAGCCACCTGGAACCCCTTCCCAATTTATAACAAATAAACTATTAATAAAAACTACAAAAAAAAAATCCCCATTTTTAATTTAATAGGCAAAATCCATACAGTTTTCTTCATATTATATGTTAAGAAATAGAGCAAAAGAGATCAGGAAAACCACCTCAAGCCCACATTACTGCATCAGATCAGAATTAAGCAAAAATACCTGGATAATTCTGAGACTAACCTCCTAGACTTATCACCTGCAGCCAGCATAAACCTCGTGTTTGACTTAGGTGGAAATAAACCTATGTGACAATAGCTCATGTGTGGCTTGAAGCAATTTCTAAAGTTTGACACGATAGGAAGGTGACAAGGCTTAGTATCAATAGGACAGGACTAAGCACATCTTGGGTAATATCACTCAGATTTCAAAGGGGGCAATAACCAACAAAACTTCTCTATCTCATCTTATGCATTCATCAGGTTTAAAAATAAATAAAGAAATTGCGTGCTGCAGAAACGGAGTCTCAGAAACAAAGGCGAGTTCTACTTCTTTAATAATTGAGAGAGTGTATGATTCCTAGCTAGGCAAATAATGAATTATCCATCGTTTTGGTAATGATAAACATTATCGGATGTAAAGATGTAAAAAATGTAAAGATATTGTCTCCCCCACAGTCTCAGAGGAGGTATAATGCCAATTCAAAATTTCAGTGGGTAACTGCATTTGACAGGAATACCCAAAAGGTGGCCTGTGGTGCCAATAGATATCGTACACTGAGCACACTGCTGGTGCTCGCTTACACTGTTAAAGCATGCAGATAGACACAAGCACACACAACCCCCCGTGCATTTGTGAGCCAAACACAGAAAGTGCTTGTACCAAACACTTTAAAAAAAGATGACAAGACAGACTGATTTTCTCCTTATAATCCTTTCTGGATTATAGTAGGTGGTAAAAATGACATGGGAAAAAAAAAGGGAAAGAACATTCCCTGATCAACACAGGAAATAAATGCAGCAGTAACAAAGGGGAAGCACATCTTTTTTTTTTTTTTTTTTTTTTAAATAGTAGGCATCAGGACAAGGTAGATGAAGGTTCTAACCTGCATCAACTCCAACACTGACAAATTTCAAATAAGCAGCATGCCATACCCTGACTCCCAGACTGGCTATGGGCTTCTGGTCAGTAAAACTGTGTGATTAATACTGTAAATGACTAGCACTGAAGGCTGAATTGTGACATTTTATAGACATTTAACGTGTTGAGTTTCAGCTGTGGCAATGTGCTTTAATGTTGTTTTATTACAGTTAATTTTCAGGATATTCCTGAATTAACTATGCTATATCAAAAAATTTACTGAGAGATTTCAAAGCTGCCATTATAGACAGATTTCACAGTGTAAAATTTGGACACTATGGATTACAGACAGGAATTTTCCAGAATGAAAATAACACATAGATATTTCCCCCTTCAATTTATTTTTCAGATTTTCAGATTGGTTTGCTTGGGTAAAGGTTTTTTGGGATTCTTTTCTTCTTCTCATCACTGCACTGCTTAAAAAACATTGCAGTGTGTGAAGCTGACATGCTGCTATCTTTAGCCAAGTTAGATCTGGATGAAAGCATATCTCTGTAACTGTCTAATTCACCTGGAAGGGGAGAAAAATAAAGTCACTAAAACAAGAATACAATCAAATCTTCAAAAACAAAAAAAATGATTGAACTGATTAATCTTATTTTCTTTAAGTGTTAGGTGCTGCTCTTATTGTTTGTGACACCATGATGAGCTGTAATTAAATTATGGCAACATGTCTTTCAATTTGAGCTGCTACTGAAAAAAAAACACACAGAAACTCCTTTCTACCAGGAACTCACATTTTTATATAAAGAGTGCACTCATTATATGTTGCCTCCAATATTAACCTGCTACTTTGCCAAGGTACGTTTGTTTTTACAAAGTTGATCATTACTGCCTCACTTTTAGGACAGCATTTTTGCTCAAGTGCAGGTTAACGTGACGAATGTGCATCAGTTCCACTCTAATTAAGCATACACTGAAACAGCTTCTGGAACTGGAACTGTAGTAAATAATATATGAGCTAGCCTGAAACCTTGATTATGCTGATTCAAAAATAGCTGCATGTATATAAGAAATACCTTCCCATTGCATACTATTCTATTTCACATATATGTGAGAAAATGGGAGGATAAATCTTGAGAGATGAGAGGTCACATTGCTTCAGGCATGGACGGTAGAGAAGCAGAACTGTGCCCCAATTAGTACTGCCTGATGTGGGACTTTCATGCCCCTATCCTCTGTGCCTGGCTTGTGCACAGTGGGTAAAGTAAAAGATTCACAGACAGGACAGAGAAGATTTCAGCAAATAAGTTCAAAAATGATAAAATGGAATTTTGCAACCAGACTTCTGGAGCAATGCCCCTTGAGAAGGGCAGGAACAGTAGTGAAAGTCACACATAGCTCCTTCCTTACACCTTTCTCTGCTGGTAAAAAAGCGAACTATGGAAGTCCTTTGGGGACAAGTGGTTTTCTTGCAAATTTTGCTTTCTAGTACAGGAATCAGGCTGCTAACTAAGCCCTAGTCACTCAGTGAATTATACTATTGTGCTTTTCCTAGTGAACTGTACCTCTTTGTGTGGTCACTGTGTAACCAATGGGTTTCTCTCTGAGAGTCTTTTAGGAAAACAAAAGCATTGTGAACTTACAAACAAGTCCTACACAAGGCTATTTTGCAGATGGTGTGTGTGGGTAGTTTTCCTACAGCGCTTGCTTGCTTCAGAAGAAAGATCCTGCTGGCCCGAGTGACAAATGAGAAGTGCATTAAAGTCTTCATAGTGCCTAATCTCCCAGTTTACAGACCAAACAGACAAATCTCAGAGTCCAAGTTCAACTTCAGGAGCAATCTAGATCAGGAAAAAAGGCGAGAGAGTATCTCTACCTCTTCTCAAAGGATTGAACAGAGTACCTCTTCACACCTCTTCTTCAAGGCATTCTCCTGCTGAAGTCAAACACAGAATCATAGAATCACAGAATAGTTAGGGTTGGAAAGGACCTTAAGATAATCCAATTCCAAACCCCTTGCCATGAGCAGGGACACCTCACACTAAACCATGACACCCAAGGCTCTGTCCAACCTGGCCTTGAACACCGCCAGCGATGGAGCATTCACAGCTTTCGTAGGAACCCATTCCAGCGCCTCACCACCCTTACAGTAAAGAACTTCCTCCTTGTATCCAATCTAAACTTCCCCTGCTAAAGTTTTAGCCTGTTATCCCTTGTCCTATCACCACAGTCCCTACTGAAGAGTCCCTCACCAGCACCCTCTGGAGGGCTGCTATGAGGTCTCCATGCAGCCTTCTCTTCTCCACGCTAAACAGCACCAACTTTCTCAGCCTATCTTCATATGGGAGGTTGCTCCAGCCCCCTGATCATCCTCATGGCCTCCTTTGGACTTGTTCCAGCAGTTCCATATCCTTTTTATGTTGAGGACACCAGAACTGCACACAATACTCCAAGCGAGGTCTCCTGAGAGCAAAGGGGCAGAATCCCATCTTTCTACCTGCTGCTCACGCTCGTTTTGATGCAGCCCAGGATACGAACGGCCACACCAAATCAGGACCCTGGTATATGGGGAGCAGAAGCCTCTGAGGTGGAGGGTGAAGGTAAAGCAGGTTGACATCAGGAACATTTTAAAAAAAGATAAAGCGTGTTGCTGGTTAATTTCCCTAGCTATGAAGTGACCCTGTAGCACCATTCCTAGTGTATGCCCCTTGCTTCATTGTTCTGCTTTAACTATATGCAATTAGTTGTCTTTATTTATATCTCTGAGCATCCAGCTTTTCTGTTAGAAACATTTTTGACCTGCACTTCAGCTACTGTTTCTCTGTTGTTACTTCTCTTACAGAATAGCTTGTGACCTGCATCTTAGTCCCCTTCAAAAGTCTTCTGCTCTCTGTTGAAGGGATTACAGAGTTTACTGGATGGTTCACTACAGGTTAACACAATTATAAAATGAGAAATACACCAACAATTTCATTACATTTGTCTGTGTGTCTGATTACATTTACAGAGCCTGAGTAATTTGAACCTGTGGTATAGGCAGTTTTGTGGAAATACAAAAGCTTTGTAAAAACAAAGAGGTAAACTAGATATAAATGTACGTTTGCTAGAGAAAGTTAACAGAATTTCCTTTTAAGAGACTACAACTGCCAAATTGACTCCTATAATTCTACTGGGGTAGAATAGCACACACACTTTTTTGGGGGGGAGGAGGGAAGGAAATACTAATATACTAAATACTAAGGAAATATCTATTTTGTTTAAAATACAGTAAGATAATTCTGGGGATGGTGAACAGTGTGGAAGAAAGGTTGAAAAATGAAAATCAATTAAAAATAAATAGAAATTAGAGGTGTAGAGGAACATGACAGAATCCAGACACATATTTTGGTAATGTAGGAAAGTGATTATCAAAGGTTTGACAGTTTTGTAAGATAATAAAACATCATGACAACTTTCACTAGTTTCTGTTCCAAATATTCAGACAACTGTCATAGCTCCATCAAAAAAAAAAAAAAAAAGCAAAAATGGTTTATATTATTCAGAACTTGAAAAGCTAACAAAGAGTATTATGTGGGAAAGGCAATATGCAGGCAAGCAAATGTAAATGATGATGGCAACTCCTTGCAAGCATAATTCATTTTCAGCAGGCATCCATGCTAGCGAAGTGGAATTGTATGGATGTCCATGGAAAATGAACAGCTGAGTTGACATCAAGATGGGTGAACGAATCAACTTAAAAATTCATTGCAACACTCAAATCAATATTTTTAAGGACTTTGTTCTTCTGCACCATGTTCTCCTGTGGTTTTTTTCCATTAAGCTTTTGGTAGCCATTATTTAGGTTAAGTCTGCCTGAATACATCAGAAATATTTTTAGATCGCAGCTCACACTGATACTTAGAAGGGACCACCACCTAGGAATGACTGTTTATTAGACTTTATTAATTCAAAACACAAAGGCAAGCTGAGCGTGCTTCAGAGATCGTCTGCAGCTAGCAGCAACAATAACAGCAGAATGAATCAGGAAGTATACATTCTCAACTGAAAGAACTTAATAAACAATTTTGTCATATTCATCTCACCGAAGTATTGCCTCATATAGGCTGGGAACTTAGTTGTCTGTGTCTTCCTCTACAGTCAACAAAAAGACAGATATCCTTATGGGCAGGTATGTCTCAGTTTATGACACACCTCAATGATATACGATAAATGTTGTTTTTCTGGATGGATTTTATAGAGAACCTCTCCAACAAATTGTGTCTAATTACTTTACTAGGTCTACAGTTAACTCAAATCTATACTATTCTTTGTCATTAAATGGCAGAAAAAGCATTTCCTTTGAGATGCAGTTAGAAAGTTCAGAACAATGAAATCTTTCACTCTTTGTGTCGGGCACTGTCCTAATAAGTGGGGAACAAGAGTCTTCAGTAGACAAATTCTTCCACCTAAATATCTTTAAAAGAAAATGGAACTGGAGCATCTAGTAAATAGCACTTCATAGTCATGCACTGGAAAATGAAAATAAAATAATGTCATATTCTTTAAGCATTTTTGTGCTTCAGACAGACACCAGAAGGTATAGACTGACAATGTTTGAAATATACTAAACGGTTATTCATACAAAAGAAAACAAAAAAAGGGGTGCTGTGTTTTGTGTTTGTTGGGTATTTTTTAAAGAGAAAGAAAAAAACAACCAAACAAACAAAAAAATCCATTAACTTTTTCAGACTCAAGAGGCATTTCAAGGTTTTAGAAGCAGAATGAAAACAGTGCAACTGTCAAAACAAGAAATCTAAAAGTCAATGCTCACAATATCTGTTAACTAATAAGCTCATCTTGAATGAATTTCAGAGAAAAAAAGCCCAGAAAAATCTCATCAAAGGGAGAATGTTTAGTGAGCAGCCGGTTCAGATCATGAGAAAGCATTAAACCACTGTAATCCTCTGTCATGGGTTCAGCAGTAGCAGTCATTTTTCTCCTTCCTGGTAGCTGGTGCAGCACTCTGTTTTTGATTTTGGGCCTGGGAGCAGCGCTGATAACACCAGTGTTTTCAGTTACTGCTTGGTAATGTTTTGGTCTGGACAAGGACTTTCTGAGCCTCATGCTCTGCCAGGGAGGAGGGGAGCCGGGAGGAAGCAGAGACAGGACACCTGACCCAAACTGACCAAAGAGGTTATTCCGTACCGCAGCACGTCATGCCCAGGATATGAAAACGGAGAGCAGAGATCCGGAAGGGTGTGGTGGTGCATTGGGGGGTTTGCTGCTGGAGGGTGCACTGGCTGGGTTTGGCTGTTGTGTTCTCTATCCTTGTATTTCTCTTGTATTATTACCGGTGGTAGCAGTAGTGATTTTTTGTTATACCTTAGTTACTGAACTGTTCTTATCTCAACCTGTGGGATTTGCATTCTTGCGACTCTCCTCCCCACACCCCCCACACCCCTCCCCGGGACCAGGGGAAGAAAGAGAGAGAAGTGAGTGAGTGAGTGAGAAAACTTCATGGTTGACTGGACTTAAACCACGACATCCTGGTTTGAGAATTACCTTATGGCATAATAAGACTTTAGAAAGAAAATATAGTAAAGCCCCTGTAATTAATTTGCACTCCAAGTAAGATACTCTTCTATGTTAAAGACAAATTTCATACTGGTTTCATATTTCCTAGTGAAGTAGGGAGGCTGTACAAGGAGAGAGAAGCAAGGAAATGTCTTCAGAAGCACTGGTCCTGCTCAGGTTTCTGCTTCAAGCCAGTAAGACAACTCATGTGTGGAAGGGTAAACAACAGCATAATTCTTCTCAGGACTAAGACTGTACTGGCAGAGCTAACACCTTTGATGACAGGCTTCCCAAAGATGCCAAGAGCTGAATGAAGCGTGAGCTGACCTCATAACCTTGGACTCAATGGACATCAACATGTTATCCAAGGACTCAATCAAGCCTGTAGCTTATTCCTCTAGGGTCAAACAAAAGTGTATAGGAAAACCTGCTCCATGAAGGCTATGCTAGATAGGTAGAATTTCCAATGGGGCTCTCACATGTGAATTAAAAGTTTGAAAAACCTGCTAGAAAGTATCTGTTCTTTCCAACTCATAGCTACAGCACATTGTTCAAAGGAACTTACATAGCCAGTTCACCTCTGAGTTCTTGAATATAATATATTGTAATACATAATTGTAAGCTGCAAAGCTTACCTGAAGTAAAAGTATCTACTGTACTTCACATCATCTGGTTCTAAAAGTTTCTGAAACTCTAACGACATTAAAACTTACATTAAAATGTCATGATAGCTTCATTAACCTAATGACTTTAATAGTCAAAAATATTGAAATTAAAAAGGTATATAATCAAACACATAGGGCTCTGTTTTTCACATCAAACAGCTATGTGATAAAATACATGTAATACTTGAACATTTCTTTAGGCCAATGGCTGAAAATCAAGGAGAGGACGCAGACGAATGCCGAAACCATTTATGCCCACTCACTTTCACAGCGAATCTCTGAACACAAAACAGGACAAGGTCAGAAAGGACTGGGCGCAGCTGCAGTAAAAATGGGTAGAAGACAATGGGGGACAGAGGAAGTGTTGCCACCAGAGTGGTTATGCACATCCAGATAATAAGTTATTATAATTTTTTCCCTACAGTTTTTACACAGTTGTTCCCCCACATTGTTTCTGAGAAAATGGGAAGTATTTATTCTTTAGGCTGATTAATATAATTAAAATTTGTTTTAAGGAGAGCAGACAAATCCATTTCTTAAGACATTAAAAATGAGAGGAATATTTAAAGACAACAATAATTTCACTGAAGCCATCAGAAAATAAAACCATTATTTAAAAAATAATACGCTTGTTGGTTTTGTTTTTTAGTAATGTGTCTCCTAACACAAAATTTTAATTGCAGATGAGCTTTATATTTGTAGTCCTCTTGATTAATTTGAGGCAAGCCACATACATCACTAATTGTATTGTGTAGGGGACCACATTTCAAACAAGAGTCTTGTCTGACCTAGCTACTATAGCCTGTCTGATTGTTGCAGAATTGTCATTAAATGGAAATGATGCTCGGGAATGTTGAGCTAAATGTTATGTTTCTAAATACCATGAATAACATTACAGTAGCTTTAATGAATTTCATAGCAGAAAAATGTTGTTAAACAGAGCAACAATATTAGCCCTGCTGCCCTGGCCAAATTCCAGTCTAGATAATTGCATTCTGACACCTCAGAATTAAATTGTTTAAATTTGGTATACTTGTGTACCTTAGTGTCTGGATTGAAGAATATTTGAGAAAGCCCTTCTGACATTGCTACACCTGTTGACAGTTGTAGAAGGTTAATGGAGGAAAAAATTCTGAAGACCTAAATCCTGGCTCATGGAAAGCTTCTAAAAAACTATAGGATCATAATTTGGAATTCCCTTGATACACATTCAAGGCAGAATCTTCAGTGACAACCTTGTTTTTTGTGTGTCTGTGACATCTCAAAGACATAATTTCTAGTGTCATTCTCAGAGCCTCACCATGCCGTTCGATCTTGAGTACTGCTTGTGGTATCCAATTCACACACTGGTGCACACTAATTATCCTGCTTGGGAGACCAGACAATATCATCAAGGAGCATGTAAAACATTTAAATCAGGCATATATTTTCATATGTATTGACAGTGATTAAAATAGAAAAGCCTGACAAAACATAAGATCAGAAAGAGGTAGTGCCAAATATCACTTACGGAATAGAATATGCCCGGAAACCTCATCTACAGGAAACTGCAGGTAATCAATTATATCCTATTTCTATTGGGATCGGGTGCAACGTCCTGTTCTCTGAGCAGACCAACTGAATCCACATTCCTCCCTCTCTGGTACATAAGTATTCCAGAAGCTGCACAGATTGTACAGCATGATACACACAACATTGTTGTTTGAAGGCTCAAGCTGCATGTTAAACTGCAGCTGGATTGTTACTATTAAGGTTTTGTCACAGTGATTTAGGGAGAAAGTCAATGACCTGGAAACAGATGTGATGCTTTAAATGTATATTATCAGATCTTTTGGGCTAATTTCAGTCTTAACACTGCCTTGGATTTTCTTCGGGTAGAAGAAAGAAGGCAAAGAAATGGTGAGAAGAGTGACAGGGTAAGTGGAAAAGAGTAGACAAGATCATGTGAGCACAGATGCTAATGAACTGAAAAACATCATTTGCTTTAACTGTTACATATGGCTGCACAGAAGTCAGTCATTTGTAAGGAATCAAAGTGTGTATAAAGAGCCTCTTAAGAGATCCATATTGGAAAATCAGGCCTTTAACCTTTCTGAAGCTTAAGATAAAGGGTATTTTCCATTCAGTACCGGCCCACAAACCAACCCAAAGGTGGTGCCTCTCCAACTCATTCCCTTGCACACACATACACATAAGTACAAACAGCAAGGAAGAAGCAGAAAGGAAGCAAAAGCAAAAGTGATCAAAGATTGCTAAAGACTGTGAGAGAGCCACAGACAGTGCTCTCATGGTGAAAGAAATCTACTGCTCTATAAGCAGCAGTGGCTCAAATCTTGTACGCTAATCACAGTGAATTCAAGTCTTGTGTTTTCCCATCTTATCTGAAAATCCTAATGGCTTTTCAGGCAAAGATAATTTCATAGATTATAATTTCTTTATTTTAACTAGAATTCTTTTCAGTCTGAGTTTGAAAAAGCTTTAATTAAAACTAGTAATTTCCAAAGAAAACTGATTTTTTTTGCCACAAAGTTCCTGAATGAATCTTTCTCCATTTTGAACACACATAAAACTTCCAACAAAAATAATGAGATTCTTTTTGAAGTAAAAACGAAGAACATCTGAATGCTATGAAAGCTACTTTAACATCCATAACATATAATTGAAAAGTATTGATAAGTTCTTAATTTATTACCAATGTGTTGCTCTTTGATTATAACTCATCTTGTGCTAAAAATTCTCAGTTGTATTATACAAAATATGCTACAGAAATCTCTGAGGTAGCCAAGGAAAACCAAGTCAAAAGTAACAGGGAAATTGCATACCTGCCTGAACTCTTCAAGATCTATTTTGTTTCCCACCAGCACCAAAGGGATGTCATAGGTGTGGCGGACACGATAAATGAGTTCCTTAAACTCAGCAGCTTCTTGAAAGGATTGGCGGTCTGTGATGGAATAGCAGATAATGAAGCCTTCTCCACCTCGCATGTACTGGTCCCTCATGGCTGTGAATTCTGCCTGTAGAATAGGAAGAAGATACTCAGTAATTCAGCAAACAAAATTACCCACCTGTAAATAACTAACTTGCTGAAAACTTCACTCATTCCCTGTATAATTTCACGTAGCTTTTACTGTTTTAAACACTGCTTGCTGAAATTTGTGCATCCTTCTTGGGTCACCATCATGGATAATACACCACCAGAATGCCTCTTAGGACCCTTTTCATCCTTTTCCCACCAAGGGAACTTTGTCCTTGAAGAATATGAACTTACTCTGCCAGTACCTGCATACAGAAAATACTGCCTCACATATTTCTAAAACCTTCTGTAACACTTTTGGTATATACTTGCCATTGAATGAATACTAACAGGTGTAACAGAAGAGCTCCACTGTTACCTTGGGATTTAAGACAGGTACAAATTCCTTATTATGCACTCAATTCAAAAGCTCAGTAACATCAAAAAGACATTTATTGTCTCCCACTAGCTTTGGAATATGCCTAGTAAAACAGGCACATAATCTGCAAAAAGTTTTGCTCTTTCAAATGTTCTGAGAGTAATTGGGGGGTTCAGTTAAGTATGGGATAACACCATTAAATGAAAATGGACAATTTCAAATAGTGTGAGAATTGCCCCAATCTTCTCCTCCTGCATTCTTCTCTGGTTATGTATGCATGTAGCAAAGCAGCAACATTTCTGGTCACAGGTATGGGGTTTTTTAGAAGTATTTAACAACTGCCACATTGCGTAAAAAAATCAAGATTTAGTTTTCAAAAACTAGTCTCGGGCACTGTGGCTTGAGAATATGCTTTAAAGCCAGTTTCTTTTTCAAGTTTGTTTGCTCTTCTTGATCACAGCCCAGAATAACTCAACACCATGGCAACAGTCAGTCAGGATCAGAAACCTCCCAACAGAATCAGTTCTCCAGAGATATTAAGATTCAGGAAGGTCTGATAAAGTAAGGAATACACATATCAACATTGGACCATTTCTATGAGCAGCATGATGCAATATCAAGTCTTCTATTTTTCAGTCTGCTGAGAATTTAGGTTAGGATTTTATAACAGATTAGGCTATATATATATATCCTCAGTTCTTGCTACAAATTGAAGGGAAATGGATTGCTTATGCTCTTTTAAAAGTCTCAGCCTTAAATCTCTCTCAGTAGTCTCTCATATTGATTGATAATACTTCCTGTGAATAGACTTTCGTGTTGACCATTACCATTTATTCATGATGTATCTTTTACCCAAGGGCTTTCTAATATATCATTCAAAATATTTCACCTGCTACAGGAAAAAGTTCATAGACTAAGCTCCAAAACAGCAGACTAATAGGCAATTTAAGGGTAGGATTCTGCTATGAGACTTACTCAGAATTACATAATCTCTAAACTATCAACACTGGCATCCCAGGAGAGTTTATTAAATACCATACTACAGCACAGAGTGGATCAGGCTATATTCTATCCCACCCTCTCTCAACTGGATGTGTAAGAGATAGGGCAGCAGTAGGGAGAAACAAAGATGTCAAACAAAAGGGATTTTTTGCCTGCCACCTGCATGAGAGAATCACTGGACTAATAACCAGTGCAATACCAAGGTCTCCAAGTTGTGAGCAGGGAGTGTTAATAACTAAACATAGAGACATAATCCCTCTCCCTTACTGATCCTCAGATCCCAGGCTTTCCTGACAGAACAGCAATCTTTCCAAGCCCCTCATTCTCTGTGCCCCTGATTTTCTTCTCTTTGCATCATTCACCTAGAACTACCCACAATTAGTAGGGTAGTTTCCTTTGTAGAAGGAACTGAACAAGGCCTTTATCCCTTCAAGTTAAGCAGAAAATGGAAACCTTATGCAGAGTTAAACTGAATTTAGCTGCCCGTGCAGCTGCAGGCCACTATCTAAGCCCCCATTATAGATAATAGTAAACTAGTCAGTGTAATTAATGGACTACAGATTGCTTCTGTTCATGAAAAATAGTTATTCCTTTAGGTCCCTAATTACCTATTTTTTGTTTATCTGTTTTAGAGTCAGCTGAGTATTTACACAACTGAATGATGCGGCTAGCTCCTATTTAAACACCTAAAAGTAGATGATTTGGTAGAAGACTAAAATCCAAGCCCAGACAGCCTGTCTTCCTGGGCTAGAGATTTCACAAACCAGCTACTGTAACACTGTATGACTATTCTACACAGACTTTTACAAAGAATGAGCTCTACTTAAGTGAGGTGGTTCGTCTCTTGGAAGTGCTCAGAACATTCCCTGAAAGCCATTTATGGCAAACTAAGGAGTTAGGGCACATAGCGCTGTTTAAGTTACTCACAGTAAGTGACATTCTGCACAAGGACTTCCAGGATCAGTCACCTGGACTTAACAGAAAAGCTTAACGGCTTTCCCTGACTGCCAGGAGACCCTGGGCTCCAAACTTACACTGAATCATTCCAAAGGGAGGAAGTATTCAGCTTTTAGGCACTGCTATTCTTGAGGCTGAGTCATTTACCTATGCATTCTGGTTCATGCCTGGGCATAGACATGACTTTAAGGTATGAATGAATTTACTTCTGCAATATTTTATTATGGCATGTTATTGCTGCTGATATATTGGACTAAACAGCCAAAATACTTTAGTGTCAAGTTTGCAGCGATCCATCTTCAGAGGCATTAATTATTCTGTGTAAACCAGACAGGGCACATCTACTTGGCTTTCTGTTGTTAACTCAGTTATTTTCATTCTTATTTTTATGATGTTGACTTTCACTTCTCAGCTTTTTCCCCTTGGCATAATTGCTCATTACACAGTCAAGGACTCCAAGGTCAAACATGAATAAGCCTTTTCTTGGATTTCAAAAAAAAAATGTATTTTCTTCTCTGTTTACCAAGAAACCCAATATAATAATAATATATGCTAAGAAAAAGAATTAGAACCATTTCCAATAAACATACTACACTCCATCCAATAATGCATGGATGTTATATACAGATGACGAAGGACTAACATATTATTAAATTCTTCCTTCCTTTTTTTTAGCCCTACTCTGATTTCACAGTCTTCATGCATCTCTACATCAAGCAGAAAAAAATCAAAGTTGACCTGGGTTTTTTTTTGAGGTCCAGAGGTATATGGAGATAGACCAAAAAGTTTCACAGATCTTTCAGTGTTTTTTTTATATTTGGGTTGGTTCTCGTATAAAATAAGCAATCTGTGCATCTGGCACACTAATTGTTTCCTACTGTAAAAGTGGCTTTTTAAAAAATTATTCAGAAATAGTACTTTACTACTCAGTAAGGGGAAAATATGAAATATTCCCAAGTCAGTAAGTGCCAAAGGGAAGAGACAGAAGGAGATCACACCTCCTCAAAAAGAAATCAATCCTGAGAATTAAAGTGAAGATTTGTCATGCTTATAGCACTTTGCAGCTTGACATCAGTCTCTAATATTCTCTTGTGTATTATGACTAAGACTTTAACTGAAAAGTATGGCAAGAAATCTTTTGAAACAAAATCACCATTCATCTTGGGAGATGTTATACTTGAGAATAAGCATCAAGTCTGGATAGAAACAAAATAAAACTTTTCTAAAAGTTGAAAGAATGCAGCATAACTTTTTCCTTTTATTTTTGCATTATAATTGAGTGCAGAAAAAAACCTGATACTAATCTTCAGGTGATTATATATGTCCACCTGTTGCTGAAGAAAGTTAGCAAGAAAATCTCAATGTCTGTTGCTCCTAAACAGATGTCACATTTGCCTTTTATCAGTTACCAGGCATCTGCCATGACTTTTCAAAGACAGAATGGCCTTACAATGACATAAAGCAGCTCCCTCAACACACTCAGATACATCACATCCTGCTGAATCAGATTTATACACCCAGTTTAACTAACTTGTCCCTTGTTGAACCCCCTCTACTAAATACAGCTTGTCTGTAAAGGCTGGGATAAAGTCCTAACAGTGTTAGTCCTTTCCATGCTCCTCATCATTACACCACCCAGCAGCAGCCCTACATTTTTCCTGCTCTTCAATTAGTTACTAGTGTGCCTGCAGAAACCTCTCCTTGTCTTTCATCTCTCTCAAAAGTTTCAACTCAAGCAGTACTTTAGTTTTCACAATCCAATCCGTTCATGCCTAAGAAATACTTCTATACTGATCCTTGGGAGACTGTCTCCAAATTTCATCATATTGTATATATTAGCTTTTCTATTACCTTTTAGGAGAACAACTTAGCAAAGAAGAAAATACGTAACCTCTGTTTTCTTGCTTTCATCTTCATTCATCCTCTTTTATCCCACTTTTCATAATGAGCAGAAGAAAGCTTTACATAAAGATCAGTATTTTTAATTAGTTTTAATTTTTTTTTTAATATAAATAGAATGTACATGTCTTCTTTGTTGTTGTTGTTGTAGATTAGAATCTTTTCCAAAAAGATCAGTAACTTAACGTCTCCAGGACACAAAACAAAAGCACTGAGTGGCAAAGTCAAACTACACTGAGATACCTAGATCTTTATGAAGGATTAGTTTATGGGCTGCTATCAAACATAACATTCTGGATCTAACGTTCAGCTCAGGACAACCATACATTTCGGACTGAAAAACCCTAGGAAAGCATACCACAAAGTTCACTGAAGCCAAGCCTGGTTCTTTATTGTTTCCTAAGTATCTTCTCCTGAACAATGCTGGAGAAAGAGTGCTGGGCTAGAAAAGCTTTTATTACCCAACTCAGAATAGAAATTATTAAGACACAATCTCTTCCACATCACCACTTTACATCAGCAAAACTCAAATCCGAAGCCATTTCTCCTGGATCTCTGTGTTACACATTGTTAATAGATAGCCTTGGCATCCTTCAAAAGAGAAAAAGGGAGGGGGAGAAGGGGGAAGAAGAACTAACAACAAAAAATTACACAGGCAATGAGCAGAGGGTCACCGTATCTTTTTCGTTGTGTGGTGATGTGTTTGAGAAGTAAACACAGTGCAACGCTTAGAAATGTGGTCCTCCTCCACACTCCTCAGATGTGTAGTGCTTAGAAATTTAAAGATGCAGCACCTCAGAAACAAAGGTGTCATGTTTTCAAACTACACACACACCCTACACATTTTGATGTCTCTTCTTTTTTATGATCTTGGCTTGTATATCTGGAAGAGGTCAGAGTCTCCCCAGGGAGACCAGCCTCACAGTTTGAAAATGCCATTTTCTATATCTTCTCGTCTTGTCTTCTTCTTGACTTTAAAACAGGGAATCTGCTAACAGATGTTCTTAATCAAAGCTGTCTCCTGATTACTGCAGGGGTCATTCTAATTATGAAAGGTTTTTTACATTTCTAGTGAACACTCGGGGTGTGTATAGTATATGTTCTTGGAAACGAGCAGGTTATTGTCTATTTTTGACAACGAACAAACAAGGGTAAAATGAACAAAAAAGTACAGTGGGGGAGGAAAATCTTTCAAATAGTGGATGAGAGAATCGAAAGTGATGAGTATACTACACAAAAGACATGAAAATGCATTGTTCACTTAAAAATAAAGTCAGAAATGTTGGTTGTCAATAAAAAGTTGAGAATTTCTTCTGTCCTATGAAAGCTTTTTCCAATAAGGTCAAAGATTATTTTTTAGCAACAGATTATTTTTAAAGCCGAAGTGCAACCTTCCGATATCTCTCTGTTAATAAATTTTCTTACAAACACTAGAGTTGACTTCACTAGGATAATATATCATTCACCTAGCACTGCTTGTCATAAAGTGCACTTTGCTTTTCTTTTACTACCTGAAATAGATTTCCCTAAGAAAAGAGACTGGTGAGAAGTGCTGTGGTAATTATTTGATTTTTCACTAATCTTTTTATCTTCAGGGTGGTGTATGTGTGTGCAAAAGCAAGTAGGTTTTAAAAGCTTATTCACAATGCAAGCAGCAAGAAATCTGCAGCAGTTACACTTAAAATAAAAAAGCACGCAGACAGAAAGTTGGCTAGTACTATATCTTATAACCACCATAATACTGTAATCTAGAAGCAAAGGATGTGACTCATTTAATCTCAGTTTTGCCACTAAAGAGGCAGTCACCTACTCTACATTATTCTTCAAGTCTCTCTACAGTCAGGAGAGAGACACGATTGACTCTAGAGAGTAATTCAATCCATCCTCAGAAAAATGCTTCTCTGAGTGTACCTCTGGCACTACCTCAACAGATATCAAATACCAGTCCCAGTCTCTGAAGTTCACAATATCAACCACAGCCCCTGACCACTCATATTCTTCATGCATGTGGATGATAAGGCTTGTCCTCGTCTTCATTTTAAGCTTTTAATTTATTTTCTACAAGGCTGTTTTATTTCCAGTGGAGTTTAGAAGGCCAAGAGAATGTAATATCTGGCGCCTAAACCCAATAGAATGTTTTTCCCTTCACAGCTCTCAGCAGCAGGAAATGTTATCTCTCAGAATGGGTTAAGTTACAGTAGGAGATAATGAACAGATACACTTTTTCCATCACAGAAGTCAAAGTTCCAAAACTGCTCGCAGCACTCCAGCAGGCACCAGCTAGAGGTTCCCAGCAATGACACAACAGAAAACAAGAAAGCACTGAACAATATCAGCATCACTTTCATGCTCCTTTTTTGTTTCTTTCCTATCTCCAGTCTTCCTCTGCAAACAGCAACAACAAAAGGAGCTATACAGCAAAAGATACAGAAAAAGCTGCAGCAGGTGGTACTCAGCCACCTGTGCCAGCCTAAACCATCTGCCACATCACTGGAAGGAAGAGAGCTGCATATCAGCTCAGACACAGACCAAAGAAAATGCAGGAGCTCTGGCTTAAATACTGGAGGACAGGGACTGATTCTTCTCTGCGCCAAGTCTCTACACCATTCTGGCTGTGCATCAACCCCTGTCTGACGACCCTTTTTGCCTGCTCTAATAATGATCCAGGAGCAGTTCAAAATGGGATTAATATAAATTAGTCTTCAAGCCTGAAGTGGAAGTAGATTATTATTATTAGAATGAGTTCCTTGATTAATGATCAGCCAGTGCCTCATGCCTTATAATTACAGGAAGAAATCCTTGCTTCCTTTATAAAACAGCAATATCCCTTTCCTTCTTTAAATTTGTACTGGGGACAAAATGCACATCAGTGATGATGGGAACAGTATACAGATAACATAAAAGATGCATTCCATGTTCCTAGAAGATTAATGTCTTTCTGAACCTAATCTTACCGCTTTCCAAGGCAATGTTATGAACTCCACATTGTACAAGATCAATAGCCTTTTCTTTACTCTGGGAATGTACAATAAAAAACTGAGACAGATACAGAAGTTAATCCATAACGTAGAAGACAACCAGGCAACAATAACAACCCTAATGAAATCAGTGCCTATTTGCTTGTCCGCTCCTCCCCCTGTTTATGCTAATTCATTTACCTTGAAAGAGAAACATACAGGAAGGAGAATATTCATGACAGATCATCTTTGCCAAGAGACACAGGTATGATTTTCACTTTTGTGACAAACAGCAGCATTACTTCTTAACTGCTGCTTTCCAGGGTCAGCGTACACTCCAGAAATTAAGAAGATAAGCTCACCTGGGTGGAGTGAATGCCAAGGAGTGCCACAAGACCTTGTTTATGCACAATTAGATGGCCCAAGATGAATGAATCAACTAAATGGATGGTTGGCAAATTAAGAAACACAGTAAGACTCACACTGGACTGGAAAACACAAGCACAGTCTTATATCCATAATTTTCACAAAATTTTGGCTGAAAACTTTCTAAGATAATTTCCCTATCCTACGCTTAAGTTCTTCAACATCAACCTGTTTCCTCTAGAAACAGGTCTGCAGTCCCAGACAGGATCTGGTATATCACTAGACCCCAGTTCAGGACCCTTTCTGAAGAATTTCTTGTGTATGTGCATGGGAAAAAAGGATTCTTTCACACTAGTTAATACATCTTTAAGTCTCTGATTACTGGAGACACTTTGTGAAACTCTGAAGTCCTGAATATAGAGAATGAATTAAAGAAAAATAGACTTTTGTTTCTTAATCTGAGTTATTATATCAGGTTAATTCATGAAGACATTAGTCTCACCTTCATTCAGATGAGTCTGAGACTTCAAACTGGTAGGTCTAAATTTTTACCCTTTCTGAAAATCACTGGTTTGTGAGGTTAGTTTGATTATTGACTTATTTAAATCAACATGTGACACAATCTGTTTTTCATCATCTGTGAATTCATGTGATTTCCCACATGTGGGCTTAAAGATTCAGGTTCCCCTTCTTGTTCCAGCAATGATACATCTTCCCATCGTATCTGGTATTGCTCAGAGTCACAGACCGTGCAGGATTAATTCTCATGAAAGGTAAGTGTAGATGTTCCTTCACACCCTGAACACTGATGGATCACTTGCACTGCCCCATTCACTGACTGCAGAATATTTTGTATGCACTTGCTATTCTGTTATTCACATGATACTTTGCATCATTGCTGGCTTTTGAAGTAAGACTGAACCACATTAGCCTGGTAGAAAAAAAAATAAGATAAATAAATAAGGGGAGAAAGACAAATGAGAACAACTTAAAGCAAAATAACTCAGGATTTCAAGGAATAACATCACACAGTGACCCTTCTTTCTCACTTGGGAATTACCAAATAACCTGCACTGGCACTCCAACCCTCCCTGCAGAAGTAGCTTCTCTGCAGTGATGTTCCAAATGTTCCCACTCTAACTGCCCTCCTGCCTTCAGGTGATAATGTGTTTGCCAGATTGCTGCAACTATGCTTTTGTTAACGTTATTAATCTTGTTCTTCCAAAGATGGTCTGTCATAAGCAGTTATGAAAATATGCAGTCCATCATCTTGGAGATAATATCCACTTTTCATTCACCCCACAATATGGATGAAATCACCATATCAATTCTCCAAAGTGCCAGTAAAAAATGCCTCTGCGCTACACTTCCTAACTCAGAGAACTTTTTCTTCCATCTTAACGCTAATGGTTTCTCTCTTAGGGATAAACACCTTTGTAATTTTCTCCTAAATGCAGGCACTGAAGCAATCTTCACTGTTAACTACCTCTAAACCTGCCAACTGCATTTGGTTTATAGTGCGCTACATAATACTTCCCCCCCCATCCCATTGACATGCAAGAAAGAATAAAGCCGATTTTCATCTTTTATCACAAATGTATCATAAAAGGTAAAGGGAAAGAATTAATAGTTTGGTAATTACATTTTAGTAAACAGCAGTGTAAAAAAATAAAGACAACGACCCACTAGCGAAGAGGTAATGATTGCAACTGCAAGTGAGGGCTCAACAGGGATTCAGACAAACCCTTGTCGGCTTACATGGGCATGACAGACTTGCTATCCTACCCAGTGAGGCTTGTGTAGCCTTGCAGAAGTGAAGCAGTAGGCTGTGAAGTCAGACACGCATTGTTCTGATAGATGACTGCAAATGCTATTCTGGCTTGCATATTCTCTCACGATGGCTTCCATAACAAGCATGCTTACCTTAAAAATTCCATAATGTAGGTACTTCTCTCCTCTCCCCTGTGCCCTACTCATCACCAGAGATATAATTTGAGCTAAGAATCTGAAAAGGGGGAGAAGGGGGAGAAGCAAACAATCTGAAGAGTAGCTATTTTGTACTTTCATAGTATTTAATCAATTGTGCCCTCATTTCTGCCACTGAAATTTAGCTCACTGTTTATCTGAGGGATATGCTCCTTGGGGACTGCATAAATTATCACCAATATGAATGCAAAATAGCTATGCTATAGCTGCACTGATTTTGTATTTCTTAGAATATCAAAACCTGTGACATAGAAAGACAGTTGTTATGTCCCTGTGACTTTCAGCATTAAGGACATCTCACCATTCTGTTTTCTTTGCATTTGCACAAATGTTTCTGAAACCATTCTGAAAATGTTAAGGGATATGGCTAGGTAAGATTATGTGCACAGTGATGGTCACTGGAGTGGCATCTGTATACACAGTCCTACAACGCTGGTCCTAGTGACCTTCTGAGGATGTGTGGGAACAGAAAGAGCAAGAACCTGTGTCACTTCCACTGTGAGCAGCTCACAGAATGTCTCCAAGGTACCTTCACAAACAATGCAGCCATCCCACGCTAAGGGATAACCACTGGGACCAATTCTTCTCTAACATTTCAAACAGATGTCTAACTTTTTAAGCAGCTGACCATCACTTCGTACCTTTGATATACAGTGAAGATTTAATCCAGATGCATTTACTACATTCTCCAGGCTTTCAAGAAAATCAGGAATAGCTTGACTGAAGCTAACTGACTTCTGGTGGGGTAAATGACACCCATTTTCAGATACACAGCCTTTGTGTCTGCCCATAAAACAGGGGAATAGTTTTCATTTCTTTAGAAAAAAGTTGTGAGGACAGAGAGAACTCTGAAACTTAGGTCATAAGGTTTAATTTAACGTTTAGATCAATAGATCCTGAAATACGCTGAGTAGTTTCTGAGATATGCCAAGACTGTCCAACACAAGGACACAACTAATCTACAATTCTGAAAGTTAGTGGAGTGTAGCTTCTTCAGCTTGCTTCA
Source organism: Myiopsitta monachus (assembly GCA_017639245.1). NCBI lineage: Eukaryota > Metazoa > Chordata > Aves > Psittaciformes > Psittacidae > Myiopsitta > Myiopsitta monachus. The sequence goes on along the minus strand of CM029941.1, from coordinate 4,750,520 downwards.
CAGCGTTAGTCAGTTACATCCATGCAAGCTATACAACCTTTCCCCTATGGAAGTTAGGAAAGTGTATACCTGAAATATATTCAGTTTTAAAAAAGAAAACAGAAAACGTTCCGTATTTTCAGTAATTATTTTCTTGAATTTCTACTTTGCTTTTTATTTCCTTTTTTAAAAATCTGGACAAATGAAATAATATTCCTCAGATTATAAAGAAGTGATGACAATGAATGGAAGTAAAATTTACTGATGTTTACTTTTTCTATTCTGTTTTGGCCTTTTTTGATGGAGGGAGATGGCACTTCTTGGGGGAGAACTACGGAACTTCAGGTGTGAAAGATGTCTTATGCTTTTAGGCTTTGCCATACCCTCTTGACAGTGTGAAATGAAAATAACATTAGAATACATCTCCAAGATGAAAATCTCATGCAGTTTTGTAATTGAAAGGTTTGAGAGATCCAGATAAGACCATGTAACTTTTTACAGCTTTGTTTTTGCCTGCAGACACCACCATTCAATATACTGGTAGAGTATCCAACACCTACAGAATAGCTGGCATGGTTCAGCAGTAGCAGTCATTATTCTCCTTCTTGGTAGCTGGTACAGTGCTGTGGTTTTGACTTTCGGCCTGGGAACAGCGCTGATAACACCAGTGTTTTCAGTTACTGCTTGGTAATGTTTTGTTCTGACCAAGGGCTTTCTGAGTCTCATGCTCTGCCAGGGAGGAGGGGAAGCCGGGAGGAAGCAGAGACAGGACACCTGAACCAAACTGACCAAAGAGGTATTCCATACCACAGCACGTCATGACCAGGATGTAAAAATTGGGGGCAGTTACCAGGAAGAGGGGGGAGCACTGCTGGGTCAGACTTGGTATCGGGTGGTGAACGGTTGTATTCTCTTTCCTTGTATTTTCCCTTGTCATTATACTTATTGGTGGTAGCAGTAGTGGTTTATGTTATACCTTAGTCACTGGACTGTTCTTATCTCAACCTGTGTGAGTTGCATTCTTTCGATTCTCCTCCCCATCCCTCCAGGAGCGGGGGAAGGAAGAGGGGGGAGTGAGTGATCAAACTGTGTGAGTGGTTTAAACCACGACAGAAAGCAAGTAAGTTTGAAAATGATGGTTCTTTGGGATAACCCACTTTTTCTGAGAAAGTGAGTTTTGCTGCGCAAAAGACCCTTCTCTTGGTCACTTGTTATTGTCAGGTCAAATGGCAGCAGGAGATGCTTTTACACGTGCTTGTTTTCCTAGCACGCAAGCCAAGTTTTCAGCCCTGAAAATACCTTTTGGATGTGAATTTTGTGAAAATGGATACAGGTAGAAAACACTTTTCTGCCCATTGGTCCCTGGTCTGTGTGCAGCTGCTTGGTAACAAGTAGCTTACGATACCAAACCTCTGTAGAATGGAATTCCAGGTGAGATTATCTAGGACAGTTGCATATGTATAAAGAAATCAGGACACACTTAGAACATATCTGATGTCTGCTGGAAGTAACTTCAAAGGGCTTAAGTGCCATTCAGTACTGGAAAGAAGTGCACAATTCAGTTTGTAATGTAAGAAGAAAAAGCAAAATTACATAATCACAGTCTTCTGGAGGACTGGGATGCAGTTTTATCACATAGCATATTTTATATAGGTGTTTTCCATACAGTGCCTATCAGAACAAGGGAAAAAAAGAAAAAAAAAAACCAAAAAACAAAAAAACCAACTAAACCCAAAAACATAATCCAAGGAATACTGCCAGGAAAGATTTGGAAAAAAAAAAAGGAATTTTGCTACATTATCAGAATTCATAGCAAGGTATTTTCTTCTTTTAAATGTTCTCATTTGATTTCAAAACATCATAAATCATTCAGCAGTATCACTGTATATTTATTTTTGGGAGTCATTAAAGAAAGACAAAGAACAGCAAAAAAGAAAGCATTTCAAGATAAAAAAAAGGACTTATTGAAAAAGAACAGACAACAGCAGAAAGTTTTCCTCCACTTGCAGTATGGAACCACTAATGTTGACTTTACTAAGCAGAATGGTGGCGAGGGGCAGGAAATCAGTGACGCTATACTCAATAAACTCTGACGTCCATCCTGAATGTCTGCTCCCTGCAACATCTTATTGTACTTGTTTGTCAGAAAGATAAGAGCAGACCTAGAAATACAAAATGATTCATCCTTTATTGTACCATGATTTACTCGTTCACAGGGACATGAAAATAAGTTGGGAATTTTAGTTGCTAGCTGCCTGTTCTTGCTAAACTAATATAAACTTTTTTGCCAGTATGTGCCTAAACCTTTCCCCACTGAAGCCAAAGAATATTTTGCCTATAATACGAAGGAAATTTGAGGCAAGTCTGCAATTTCATCTATGATTCACTGGAACATTTTTATTCACTGGAACATTTTTTTCACTCATTATCTGTGCCAAATAAATGTTTCTTCAAATTCTGTCCATTCCCAAATAAAATGACTTGGCCATGGGAGAGATTTTAGTTCTTCCTATAAAGTGCAGAACAGGCTGTCTGGAGAACCCATCAAATTTTCAGTGCTATGGTTTGACTCTGTCATCACCAGCCTGTGAAACAACAACATATGAAGAAAATTAAATTAATGGTCTTCACCCAATATAGTGTGTTAACGGCTGCTATTTAGTTCATTACCACTATGCTTTAGAAATAAAGAGGATTTCATTTACTGACTACAGCACCTAGCAGAGAGTGCACTAAAATTATTTTCCCCTTAAAAGAACATGCTGTAAAGGCCCATTAAAATATAATAACTGACAAAAAGGCATTTTAAATTTCCTTGAGATAAGCTGCAGTAGTGTAGTTTGAAATTCCACTTCCATTGATTCAGGATTAGAGCACCATGTCTAGATAATAAGCAGAAGGATCTCAGTTAACAGCCTGAGTGAGTCATTGGACTATAGTGTTTACTCTGAGAATGTGTGTTTATCTCAAGGGCTCTTGGAACAAATATGGTTTCTCTTCAAAGCCTGAAGCAGGGGGCAAAAATCACAGTCCTGGAGGTTGGCAGGATAAACATGCCCTGTGATTTGCTAGCAATCTGAGAGACGGATTTCACTACAGAGCACACCTGTCAGGTTGAAAAGTGTGTGTGTGGAAATGAATTCATGTGCATACATCTCCAGACAAAGGAAAATCTCTCTGAAATTGCTTGCCATCACATTTAAGGCCAATTCTTCAAGTCTCCAAGTCACACCTGAGAAATATACTGGTGCACTAAGTTTATCATAAAAAGCTCAAGTTTTAACAAGCAAAAATGGATGCAAAAATCTTGAAATGTACTGTCTCACTGACAGGCAGAGAAATCCATTTTCTGGCATATTTCTCTCCTTGCCTGAAAACAATTTAGCCTTTTCTACATAGAGTCATCTCCAATTTGCTTTTTAAGTGAAGGGAACTCTGATGCTCTTTTAACATTCAGCATGAGGTCTAAACAAGGAAGTTGGGTAACGTGTCATCAGGAGGAAAACTCTGGCAAGAATAAAGCCTCCTGTGTCAGCCAACAGTTTGTAGATACAGCAGGAGAGATAACCACTGTGCATGTTCCACAAGGATGAACTCAAACTGGGCTCCAGAAGTAGCAACTAATTCTTAAGTCAGAAAAGAGAGTGAAAAATCACAAATGAGTGAGCAGAAGGTTTCTGTATCCCTGGAGGAGGCTTTTTGTGCATGGTTGGAGCACTTGGGGGTTGTCACTCAGAATAATTGTGTAGGGAACTGAACACAGAATAAAGGCCTGCATGTCCTTTCATTTGCACCCACAAGTTTTGTGAAAATCAGAAGAGTTTACAACAGTTTAAATCAAATACATGCAAAAGCAGATGAGGTTTATGACACACCGGTTAAGGAAAGGGAAATCCCAGAACTGCTTTCATCACAACACCTGTACCAACCTTAAGAGATAGAGAGAGGCGCATGGGTGAATTTCATGGGAGAGTTACTCAAAGTGCCCCATGAGCATCATTGAACAAGGAAGCTCAAGCTCTCTTAATAATTTGCATTTGCATATTTCCATTAAGGTTTCATTATTTACTCCAAATGCAAAATTATAGCTAGCCTATAGGGTTAAAAGCTGACTAAATAAAATTCAGCATGAAGCTCAATCTGACATTTATTCTCTATTTGTATTTGCTGTTTAGAATCACAGAATCATAGAATGGTTTGGATTAGAAAGGACCTTAAGATCATCCAGTTCCAACCCCCCTGCCATGACCAAGAACACCTTCCACTAGACCACATTGCTCAAAGTCCCGTCCAACCTGGCCTTGAACACTGCCAGGGATGGGGCAGCCACAGCTTCTCTGGGCACCTGTGCCGGTGCCTCAGCAGTCTCACAAGGAAGAATTTCTCCCTTATATCCAACCTAAATCTACCTTGTCTAACTTTGAACCCATCGCCCCTTATCCAATGTATTTTGGTTTTCTTTTAATTGAAATGTAGATGCAAAAATAAAACTTTTAAGAAAAGAACTTTTAGTTAAAGAGTAGCCAAAGGTATATCATTGATAGCTTCTTCTAACAGCAAATGCAAGGCTAAGGATACAGGGAGTATTTTAGATGCAGTTGTGCCATTGAAAGAGAAAACCAGCATCAATTTTTTATCATTTTCTTGCTGTACACCACATTTTCCAGATTAACGATAGGAGCTGCCCAAGTAAGAGCTATTAATGACAGTTCCGCTACAAGCAGCTACACCAGCAATACCTTCTCCTAAAACTCTCTGAGGCAAATGTAACCTTATCCTGTCTGAAGTTGATTGTGGTGAGCAAAGACAGTCCACCCTGCTGGCAGGTGGTAAAAATCAGGGGTAGTGAGTTCAGTGAAGCGTAACTCCTTACGCCAGCCCTACACACATTACGAATGTGCCTCGTGTTGTATCTTCTGTGGGAAAACATCATCGAAAGAGCACTAGAGGAGAAACGATGATGTAGAAGATACGTATCCAGAGCACATAAAACATCAGTCTGCTTCCTGACAGGAGCAATCTGTTGTATTTACTAGTGGCTACATATATACATGTAAAGAGGAAGATCAATAACTAGATGAGCAATATTACCAGTTTATTCATGTTTTTGGTTTTCACTTTGTTTGAACGCTTTTTAACTTCAGAAAGTTGAGAACCAGAAATATATTTATGAAGAAAAACCTATGTTTTTGGTGCCCCAAACTGTATCTATGAGTTAAAATGGAAAAGATTTTTATTCAGTTTCAGGTATGAAATGAGATGTGGATTTTTAACTCTGGGCTTGACAGTAATGATATATATTAATTATTACTGAATCACAGCATTTGGCCAAAGTCGAAGTGTTCAATCAATGCATAGGTACAGCAAGGAACGCAGAAGCATATTTGGTGTAATATATTCTCTGGAACAATAAAATACATTAACTTTAGTCTGTTTCTCTATTGACATCCTTTGTTTCCCAAATAGTGAAAAAAAAATACAGTTTTAGCACCTTGATCTTCTGAAGTGATTAAAGACATTATTCAAAGTTGATGGTGAAGTATTTATGACTGTGAGGCCACTCAGAGAGAAACAAGATTTCTACTACATGATTTAGAAGCTGTAACACCATCTCTGCTTAGACATGAAATTCAGTGTGGCACCATCAGAGCACACCATCATCAGCATGACCTGGCGCTTTCAATCTTTATCCTCAGTCACCAAAGGCACTGCAGGATTTCAGTCTGAACTTCATTGAGAGTACACTCAAACCTTCTGTGAGGATGGAGGCTGTTTTAGCTGTTGATTTCAGTGGGAGCTGAGTTAGGTCTTGATTTACTCTGGAGCTGTGGAGTACAGCTAGAATCACAGAATCATAGAACTGTTTAGGTTGGAAAAGACCTTTAAGTTCATCTAGTTCCAATCTCCTGCTATGGGCAGGGATACCTTGCATTAGACCAGGCTGCTTCAAGCCACATCCAGCCTGGCCTTGAACACTGCCAGGGATGGGGCAGCCACAGCTTCTCTGGGCAACCTGTGTCAGTGCCTCAGCACCCTCACAGGGAAGAAATTTCTTCCTTATATTCAACCAACATCTACCCTGTTTAACTTTGAACCCATTGCCCCTTACCCAATGTACTTCTGGCTTTGTTTTAATTGAAATGTAAATGCAAAAATAAAACTTTCAGTTTAAGAAAAGAGCTCTTAGTTAAAAAATAGCGAAAGACATATTGATCAATGAGTCCAGCCATTAATCCAGCACTACCAAGTCCACCACTAAACCATCACTGAGATTTTGTTCTATTCTTTTTGCATGATCAAAAAAAAAAAAAAAAAAGTTTTGTGGGGATTTTTTTCCAAAAAAGTGAACATTGTTGACAAAAGATGAGCTTTCTTTAATTTGGGAAACTTATTTTTAGCTACTTAGAAGTTCGGTACATAGTAAAATTTTTTCCTCTTCTTGAATGAAAAAAAAGAAAATCTTTCAAAGAGATTGAATTTTTTTTTTTTTATTTTCATTTTTAAAAAGCAGTAACAGGAAATAAAACCTCATTTAAAAATATTTGTTCTATTAAAAAAGAAAAAAAAGGGGGGGTTGGTTTTGGTAGGGGTTAGGAGGAGAAATACATTTTCAATACCTGATTCGACCTTTCATTTATCAACAACATAAACCTTAATCTTTCTAATAACAAAAACAATGCAAAAAAAAAAAAAAAGGCAAAAAAAAAAGTAAGATATATTATTATTCTTGGTTTCTTACATCACGTTAAAAGAAATCCTGTATAGCATTTTGCTCCTCTTTCCATTAGCAAAAATATGGACACATAAACTCTGATTCATCATTTATTTTTTGCTCTGGGTAAGAAAGTATTTTACTTTATAGCATAAATCTAAAAAATAGGACTAAAGTAAATTTAAAGTCAATTAAATTCACAGCTTTGGAGACATGCCTTGAAATTCAGCTTAAATTCCCTGGGGAATCAAATGCTTTGACAGGAGACTCAGCAGCAAGCCACTGGTTAACTGCTGAGACTGTACAGTTTTGGGTCAAGGAAGAATAATTCAGGGCATCTTTTGATTCCTAAAACTAGGCTGAGTTCTCTTTGAAATTGGCCTATATTTCATTCCCATGTAAAACTCACACCACAATCCCGCTGAACTACATTACACTTATACAACCTTATGCCGTTTTAATTCCTAGCAGCAGACTTGCATATCCCACCATTTGCAATGCCCAGCTAAGGTGCATTTAGATGTTTGGGGAATTTGAGATCAAAGTTTCCAGGCTTATACTTCCTAGATCCTTTTGTTTGTTTGTATTAGGGATTTACTGTCCTTGCTGATTGACTCAGTACAAGGTGCACACGCATTATGGAAACTCAGGAAGTTATCAAAGCCCTCAAACAGAACCTGACTCATGCCTCAGGAAAAGACCAACCAGCTGCAACTTTTGATTAAACAATAAATATGCTTTGAGATGGAAGGGGAATGAACTGAGCCAGGTTCTTGCATTTAAACTCCTCCTGTTGCCTTGCTGGATGTGAAACTTAATTCTCTGACAGATGCTCACGCATGCATAAACATATTACATGCACACTGTGTTACACTTTCAGCATTAAGATCTTTCTATATGGGTGAGCATTTGATGCTTAAATATAATGTGGGGATGAGAAGAATGGTAACAAAATACTTGAACTACAAGTAGAACAGAAGATTTCTGTAATATATATATAAAAACAGGAATGATGAACACGTAAGACAAACCAACAACAGTATTTATTCATTCCATGACTGTGACAGATCTTTCTGCATACAGAGGAAAAAAACCCAAACAGCTTTTTATCTTCTACTTAATTACATTCCTCTGTCTCTTCTGGTCAGATTTTTAAGTTATAGTATACCACTGAAGCACTCCTTTAATCTTCTCCTTTGTTAACTCCTCAGTGTTATTCTGCCACTGCTCCCTTTATGTTTAAATAGCAAAGATTGTTTCTAGCTTTGTGACCCATACACCTGAGGTTAAACTCTTTGGTTTAATCTCTGATTGAACGATTCACATTGGGAAACTACTCACCTGTCCAGCAGTATCCAGAATGTCCAAATAGGCTGGTTCATCATCAATTCGGACTTGAGTTTTATAAGCATCCTCTGAAAAACACAGTTCAGCATGGCTTAAGCACAGGAGTGGCTCAGAGAATGGAAAATGACATAGTTTTGCTCGTTTAGAGTAGGCTTTTCAAAAGGCCTCCAGTCTGACATAACTTTGCTTTCTTTCAAGTTAAAAAGACACGTTTCGAAATCACTGCAAAGTATTAGCAAAAGGGAAGGATCTAGTCTTCTCTATTACACTACCTCAAAAACTTAAAGTAAATACGCTACTCTTTAAAAGGATAGCAGACCATAGCTGTTGTTTAACTCACAACAATGCAGAGGTGGTGTGTTGGTGCTACGCAGCAGAATGGTTTTTACTTGCCACAGTGACACTTCCTCACTAGATATCCTATAGTTTTTCTAGCAAATAGTTGCAAGCTGAAGATTGACTAAATTACTGGGATAGTGTCCCTGTGGCTGAAGTGGGCTTCTGGCTCGGATATGTCAGAGCAATTAATTAGACCTCCGTATATCTCTGGAGAGGATGAAAATGGATTCTTATAATTAATTCTGTAATCAGTGTCCTCACGTTCATCATGGCTTGGAGTGGAGAAAGAAAAACCTGGGCTTCATGGACTGTTTCCTTAGCTCATGATTTTGCCAACCTAAATTTGGAAGATAAAAACCAAATAGGTGAAGTACTATTTGCATAAATTATTTTCCTCACATTTCAACTTCATTCCTCTTTCAATACTCGTTCATTCTTTCTAAAATTAAACAGAGCTTAGATACCAGGCCATGAAACAGTCTTTGAAATTGTCTGTGTTGTTTAATTAAACTATGATGCACAGTGGCCTAAATGGTTTTCATGACTGATAACATGCTTTGGCTGTGCATTTAGGTATGAAGACAAGAGAAAAGCATTTAATGCATCTGAGAAGTGTCATTTATCATACAATGGTTTCGGTTGGAAGGGACCTTAAATCTCATCCAGTTCCAACCACCTGCCACGCACAGAGGCACCTTTCACTAGACCAGGTTGTTCAAATTATCATAGCCATATGGTTGTCCCTGTCCAAAGACTCAATCCTGCTAGCCCTGGCTGCCAAAGACCCTCAGGACTAGGCTTTCAATGATTACTGAGATAGTACTGGGATTATAGCACGAGTTTATATTGCAGGTAGCTGGAATTCTCAGGATATTCCAATTTCTGTGATAATACATATATATGACATCCTATGACACTTCATAATAGCATGTAAAAACCTGCCTTCTGCCAATACAAATGAAAATCTAAAGCATGTGGACGTGAAGGATTTTAGATGGTGTTAACTCAGCCCACTCCTACAGAGTCAGTGGCAAACTGTCTTTAATGACATAATCACATACAGTAATTTCCATGAGTCCTGCTTCTTTTAGGCCTCAGTTCAGCAAATTACTTAGGCACATGGCTTGTTTTAAACAAATACCTAATCCCATTGATATTAGGATGACCCAGAGGCTTAATTAATTGCATGATACATTGCCTTGCTAAGAAAGCCAGCACACTCCAACTAACATGTTTCTGCCAACAGACCTCTTTCTAGGGATTGCTGAACAAGAAACTCAGCTCCAAAGAGAGATCGTACAGAGTGAATTAGGCTAGTTACAGTTTAAATAATCTATTATGGCAGAACAATAACGTGTAGCAGAATTTTTTCAACTTTTATTTTTTATCTTTTTCTTAACTAAAAATGAAAAGATATGAAAATATGTAAATTAAACATGCTATTTCCAACATATAAATTCTGTTAAAAATATGAAGTATTATTAATATATTTGCATGCAGGGGGGTGCCCCTTTGCATTACATTCATGCAGATATATTAATATTTGACCTGCATAAATTTAGCCTGCACTCTTGGCTTTGCATCTGGATTCCTAAAGCCAGCATACCATGGTCCTGTTTTTCTCTTCACTTAGACTAATGTGAGTTTTAAGGCAGTAGCTTTAAAACAGTTAATGCAGAGACACATTTGCGTACTTGAATTCAACTTGGATAAAAATGAAGTTGAAACCTAGATAAATCCTACCCTGTTTGTTAAAAAACATTAGGTTTTCAGAATTAGTTATAACTAAAAGACCTACTGGCCTCTGAGTGTGTCACAGCCTTCAGTAAGCAAATGCAAAATATTTACATGTAATACCCTGCTGAGCTACTCCAGGTGAACTCCAATATCCTGTCCCTGTAATCAGTTAAAATTTCAACTGTTGACAGCTATGTTTATAATCCTTGTACTTTTTAAAGATAACACTGAACATGCAAATTCATTCTGTTTAATTCTTTTATTTTTTTTTTCTCAAACTACTGACCTTAAAACACTTCACAGAGATGTGCCAGAATCACTGAGCCACTTTCATTCTTAATATATGCTAAAATCTTCTGTTGGTGGTATTTAAACATACCCTGTGAGCACTGACCAAGAACATGAATCTAAATGGTTTTCTAGGCAATTGTATTTGCAGGATTTGCCTTTGCCCCGAGAAATGTAGACATGAAACAGGAAGGAGGTATGACTTGTCTTTTTAATAAAGCAAGCATAGGGCAGATTATTCAGAAAAGCTTAAAAATATCCTTACTTGAGGTGTGATAAGAGATACGTGGGGCACTCTCAACACATATCTGAATGGAAAATAAATGGGAGACTTAATGCCTGCTTTTCTTAGGACATTTATTTTAGAGGAAGAGCTGAAGGCCACACTTACCAAGGGAATTGCTGTCTTGAGCTGATGCCCTCACACCAGAGATGAGAGCATAGCATCCACTTATAACCTTATAACCTATCATATTCTTAATGTTCAAACACAATGTTCAAACATAATGTTCAAACAGTCCTTTGAGAGGCACACTCTTCCACTTACCCTTTATACCTACTGATCTCCTGGGCTACCAGGGCAGTGAATTCTTCCAGCACAGGAGGTGCATAAAGTGAAAACCATATTTCCCATCTCATGTCATTTGGACCAAGAAGAAAAACTAAGACTGGAGAAGCCGTATCACTTAATTCTGGCCTATAATAACACTTTTAAGCTGTGATTTCATCTCAGGAAGTAATTGGAAATAGAGCTGAGTGAGGGATTACATAGATAAATATCTTCATTTTACGTAGTAGGGCTACGAGGTAGAGGCATTAACCTGGAAAGAAATAACCTCCTACAAGTCAAGAGTTGGATGTGTCTTATGTTAGACCCAAGTTAACTTTTTTTTTTTAATTAGTAGCTATGATGCTAAGCAGAAACCCTTATGTCTCTGCAGGCTTCCTGAAGAATTTCAGAAGGCACTACTGTGTAGCTAGTCTCTTTAGTCCAGGCAACGTAATACACATTATCATCACATAAAGGAAACAGAAACCCTGAGATTTGAGAGGAACATGCTGTTTATATGTGGACTGAGAAGAGCAGAAGTGAAGAAGTTCCATGGAAATAGCATGTGAGTATATATAAAACAAAGCTGGAAATTCTTCATCAGGAGCACTAGCAAACTCACTGCCTAATCTCTTTTCTTTGAAAATTATTCACATTATTACAAATGCTGTCTGGTACACTTACTATTCACCATGTTTCGGTATATTACATTTTATTTCACCTCATTCACTTGCAGCACTAACGTAATAGTCCCTTCAAAGTTGACTGGGAGCTGCTAAACCACGTGCTCTGGACTTCACATCCAACAGCCCTAAGGAGTGGTATTTATTAAAAGACCAAACGCCAGCCACTTTTTCAGTAAAGCATTAAGGTAACATACAAAAAAGAGACAAAAACAATAGTCAGACACCAGACAATAAAGTAGATAATAACTGTATTTCTTATTTTAAGATCAGTATTAGCCTTCTTCTATGAAGTTAACTGCAAAGTCCCAGGTTTTGATTTAGGTAAAATGCGACAGAAAAAAAGGGTATTACAAGAAAAAAACTGTGCATGAAGTTTGATACTGCTTTGAGATAAAACCATGATTCAAACAGAAACTGAAAGAATGAGAATTTTGTAGGGCACCAAATTAAAAAATTAACTAAAAACTCTTCATCCTTATAATCTGTATAATACATGAGTATATGAGTATATGAACTGGATAGATAAAATATCTGGTAAACTTATTTTTTTAAGGAGAATTATTATCTTTTTTACTTCCATATAGAATATAAACTTCTTTAAGAATTTTTTGATAAACATTAAAAAAAAAAATGAAAATAGATAAAAATGAAAATAGATAAAAATTGCAGCTTAAAAATAATATACCACTTTGCCTGAATCATTACTGAATGTTTACTGTTTTCCAGGTTGGGAAAAAAAAAAAAAAGAAAAAAATAGAGCTTGAGCTGTTTCTTGAACACCACCTATTCTGTTTTATTCTTAATTCTTTTCTCCTTTACTGAATATCTCATCTAAACCAGGAAAACATATTTTCTCAAAAGATATTTTTAACATCTTTTTCTTAACTGTTTGATTGTCCTTTGCAGTATAATGAAAGAAAAAATATATTCTTCAGCTTTTTGTTTTTCTTGTAAAATGAGCACATCCTCTTTTTTTCAGGTTTCCTTTTTTATAGGACATCATTCTGGAGACAGAATTGCAATAATTAATGCGAGGCTGTGCTGCCATCAGTTATCTTAGCACTGGAGCAGCTAGATTCATAAAAAATATATCAAAGCAATTTTTTAACTATGAGCAGGTAACTGCTTCATGCCAAATAGATTTGGACGGTGTACAACTTAAAGGCGAGTTGGAATGTGTTTTTCATCTGCATTACAGAAATGTTCCAGTCCCTGAAATATAGGTCAGCTGCTTCTTTCTTCCATTTTGTTAATTCTGCTGATATTTCTTCTAAACAAATAGGCTCTCTTCTTCTTTGATTTATACACAATAAATTGCAGTTAAAAGCAACCAGATTCAGATGTATAGATGAGCTAAAAGATATTTTATCTGGTTAAGTAGATGCCAAGGCAGCAGAAGGAAGTCCAAGCTCCATCAGCCACACCTGGAGCTCTGCCTCTTGTTGTTCTGCCTGTGTGCCAAAGAGACAGCAGGACACCCAGCTCTTGGTGTGCTTAGATTATCTACTACATATGCGTTTTAATTCAGAGATGCTCCTAAATTCAGGATGATCATGAGTCCTTGGCTGGATGGGTGCTGTCTATATTTACAACAAGGCATTTTTAAATAAAGAGACTGGATGAACAGGCACTTAAACCACTGTACAACTACTACACATAACCCACTTCTATGTAAGATAAAAACATTCATGTCATAGGAATTGCCCATCAAAATACATTAGTCTTACAATTTCCCTTAGCATGTGATTATTTTCCTGGAGTATGAGTTTTATAATTTGAGTGAGCATTGCTATCAGTATTTTGCAGACAAGGACACCAAGTTACAGAGGCTGCCTTCTTATGAGCTATGCACATATGATAAGCAATGAATGGCATAGAATAGTAGAACTGACAGATTTGATTGCTTTGTATTCTGTAAATACGTAGATAGAATCATTTAGGCAAGTGGGAAAATTAGTACTAGACTAGTATCCAGGATACTTAAATATCCCACTTCCAATTCTGTCTAGTGCTGCACAATTCTACATTATACTAGCAATTAAGAATACTTCAGATTATTATTTCTAAGGCTGCTGCTTTTTATTTCTTTGCACTGAACTGATTTTCTCATCATGCTGCCATTTGTTTGGCTTTGTCAGGTCTTTGTCAGCTCTTTCAGGTTTTGCTCAATTTTATGTTAACAGCACAAGGTGCCTGCTCCTGCCTGTATAACGCTAGTAACACGACAGCATCATTCCAGGCAGAAGAATCTTGATGTTGTTTTGCAGAGAAGAGAAAAAATGACTGTTGCCTTCCAAACACACAGATAAAAAGTCTTCCTTCAGTAAACACACACTTTGAACATCTCTGCTGTTTCTATGAAAGAGAAGCTGGTAAGTAATGCAGCATTTCATGCAGACAGAACATCTCTGCTAGCTTTATTCTTATATAAAGACTAGTGTAGGCCTTGAGAAAATTAAAATAATCTGAGAAAAAAACAAAAGCATTAGTCATCTTAAGTGCTCATCATAAAAGGAATTCATACATTTATTCATTGTACATTAAGTTGCATGATGAGAAACACAACACCTTCTATCTTACAGTTTTCATTTCAGCACTCAAATTACCATACACATATTTTCAGATAAGATACTAAACTGAGTTCTTGGCCACATACGTCTTCAGAAAAGATTCTGCAACATTGTTTTCCAATGGCCTTGCTAAATTTGAACACATACTACTGTTGTGCATTCTAACTTTCCTTATTATGGAATCATAGAATCACAGAATCACAGAATAGTTAGGGTTGGAAAGGACCTTAAGATCATCTAGTTCCAACCACCCTGCCATGGGCAGGGACACCTCACACTAAACAATCTCACCCAAGGCTCTGTCCGACTTCACTTTGGACACCGCCAGCGATGGAGCATTCACAATTTCCCTGGGCAACCCATTCCAGTGCCTCACCACCCTCACAGTAAAGAACTCCCTCCTCATATCGAATCTAAACTTCCCCTGTTTAAGTTTGAACCCATTACCCCTTGTGCTACCACTACAGTCTCTAACGAAGAGTCCCTCCCCAGCATCCTTATAAGCCCCCTTCAAATGCTGGAAGGCTGCTCTGAGGTCTCCACGCAGCCTTCTCTTCTCCAGCCTGAACAGCCCCAACTTTCTCAGCCTGTCAAATTGAGCCTGTATTAATTACAATTCAAGATGCAATTCTTTGTTTCTTTTATATAGCCTTTGTTCAGCATTATGACATGCTCTTAACTAGCTAGTATTCTGGTTCCTGTGTCTACAGTGGCACATAAAACCAAATCCTGTTGTGTTCACAAGATAATTGATGATTTCAAGGAGTAAAGATGCAAACAGAATTACAAGAAGGTGCTTCTAAGTCTGAAAACAAAAGAACAGAACAGCTCATAACTATTAGTTGATTTCGTCCTCCTGAATTAACCAGTGTTAATACCCTCAGTGGAAAGCAGTAGCATAGCTAGACTATACTCAAATAAACCTCTCTGCTTAATCCTGCTACCGTCAATGAAAAGTGGTACCTAAACACCTGGAGGTGGACAGGGCCTAAATTGCCTGTTAAGCATCCAGAATTGCAGCAGAATAAAGATTTGAGCTTAGGCCCAGTCAGCCCCATGCATTCTGACCATTTGTCATTAGTTTTTAATTGAGCCATCTCCATTGTCGTACTCTTATTCCCCCCCCCCCCCCCCCCCCCTTAACTTAGGCTCTGGCTGACATTGACCGTACTCTGCCTGCATCTGGTTACAGTAATCAAACTAAAAGCTTCCTCAGTCTAATGGGCATTCTGTTGGTTCTTGCCTCACCACACAGCTCCTCTTTCAATGCCATTACGTACCTGTCTTAAAACAGCTGCTCCCGAATTAACTTTCTCCCCCTTGTTGGGCTGCCTAATGTTTCAGATCTGTGCTCTGCAGGGCAAGACCGATAACACGCAGCTGCTGAAGGAGCCTGATTGATTTTCAGCTTTAGGTACGCACATAGGCAGCTGTCATGGTGACCTGAAATGCACTCGGTGCCTTCCGAATTGGAAAATGGGTTATCCATTGCACTGCCTTTTGTATTTTCCTTCTCCCCCCCCCCCCCCGCAACCCCCCCCCTCCCATTTTACCTATAGATACATACAAGCACCTCTTCTTCAATGTCAGCTTGCAGTTTCATTGTTGGGCTACCCTTTCATTCTTTGCTTGTAAAGCAGGGGAAGCAAAGGCAACTTCATTTCACTTAGTCTGCGGTAAACTCAAGAAAAGCAGCATTATGTGTGCTCTAAAAGGTTTTCAGCGAACAGAAATCTGAGTGAATTGAACTTTGAGGGAGTTGAACATGGTTTGTCCTCTCTCTTTGGGCCCTCATTAACATGATGTTTACTAACAAAACTGTTGGAAAAGGAGACAATGATCTGGGTGGCTTTCAAGAAGAACCAAAATTAAGAGCAATCTTGCTGCACAATATACAATAGAAAATTCAAAGCAAGATAACATTTTCAGGCAAAGAAGGTCAAAAAAGGTGAAAGCTAAGCAGCCAGCAAAGCAAACTCCCTTCTGTGTTCCCTGGTTATGTAGCACCTCACAGAGTCAGATCTCTGCCATCCTGGCTTAAAGTATTTATATGGTGCAAATAAATGGTAACAGTTTATGTGCATTTAACACATTCAGTCTGCATTCATGGTAAGCAAATGCTCCACAGAAATGAACCCAAGCCACCCACCATTCATAACAATACTGACTGAAAAAAAACCATGTTCTCCACTACTACTTGCCCTTCACACAGCAAACACTTTAACACTGTTGATTTGGAAGCATTGTGGTTCTTTTACTTCAGTTCTGACTCAATATCCTGATGCGACAAGTCTAAAGAATCTTCTAAACTGAAGTTTAAACTGAGTATTGACATTTATTCATTCCCTCTGCAATAACTATCAGTCATGATGCACATGCTGTTATCCATGAAGACACCATTTACGACTCTATCTGCAAATATGTATAGATATGATCGATTTGTATAAACAGTTACAAAGGATAGAACCTGCTGCCCAAAAATCTCACTCAGCTCTTCTTCTTGTACTGCAGTCCTTCAAACAGGATAAATTTTGCTTATAAAGTCCCACCCAGGTGAATAAGACTATTTGGGTGACAAATATTTTCCTCAGAAGCAGCTCTCAAAGAGAAAATATGATTTCTTACAACTGTTGGCAATTTTGCAAATCAAGGCTAAAGTAACTTAGGCAAACCTTTGCTGTAGCACTTGCTTTTCTGCTAGAAATCACTTGCAATATAGATAATGCTATTAATATTTAATAAAGGCATATCATTACTTTCGTTGCTTCCAGAAAAATGCCATTTAACTCAAAGGTGTACATGAACGAAGTGAACAAAGTGCTCCTGTTTAATCAAAACATGATAATTAACAGGAGTCCAAGTACCCTTATCTTGGGAAGAAGAATAGCAGGTAGCAATTTCACTACTCTTTCAAGTCCGTGATTGCGTTACTGAGTGGGAGGATCTGACAGCTACGATTTCACTTCTTGTCATTTCAGGGGGAGCAATTAACAAGTTGACTACGTCAGTATGGCTATTAGCTTGCATGGTGCCTTGGATTTAGCAAGGTGTAGATGGCTGCTGGCTTCCTTGAAAGAAAGGTTAATGGAGACATTTGTCCTGTGATGAAGAATTTTGAATTGAGCATGATGAATCATCCACATCTAGGAAACCATAGCCTTAGTGTCTCTTCCAATTTAAAGTACCATTAAAGGAGTACTTCTACAAATCAAGATATACAGGGAATGGGTAATCAAGTTTTCCACTGGTGACCCCATTTAAGGGTCACAAATCTCACTCCAGCTCCTTCGAAGTTTAAGATCCTAATCATAATTATTATCATTGTAAGAGGTTAGTGATACTGAGAACCACTGCACTAAACCCACAGAGTGACTCAGGTGTTAATGCCACCAGTCACCTAATTCCCAGAATTTCTCAATCTCCTGAGTCGCCACATAAGATGACATTTCACCCTGCTTTAGCCCTAAGAACCTAGGCTTTCTTTATAGTGCTTCACATTTGAGACCATTATTGATCTGACTAACTTGACATGAAGATACTAGGGTGAGATAAATCACACTCTAGAAATTTGGTACATTTATGTTATGAATTAGAAACCACAACCCACATGAGAGTTCACTGCGGTTTATAGTTCTGGATGAACACAAACTCTTCTGCTTTAATGTCACCAGCCAAATGGACATCTTACTCGCCCTTAAACACTATCACGATCTATAGACTAGGAGTTCCTCAGATTGTATGAGCAGCTCAATCCAATAGAAGTATGTATATGAATTTCTATTAAAAAAACTACAGTAGCTAAGAACCTAAGAAGGAGATGTTGTCCCAATTTTCTATAATAGGTTGATGTCTAGAGTAGCCTGGAGAGAAGTTTGAAGAGCTCAGAACTGAGAATAAGCTCTATTGTTATGAGAAGAAGCACCCTTCATCTCCTTTTTGCCACTTCAGTTTATTAGATGGTTGAATCAGAGAACTGGTGAATCAAAGCAGGGCTAAGTGAGGATTGTCAGACTGAGTCAGATCAAAACCGCCAGTTGCTGAGATAGAAGTCTTCTGCCTGCATGAAGCTGATATGAACAAAAAAAAAAAAATAGCTTATTATGTGTAGAACAGACAAAAATATTTTGACAATGGTTTCTATTCTTGGCTGACTCTTTCTAGATTCTAAATATAGTAGATATGACAGAATCATAACAAAACTGTTTGTCTGGGGTTCAGCAGTAGCATTCATTTTTTTCCTTCTTGGTTAGCTGGTGCAGTGCTGTGGGTTTGACTTTCAGCCTGGGAACTGCGCTGATAACACCGATGTTTTTAGTTACTGCTTGGTAATGTTTTGGTCTGACCAAGGACTTTCTGAGTCTCATGCTCTGCCAAGGAGGAGGGGAAGCAGGGAGGAAGCAGAAACAGAACACCTGACACAAACTAACCAAAGAGGTATTCCACACCACAGCACATCATACTCAGGATGTAAAATCTGGGCGCAGGAACCCAGAAGAGTTAGTTCACGGCTCGGTCATTGGGTGGTGAGCAGCTCTATCCTCTTCCCTTGTGTTCTCCCTTGTCATTATTATTATTGGAGGTAGCAGTAGTGAATTGTGTTACATCTTAGTTACAGGACTGCTCTTATCTCAACCCATGGGAGTTACATTCTTTCAATTCTTCTCCCTATTCCACCCCCTCGGAGTGGGGGGGAAGAAAGAGGGGGGAGTGAGTGAGCAAACTGCATGATTTACAGCTTAAACCACGACACTGTTCCATTATTATCATTATTACTAATATTACTGCTGTAAAAAAATATACCACCGAAATATTTTTATACTCTCATTTAAGAGAAAAGCCTCTTTTTCCCTCCTAAGCTTTAATCAGTGTTATCATAACAACCACAAGGTTACACCTGCATACATTTTTGGCTAGTTTTCTTCTCTCTGTTTAGCAAATATGCAATTAATCTCAGGGGTTTCTAGGAGGAATAGAAAAGTTTTATACTACGCTTGATCCTCCACTGACACCTTATTCAATGAAATGGTAAAATGGCCAAGGCAGGAATACATCTTATTTCTAGCACAAGGAGAGATAATGGAGGATAGGTAACTATGAACCATTTAGGGGTAGTGGTGTTTTTTTTCATGTGAACATGCAGCATAGGTCTCTCATTGCAACACATTGGAGAAATTATTTTCTTTCCTGTTCCAGCCATGGTAAGCAGATGTTAAGCAGAGATTCTGATTCCATGTCTGACAAATAAATAGAATTGCTCATATATTTGCTTGCTTTCTGAAAAAAGGGAGAAAGGGAAGATAGATCACCAGCCAGATTATTAATTAAAGTAATTCAGATTAGGCAAATGCTCCAAATGAGAATATAAGGAGTAGACCAAGAAAAGATCAACAGTCAATCTAATCCATTTTTGGCTTCTACAGAATGACCTAAGGAATCCACACAATATTTTTTGCTTGGCATATTTTCTCAGCTTCCAGTTATTTGCACCTCAAAGGCCTTTCTAAGTCAAAGCAGAGTGGGCTCTTAACAACCCCTGATGGCTGTTTTTCCCTCTAGTAGTTTACCCAAATGGTTTCTGAATCTATCTACATTTTTGGCACAGATACTTAATTATCAATATTCTTTCTGATAACAGAGATCAACTTGGTAAGGAATTCTGGCTCACAGGCTGGTGTCTGAGAGCAACTCTGCATGTGATGGTGATTCAGTTTCCACATCTTGCTTGTCCCAGAAATAAAATGATTTCTTTTTTTCTGTTTCATTGCCACCTACACTCACATTTCCTCATATATGGTTTTATACTATCCCTTTTGCCACTTTTGGGGTTTACAGAACTGTTTGTACTAAGGTGATTAAGCTCACTAATGTGGTATACGACCGTTCTGTGTTGGGATGGCTTAGTTTTCTTCTGGACTGCTCTTGAATCAGCTTGTCCAATGAATGCCAGAGCACCAGTAAGGGTGTGAGAAGGGCAGAGATGAAGAGTGGGAATTCCTCCTTTACCACACAAATTAGCTGTTAGATTTGGCTCATCTTACCTCACAAAACTTGAGTTTGCTGCAGAGCCTCCAAAATCTGTTCCTAGCAGGCAACAGGCCATTTATCATTCCTTGTTCACAATTTAGGGTACAGAAATTAGATAACTCTACACTGAGTCTACTCTATACACTATTTCATAGAATCACAGAATCCCAGGTTGGAAGGGACATCAAGGATCACATGGTCCAATCTTTCTTGGCAAAGCATGATCTAGATTCAATGTACCAGCACCCTGTCCAGCTGAATCTTAAACTCTGGGGGATCCACCAGTTGCCTGGGGAGATTATTCCAATGGCTAATTGTTATCATTGCAAAAAATTTTCCTCCAGGGTCCAACAGGAATCTCCCCAGCAGTAACTTGTGCACATTGCCTGATGTCTTTTCAGTGTGACTCCTTGTAAAAAGGGAGTCTTTATCTTCTTTGTAGCCACCCTTTAAATACTGGAACATGGTGATAAGTTCTTCACTGAACCCTCTCTTCTCAAATAAACCCAGCTCTCTCAGCCTTTAGTTCCCTGAGACCTCACAGGTCTCAGAGGCTTGTTAACTGTAGCTGCTGTCTGCTACCACTGTGGCTAAAGTGGTCCTGCAAGCATAGCTGCTGCGTGAAGTTATCTAAGGGTGTGTGGAATGATGGTCACAGACAACCAACTGCATTTCTAAGACTAAACTGCAAGCCTAAATGCTCTCCAAGGTGTTCTGTTTAACATCCAGCCTTTGAGCAGGTGTTTGATGAAATGGTAAGGGAGAAAATGACAAGTGTAGGAACACCTCTCTGGGCCACCTACTCCCTGGAAAGACACAGACTGCATTTGCAGGTCTGCTACGGTTTATATCAGAGATATTAGCAAGTGAAAATTACTACTTTAAGCACGGTTTCCTAGTCTTGAAAATGCTATGTGACAGCGAGTTGTCACCTGGTGTAAACAGCCCTCAAATAATTACATGATGAGTTGCATTTGTAAGAAAATATGAATGTGACAGAGCAGCAGCAGACATTAGGTATTTATCCAGGATATTAGAGGTGATTCATCTTGAGAATGGACAGGAAAATGTAACTGGTTGCTTTGGCTATTTCTTGCATGAAGTCTGCAAACCTGTTATGACTGAATAATTGGCTTATCAAAGCAAAATCCCAAGAAAAAGTTTAATAGCAGAGACAGAGAACACGTTTTGCATATTTAGAACAGGGCCAAACTGTTTCACTGAGGAAAATATGATGTTCTCAACACAGGAAGGGGAAAGAACCAAAGGTCATCTTGAGCTTAGAATGCATCTAAGTTACAGGATATAGCTCAGACTGAAATGCTGAGAGAAGATCCAACTATCATCAATCTGCTCTTTACATGAAACTACCACATTTTAAAAAAATCCTTTTCAAGAAAAAAGGATTTTTTTTTAATCATATTGTTTCCACCACATTAAGAACAATCTACTATGATTTTCTAATCTCCATTCTTCATGGCTTCAAACAATTTGTATTTCCCTTCATGGAAGGTTATCATAACAACACTAAACAGAAGGTATTCTGTTGCCTCATTGAAATCTAAACTAGCTGAGCAGATTAGGCACTTTTTGCATTCTTAATTTCTTAATCCTACTCCCTCCTTTTTTATTTATGAAGGTTTTTTTTTAATCTTACAGTAGCAGCACCAATGCTACCAGATACATACCAGTGGTCTCCTTTCTTTCGCTGTTTTCAACAAAGAGACTGCATGGAAAGTCACACTCTGCTATTTCCTCCCTTCACTGCAGGACATCTACCCAGGCACTCTGGGAGATACCATTTTGACCTGTGGAAGCCCTTGCTCTGACAAGTTGTCAGGGAAGATACTGCAACTCACCTTCAGGCACTTGCATTTAGACAGCTACAAAATATGTGTCTACATTCAAGGTAGGTATCTAAAATCCCCTTGCACTTAATAGGAGTACAGATGCTGCTCATTCCCATACATGACTGTTGCTGTTTGAGGGATTTTGCCCAGCTTTCCCTCATTGGATTAGGAGGGCCCTGGTGCTCCATAGGTCCTATGTCACAGCCACAGTGTTATAGATGATGACAACACAAGACCTGTGGGAGATCCACAGCCTTCTGGATCACGACCCTGAACCAAAGCAGGACAGACAGTGCAGCACATCTAGAATGGCTCTTGAAGCCTGTGGTAAGGAAAGTGAGCAAAAATCAACCTCCACTCAATCTCTACTCCTAAATCTCTCTGAATTCTATGTAACTGGCACTTAGATACACAGCTCATATGTAAACATTTTAATTTAGGTGTTGGAATATCAAGTTTAACCATAACATAGTTAAGCATTATCTCTGTTTGGCTCTTCCTCTTGTACATAAATCAAAATGCTTTATACCAAAGTGAGTATTAATCTCCTAACCTGATTAAGAGATTAAGATGTAGATAATACCAACCCACAGAAAAAATAAAACAAATCATAAAACACAGGTTTAAGGATATGGTTCAAATGCATACACCAATTTTCTTCTATATGCTTCATTTCTCATTTTGAACAATGATGAGTATGGAACATAAACATAGGCATGTCTACACAATGAGACTGAATGCACTTGGAGACAGTCTTCGGAAACAAATTGTTCTGGTTCCACATCATTTTACGCAAGACGTTTATTCAGTTTCAAGTAAGGCTATTAAATGTATAGAGAACGATGAATGAAAGGTGGCCCTCACTATTTATCTACTGATCACATTATTATTTTTTTACATAACAATTTTAAAGCTCAAATCCAGTTGTGGCTTGCTCAATCCAATCCAAGTATTTTATGTTCTATGGAAAAGCAAGAATGAGACTGAAATTAGGGATGGAATAGATGCATATACATGTTTTAGGTAAGAGCAGAAATTATCTAGAAACACTCTGTACCCTAAAAATAGCACTTCCCTGGTAAGACACCCCTCTCCCGATCTAATAGATGTGCCCCATGTCTTTTTTCACTTTGTCATTACTAATGAATACCTGATGAATAATCATTTCCCATCATTTATCCTTTTCCACTACTGGACCTTGAAAACAGATACAGTACTCTTTATAACACAGACATTTCACACTATACAACCTTAGTGAATTTGAAGTCACATTTTGTACTTTTTCTCAAATTCACCCCCACATTTCCACTGTCTTATTAAAGATGAGTTTAGCTGTGTTTTATTTGATGCTTTGGTGAATGCATTACTTCATTAGGAAACCTCATGGAAATTCATGTGCTTAATGCTAGAGTGCCTCCCATCCTACACCCATTTCAATTAAAGTCTGACATTGACTCAGCCTTAATGCCCTCAACTGCTCATTTGACACAATCTCATGCAGTGATATCTCACCAAAACAGGAAGCTGCTTTCACATCTCGTTTGCATTATGTATTCATTTTATTATTAGTCACATGTTTAATGAACATCTTGGAGGCTGTCCAGTTTGCTACACTATGTCATGCTTCCTTCCCTGCCATTCTGCTTGCATTAACTCTCTGTGATATTGCCACTCTACAGAGCGTAAATTGCTCTTACCCATTTGTTCCAGAAAATTACCACATCTACTGCCACTTGGAAATTATTCCAGTTGTTGACTACAACTAAATATTAAATGTGTGCTTAAATAATTTCAAGACATGCTAAGCTCTGAAATTTTGCCCATGCAGAGTCTAATATTAAAAAAATAATAAAATTTGCCCTTCCTCTCCCCATTTACTTAGAAAAATAAATCAATTATGACTCAAAATTTTGGACTGCAATATTTGCAGCAGAACTAAAACACAATTGTTATTTCCACTTAGCATTAAACTCAAATTGACAGGATTAAAATTAGCAATTCAGGTAGCTTTTAACTTTTTAATCAATGTTTACTCTAAATTTTAAACAAATACTGACACATGTATTTGTGTATTTATGTGTATGCATGTTTATTTATATCTGTTTCTAATGCCTACAGCTTGAGTTAACTGGCATCAGGTTTTCAGACTAAGACAATCAGCTAAATAAAGGACAGTTTCATGTATCAGAAAGGACCATTTATTGTGATCATTTATTCTGACACCATATGTATGATACCTGTAACACACTGTACTTCTCAGAATAAATTCCTATTGGAACAAAAATGCATTTGGATGAACTATAGGTACTGTTTCTATAAACTATATACACAGGAAGAAACCCATGTAAATTAAGCCTAAATCCACTTGCACAGTTGGCTTAGGATCAGATTTGCTCACTTGAAATGTATGTATGACATACAAATCTATGAGCACATGCATTATGTAATGTAGCAACTGAAATATGGTTTGAACAAAAATTCTGCATCATCCTACACTAGCAGCAGCTTTCAGTGATGAAGATCCCATGTAAAATTTCAAAAAATATCAGTGGATAACAGAAAAAAAAATTGTAAGCACAAAGTACCATTACATTTGAATTGTATGTATCTACTATACTGTTAGAGATTAAGTTACTGTAGAAAAAGAAAACTAATGCATCAGCAACATAATGCTGAGCCACAATGAAAAGGAACGATAGAGAAAATCCATATTCCTAGGGACTGTTATAAAAAAGGGAAAAATAATGCTAGGGAATTTTAAGCTACGTGATTGCTACTGCACAATGGTCAGGGTAAATTCCTGTGTGTTTGGAGTGAAGCAAAAATTGGAAGGAGAAGCACATTTTGCAGCTTATTACAGTGAAAAAAACTCTTTGGTCTTCTCTGGTCAGTAACAGTAATTTTTACCATCACCTCATGCTGGACTAGACAAAAGAGAAATATGTTCTCATCTTTATACTCCCTCTAAACCTCACTTTTTTATCAATTTGCAGATGACGTATAAAATAAAAATAAGAAGGAAAAAATCTAAAAACCTTCAAAAGCCAATTGCCCATGGGTATTCTTCTATGAAGCAAGGAATAGGCCAGAACATCAAACAGATTCTTTATACCAAAAGAATCGAACTTCAGAACATTTCTCAGGATTGAAAGCATTTGGGCTTTTATGAAATAGAACATGAAAACCAGTTGGTAGTCATTTATTTTAAAGTCAAAGCAAAAACTGTTGTAGATAGCTTGCTTCAAGTATTTCATTTGTTGTTAGCTGACCATACAAGATGAGTTTGTGGATCTTCTGAGGTGTGTTCAGAGAAGTTCAGGACAGTTCATGAGCTCCATAAATAGGATACAAATTGCTGAGGAATGAGAGTGGTCTAAAATGCATAATACGAAGCATCTGTCTATGGCTAGCTCCGTGTGACCTTTGAAGAATAACCTCTTATTTGACAAAATGCGCAGTCCCTGGCAATGCTCAAGGCCAGGGTAGACAGAGTCATGGATGACAGTCTAGTGTGAGGTGTCCCTGCCCACGGCAGGGAAATGGAAGTAGATGATAATTAAGTATTCTAAGCCTAGCTATTCTATGATTCTACGATGATGAAAAGTAGAAAACACAATCTCAGCAGTATAAAATTTTCCAGTGTACTGAGATTTTTAAATACATTCATTACTACAGGTCAGATAACAAATTATTCCTTCTCTTTGTCTTGGGGGTTTATGTCTGATTTTGACGGGTCATATGACAAATTTATCAAAAAGAAATGCACATACTTAGACCAGGATTATACTCTGCTGTTTAGTACATGTTTCAGAGCATAAATAGAATTAGGCCTTTCTCAGGATGTCCTCAGCATGTTCCAAGGGACAGAAGTGCTGAACGGATAAAACTCAGAGCTGTACTTCCAGTCCTGCCTCCAGCCAGCTGTGTGAGTTTGAATTCAGTATTTCATTTCCCTGTTCTGTCTCTCCGTTTTCACCTAGAGTGTCAGTTTTACAGAGCAGAAGCTGTCTCTTACTCAAGGAGACCTTCATCCTGATTAGGTCCTCTAGGCATTCCTGCATTATGTATTTACAATGCATCATAAGCTTTCCGTCTCTTTATGATTATCTATTATTCATATTGTGGTAGTGTCTCTAGAGACCAATAACTTAAGATTATGACAGGATACAATATATGGATAAATACAGGTGGCAGATGGATAGTTTATAATAAAGATGGGTGTATGTACACAACTTAATGGTGTCAGTAACTACTAATGTTCCTTTTTTCCAATTAGATCTAATGATTATATTTTTTCTGCATGAAACAAACAAATTTGTAGCAACTGCATAGTAGTTTTGTCTTCTTTAGAGCTGACATATCATGTTCTTATTTTGTAATATTTTCAATGGCTATAGAATTAGTAGTGGCATAAAGAGTTTATGCATTTTTTTTTTCATCATTAAAATACCACAATTCACCAGGAATCTATATCCAGGAAATGTGCAAATCTGTAGAAATAACAAATTAAAAGAAATATTACCATTAGTAGTATAACTTATCATTAAATGTTAATGATAAATATTTACCATTAAATGCTTTATGTAGAAATGGACTAATTTCATAGAGGTCAAACCTCAGTTTGAAATACCTGAACATTTCAAATATAAGAAAAAATTGTTCTTTTATTTATTCTTTTTTTTTTTTTCCAATTTCTATTTTTCAAGGAATCTTTGTGAATATTATTACCTCCCACTTATCAGACCACGATTCTGCCATCTTTTGTCTTTTGCTTAGTACAACTAAATATTACATATGGATAGTCCTTATAAATGCAAGAACTTTTTCCTGTAAGTAGAAATAACTAAGACATTATTAAATTAATCAATGTTCAATTCTGCTGATTTCTGCCTCAATGTCACATTTTTTTTTTATTACATACATTTAAATTAATAATTGTTATAGCGCCCACAAGATGCTCAACAGCAAGAAAAGAAGACTTTTGACAACTCTTGATAACACAGAGTCACAGTACTGCTCGGATTGTCAGGGACCTCTGGGGATCATCTGGTCTAAAACCCTGCTCAAGCAGGCCCCCCTTAGAGCTGGATGCCCAGGACTATGTCTATACAGTTTCCAGTATCTACAAGGATGGAGATGCCACAGCCTTTCTTGCCAAACTGCTTGCGAGTCATGGCCAGACACAATACTCCAGGTGTGGTCTCCATAGTACTGAATAGAGAGAGGAAGGATCACATCTCTCAAACTGCTGTCAACACTCCTTATGCAGTCCAGCATACCATAAGCCTTCTTTGCCACAAGGCTATACTGCCAGTACATGCTCAGTTTGGTGTCAGCTAGGCATCTGACAGGATGTGTACAGATGATACGCAATACAAAAGGAATCCTGGTTGTTCCAGGCATTAAATTACTTGGGTTTACGCTCTGAAAATGTCTTCCCACTTTGTACACAGGTTAGAAGGCGGGGAAAAAATTCAGAAACATTTTAATGAGACATAATTTTTTGCCAGTTTTTTAACTCTTTTAAAAAATCACTCAACCAGAAATCATCCCAGATCTCTCTTCCATCTCAAACTGTCCCCTTGTACTACAACTAAACAGACGTAATGGTCAGCATTTAAAGTCTATTTCAGTGTATTGCAGTTACATGTGAGTATTTATCATTACTGAAGTTTATAATGCAAGTAAACTCAATGGTGTTAAGAGTGTAAGCGATCCAAGAGTACAACTCTATTATATTAAATTGAATAGAATCATAAAATCATAGAATATTTAGGGTTGGAAAGGACCTTAAGATCATCTAGTTTCAACCACCCTGCCATGGGCAGGGACACCTCCCACTAAACCATGCCACCCAAGGCTCCGTCCAACACAGACTTGAACACGGCCAGCAATGAAGCATTCACAACTTCCCTGGGCAACCCATTCCAGTGCCTCACCACCCTTACAGTAAAGAATTTCTTCCTCATATCCAATCTAAACTTCCCTTGTTTAAGTTTGAACCCATTACCCCTTCTCCAGTCACTACAGTCCCTAATGAAGAGTCCCCCCCCGGCATCCCTATAGGCTCCCTTCAGATACTGGAAAGCTGCTATGAGGTCTCCATGCAGCCTTCTCTTCTCCACGCTGAAGAGCACCAACTTTCGCATCCCGTCTTCATACGGGAGGTGCTTCAGTCCCCTCATCATCCTCGTGGCCTCCTCTGGACTTGTTCCAACAGACCCATGTCCTTTTATGTTGAGGACAACAGAGCTGCACACAATACTCCAAGTGAGGTCTCCCAAGAGCAGAGGGGCAGGATCATCTCCCTCGACCTGCTGGTCATGCTCCTTTTCATGCAGCCCAGGATACAGTTGGCCTTCTGGGCTGCAAGTGCACACTGCTGGCTCATGTTCATTTTTTCATCAACCAGCACCCCCAAGTCCTTCTCGGCAGGGCTGCTCTGAATCTCTTCTCTGCCCAACCTCCAGATGTGCCTGGGATTGCTCCCACCCAGGTGAAGGACCTTGCACTTGGCATGGTTAAACTTCATCAGGTTCGTATCCGCCCACCTCACAAGCGTGTCAAGGTCCCTCTGGATGCCATTCCTTCCCTCCAACGTATCAACCGAACCACACAGCTTGGTGTCATCAGCAAACTTGCTGAGGGTGCTCTCAGTCCCACTGTCCATGTCACCAACAAAGATGTTGACCAAGATCGGTCCCAACACCAATCCCTGAGGGACACCACTCGTTTCTGCTCTCCAACTGGACATTGAGCCATAGAGCACAACTCCTTGCATGCGGCCATCCAGACAGTTCTTTATCCACCAAGTGGTCCACCTGTCAATTTGGTGTCTCTTCAATTTAAAGACAAGGATGGCATGCGGGACAGTGTCGAATGCTTTGCACAAGTCCAGGTAGATGACATCAGCTGCTCTACCCCTGTCCATCAGTTCTGTAGCCCCAGCATAGAAGGCCACCACATTGGTCAGGCAGGATGTCCCCTTAGTGAACCCATGCTGGCTGTCATCAAGCACCTTGTTGTTTCTCATGTGCCTCAGCATGCCTTCCAGCAGAATCTGCTCCAAGATTTTGGAGGCACAGAGGTGAGACTGACTGGTCTGTAGTTCCCTGGGTCATCCATTTTCCCCTTCTTGAAAATGGGGGTTATATTTCCCTTTTTCCAGTCATCAGGAACTTCACCCCACTGCCGTGATTTTTCACATATGATGGACAGTGGCTTAGCAACTTCATTTGCCAGATCCTTCAGGACCCACAGATGAAGTTCACCAGGTCCCATGGACTTGTGCACATTCAGTTTCTTAAGATAGTCTTGAACCTGATCCATTCCTACAGTGGGCCCAAGGTTTTCATTCTCACAGTCCCTGCATCTGCCTTCCAAGACTTGGGTGGTACGGTCAGAGTATTTGCCAGTGAAGACTGAGGCAAAGAAGTCATTAAGAACCTCAGCCTTCTCCAAATCCAGGATAACCAGTTCTCCTGATAGCTTCTGGAGAGGGCCCACATTGTCCCTAGACTTTTATTCATTACATATCTGTAGAATCCCTTCTAGCATTCATAGCCAAGTTTAGTTCCAACTGAGCCTTAGCTTTCCTAGCCTGGTCCCTAGCTCCCCAGATAACATCCCTGTATTGTTCCCAGGCTGCCTGTCTTTGCTTCCATCTTTTATAAGCCTCTTTTTTCCCTCCAAGTTTCCTCAGCATCTCCTCATCCATTCATGGAGGTCTCCTTGCCCTTCTGCTGCATGTCCTGGTAGTCAGCACACAACACTCCTGAGCTTGTAGCAGGTGATCCTTGAATATCAATCAACAGTCTTGGGCCCCCTCTGCCATCTAAGGCTATATCCCATGGAATAATAGCCACTTGATTTTTCTAGAAAAGGTTAACTGGGAGTTTAACAGTGAAAAATAGTACTAAAATAACAGGACTTTCAAAAAACACACTTCAGACTGGAGTTTTTATATTATTTTAATATTTGAAATATTTGTTTTCTATCTTGTAACATTTTTGGATTGTATTTTGTGATTATAATTGTATGGACATCAGTATCTATAGAGCACGAAGCCATAAATATGTTGAAAAAGATTTTGTACAAAACATTTCAGGTAGAAGTAACTAGGGTATAATAGAACCACGAAACAATGCCATTTTTATCACAAAATTAAGAATTAAAGTTTACAAATCTTGTTTTTATCTAATGCTATTTAGGAAGAACTTCTCATGCATGGCAATCTCAAATAGGCAAAGAGATTGAAAGGGATGAAGAAGAGAATAATCTCTACTCACCTATAGTTGGATCATGATAGTCAGGGAACCGATGACTTATGAACTGCATTGTCATTGCTGGAAAAGAGAAAGAGAGAGGGAAGAAAAAAAATTATATTACTGACTTTAAATTACAACAGGGAGAATAACAAGCTGAGAATCCACACATCCAAGTATCAGCTTAGAAAGTGAGTCAAAAGCCTGTTTTATGTCTACAGGTGCAAGAACACATTAGCATTACAGTGGTAACAAAGAACTGATAAATGGAAAAGTATGAATTAATTTTTTTATTTTAGTTCCTTTTTAAACTGTATTGTACCAATTGTTGCATTAAAATGGTTCATCTTTTTTAAAAACTTGATAAACACTTTCAAGCTGATTTTGTACACAGATTAAAATTACCATGAAGAAAACATAGAAAATTATTTACAAAGGTTATTTTTAAAAGTTTTCATGACGTTGCATGATGCCACTAACTGCAGAATCTGATTTGACATCTGGTGTATTTTAGGAATACCCTACTCATAAAACTTAATGTATCAGATAAATAATTTGTTAACCATCTAGAACTTGGTTTCTTCTGAACAGACTGGTTTTTGACTGAGTAATAATACCTGTTTTCAAAATTTTTAGGAAAGTTACAAAAGTCTTCAGAAAATTGCTTTGCATAACTTAGAACAGCTGGTATTCTGGAAATTACATCCCAATTTATACAGCAAACCAGAAGCATTCA
Source organism: Myiopsitta monachus (assembly GCA_017639245.1). NCBI lineage: Eukaryota > Metazoa > Chordata > Aves > Psittaciformes > Psittacidae > Myiopsitta > Myiopsitta monachus. The sequence continues at coordinate 4,719,438 of CM029941.1, read as the reverse complement.
TACCCCGTCCAATCACAAGTTTCCAGTATGACATCTAAAGTTCGTGGATTCTGAATAAGCATGAAAGCAGGCTGGGGTATTCAGCGGTATCAGTACTATCATGTTATCAGAACAACATGGGAAGTTATATTACCTTTGCTGTTTTTCTTCAGGAATTTCAGCTGATTTGAAAAGATAAGTTACCTGCCTAAGACTGAGAGCCGTGAAAAGTCCTTCAGAAGTTAAATAGGTGAATTCCAATTGAACAGTAGGGGAAAAAAGAAGGGAAAAAAGGGATTTTTTTTATATTGTTTTATTTTTAAGCCAATTCCACTATTTTAGTTCTTTATGTTTTTGTTGTGTGATTTTTTTAATGCCTGCATTAAAATGCTTCTTTAGCTGCTACGTGGATGGCTGTTTAAGAAGTATCCCACCTGAATGACAACTACCAGTCACAACACCTTAAATCAAACATGAGATTCTGCCCCATGTCTTGAACATCTCAGTTACCTTCAGTAGCAGAAGTTATGAACAAGAAGTGCAACTTCTAAAAATTCTGTGTATAAATATACCCATATTTAAACCATCACTGTTTTAGTTTAATGTTTGTCCTCCTTATATTTTCCATAAGCAAGGGGTTAAGGTGATAGTTTTACAAAATAATACAGTCAAGGAGTATTAAACATTTACTACCATGTTAATAAATTATTACATCTTTAGTGTAGACAAATATAAATGCTAAGAAGCAGCATTATAAATTCATAGTAACTTAAGAGAGGGTAACTGCGTAAAAGAAGCTCATTCAGTCCATACGCACTATAGAGGAATAAATCTACACGTAGTGACACTCCTGTCTTCTGTGTCTGTTATCAGTTGCACTACTTTCAAGTACTGTGTATGTTTGGACACTTTCAATTTCAGGACAGCTGAATTTTTAATCACAACAGATTTTTAGGCACCTCCATCTGATAACTCTTAGTGGTTTATGAAGAATAAATTGATGTCTAATGTGATCTCCCTAGTTTCCTCTAAGCAGAGGCAGCTAGCAGAGCTACTGTTCATATGGTTTATGACCACAAATTCTGAGCTTTCCGAGGGCCTGTACCACAAATGAGTTCAATTTGCTGCACTACCTGCTTTTTATTGCCAAGCATTTTATTTTTAAAGAGAAACAAGCTACTCTGTATCTGAAGTAATTCTGTTTCCTTTTGGAGCTATGTCTGCATCACAAAATCTCTTGTCACAACTGAAACGGAAATTCTCAGAGGACACCCAGAACTCATGGTAGGTATTTCTCCAGTCTCCTAAGACAGCCCTAAATCATAGGTCAAAACATCATTCATACCCTCATCAAATCCACAGGATCTAAGAGGACTAAAATTATTTGGAAGCATCATACTGACTTTCTACTATAAGGGGCAAATGTTAGCCACTAGGACACGTAAAATAAATTTCTTAAGAACTACACCATGTGTGTGAATATGCAGCATCAAAACTTTAACAAGGCTGCTAACAGCGCTTTAGAGGAAGATCAGAAGAGGGACTTGTAATGTTGAGTGCCGCAATACAGACTGGTCATAGTCTCAATCTGCAGCTCTACATCATCCGACTCAGTTACGCATAGAATCAAAGAATAGTTAGGGTTGGAAAGGACATTAAGATCATCTAGTTCCAACCCCCCTGCCATGGGCAGGGACACCTCCCACTAAACCATGCTACCCAAGGCTCTGTCCAACACAGACTTGAACACCACCAGCGATGGAGCACTCACAGCTTCTCTGGGAAACCCATTCCAGTGCCTCACCACCCTTACAGTAAAGAATTTCTTCCTCATATCCAATCTAAACTTCCCCTGTTTAAGTCTGAACCTGTTACCCCTTGTCCTCTCACAATAGTCCCTAATGAAGAGTCCCTCCCCAGCATCCCTATAGCCCCCATTCATAAAGTTAATCTGGAGAGCTACAGAATCTGTGAACAGTGTTCAGAGAAGTACTTCTACGTAATGACTGAAAACACATAACAGTCAGCTGGCCAGGGAAATGGTGAATAAAACCTTTTTGCATGCATTTTGTTCCACAACTTTTTTAAGATCTCCTCCTAATCATAAGCATAGGGAATCTCTTTGGTGCTTGTCACCATATGCACCATCTAATAAAATTAACAACATAACCAAAACAAGTTATGGGTTTTGTTTGTTTTTTTTTTTTCCTCAGACAGAAGGAATTGAGCTACACTGATCTTTTTAATCACTGAATTACAATGTGGTATGAGAGGTGGGAATTGCAACCCATCTTTCTCTGTGTGTGCTTTGAAACAAGAATTTGCATTTTCCATTAAATCCTATTGCACATCACTGCAGCAAGCATTTTCAGAGCAGGCTAACAGGCCACCTCCTCTAAGGGAACAGAACAATTAACTTTGGGCTTCAAATAACAGACCCCTTATATCATGAGAATGGAGGGCAATGGAGTCTCAAAACATCACCTGATGTATAAGAGCAATTGTGTCTAGATTTACCAGATATTCCAGTCTTGGCTCCTTGACATACAGAAACTAGTTCTGAATGATAGTTGGAAGCAGGTGGAACACTTCCCAGAGCAAAAGAAGGAGCCATGGCATGAAACCACACAGCTGAAGCCTTGGAAATTAGACCTGCTTATAACAAGCTTTGTCTGGGCTCCCCAGCAGGAAAGAAGCCTCAGTGGAATATAAGTCTTCTTCAGCAGCAGTAATTGTCCAGAGCAAATTAATTCACTAAGGGAAAATCTTGCCTGACCAATGTGGTGGCCTTCTATGCTGGGGCTACAGAACTGATGGACAGGGGTAGAGCAGCTGATGTCATCTACCTGGACTTGTGCAAAGCATTCGACACTGTCCCGCATGCCATCCTTGTCTTTAAATTGAAGAGACACCAAATTGACAGGTGGACCACTTGGTGGATAAAGAACTGTCTGGATGGCCGCATGCAAGGAGTTGTGCTCTATGGCTCAATGTCCAGCTGGAGAGCAGAAACGAGTGGTGTCCCTCAGGGATTGGTGTTGGGACCAGTCTTGGTCAACATCTTTGTTGGTGACATGGACAGTGGGACTGAGAGCACCCTCAGCAAGTTTGCTGATGACACCAAGCTGTGTGGTTTGGTTGATACGTTGGAGGGAAGGAATGGCATCCAGAGGGACCTTAACACACTTGTGAGGTGGGCTGATGCCAACCTGATGAAGTTTAACCATGCCAAGTGCAAGGTCCTTCACCTGGGTGGGAGCAATCCCAGGCACATCTGGAGGTTGGGCAGAGAAGAGATTCAGAGCAGCCCTGCCGAGAAGGACTTGGGGGTGCTGGTCGATGAAAAAATGAACATGAGCCAGTAGTGTGCGCTTGCAGCCCAGAAGGCCAACCGTATCCTGGGCTGCATGAAAAGGAGCATGACCAGCAGGTCGAGGGAGATGATCCTGCCCCTCTGCTCTTGGGAGACCTCACTTGGAGTATTGTGTACAGCTCTGTTGTCCTCAACATAAAAGGACATGGGTCTGTTGGAACAAGTCCAGAGGAGGCCACGAGGATGATGAGGGGACTGGAGCACCTCCCGTATGAAGACGGGATGCGAAAGTTGGTGCTGTTCAGCGTGGAGAAGAGAAGGCTGCATGGAGACCTCATAGCAGCCTTCCAGTATCTGAAGGGAGCCTATAGGGATGCTGGGGAGGGACTCTTCATTAGGGACTGTAGTGACTGGAGAAGGGGTAATGGGTTCAAACTTAAACAAGGGAAGTTTAGATTGGATATGAGGAAGAAATTCTTTACTGTAAGGGTGGTGAGGCACTGGAATGGGTTGCCCAGGGAAGTTGTGAATGCTCCATGGCTGACAGTGTTCAAGTCTGTGTTGGAAGGAGCCTTGTTTGGCATGGTTTAGTGGGAGGTGTCCCTGCCCATGGCAGGGTGGTTGAAACTAGATGATCTTAAGGTCCTTTCCAACTCTAACTATTCTATAATTCTATGAATTTTGGAAACTAATACCAAAATGGTATGGGTATTCCACGCTGCTTTATTAATATATTCTTCGTGCTTCCTCCTTTTTTCCTTACTCACTTTCCTTCCTTCTATGTAAATTAACACTCCCAAATAACATATCAAAATCATCATTAGCCATCATTGTGACTATTTTCCCTTGGAAATCCAAATAGTACTGTTTCAGATTTTTATAGATGTATAAATCAGGGAATTTAAACTTTAATTTATGCCGCACACACAGCACTGCATCAAAATGTGGCTTTAAAGCAGGATATTAAAACAGATTAAATGGGTAAAAAAGGTATTTGAATAAATACATGTAAAAGCAGAGTAGGTAAAAAAATGGTAAAAAATCAAACCAAAACAAAACCTTTTGATCCATAGCAGATACTGTGAAACATCTTGAATTGCAAGTTGCCTGAAAATTTTTAATGAATATTTTATAACACCATGAAGATCATTCCATTTCCATGGGACATGCACATCACATGGCAACTATAATAAGTAAAAGGATCATTGTTTCCGATGAATAGTATCTTCTTTATATTCATCTGTGGCTAAGCAAATGCAGATTGCCTCAGTTGAATAAATGTAGGCCTGATATACATGCGCAACTGTGTAACTTTAAAGTTCTCTTGTATTTTAAAAATAAAAAAGGATTTCAGACCTTGTGTTTAATTTTTAGTTGTTTCCAATTATGCTTACCCAAAGCTCACTTAACTATTAAAGGTATACGTGATACTTATGCTGGTACTGAAGCATGTTTTCTTTGAATAATAAACCTAAGTCTTGTCTGCTACTTTCAATATAATTTCTACTTCCTTTCTGACAATATTTTTTTTTGCCTCCCAGTAGGAAATACCTTGCTTAGGAAAAGGCTGAGTTTGTATTTTTATTCTGAAGCACTCTTTTTGCAGCAATGTTAAATTTCATGTATAGAAGGTATCAACTTTTTAGAATGTATGTGTCTGTACAGGCCCACAGGCCAACAGAGAAAATGCTTAGATACCCATACAGTTTTGAGAAAAGTTAGAGTAGAATCCTACTGTCCTTCTAATTTGTTCTGAATTTGATTTATACCAACAACCATGGAAACAGTCCTATAACTATCCTTCAAGGCCAGAGAGTATGTTGTGAGCTAACACAGTATTCTTTATGTTAATAGTATCCATGATGTGAATATCTTGTCCTGAGCTTCCTATCCCTTTTTATTCTCCCGAGAACTTCCACATATTCATACTCTCCTGTTTCCAAAAGAATCTTTACCCTCATCAAAAAATCCTACACTTATATAGTCTAGAAAAATGAACACAGTAGTTGCAACTCAGGGATCTGTGATTCCATATGGCTGATACAATTTAGTTTAGATTCTCTATTCCAGTGGATCTTTAACTTCTGTTCTTATAAACATTGAGGTTTTGAATGTACTAGCACAGAAGATGGGACTTAAAATTAATACAATATGATAAAGACAGTGGTTTTCAGATTAGCTGATGAGGTTCATGAGAAAAGAAGGAAGCACATACATCTTATTAGCATAGAGAAGGTAGCAAAGAAGTTGCGGAGTCTAAGAACAGTATAACACATTCATAGGAAAAGAAAGGTACATAAGAGAAAAAGCAATAAATACATTAAAAGTCTAAGTGACATCCTTGTCCCTATCAATCTGTAAAATCAAATATCTTTCTAAGAACATGCCCAGGGCATGTTAAACATACCTGATTTTATTCTTTTGATAAAATGTTTATATATATATGAATATGTAAAAATGTTACAATATCAAAGTCAGACTATTTCAGCAATCAGGCATTTTATCACTACTATTTTATCTCTGAAATACTGGATAGTTTTAACAGTTCTGGTCTTTCTGATGGTTTCAAACCCACAAGACCCTAGGTATTATCTAAAATGTATGACCTTTTCAAATGCTCATGCCCAAAAATTGGAATGTTGACTTCTGTTACAGTGGCTTGGAAAAATGACAAAACATCCTTATAAGCAACTCTTCTGGAGCTCATTCCTGAATTTTTAGATGGACTTGTCAAGTAAAAAATAATCTGCAATCACTCTTCTGCCCACTGAATCTTATCAAATAGACTTTGTAATAACAATGCGCAAACATATACATGATGAACAGCAAGAGGTGAAGACAGCAGTTTTTCTCCAAAATTTTAGCCACCCTCTGACTTGCATTAACATTCAGAGCAACTTTGAGTAGCTGGAAACACCAATAATGCCAGAATATCTTGCAGGGGAGAGGAGAAGGAAAAGAATAAGCTGGGAAAAATCTAAATACAATCTGAGGAAGATTTCATATATGTTCAGTTTCTGAAAGTTTCATCAATCATGGTAAAACACCAAGAATAACAAAAGCTATTAAAGTTAAATGGAAATTCTGCTGTGAAATACATGAGGGATGCTAGCTACGGATAAGTTCAGCCTACAAATAAGAAAATATTTCTAGCCACCAGATGAGGGATTTTCTGAAACGTAATTCAAACATGGACAGAAGAGGCAAAAAACCTCTTTGATTTTAAGATGCTTCTTATGTGAAAGGACTGCCTTGAGTGACTGACACAGAGGTTCATTTGGAGAATTTTCCCTGTATTCTCAGTTTCAGGTGGGGACAACATTAATTTAATACAAGACATTGTAAAATAGCATCTGTAATCAAGTCTTCAAATAATATCACTGATGGAAATGAATGTCTGCTTTCCTAAAAAACTGCATGATTTTGATCTCAAACATTTTATAAAGAGTCTCTTGCTTTCCAGGGATAAGTTTCCATATAAGATACTGCTTTGCAATAACGAGGGATAACTTAAATGATCCTGTGCTTATGATATACTTGTTTAGGGGAGCAGATCTGAGAGATATTCATATACAATCATAGAATCATAGAACAGTTAGGGTTGAAAAGGACCTTAAGGTCATCTAGTTCCAAAACCCCTGCCATAGGCAGGGACACCTCCCACTAAACCATGCCACCCAAGGCTCCGTCCAACACAGACTTGAACACCGCCAGCAATGGAGCATTCACAACTTCCCTGGGCAACCCATTCCAGTGCCTCACCACTCTCACAGTTAAGAACTTCCTCCTTATATCTAATCTAAACTTCCCCTGTTGAAGTTTGAACCTGTTACCCCTTGTCCTATCACTACAGTCCCTAATGAAGAGTCCCTCCCCAGCATCCCTATAGGCCCCCTTCAGATACTGGAAGGCTGCTAGGAGGTCTCCACACAGTCTTCTCTTCTCCACGCTGAACAGCCCCCACTTTCTCAGCCTATCTTCATACAGGACGTGCTCCAGTCCCCTCATCATCCTCGTGGTCCTCCTCTGGGCTTGTTCCAACAGTTCCATGCCCTTTTTATGCTAAGGACAATCCATGCAGCCAAAGCCAGCCCATCTTCCTGTTTTGAACAAGATGTGTTGCACTTCTGAGGTACTGCACTGTTATATTTTTTCCTACTCCTTACTGAGAAGTCTGACAAAACTGCAAACATTTGTATCGGACGACAGCTTTCCAAGTCACAAGATCAATGTGATTTGAGTACACAGTATATTTATTCTGCTTATTGGTATTATCTTTATAGCTGTATGCTGCATTTACATCACAGTATATTTTAGAAGGAATAAATGACAGCAGCAGTCACTTGAACCAAAATGAAAGGAATCAGGATGATAAAATAATGTTGTTACATTTAAGTGCTTCACGTAAGTGTGAACCAAAATCATCAAACAATATCTACAAGGTCAAAGGTGTGAGAGGTTGGTTCATGTCAGTGGAGAGAAGATCACCCAAAACAGCAGTCTTTTATGATGACATGTAGCTAACCTGAGTAGATGGAAGACCAAAACCCTTACCTGGAAGAGTATGTGAATGACCTGCCTCATGATGAAATCAATGGGATAACTCATTTCACATTGTTGAGCTATGTGTTGCGTTACATCTAATCACTGAACATTCAGAGTGGTTGAACATTCTGTCTACAGAAGGAATAAGATGAATTTATGAGGAGTATCTACTTTGGTCAAAGAGACAAATGAGAAGAAGAATGGTATCTAATGCAGGTTATAACAGAATTTCATGGCATTTTAAGAGTACAGGGAACCTAAATACAGATATAAGGCAATAATATCTAGCAATAAAACATTTTTGCAAATTGAGTATACTTGACTGTATAATTGTCCCATGACATGGTAAATGGCAAAACGTATTGCTGGATTAACACTTGGATTTATTAAAAACTCATTCTAATAAACTCAACAATCTCATTCCATGACAAGATACTCTTATCTTCGTACTGCTGGAGGATATGAAGACATTCAAGCAGAAGTATTTGTATTTTTTGTTTATATATTCTCCCCAAAGCAACCACTACTAGTTATATTTACTAATAGGATACCAGCCTAAAGGCATCTTTGTTCTGATCCAGTGTAGCCATTTTTTACATTGTTATTCCCCATAAGAAACAGGATGAGAGCTTTACCATGCTATTTCAGGAAGGAATGCTGCAAAGACTGTGAGCAGCAATTATTAATTTTTTAGGTGTTAAGCTGCATTATTTATGGAGCTTTGGCTATGAAATGAAGGCAAGGCAAATTTTATTTCTCTGTGTTAATTCTGGTATACTAGTAAAATGCAGATGCTTGCTGTACAACAATATATTGGATAAGTAGGCTACTGATACAGCATTGCTTTTTATACTGCTTTTCGCTGAAGTGATAGGTATTCTGCTCACCTGCTGAAGCTGAAGGCCACAGTAAAGAGTGGTAAGCATCAGAAGGCACAGCCTTAAAAGCCGAAAGACATTTATATTAAGTCTGCCTTATTAGACAGGGTGTTGATCTGCTGGAGGCTCAGCAGCGGGATCTGGACAGGCTGAATCAATGGGCTGTTGCCAGTGGTCTGAGGTCCAACAAAGTGAAGTGCCGGGTCCTGATCTTGGGCCACAACAACCCAGTGCACCGCTCCAGGCCTGGGGAAGCATGGCTGGAAACCTGCTCATGGAAAAGGATCTGGGGGTGCTGTCTGACAGAGCTGAACAAGAGCAGCTTTTGCCCAAGTGAACAAAGATGCCAACAGCATCCTGGCCTGTATCAGCATCAGCTGTACTAAAAACTTCTATCATTAATACCTACATCCAGACTCAGGTGCTGGTGTAATATAGGAAAGCAGAATGCACTGCATTGTAAAATTCATGTTAAAACTCTGTTCAGTGTTTGAGAAATCAAGGAAGCACACAACAGCTGTATTTATTCCCCACATAAGAGACATCACCATAATGTGATATAAATTAACTATAATGACAAGGTATACTGCTACCACTTATGCATCATTTCCTCCATAGTGTATCCCAGACCTCTACCAGAAAGATCTCCCATGAAAATACTGAACAGTCCATACCCCACTTAGTTTATATGACTTGACAAGATGCATTAATAAACAGAAATTACTTCTGGTAAATGCTGCTATTAGCACATTTTCCCACTGTGTTTCTCCCATCAAGTTAAAATCAGAGAGATAAAATAATGCGTCTTCTACTGTACTTCAGTGAGAAAATCCAATGGTAACTTAAGCCTTCCATTAGTGAGCAATCCAAAATGTAATGACATAAAAAGGTTCTAAACCAGACTCTAATATAATGTGATTTTTAAAACAGAATACATTAAATAATGCTAGAAAGACTCAATCTTCGCATATTACTTCTGAGAACAATACAGTCTACCTTGAACCATTATAAATAGACGTTTCACTTAAATTCAGTGGATAATGTCCTAATTTTACAAAGGAACCACAGCAAATGAGAAAAATGTAGGGTAGGAGTTTTTATAAGTGAGCCCTTGCAGCTACCAGTCTCAAGCATATTTGGCTCACTGTGAAAAAGACTTTAAAGAAAGGATAAAGTCATTTAAATCCATGGAAAGAAACCTCTCAGCAACCACCATTTATGTCTCCCTCCCTTTTTTTTAGCTGCTGACATGTTTCCATGTAATGATAACTTGAGATGTTCTGACTTGGTTTACTGCTGTTTCAGGCAGTGGTAAATTGACATTGTAGGTTTCCTAACATAAACTAGTGGCTATTTCCTGTGATACCTTCCATGTGAAATTATACCCCATATATCAAGCAGTGATGAACTGGCAGTGACACCAACTGTATTTTCTTGAGAGTAGAATAGTTGTTCTGTAATGTGGTACCAACTTTTCTGTACTTCAAACCTATGGTCTGGAAAATTGATGGCACATCAAAGAGAATGATACAACTCTTCCATTTAATCCCTCACAGAAATCTTATTCAGAGTTAAAACACAGCCTAGCTTTTTGCTGTTGTTGCTGCTACAATTGCAAGGGTTTCTCAAGATACCAGTTACAGTGAAACAGAGGACAACACCCAGGTTCACAGACATTGAAGGCACCCAAGTCCCTTCAATTTAGCAGGGTTTCTGTGCCTATCTGTCCTTGCTGATCTGAACAATTACGGTCTATCTCTCAAAAATTCTGATAATTTTTTAACAGAGTTGATGATTAAAACAATGAACTTCTTTCCTGTTGCCGAATGACCTTATATTGAAATTAAATTCTTAATGGAGAGAAAATTCATTTGGATGATATTCAAGAGAAGAATATAAACCAAGTAATGATGAATTTACTGCTTTGGATTGACATATTTACAATTCTACTATGAATTATATGATTTGTAGATAATTTTTCATCACATCCATGATCTTTTTCAAAATTTCTATTTATTAGGGTAGCTGTTAGCTTTCTCTTTCTACACAAAAATGCAACAAAAATCTCAAATATTGCCTTTTGCTCAGAAATTCTCTCATTATTTTGATATTACCCATTTTTTTCCAGAAATAACAATGGTGTTCAAATCACATTTAAAAGAAACAGACTGGAAAAATTGAAGTATTTCTGTAGATAGATCTATAGCTAGAAAACTGACACCAGGACATTGATAAAATCCCAATAAAAATATAATAAATCAAAGACATTCAGTTATTCCCAGAATGATGTCCTCAACAATTTATTTCCTATTCATATATTTAAATTTATATTTATCTTAGTGGAGTTATCTATCTCAGTGGAGCTAAATACCACATAATTTGCGTTATATGAGTTGAAAAGCGTTCTTCACCACCAGCATGATTTTGAACTAAACATATTTTCCTTGTCAAATCTCAGAGATGTTTCTCAGCTAATTAGGCAACACTGCAGCGAAGTCAAATCTGACACGTTATTGCTTATACCAACATGAGCTCCTAATGTTTTTTCTACTGTATTAAAAGGATTTCCGTGAGGTCAGGAAAGGGTGAGGCTTTCCAGTTGTTTACTCCCTCTGCATACACACAAATCAAAAAACCTGGTAATTATGAGCTGTTATCCAAAAACCAAATAAAACAGCTGAGAAAACCTTGAACTGAGGATAATAAGGTATTCTGAATGGGGAAGAAGTACTTCTTTTTGCTACCAGCGCCACTTTGAACATGACTATGCCGGTAAAATGAAACTCAAAAGGGTAACAGTATTAAAAAGAAACTGTTGAACAAAGACCCAAATTCTGGGGCAAGCCTATTCTGTTGTAAATTAACTCCTAGATTTATCACTGCCATTCAGTACTGTTTCAGCATTAAAATGCACATGCCAGCTGAGATATCATAAACGAATGCATGAGAAAAGCTCTCAGTTTGTACTGGCAGTCTGAGAAGGGCTGCAGGTTTTGTGTGCTGACTCCAGGTGGCTCCCAACCATGAGCGCTGCCTTTCTAATCTGTCTGCGAGACACCAGACCCTTCCCGCTAACAGCTGATGCATGGGTTTAGCACAGGATTCTCAATACTGCACAAAAGCAAGACACCTGAAAGGCCCTAAATGTTCAGCTGTTATGATCTGACAGAGCTGCAAACTTCAGACACCCTGGAGTAGGCATTCCACAGTTCTAAACACTGGCTTTAACGTTTTAAGGATATGGAAAGGAATAAATACCAAGAGGCTTCAGATGCTTAAACTGACTGCAAAGGGAGCTTCTAGATCTAAAAAACAGCATACAATTCGGAGACAAAACAACAGGAAATAATGAGCCAACAGAGAGGACAGTACTGGCCTTAGGCCTTTTTGTTACTTGTATTTTACAAAGACTTAATAATCCACTAGACCAGATTGCTCCAAGCTCCGTTCAACCTGGTCTTGAACACTGAAAGGGATGGGAAAGCCGCAGCTTCTCTGGGCAACCTGTGCCCGGGTTTCACCACCCTCACAGTACAAGGACAATAAAGTAAAATAGCTAAATATGCCCTTACCCTCTTCCACCTCACACGGTACAAACCTAACTGGAAGTTCACATCTGCCAAAAGCACATTTATATTGCTTGACACATGTACGTGCTACACTGTGACAATATATTTGCAGGGGGCACATCTGCCAGACATGCTTGGGGATGAAAGGTAACACTTCAGGCACTAAAAGAGGTGATTTACTATAGCATTAGTGTGATGCCGAAAAGGTCAGAAAGCTACAAAACACATACAGACATTCCAGAGGGCTGACTGTTTTTTCACAGAGAAAACAGGCATCAACCTATTGAGGTTTGTACCATCAGTGCAAAGAAATGTTAAACCTATCCATGGTAGCGACATGGAAAGAGTTTACAAAGGCTTTTTTTTTTATTTCCTACAGCTGGAAAAGGACGGCTCATGACCTACAAAGGAGCCCCAGAATACTTAAGCCCCTAGTATAAATTAAACCTCAGTCTTTCCTCCTTCTGGGGTAAACTTTCATGTAGTTCAAAATACACTTTCCGCCCTTCATGTACTTGTCATTTATTCTGGTGTGAACCTATCTGTCTCAGGGGTTTATGGTGTTATGTATAACCTTAGTTTGATGAGTGACAGAAGCCGTATTTGGCAAAACCAATAATCTCCAAACCAAACCAAACCAAACCAAACCTTCCACCCCCCAAAAAAAAAATACACCGCCCCCTAAACAGGGCAACAAACACCACAGGTTGTCCAGGAGCCACAAAAATTTCTGTCACATTAGAGGCAAAATTCTTCTTCTGATTTCTGAAACTTAATTGGAAACACAATATATTGGGATGGGACTGATGAGTAAAACAGTCCTTTAAAAAAAAAATAAAAAATCCTTAAACCCCAAATTATCTTGTTCATAAAAAGCCATAAAAGTCATGGATATATTTAGCCATTTACAGATTTTCCTCATTACCGTAGAAAGTTGTTCTATAATTAGATCTCTTTAACAAAAATATTTTTCCCCATGTTTAGAAGCTGTACCTATAACACTGAAATTCTGTCTTGGTGATGTAGTGGCATCATAATCAGTTTCCTGATGATAAGGATTTGGGATCTGACTGGAAAACACTAGAGGAACTTTTTCAAGACCTTGATAAGCTTGTAACTACCAAAAATGCAAAGCAACATGCATCAGTCAGATTTAACAACTGGAAAACTCTCCTCATGTATACTAAAAACGAATTCAGAGTACTTTTAGGGGCACAGTGAAGAACACTATACTGAAGTACTCCCTGTCCCAAGGGTGTGATGACACAGTGCTATGCTGATTCTGAAATGAGTCAGCTCAGTTTCCAGAAAAGAGGAAAATCAGGTCTTTTTCAAAGGTACTTGCAGTGACGCAGCTGTGACAGAATGACTCATCTGTCATCAGTGTTTTAGTCAGCAAAGTCTTTGGATCAGTGGCAAGTATTTATAACTGGAAAATAAAAGGATGAAGTCAAAATGAAGCAAAAATATAAATAATACAAAATGATGCAAAAAAAATACCTGGATGTTAAGCCTGTTTTGTAATATCCAACTTTGAGTTCATTACATCCATAACCCCAAACACCATTTTAATGCTAATATCTGTCCAAGTCCAACACACTGCGCAATGTACTTCATGTATTGCTGTCTGCTCCTGATTTAGAGTGAATGAAACAAAATTCTAGTTATCATCTGTAAGTGCATTTCAAAATGTATGTATTTTGTAATACATGTTAATTGCTACTTCCAAGCATATATGCTTTTGAAGTCAAAACTGGAACACTACACTTTAAAGGCAATGAGACTATTTGTGTATTTAAAGATAAAATTTTACTCAATTCTCAAAATTGTTAATCTGCAAAACAACCTTCAACAACCTTCAGTGAGTTCTTTTCTTACCATTCTGAATTAATTAAAATGTACACTGTTGAAAATCTATTCACCTCAAACCAGAAACTATTCCTGATAGAGTAAGATATTTAGAGAAACTGTTACCAAAAAAAAAAAAAAAAGAAAATAGAGAGTAAAATCTATTTAATACAATTCTGTAAAAAGAAAAATATTTATATATTCAGTTTTTTTCTTTTTACAGAAATTAAACTTTAAGGAAACTAAATATTATAATATACTGCCAGCTTTCTAGAGTGTTTTGATAAATGGTTAATATGGTGCCACGACTAAAGTGTGATTTTTTTATTTATTGTACCTGGAACAAACTGGATAGAATACATCACGAAACAAAACAGAATCTTGTAAAAACCCCAGTCAAGATGAGAATTTACAGCTCAGGAAGACTTCTATGTGGTGTCTGAATGGTCTCTGAATTGGTGTATGGAGGCCAGCGGTCCTTCAGGGCATTAGCTGAAGAGCTAAATTCACTACCGTACACACACAAAAAAAAACCACAAATACACCTCCCCACATACAGGGCTCCTTTTCAGCTGTGTCAAAAGCAAATGCCTGCACAGCTGTATAGGGGTTAGTTCTGCCTTCTTTGCAATTTGAGTGCTCTGAGTAAAACTTTTTTTCCTTACCACTACAGAGGTCAGACAAACAGAAGGTCTGACTAATCAAAGAGAGATAAATAACCCAAGGAGTAGGATGAGAAGAAAAGCATTATTACTAGTTTAAAGAGCAGAGTTTATGGGCAAGCCAAGTAACAAGTAGCAAACAACGTGAAATGTTTATGCATGTCTATGGAACACAGTTATTCTTCTCTGTCTTTCTGTCTTGCCCTAATTTACTGTTCTAATCAACAGACCAATTTTCTGCTCTTTTGGATACTACCATCCCCCTTAAGGGTTGATGTAAATAACAAACAGCTCTAGCCCTTGGCGTCGCCAATACAAAACACTATATACAAAATTAGTTACTGTAAATAAGGCAAGGGCTAGTGTCATAAAGCTGTCACCTTTACCTCCAGGATTTTCCTTCCTAATAGACCCACACACTTTCTTGCTACCATACACAGAAATTTTTTTCTAAAATGTTGAAGTTGCTATTAACCAGATACAAAATCATTCAGGGGCACCAAACAAAGGCCCTGTTTCCTTAATAAACAACAGCGTAGACAACAGCTGCCGGGCTTATTTCTGCCAAAAAGAGAGTCTGATTCTGCACTCCTGGGTGCTAAAGATAATACTGAATTCTGGGAATCTGCAGAGGACCTGACTAAAGTCTTTACTAAATGCTTTTTGGTCATTAGGATGCTGAAGCAACTGTATTCCAAGCTACTACTGAGGACTGTTCTAGATGGGCGTACCTCAGCTGCCACCCTACTTTGTTTTTAAATTACAGTTTGAGTCCAATTTGCCAGCTATAAATAACACCAAAATTAAAGAACCAAATCATGTGGTACAGTTTAATATGGACAGCATAATATTTTGAAGCATTTGATTTAATAAGGGAGAAATCTCGGGTTATTTTTGAGGTCTGGTTGCACAGGACAATCAAAAGTTCAAAGACATTAAGTGTGGCATTAAGAATCTCTTACATTACAGTTGATGTGACCAAACCAAAATTTCATGCAACACATGAAAGTAGAGTTAAAAGATCACCTGCTAATATGAAATACTGTCTGCACTGTCCACAAGCTGCCATTTGTTCATTTCAGAGACACACTGAAACCATGAGTCCATGAAATACATGAGGAAAAAAAAAAAAAAATAACCAACCCACCCTCAAGATAACTACATTTTGTATTTGACTTATACATTTTTAGCATTTTAGTGGCCTTGGAACAATGGTATACTACTTACATTTCAGGCCCAGCCACAGTGCAGGTACATTGTCTCTAATCCTGTCTGGCTTTAATGGTAATTGCAGTCATATCAACACAGTTATAAAGACCAGCAGTTAAAGAATAAGGTACATTTTTGCAGTCTGAAATTACAGAACTTGCCAGAGTAGCTTCTTACGAGTTAATAATACAAGCCTTCTAAGGCAACATGATTTATTTTCTTGGAGTGCTGAGTCAAGGTACTAACTGCCTATAAACAATGATGGACGTGCAGTGATTTCGTAGTTTGTGTACCATTAAGTTTCATAGAATCATAGCATCATAAACTGGTCTGAGTTGGAAAGGACTTTTACAGATCATCAAGTCCAAATCCCTGCCATGAGTGGGGACATCTTTTTCTAGATGAGGTTTCTCACAGCTTTGTCCAAACTGGCTTTGAAAACTTCCAGGGATGGGGCAGACACAGCTTCTCTGGGACATCAGTGCTATTACCTTACAACCCTCCTCATGATCAAATCTAAATATACCCTTTTAGTGTAAAACTGTTACTCTTTTTTATTTTCTGTTTTTTTTTAGGAAGCGTTCTGGCAATCTCTGGTGAGTTTACAAGATGACTGACGAGCAGAAGATATTTTCTTAAACTTAGAAGAGACAAAGAAAACTTTCTGACTCACCACATACAAAATTTTATCAAAACATTATCTGGAAGAGGATATACTAGCTGCAAGTTTTTGTTGTATGCTTTCTAGAATATAGTACCCAGTTTGGTTCCTGTTCATTTTCTCTCACTACTCGCTTGGCAAATAAACACTAATGCTGGAGTTGAAAGCTACAAAATGCCTGTTACTAAATATACTTATTTCCTGCTTTTAATAAATAGAGTAAGTGTGAATGTCTATGAAATACTGCTGCAGTGACATATAAGGAAGAGATAATTACTGATAATTTTTATATATGTCACAAAATAGAGGATACTGTACTTTAATTCCCATGCACAAGCAAGGCTGAAGTCATACTTTAACAGTAGGATGCGGACCATCTGCAACAAAAAAGCATGAACTACAAGTGCCACCTTTCCTTTTAAAGGAGGAGTAGGTAGTAGACACTGGACAGGTTTCTCCTCCTAAGGAAAAACATAAAGGAAACCAATTCCTAAAGAATATTTGTAAGGGGACTTACCACCCAGGAGCTGTAATTTTCCTAGTATATTGTCAATATCTTTTGGACATACTTCTGTAATTGGGTTCCCCTAGCAAAGCTGGCAAAGATGTAGTCCTTTTCCCTTACTTCAGGGTTTCAGTTTCCTGAGTGTGACTGGTATGAATTTAGATGAATTATCAGGTTCTTATGCTGTGATCGAGGCTAAGGTGTTAACACAAGTTTAGTGAGGGTAAAAAGAGTTCCTTTTACTTCTATCAAATTATTTGTTGAAAATAAGAGATACAGCTATTGCCAAGTACTGGTGCAGTTGTTTAAGCCAGAAAGAACAAGAAGAGTTAGAACTGAAAAAAATATTGGTGAGGTAGCTGAGTTAAAAGCTGCCAACACAAAACTGAAGCTTTAAAGAAAAATGCGTTCTAGGTGATTTTCTGCCACATTCTCACTGAAAGAATTAAATTATTTGTCCTCCAGACATCAGACGTAAGCAACATTGTCAGAAACCTGTGGTATAAATGTAAAAAACTGGCTGTATTGTGGGTCTCGGCAAGACACAAGCCTTCAAAGAGTCTTTGCCATATAGATTACTCAGCAAAACATCTAAAAATTAAATTATACAAGTATTCCTTAAGTACTTAAGAAATTTTTTTCAGTAACATTTAGGCATACCCTTGTAGCTGACTGTACATTTAACTGTTTTAGAGAGTCTGCTCTGAAGCAAGGAAAATTCATCCCGCAAGAAAGTTTGTCAGACAGTTTTAAACCAAAACCAGGATCATAACAGACTTTTCATTTTAAGGTCAATATTTGCAATCATTAAATACTGAACTGGACAAAATTTGAATTCATTTATATTGAAAATTAGAATCCAGCCTTTTCAGAGTTAATTCATTGTTCAAAAAGGTCTTTCTGGAAAACATTATTCTTCTTTCCATTGCTGCAGCCTTTCTACATAATTCCAGATAATGTGCACTTATTTTGTAGATAACAATCTTTTCTTAGCTCCCATTACTAAATGGTGCCATTTTACTCAGCATAACATGTGAATTAAATAACAAGACATATTTCAGAAAGAATACTTGGCATCATCAAATCTGATAGTCCTGCACCTCTTTAAGCATTTAAAGCATATAGGTGCCTGATCCTTGGAGAAATTGCATCTCCTACCTCAGTGCTCACTTCAGTGCTGAAACACATTTAAAAATAAAGAACTCACTGAATTAAGAAAATTGTGTATCTGGATGCTATTCTGTTTTTACTTCTAACATAATCATATCAAGGGTGTTTATAAGACTTGTATTTCACATGCATATAACAATTTTCATACTAAAATATCTCCAGAAACATTAGAGATGATGATGCACAAACTCACAGTAAAGAAAAACCCAGGCATGATCTTGGTTTGTTGATCACATGATCAGGCAGTAAATTTGGATGGTCAACCTAATATTGGTAGGAAACAGCTTCCAGAGTACATGGAACTCTGTAAATCGGACAATTTAGCCATTCAATACGATCTAGTAGCTCAGTATTTCAATGGAATGGCTGGACTCATTTTTGCTGACAATTCAATGTACATCTGAGGATCTTCTAGTGCTGTGAGGCAGATGATTCAGGTCATATGCAGAATAAACATATGTATGACTGCATTCATATGAGTACCAGTGATAGCTTTCCAGTAGGCTCCATGAGCAGTATAGTGAGCCAACTAGTTCTCTCTGCCTGCTAGTTTCACAACTGTGTGTATGCAAATATGTGTGTGGTTTTGATGTAATCTTTCTTCATTAATAGCTTTTTCTGTCCAGGAAAGAAATAAGATGTATTAAGATTAAGAAACAAGACTCCTAATCTGTAAAATGACTACTTTGACTAGAGTTTACAAAACAAAGAGCAAAAATCCTGCTTTCTTCTTCAAGGAGCCTACTACCCAAGAATAGGATAATACAGGGTGCACAGTAAGCTGAATTTCAGGCTGAAGCAATGAGGAAATAACAGGTTTTTAATGCCAACAATATTTCATCATACACCAGGAACCAGGTATGTCTTTTATATATGCAAGATCTTGTGGCCATAAACCTCATTGTGAAAATTATGTTCCAATTTCAACTTTGTCTTTAAGAACAAAGTGATAAATAAATGCCAAAATATATGACAACATGGCAAGCCTTTTGACGAATATCCTCAATATTTAAAGTAGCAGTACAAGATGACATATGCCAATGCTGATTCACTTTATCCTCTGTCATTACTCCGTCATGATGTAGTACATCAGTCAAGGGAAAAAAAATATGTAAGACCATTTTACAGATGATCCAATTGATCCATTTGACTGGCATACACAGAATTGTTGACCATGTTATGTCTGATGGGTCAGCATTTGCCTGACTGTCAGTTTTACTGTGTATGCTATCGATGTGATTGAATTCCAGGGCTATCTGAATTACAGTGAACATAGTGTGCTATACCATGAGAAGACAAAACTGAAAAACAAAGCAATGAAAAGACAAAATAAGGAAAGATTTTCCCTGTGTATTAGCAGCTCAGCATATGTAAAGATAGATGGCATGTGTCTTGGGCAAGTGTCCAAGCTGAAAATACGCCATTCTGGAGTTCTAGCAGTAGAAGCAGCGAAGTGCAAGAAGTATATTAAGAAATAAGAGTTACACAGTCCAAATACACACCACCATGTGTAAGTTACTGTTCCTAGACTGTTCCTAACAATCAGCTATCTGTTTGGGAAAGGTTACTAGGAATTGCTGAACAAATCTGTGTGCTGTATATAGCTGGGTTACCTTCCTTCCCACTCCAGCAAGAATTGATGAATTTTCCCCTTTCTGAGCGAACAAAACTAACACATTCCTTCCATGCTTGGAGAGGAACTCAGCTCTCTGTAACCTGGTCTACTTTACATTTTCTGCTCAGGTATGCCTCACTGTGTAATTATAGTTTGTCCCTGTCTTAGCACGTTATTAATCTGTGTTAGTGATGCTTCTTCAGAATATCTCAGAAAGAACAAAATGGTGTGAAAAATTCATAAGCCTATAGAACAACAAAAATTTTACAAAATTATTCCTGTCTGATCTGTCTAGGTTTTGATCTTGTTATTAAAATTACGTGACCATTTTCATTAGAAGGCAAGCTATGCAACATCAAAGACTTAAAGCCTTCAGGCCCACTGAGCTAAACAAAATGAGGATAATTGGAGTTGTAGATGGCCAAGACTTGAAAATGAGAGATAGATACCTCAATTTTAGGATTTATATCATAAGATAGCTAAAGACATCATAAGATACCTAAGAAAGATCAGTTTCTGAAACACAAAGAAATTGCCAATTATGAAAATGCCGGAAAAGAGAGACATTTTGACTCATTTGCAATACCAGGAAATTATAACCATGTACATACCTTCCACAAATGAGTCAGCTAAGAGAATTTATATAAGCATCATTTTATTTAAAAAATTAAGAATTCCTAAAATTAATAATTAAAGACTTAATAGTTTCTTAACAATCTACTATGAACATACGCAGCACACTTCTCTTGAGAATTGGAAGATGCACAGACAAGTTTTCATACCTTTATTTTACTTTCTTTCCATGAGATAACTGAGTATTTTAGTGTACATGATGCACCTTCACTGTTAAGAGGTACACCTCCAAAGAGAAGACCATCAACCATCTAGCAACAAAACATACTGGCTAGGACAAACTACAATCCTAAGTTTCCGTATAGTCTTTGGATATGGTATATTAGATACGTGGCTCTGTTTTCCTTACATAGGGTATATTTAGAATTATAAACCATATAATCATTCAGTTTAGAGATGTCTCAGGAAAAAGTCCAGTTCAACATTCTGCTTCAAAGAGTAGCACTGTATAATCGTATACATTTTATAGACAATTGATTATAAATAATGCAGTCTATTTCCTAAGCACTGTTTTTGAGTATTATAGGTGTGCCCCTTTAACAATTATTCTGATAATTCCTGTTATAACTAATTTCTAGTTACACAGACTTTGGCTGAAAACAAAGTTGGAGAACTGACAACTCTGGAAAAGTAAAAACATCACTTAAGTGCTGGCAGTTAAAGACAGACACTACTGTATATTTTTCACCCCAATATACAAAGTTAGGACATTTCAGATGAAAAGTGTAATTAAAAATACATATAAATAATGTAGGCATTTGAGGACAACACAAACGGCTCAGTCACTGTTTCAATAGATCTGTGTACTGAAAGCACACCACTGAAGTCTTCAAGCACCAAGCAACAGAGTCTGTAAGTCTGCTTTCGTACACCAGGACCTTACAGCTGCCCACAGGTATGCTATGGGCCAAAAGGTCCCAGATACTAGTCACCACATTAATAAGCCCTATGTGTTTATCCATGCCAGAAGCTAATACGTTCCCATCAGCAAGCTAAATTATCAATGAGAAGATAAAACAAGTGGAAAACAAAACATCATCCTCTCCCTCATAAAAAAATAAATAAATAAATAAAAAATAAAAAAAAAAAATTTTTTTTTTTCACTTCCATAATGAAAAACTAAGTTTTAAAGTGGGTCTGATCAAGAGATGGTCTAGAGCTCCTGCCACACTATTAAAATGTTTACCAAAAAAGACAAAAGCTTTGTGGAAAAGCAATTAACAAATCCTTGATTTTTACAGGAATCATTTTCATCTCTGATAAACCTGAATCAAAAGAAGAGAATGCGACCATGACATATCTGATTAGGAACAAAAGAATGAGCAAGCCATAAGAAAGGAAATTATTGGTTTTTCTTTGTTTCAAGGGTTGGTCACTGTCAATTAATGTAGTATCAGTCTAGCTGTGGGTTTGCTTGTTAATCAAATTCTTCTCCTAACTCTCTATGGAGTGTCAAAGAGGCTTTCTCTCCAACAGAGGCTTGAAATCAGCTGAAAATAATGATTGCTCCTGGCTTACACAGAGCAGATTTATATTTAAGAAGGATGAGCTGCTCCTGAGAGTACAGTAATAGCTATCACTGACCATTTTATATACAGAAAGATGATGCCATTTTTGTCAATCATTACTTATTAAATATATCAGTGATTAGTTAATGTGTCCCTTACCTTGCAACATTAAGACAAAGCATGCCTTCCAAAATCACCAAATACTCCTTTGTAGAATACTGTAAAATACGGAGAAAATCAGAGAGCAAACCTGAAGTTTATTTTGCTTGATTTTATTTCCATTTATTGTGTTGAGTACCTTACAGTAGGTACCTTTTTGTTTTCTCTCCTATGTACTTGGACAACTATCACTTTCTTTAAATGCAGAGTTGCATTTTTTCTCAGTTTAGATGCTGAGCTGATTTAACAGAGAAAGTTTCAGCTGTCCCATTATTTTAACTGATGGGTTCCCTGTCCAAAGCTCTTCCCTAATTTAGGATCTCCTCCATATTCATTAAAGCCTATGGATTTTTTTCCACTGAGCAGCAGATCAGAAGTACTATAAATAATTTCTTATTTTAGTTGTTGGATTTCTTGAGTTCTTGGTCTGATGACTAGTTCTCAGTAGAGTACAAGGTGTGCATGAACAGCTGCGCATGAACATTCATACAAAGAGCATACAGCATTCTTTAAAAGTGCATATGTTTATTCCCATAAACCACTCACTGAGGATAACTTAAGTAGGACTCATCACCTTGACTTGCAGAGCATTTATGCCTGAATGCCACTTTAAGTGGTTGTGCCCAAAATTCCAGTTTTCCAAACCCTATCTCAGTTACCCTGACAAACCCATTCCCAATACCCGATATTCTTTTTCATCCAATTTCCCTTTTAATGGAGCTGTTCAAACACAGCTATCTCTCGACTTTCTCAGATGTGACTGGATCTGAAATTTGTTCTCATCTTAGTCCTTTGGCAACTGATAAACTCAGGACTATCTTAGCAAAGGACATGCTTGGGGGGATTTTAGAAGTCATACTTTACCAACTCAACAAAAATAAGAGGAAGTAGCAGTCCTCTTTAAACTACTTAGTTACAAACCTCCCTGAAATCAAAAAAGTCTCTCAGCTGATTTCAAATTACTTCCATCAGATCCCTTCGGAGGAAGAGTCAAGAGAGGCACTGTTTCTGCCTCAGAAAAATTCCTCTTGACATTCTTCATTAGGGTGCACCTCCAATACTTCCAAATGGGACAGAGGCACAGTTTACACCGTGTACACTCCAGCAACATTCAGGGACTGGAAAGCATAAAATCTGGTTAGCTTGATTATTTTCATGTAGGACAGTCCTGATACTCCTGATAATTCTGGTATATTACAGAGCAAATTCTTCAAGAATTTTTCACTGTAGCTTCATGTATTTTATATGTTAGAACCTAGTCATTTTAAACTGCTTCATGAAGAATGGTCCCATACAGAGAGGACTACACTGGGACTTAGGAGATAGATGTTCGTTACTTGTTTACAGCAGAAACCTTAGGTAAATTAATTCCTTTCTTCCTCACTCCTTACTGGGTTTACCTACATATGAAGTGTATAAATATCAGTAATCAAGTAGTATAAAAAAATAAATTTAAATGTACCTTAAATAGAAAAGGGAGTGAATCCTCTATTAGGTTTTCCTTATCACTGTCATTTTTCGTTTGTCTTTCTTCTCTCTGGCCCTCTTTTTTTAAATACAAGCTGTTAGAAAAGTATGTTCATATAAAAGAACAAATCTTTCAGAAAAACAGCCTATCTTGTTTCTTTTAAGTAACCCATGCTTTTTATTCAGCTTTTTCCTTTTAATACTCACTCTGATTTATGTTTTTATTATCGTACGAGAATTAGCAGGATGCCAAAATCAGAATTAACATGATCGGCTTTATTTATATGCCAATAAGGTGAAACATTTTCCCAGCACTTTGGTAAACAAATCTGTGTATAAAGACAAAAGAGAAAAAAATATTAAATATTAAATAACCTTTTCAGGGCAAAGAGTAGTTAATCAAACTATTCTGTAGCTGAAATGTTTAAATGCTGTTACAAACACATTAGGATAGTTAGTCTTTAGATAGATTTAACAAGAGCAAATGTTAGAAATTTAATTTTTGTCCACTGCAAATAATTTCCCCCCCCCTTTTTTCTTCTCCATGTAATTGCTGATTTTTCTTTCATATGTCAAGAATGGAGATGCCTGTCCAGATCTTTATTCAGATACAAGGATAACCGTGGACACAGGTCATCTCTTCCACCCAGGACAGTACCTGCACAGAAGTCCCTTAAGTCCTTAATTTAAATTTACTCTAGCCATCATAAAATATACCTGAATAGAGATCAATCCTTTTCTAAATAGGGAAAGACCTCTTAATCTGAACCTGAAACCTTTTTTAAGTATTAAGTGGACTTCATCATGTTGTTTCAAAATGAATTCTCAGTGACTGAGTTGTCATTTTGCCACACTGTTGTATTCTCACACTGGACTATTTTACTACTTTTAGTTCCAAAAACTTATACCAAGCTGAGATTCTTCAACATTTTTGCACCACCCATAAAGAAAGAAAAGATAAATGAGTCTTTTGAATATCACAAAATTTCTCATAAACCTGAAACTCATTTCCTATCTGGTGTCACTGTGCAAAGGACAGTAACAAAATCCTGTACTATTTCTGCTGTATATTTATCACTGCATGGGAAAAACTCTCGAGAACTGAGGAAAGATTAAGAGTGATAACACAAAGACATTAGTAAAACTTACAGTGCATTTAAATAGAGAGAAGGTGAGTGTTACATCATTGTTCACAGCCCAAGGAAGTCAACATAAATCTTGTCACTATCTTCAGCTGGCTTTGGAAGACTGACAGGTTAACCACCAGTTCAAGTAACGGAAAGGAAAATTAACCAAATAGCTTCTTAGACATTCAGTCAGACTCATCACGCCACTCACATAATACTCAGAAGAGGACAGTCACCTTTTCTATTTAGTTAACATGGAGTGTCATATTATTGATTATTTAGATTATTGCTTCAGCAGAATTACTCTAAGAGTTTGTTTCTTTTTGCCTTCCTTTGAAAGTCCGATATTCTCAAGTAGATAATGGTAATACAGGTGCACAGTGTATTTTTATGCATTTTGCCATTACTGAATAGATTTTTGTAAAGAGCTGGTTTGGGAGCAACTGTGCATCAGTTTTGAAATGTAGAGTATTTATCAGAGATCCTGATATAGTTTACTTTTATACATTTCAAGACACTGGACAGCAGTAATCTCTATCTCACAAAGGAATCTTCTTGACCATAATGTCATCCACAAGTTTTTTAGCTGCATCAACATGCTATTAAATGGAATTTACAGCAGCTTTGAGACTGGATACCTTCAAGGTTAGATGGTTTGCATTTCTCTTTGGAGCCTTCTGGTAACCTATGTAGTCACTCTGTTTAACAGCACACACATCTGATCTCATTTAGGCTATTTTTTTCCTAGGTAGCTTTATCTGGTGACAAGGGTCAAGAAGAAATTCTGATACTTTCTTAATACTACTGCCATTTTAGAGGGCTTCAGTTTTTCCATGTTTTTTCATGAACTCTGGCTATGCACTGAATGTCAGGATCTGATATGGCTGGCCAGGAATAGATACAGAAAATAAGCCAGGGAATTCCCTATGATTGGTACAATAGTTGCTGTAGAGCAAGAAATTAAGCAAATTGCTACTTAAATTCTTTTTTATTATTTATTAGATGGGATGTAGTGGAGGAATACAGATTGAATTCTTGACACTATAAGATGATCCCTTTTGGCTGACTCTCTCAAGGGTTGAGAAGCTTGCACAGGAGGCTAGATAGAGCAGTGCTGGGCAATCACCATTCGTGTGAATGTTAACAACAAATGCCAGGTTTTGCATCTGGGGCAAAGTAATCCTGGACACAAGTATGGGAGAGGAGTGGCTGGAAAGAAGCCCTGCAGAAAGGAAGCTGGGGTGCTGGTTGGCAATAAGCTCAATTCAAGCAAAGAGGACAAACTGCTATGAGTCCAACACAGTCAAGAAATTAATTTACAGTACTGACCTGTCTTTGAGAATTTAAACAGAGAAAATGTATCTTCAGATACAGGGCAGACATTCAGATATAGGTCTTCATACAGAAACCTGAATCCGTATGACCCATTTTATAGGTATGGCTAAGGATATTCCTTTTTGGAGGCTTTCATAGGAAAGAAAGTTACAGACATTGTCATCATACCATTCTGGTTTTGAAAATTCAATCACCTGGTGAAGTTCCCATTTACCTCTGAATAAATATGGCTTTATATAGGAATACAGAAATACAGAAAGCATTAGAGATACAGTATAAGGCAAAAAGTACCAGGCAATATAACATGACAAGAGCTGTCCTATATTTCAGTGACATAGGCACTGTAATATGACACAGCTTTTGAAATGTAAAGAGAAAATGCCTCTTCTTTGCAGAAAGAAAAAAAAAATCTTGACAAAATTTATATGTTTAACCTGAATATACTGAGACAGACAACAGCATCAACAAAGAGGTGAGGTAATGAGAGTCTAGGAACAAGCAGGTGTGTGATTTGGGCTCCCTCACCTCAGTTATGCACCACATGTTCAGCTCTGACACATGTGCACTAGCTCTTTACTGACATTGCACCAGATGACTCCACCACTTGTTTTCATGAAAGCAATTTGTTCAACTCAATTACTGTAGTCAGCCACTAGATAGTTTAAATTACATATCATCTGTCTCTTATGCAGAGTTCTCACTTCATTTGTCTCTGGTTGTTTCAGATGCCAATTTGTCTTACAGAAGAGAACATAAAAGATATCAGACAGCATTTATCAAATACCACAATTTTTAGGTCTGATGATGTACAAATTGGACTCCCATTCTAAGAAAGGAAAAGTAACCTTGGAGACAAGACTGTCCTGTGACTTGGGAGCTCTACATTCATTTCTTGGACCTAATAATAGCTGATTGTACAGTTTGCATTTCAGATTCTCCGAAGTATCTAAGGCTGTAATGCTACCTCAGTTCTTTTAGTTGAAAACTGGTGAAAAGCGAAAGAATCTCAACTGCAAGATTAGAGAGGCATACACATTACATAACCATTTAGCTTGTGAAATATCAAATTTTAATGTAGATGAGTAGGTATCATAATAAATAAAGATCCAGCAAGACCACAACAGGCTGGAATTTATCTACCTAGGTAAGATAAGTAGTTTAAGATGGGAATTTTCTTAAAAACAATATTGTTGTTGATACAGGCCTATATATCTCTCTGGAAATTTAGTTCATAATATTAAGTAGTACTTACTGTCAGGGCAGAAGTAAGTTCCTTTGCACAAACCATTTCCTTAGATGAATTACTTTTTGCCCTTATTTAAATTATTCAGCATTGTAGCACATTATATATATTTTTGCATGGGAGAATGGACACACACAACTGTACTTGTTCTCACCACAGAAATGCCAGGATAGCAACAAACAGTAAGTTTTCTGCTCTCTGGAGGAATTAATTTTCTTGACTCCAGAAGAAAAGAAATAGCATAAATTGCAAAGTATTTGTTGTCTTGGTATGATTTTTTCATGCCCTTGGATCACTGCCCGTGATCAATCTAGTGGCAGAGAACAAGAGATCAATCACTAACAAGTTCCAGTGGAAGTGAGAAGCACAGCAGACAAAGTGATATCGATGCCAGAAGATCTGTCTGCTCCATAACACACTGACTCATCTTTCACCAAACTCTCTAAACACGGTGATACCATTTGGAAACTGTTAACTTAACTTGCTCCAGTGAAACTATGAATATCAAGTACCTGTCTGGTAAGAAACCTCTACCTGAATGCAAGCAAAGCAAAGTCTCGCTGTAATCTATCTACCTTCATTCCTACATTTCTGGAAAACTTAGTTACCTTGTGATTAAAAATATTTCTTACAGAGATGTAGTTTGTTATGATGCTTCTCATTTATGAGATTCTTAAAGGAATTTGCAATAATATACATTTTGTAAAGCATTATTAAAAATCGAAGGTTCCCACTGCAAACAAAATTAACACTCAAAATAACTGATTCACAGTTTTGTCATGGGTAGAAGTTGAATTGGTTCAGTTGGAAAATGAATTAAAAGAAAATTTCATGAAGCCAGTGGTTGCTTACTGTTTGCCTCACTGAAAAAAGTCATAAAGCTAACTTGCTTTAATAAAAGTGAAACATAACTGAAAGCTTCACCTCTGGGCATGTTGAAGGCTACTGTTTTAGAACAGGGAACTCCAGAGTTAAATTCATGAGTTTACATGAGCGAAATCAGGTCTTTAAACTGGAGCCTGAAAGAAGTCTCACATACCTAGTAAATTAAGGTCTGAAGAAGATACATCACGCTGACCACCACATTACATATTTGCAGTTTAAAAGGGAGTATTATAGATGGTTTTAATGAAGGAGAAAGATCTTCAAAACAAATTTAAATGAAGCCATTATATGCACCTCATATAAAAAAGAGGAAAAGCTGATAAATCCTGCAATAATAGGAACTGGTACTGAATACCACATTTTATTGTGTTCAAGAACTTTCCACATCAATTACAGCCACACTTACCATCATCTGAATTCTGGCTATTTCCACCTGTCCTTTGACAACTAGTTGTCCCAATTGCCTAGTCACTCAGGCTTGTCTCAAACAATGGAAAGCATTAATTATCCAGGATTGTGCACCTTGTTCCACCAACTGTAGAGAGTACCTACAGGTCTAGGTTCAAACGACGTTTTCAGTAGCTGAAATGAGGCAAGGTGGATTTCAGCACTAGTACCTGAATTTCTCCCTAGATGATGCTTTGGCAAATCCCAGAGCTGCCTGAATCTTGAATTAGCTGCTTCATATTTAACTTTTATAAGGGTTTAAAATAAACCATTTTTCCTCTTTTGGAGTTTCAGTTTGGGAGGAATTCTTGGAGAAGAGGAATAATACTGAACCCTGCTCAAAATAAGGTTAAGAAGAAGCTGGCTGTGCCTCCCCGTGTGCTCAGTAATTCAGTAGATGTAGAGGTAGGCATTCACGGTTTCCCTTCCATTTGATGAGATAGACACCGATTTCACCAACTGCTTAGTTTACCAAAATATATTACAGATTCTCTTTCCTTGAATCATTATGTCTAGTTGTAACATATTCAAAGAATTTATCTTAGCGTTTATCATATTTGCCTTAATGTACTTGTTGAGATGACATTAACTCTAAAGGAACTGCTGCGTATAGTTCAAAGACCTTGTCACTTGGTACTGGTCACAGAACTATACTGCACATGATGATCCTTTGTGCCTTAAGTATCTACTGAGATGTATAATATGACAGCTTTCAAGAAGTCTTTTCCATTTGAAGATCAGAAAGCTTACTACATACAAAAGAAGACAAATATTTCTGGTCTCATTTCACAGATGGGAAACAGAGCAGAGAAATGGGGTGTACACTAGGCCACAAAGCACGGTATCAAATATGGAAATCAGATAGAGGGCTAAGATTCTGTTTTTCAGTGCAAGTTTTTGCCATTAGATAATCAGTAGCAATCTGACCCCATGCGACAGTGTCAGGGGATTAGGAAATTTAGGCCAGAAAGATGTTTACATTTACCCATGTATTATGTTTCTAATATCCTTCTGACTTACAGAAGCATATTCATTAGCTACCACAGAAAAAATGTCAGTGACTTGATTGCTACACATCATACAGCTATAAATAAATTTCTATTAATTTATAAATAAATTATGAGACCCTTAATCACATAGATCTATGTATTTAAAAACTGAAAATTAGAATCCAGACACAGATTAAGGCTGGCTGTGGACTACTAGTTCACTCAAACTGTGTTTTTTCAGGGCCCACCACCTAACAAATAAGCAGTTTTTTGAAAGTGTGTATGAACCAAGACATTAACAGGGGAAGCAACACAGATATACACAGCCTCCATCTATAATCATATTACATTATACCAGATGAAATAGCAAAGAAAATAATTTTTATTTTTATCTTTATATTTTCACTGCATTTATGTCTATCAAATTAACATTAGAGACAGGAGGGACAAAACTTGATTTGTCTTTAATAACTGGCACTTCAGTCAGTCTTGTCCAGTATATGCTTCAATACTGACAACTCGGATGGGTAAGAACCTTTGGGAACAGCATTCAGAACTGGCCATTCCCTGCAACAGAGAGTATCTAAAGATTTCCCAAGAATCCTGAAGAGGCCAAGAAACTACCAGGCCCTGAAAAATACCACCTAGGCACTGAAAACTGCAGCCAGTATCACCGAGATAACCAGAGCTGCAGTATGAAGGCAGAACCGCTGTCCTGCTCTAACGTCTGTCCTGCATGGACCAAAATTCCCTGGGAGACTGATGCTGACCCATTCCACCATCTCAGTTGTGCTGCACTCTGTCTGCGTTCTGCATGTGGGTGATACTGGCTCAGAGTCACTGAGCTGCAACAGATCAGCTGAATTAAATAGCCCTAGACTTAAAACCAGCTTGTCTTCCCAGACTGACTTTCAAATACTGTGCCATGCAGGCATTGTGGTTTAAACGTATCCAGCAGTTAAGCACAATGCTGGTAGACTGTTCACCCCCCGTCCACTCCCCAGGTGTATGGTAGAGAGGATCACGAAAAATGCAGATTTCCATAGGTTGAGATAAGAACAGTTTAATAATGGAAATTAGAATTAAATCTAACAATAACAATAACAACGTAATCATAGAATCCCAGACTGGTTTGGGTAGGAAGGGACCTTAAATCTCACCCAGTTCCAACCCCTGCAACAGACAGAAACACCTTCCACTAGACGAGGCTGTTCCTAGCCCTGTACAACCTGGCCTTGAACACTGTCAGGGATGGGAGCAGGCACAGCTTCCCCAGGCACCCTGTGCCAGTGCCTCAGCACCCTCACAGGGAAGGAATAACTACAACTACAACGATGAAATGAGAGAGAGAGAGGAAAGCAGAAATTCTGCACCCCCTGTGGGCCGGGGGGGGGGGGGGGGGGGAATAAATAAACAGAAATGATTCACAATAAAATTGCTCACCACCCGCCAACCGATATCCTGATTGACACAAGCAGTGATATGCCCTTCTGGGTAACTCCCCCCACTTTCTGTTCTGGGCATGATGTGCTGTGGTATGGAATAGCCCTTTGGCTAGTTTGGGTCAGGTGCCCTATCTTTGCTTCCTCCTGGCTTCTTGTGCCCCTCCTCACTGGAAGAGCATGAGAGACTCGACAGTCCTTGATCAGAGTAAGCACTACTTTTCTCTCTTTCCCACAGGACAAAGGAGCCAGCAAGCGGCTGGGTGGGTGTTTGGCTGCTGGCTGGGGTCAGTCCACCATAATTGCTTACACAAAGACTTATGTCTTAAACTTCAGAAACTTTTGTGTAGCCCAGCAACATTGATCCTCTTAGTTATTCTCCTCCATAACATACCGAACCTGAAACACGTCAGATGTTCTTTGTCCTTTGAATTACAAATTGCTATAATATTTCCTGGACACATGACTATTTGATATTATGAAACTTACATAAATTACCCAAGTAATTCCTATGTATTTCTCCCTCTCTGTTCCATCCCATTTAACCATGCACTTCTTTAACAATTTTAATGCAGACATTCGAGAGGGTAGAGTAGAAAAGAGGAGTCAAGGCATTCTGTGGCCATTTCAAAGAGACAGTGAGGAAGAGATGTAGATTTATTTTTTCAGCTGCATAATTTTTCCCTGCTTTTTCCCTCTCCACACACTCCAGTGCAAGTGGCTTCTCCACTAAGAATCATTCATTGGAAGGAACTCTCAGTACAAGAAAAAAAGAGCTGTGTTCTTTCTGCTATACTGCTAAGGTCAAGCAAAGAGTCTGCGTTAAGCTGCCAGTTTTCTTTGCGATATGTGAGGCAGCACAGAACACAAATTGCATTTCTATTATCTCTTCAGCTCTTCTTTTCAATACCACAATGCTGACAGCAATCACAGAGCTGAACAGATATGACACAGAAGGCACTGAGGGAACAAATAAGGCCCATCCTGTCTTGGTTTCCCAGCGCTAAAGTAAACAAACATGTACTTGGTTATCAGTTTAGCTAGAGATGGTTCTGAAAATAGGTAAGTTTTTAACACTGTGCCATTGTGGGAAACTCATCACATGTTAAACATTCTGAAATTAATGTAAATAAAGAAATAAATGAGAAAAATATATTTAAAAAAAAAGTCAAATGGAAACAGAAAAACTATTTTACAATAGATTATCAATCTAAGCCCTTCAACACAGCCATATTCCTTGTAAAATATTTTATTAGCAGCAAATACATTTAAAGTAAGTTTATGAGAAAGGTAACAAGAATTTTGAAAGATAGCATGGGCTCCACACACTGTACAAACACGAACAGGTGGTATTTTACATTGCACACATCCCTCATAAATTCTACCATATGCTTGAAGAGAGAGCCTGCAACAAAAAAAGAGAAAAAAGTGGAAGGAAGGAATCAGAACTCAGAAGCAAGTAATTCTATCACCAAACTGCTAATGATTTTTTTGCAACCTGTGATGCACTAAACCTGAAAAGAATTATTCATTGTATTTATCTCCTGCATTGAACTTGAACTGTGAGCCAGCAAAACCTTTGATTCCCTCAGGAATTTCATCACAGTGCAAGCTGGTATTCTGTCTACCTAGGTCATTTCCTGAGCAATCACGTCTACTACAGCCTATTTAATCTGTTCCCAATCCACATCCTGCTATTTGTTGTAACTAAATTTACATCAGTGGTGCCAAAGATATTCCCACGAGTTCTAACCCTGTAAAGTATGCAGTGCCTGCAATTTTTAATAACTTCATTTGATATACTCAGAGTCAGGAAGGGAACTGCTAAAAATGTCTTGGAACAAAAATTTCAACTTCTACATTTTTCCTGCTTACAGACAAGCAGAAATATACTTAATTCACAAGCTTATCCACATCTTTGAATTGCACCACTAGATTATCCAACAAACAAAACTGACCTAACCGGTATCTGAAACTTAACGTACTAATACTCATCAAGTAGGTACAGTGATGCTTTAGAAACATATGACGCAGCTTTGCAAATCAGTTTGATCCATAGCTCTTTGGCTTTCAATCACCAAATAATTCTATTCTTCAAATGCACTGTCACTGTCAAATCAGTAGAAGTGGTTATCTCACTGGGTTTTGCAGCACTTTCTATAATTCTCTGAATAACATGTTGGCACTAGCAACCATTTTCTGTTAAGTGTGTGTTACTTTACATTTAAATAAGTCTTACATGACCATGTTTCAATGACATGTGTATTTAAATCTGTTTATAGTCACTGACATTTTGTTTTGGTTTTTCCTCCTACTGCCATTTGTCCACATTTGATTGTAGGGAGATAGCTGCTTGTTTACAGACAAGTGTGATGAGCTGTAAAAGTTAGGGAATGAGAGTGGAGGTAACAGCTGAGTCACAAAGAGAAAACACATAGAAATAAACAAATTTTTATTTTGCATCTTGACGTTTTTCCCAGATTGAACAAAAAAAGAGCTTTTTTTTTTTTTTTTCTTCCCCCCCTGGTACTGAGTGAAATATATCTCTAGCACCACTGCAATCCATTATTTTGATATTTTGGTGTGTGGATGGATCTAATTCTTCAAATTTTGACAAATTATGGGCCTCCCACTGATTTCACTAGGTGCTAGATATAGCTAAGGCAGGGGCCCACAAATTCCTCTGAGTTCTGGAAGACCGTCAGAACACCACAAAGGAGAAGCACCGCTTTGCCTATCACCCCATAAATTTATATTAAGATTTACACAGCCTTGTCTATGGATGAGAAAGCTTTTACAGCACATGAAGTGCTGGGAAAAAAGAGCCAAGAAGATCTGTGCTGCTGTCTCTCCAGCCTCCTTTTCTAGAAAGCCAGTGAGAGAGAACCATGGGATAGTAAGTCACAGAGGCAGCAGAAAGATGCACTAACATGACTTCTGAATACTTTTTGGCCACCAACACCTGCAGAAGATTTCAGGATATAACCATGGCCCAGGAGTATCTAGTAGGATAAGTACAATGAAAAGACAGTATCTGAAATCAATATTCTTTGAGTACAGGAACTGCTACCCATCCTCTCACTCCCTTTCCACTGCTTTTACTCATCTTTGTCTAGGTTTTATGTTTTCTCAGTCTTTTCCCTATGCCTCTTTTCGCCTTCTGATTTCTCGTTCTCTGTTCTTAGTTGTCCACCTCTGTCAGATTTCCCCCTCCCACTGCTCTGTTTGTTCCTTACATTATCTTCAGGCTTGTTTTTTTTTTGAAACACTTCTCCACCCTCAAATATCACAATTGTTATTTTGAGCATTTAACCTGAAAAAAAGTGGAAGCTTATGATTTGCTATTTCTGGTCGTGTCAGACATCTAATTACTTTGAAGTATCTTGGTCAATTTTCATGGAGGAAAGATTTTTTTAAATGGGTCTTTTGGCTTCCATTGTAAAAACAGATCAGTTAACAGATTACACACTGAGTCAGAGATTATGATAAAAATTCACAGCTATTATTAGACACTGGAAAATCCACTGAAACTGCTGTAAGTGAAAGAAAAGCATAGGAAATCAAGTTTCTGTAGCTTACGGGGGGCTCCTTGATGACTATGACAGATTGCTCCATCTTCTCCTCTATTCCCAGTAGAGAAATAAAGTGTCTCGATAGCATAGCTACAAACATAAGGAGACCTCGTGAGGCCCAGGAATATATTCTTTGGCTGTATGCAGTTGCAGATAGCATACGAAGCAGACCTCTGGTACAGTGTGTGTGTGTTATGATGTCCTGGGTTCAGCAGTAGCATTCATTCAGTCATTATTCTCCCTCTTGGTAGCTGGTGCAGTGCTGTGGGTTTGACTTTCAGCCTGGAAACAGTGCTGATAACACCAGTGTTTTTAGTTACGGCTTAGAATGTTTGGTTTGACCCAGGACTTTCTGAGTGTCATGCTCTGCCAGGCAGGAGTGGAAGCCGGGAGGAAGCAGAGACAGGACACCCGACCCAAACTGACTAAAGAGGTATTCCATACCACAGCATGACATGACCAGGATGTAAAAACTGGGTGCAGGAACCCAGAAGAGTTAGTTCACGGCTTGGTTGTTGGGTGCTGAGCAGTTGTATCCTCTTCCCTTGTATTTCCCTGGTCATTATTATTATTGGTGGTAGCAGTAGTGATTTGTGTTATGCTTTAGTTACTGGACTGCTCTTATCTCAACCCATGGGAGTTACATTCTTTCGACTCTTCTCCCCATTCCCCATCCCCCCCTCAGAGTGGGGGGGAAGAAAGAGGGGGAAGTGAGTGAGAAAACTGCGCGATTTATGGCTTAAACCATGACAGTTCTTTATGGCACCCAACGTGGGGCACGAAGGGTTGAGACAACAGGATTAACAGTCACAATGCTGATTTATTGGCTTTCAAAGTTGTTGCTCTGGTTCTCACAGGTTCAGTGTATGATACTTTACTTACATCCAGTATTTGCTATCTTAACATTTTTCAGATATGGGTTTTGGGTTAAGGTTCTTGTTACATTGTACTTTATTAGAATGACTTGTAATACAATAGGCTCAGTGATCACAAAACTGACCCAGCTTTTCTTCCCAGTGTGGTCACCAACTCTATACTTTGGCAGGTATATAATAGAAGTGTTTAGCAATTACACATCTCTTTTCACCTCCTCGGGTGGTCAACTTGTGAAGGAGACATTCTTTTATGCTCCCAGCTACCCCACCAGACCGTTTACAGCATTGTTTGAGAATTTTGAAGGTTTTGAATGGCCTTTAGATACCCCTGAGACCTGCCTGCTGGTTGTGATGAGGATCGCCATGCTGGCGCACATAGAGAGTGTGTTTTACCCACGACCATTTCATCTGGTCTGGAGAGTTATGCAGAGTCGGGTTTGGACCTTGTCCAGGGTTAGACGACAACATAGGAGGACCAAGAGATTTTCCCCGAGGCCGGATAGTTATGAGTGGCAGGGGGTGTGGGATAGTATGGGCAAGTATCTAGGCCAGTGGGCCCCTCCACTGCTTTGGAACTTCATCACTGAACAAGTGCAAAATCCAGAAAAATTAGTAAAACACTTAAAGGAGGTGTGTTGCCAGTCTGGTCACACCAGAGATGGACAAATCATGGCAACATGCTGGGGCTTGGCCTATTCGTACAGAGCCCTATTCAACACCATCCAGAACCTTCAAACGGAAAAAAAATGTCCCTGGATCTGAGGGCAGAGCAGCAGATAGCGCAGCTACTCCAGCTCCAAGCACAGCAGCTATACCACCCCCAGGGACAAGTACAGTAACTACTCAGACTTCAACCATAACAGACAGTGCAGCTATTCCAGCTCCAAGCACAGCAGCTACACCACCCCTAGGAACAAGTACAGCAGCTGCTCAAACCCCAGTGACAAGTCCAGCAGCTACCCAAACCAGTGATAATCACCGCAGCTAAACCAGAGGTCCAACTTGTACCAATATCGGTTGCCCCTGAATGCAAGAGGAAAAGCAAAAAAAGACGCAAGAAAGATAACGCAAGATGAAGACACAACATACTCACCACCTGGGACAGCATCTGACCAGGATTCATCATCACATGATGAAGAAGAAGAAGAGGTGACTTCCCGATCTCGGACCTCAACCGAGCTACAGAATATGCGAAAATACTTTACCCGTCAGCCAGGGGAGCACATCATCACCTGGTTGCTCCAATGCTGGGAGAATGGGGCCGAGTGTCATGAACCAATGGTAGTTCACTTCATGGTAGTGAAGCCAAACAGTTGGGATCACTTACAAGGGAAGGGGGAATTGACAAAGCAATTGCAAGAGAGAAATGGTCCCTCAGCCTTTGGAAGCAGCTCTTGGCAGCTGTGAAAGATAGGTTTCCATACAAGGATGATGTTATGAGTCATTCGGCCAAGTGGACTAATCTAGAAAAGGGCATTCAGTCTCTGAGAGAATCAGCCATTGTAGAAATTATCAATAATATTAAGCCGAATAACAGGGATATACCCACAGATCCAGATGAAGTCAAATGTACACGACCCATGTGGTGGAAATTTACACGGAATGCACCCTCACCATATGCCCTTTCATCAGCAACAGTAACCTGGAATGACATAATACCACCAACAGTGGATGACATTATTCATAAACTCCGAGAGTTCAAAGACAATCACTGTAACTTGCAGCACAGTGTCTTTCGAAGACAGCAAGACCTCTGAAACAGTGATCCCACCCAATGCTTTGGTAACACCCAATACCTGTCAGTGGAGCTGTGTGAGCATCATGAGTCTTCTAGCCTCTAGGAAAGCAAATAAGAAAGGCTTACAAGCATAAAGGGAGAATAGTTAAAGCCAATGAACAAACTGAAAGCACAAAAGGATTACCAGAGGAATGGAAGGAAGTAAAATGGAAAGTATGGAAGGAGAAGAGATTAAAGCAGCAGCACAAGAGGAGGAAAGAATCTTTCCTAATTGTGCTTTCAAGAATGTCCCTAATGGATTCAATCTCATCCAAATTCTAGCAGATAGCATGTGCCGAAAATGCTGCAGATGGCTTAGCTTAGCAGCAGGGATGGCTTGGAAGGCAAACAGTTCCTGTGGCTGCCTCAGCAGATTGTTTACAGCAAAGATACTGACAGTGCCCAGCCATTGTCATGAAACAGTGATTGTTCCCTTGTTTGAAACTTCAGTCTGGGCATTTCAAATGGCAGATGTGTGTCATTGAAAACAGGAGGGTCCTTGATAGTTCCTGTCATTAAGGAACAGCCTAGATGGTGTCTTGACTCTTAATAGGAAGCAGTATGAATGGGAAAAGTTGAGCTGTATACATCTCAGTGAAATCTTCACTGTGTAAGTGAAGCCCCCCCTGCAGTAAGTCACGCCATGAAAATCAGGTTCACTGATATAACCTTCTGTGAGTCTGATCTCTTCACATCATTGTTCGTTCAGAAGAGGTTTAGAGGAAGGTCCCAAACCAGTGAATCCAATTTCCATCAGCAGAACAGAGAATAGTTTTTTTGCAAGTCGTGAGCTAATAGATCTTCTGACCTTCCATCTGCACCACTACCCAACACACACACATTAGGTGGCCATTACTGCTAGGGTGCCACCTCAGCATGTTTCCAGTTATACAGGAGCCTTTATTCTCTTAAGGATGCAATTTAGCATGAGGCTAAATGACTTTTTTAAATTACATAAATGAATTTTTCTGGTACACAGCAGACAAGTCCATTCTTCAGATAAGCCTCAGGATCTCTTTTAAGCAGTATGAACATAGAGAAAGATATTGATAACACACATTATTAATGTCATATCAGCCACAAGTCCTGGTTGCTTTTAGCACATTTCTCAGTTTTGAAGATGACAGTATGACTTTTCTATTAGGGAGTTGGAAGACTGTAACTGCTTTTTCTGTTCAGGAATATTTGCTCATTAATGCTCCATCTCTATAATGTAGTCTTCCATCTTGAAGCCAATTAAAAGTTTCACCAACCTGTTCCTTCCAAAGACTATTCCACAATCTTCTCTAACTTGCTTCTGGACAAATGGTTCAGGATATGTACTGCTCTTATTGACCAAAGGTCTGAAGATCTCATACACCTATAATTATACATGTTTTAATTCTGATTTTATCACTTCACTGATTACTCTCCATTAAGCATTCTGATCCCTTTCCTCCTCAAATTCTGGAAAACATGCTTTCTTTTTCTGATATTCATTACCTTCAAATATGGTGAATTTGCTGAAGTGGCACAGACTGTGATCATCCCACTTACTTGCCTTTTCCAAGTGGGTGTTCATCATCTGGATGCTACGATGAGAGAAGCTGAACACGTCAACCTATTCACATTACAGCTGCATCCAGCCCCTTTTACACTAAATCACTGTATACATATGCAAGTTTCATAATAAACAGTCACAGACTACAGGGTGACAGAGCTATTTGAATATAGTTGCGGTCATTTGTCATCATAAATCATATTGAGTCAGTCCTTTTATCATCTCTGTTGGTCTTCTCTGAACTCTATCCTATTTATTAGATTTCTTCTGGTGTTGAAGAAACCAGAACTGCAGACAGCTTTCTCAGTAGCCAACTGGTATCACACACATAGAAACTATCCTATTAAATGCAGGAGCCCTAATTGAATCTCCCACCCATCCAGCCATTGAATTATGTGATCTAGCAAAATAATGAAAACATCTTAAACTCATTTCCCCAAGGCAAATAATTCTGGCCCCAAGGTCTGCCCATAGTCAAGAAAATTAATGAATAAGCAACGTGTTCAATCCTTTCAAGTGGATAACAAACACACTGAAGATAAATGAGAAATATTAAACAGAGGTCCAGAATTATTTGAATCATCAGCCTCAGTAGTCACAACCCACCAAATACTTCCATAATAAGGATAACACATATGGAAACACAGAATTCAGGTCACCACTAGATATACGATAGCACAAGCGACTGCGCTAAGGGGATGAGCAAATACCTTAAGGGTTAGTGTGGATCTTTCTCTCTATGTGACCTCTGTGAACTATACCTGAACAAAAGAATTCATTATTCTCAGAGGAACAAGAAAGCACTGTCAAAGAGGAAACCAGTAACCAATCTTGCTTTTAGTATGACCACTGTTAGAAAAGCATGCGAATTTCTGGAAATCATATTCAGAAAATGATGTGGAAATACTAGGGCATTCAAATTAAGGATACAAAATGCTCCCAGCAGGAAAATAAACTTCTACAGGTGAGGCTTCAGATGCTCAATGTATTGAACAGAAATAAGGTCAAAGTGTGAAGTAAAGATTGTCTACAGTTATTAACTTATGGGAAAATAAGAGAATAGATTTTTTCAAAGTTGTTAACAAAGAAGTGATAAGATAAAATGGCTAGAAGTTGTAGCTACACACAGTCAAGCTTCAGACAAATTTAGTAACCTAGCTGTGAAGATAACTGAAAAATAAAACCAGTTTTGTTATCAAAGATCACAAATATCTTACAAATACATTGTTCAGCCTGGAGAACAGAAGGCTTCAGGGAGACCTTATTGTGGCCTTTTAGTTCTTAAAAGGGGACTGTAAGAAAGATGGCGAAAAACTTTTTATCAGCGCCTGTTGCAACAGGATGAGGGGCAATGGTTTTAAACTAAAAAAGGGGAGATTCAGGCTGGATGTGAGGCAAAAGTTCTTTACAGTGAGGGTGGCAGAATTTTGAAGGTAATAAATATCAGTTTTCCCAGAGACGTGGTGGACGCTCCATCCCTGGAGATATTCAAGGCCAGGCTGATGTTGGTTCTGAGCAACTTGATCTAGCTGAAGGTGCCCCTGTTCATTGCAAAGGGATTGGACTAGATGATCTTCGAAGGTCTCTTCCAAT
Organism: Myiopsitta monachus; assembly: GCA_017639245.1. NCBI lineage: Eukaryota > Metazoa > Chordata > Aves > Psittaciformes > Psittacidae > Myiopsitta > Myiopsitta monachus. Next base: position 4,678,892 of record CM029941.1, on the reverse strand, counting down.
CTAAACATCAGAACTCTGCACTTAAAAAGTCTTTGGTGCTTAATCTATTTACAGGAAAAGACAGAAGCTGCCCACACCCAAAGATGTGTTTCTGTAGAAATAAGGCATTTGCTCAACATTGACCAAAAAAAAAAAAACCAAACCAGCAACCAATACAGTAAGTATTCCTCCCCTGACCAAACCAGACTGAGAAATACAGCTCTCTTCTCTACAACAATCCTGCTCTAACAACCCTAAGAGAAACTGTTCTTCATTTGACAATCCCTTTATTATTTTTAGGGTGGCAACAAATAAACCAGCAATCAACTCAGTCTGAGAAATAAATCTTGAAAAATGCACATTTCCTCTAAGACAAGAACAAGCTTACTAGCAACCAATATTTATCCATTTTTTACATTTTAATAATTCTTCTCCTTATCTAAAATGCAACAGGTGGCATTAAATTTACTTGGCATCTATGATATACCCATTCCATGGTTAACCATGTAATTTCTTTTACCAGGAACAGTAGATCATCTTCACCCATAAACAAATCTAATTGAAACAAGCAAACAAACAAACAATGAAACAAGAATAGCATTTTCATTCAGCTAAGAAGAGTTAGATTACAGTGCAATCTGTTCAGCATTTGAAGGATGCCTGGGTAGTAACATTTTTTTATTAAACAGACAGTACCTGGTTTTACTCAGTTGTAGGGGTACATCAATTTGTTCTTCCTGATAGCCACTGTGCAACCCCTCAGCTGATTATTGCTGATGTTTTGCAGAGTATGCAGCAGTTAATTATTGTTATTAGTGTAATTAGTTCGCTAAGCTGGTATTGCATGGTCTCAGGATTTAGAAGGTCTTTTTCGTGTATATTTTGTAACACTGAAAAATAGAGCTAAGCCCAGAGGTCTGAGCTGCAACATACCAGGGACCATGAGAGTGCTTGTTTAACTGTCCTGATGCAGATCTCTGAAGGTATTATAAGTTATATAAGCAAAACTGTTTCAAAATCAGTAAGACTCTTAGGGTTTAAAACCTACATCAAGCAACCTGAAGTAGGTTTGAACAGTACTGAGCTCCTGAAACTTCTGAGCTGACCTGAAATTTCTGATTGAACCAAAGACTGAATGTCAAAATCTTAGAAATGTGTAGCTCCTGTTTGGACTATACTCAAATGACAGTCAGTAAAAACTTACTGTTAAGTCATTTCAGTTTAATTCCTGGTTCTAGCCTAATTTTGGCCTGTACTTGCAGCAGAGTGTATAGCTCTTCTTGATGTCTGACACAACCTACACAAAGTAATAAATTAGCATATTGCTCTGCAAACAAAACCAGTTTATTTTCAGAAGCCTTAGAAGGGGTAACTCATTTTAAGGAATATATGATCTGTAATTACAATACAGAAATCAGTTGCTAGGAATACATACAGCTTTGCACATTTAGTTATATTGAACTCTGGTTCTGGGGTGGTGCTTTTTCCCGCCTGTCAAATAGTGGCAGAGATCTTTTTTTTTTTTTTTTTTCTGCCACTGATTATGAAATGTGGGGACCCTAAAGTAGCAATTTTTAAACTATTTGTAGTTTAAACGTCATCACTCTGAATGTGATCAGTATCAGGTTTGGATGTGCTGACTTTATCTTCTATTACCAATTCTTACAAAATTTCTACTACACTGAATAGTCCTAATAACAGGAGGTTGCCTGTCCTTCTGCCATCTCAGAGAACAGAACTCAAGAGACAAAAGAAAGCAAATATTCTGTAAGCACCAACATCAACAGAACATCCACCTGTGGTGTCCTCTTCCTCATTCCTCTCCGTCCACATATATAGTCACAACACTTAGTCCCTTGTAATGAGCATGTAATTTTGAGTGCAAAGACCTCCCTATATGAAGTCTGAAGTGGCACAGTAAGAAAGCACAAGAGGGTGGGAAACAGAAGCTCAAAATGCCCATGGGATCTCTAAAAGTGAACTATGCCCAGGGCAAAAGAAATATTTTAACAATTCTTCAGATTGTTTCCTAAGAAAAATTCCAAATCTGAATTAATTAATATTGAACAAAATGAGGAATGAAAAGACTTTCATCAGAGAGAGGTTTCCCACTCAGTAACTCACCACAGACACTAAAGCTTTTATCATGACTTAAAAAGAAAAGAAAGTGTGAAAAGAAGGGGGGAAAAGCCACGATATTATCAATGTATCATCCCATATATTACTTATCTGTCTAAGTATAAACTCATAATTGAACTTCCGGTTTTTTTTTTTTTTTTTAATCTCTGATCTTTATTCTACAGAATACTTCCTATTCTGAAACTCTTTTTTTTGTTGAATTCATGACTTACTCAACAGAGTGAATCTAGGTCATTAGGGGAAAACAGAGCTCATCTTGCAGAATGAAAGTAGCGACTCAGGCCTTTTTCTGCTTTTAATCCAGTGTAAATTAATCCTGCCCACACAACAGTATGTATAATTTATGGATTGACATAAATTTTTCCTTACTTCTAACAGAATTCTGTCAGTTGGACTATCTCTCATGATTCTACTGAAATATTCTGTGTCCTTTCCATGCTGGAAGTTCATAGCCAGTAAATTATGAATGGCCCATCTCCCTTCTTCTCTATTTTTAATTCCAAGTTGCCATTTTTAACCCCAGAAACTTCACTTTTGTGAAAACTACAGGTTTTCACACTCCCATTAAATGTCCTAACTACGTACTTTGTCCTATTTTCATTTCTCTAGAGCACGCACACACACAGTTCTTGAATTCTCACGTGGTCCTCAGGCTTGGAGGTGTACCATTACCTCGTATTACAGATTTGAAACCTTTAATATCATGAAATCAACAGTTAATGTTTTCTGAACAAGAAGATCTGAATAAACACCATTTGTGCTTTAGAACTCTAACAATAAATGGGAACTGTAAAAGTTTCTCAGTGTATATGTAAAATTTAGTTTTTATGGTTCAGTTTTACTATGATTATGGTATAGTTTGTAGTACCTTTTGGTTTGGTATTTAAAATTATATTGTTCTCACAATAATATCCTTAGGAAGAATTGCTGCCATCTTTTGGATGCACTAAGAAAAAAAAAAAAAAAGAAAGAAAAAAAAAAGGAAAAAAAAAAAGAAAAGGTGACATTTTACTGAAAGTTCCAGCTGACACATCCTGGATACCTGCTTTACCATTGAAAACTGCATAAAGTTAGTCTGAAAAAAAACAGTGTTTTCTTCTTTCCCATTTTATACAGTGGTTGTGGCATAACATCTGGCCAAGATTTGTTTGCTTGGTTAAGCAATACTGATGGAAGATAGCCTTTATTGACAGATGTAACACTTAAGTTGAAGCCAAACATAACAAGAAAACAGATACTGAGAGGAAATTATATACAGTCTGAATAATTAATTTTTTTCTGCATCTATACCTTGTCTTGCTGTTCGAATGAGAAATAAACTTGTTTAAGCTACATAATTATTACAGTTTAGTTTCACAGCTTATTTATCCTGCAATTTCTTTGAAATCTAGCCTGGATATATTGTATCATCCTTTTTCTGTTCTGTGTTCTCTCCTTCCCTTTTTCATTTGAATTTACACAAGATGTAATCAAACGCTTGTTGCGTGGCCAGCTCAATACACTGGCTTCTGAGACAAACACTGCACGTTCAGCAAAGTCTTTTTAAGAACAGAGTATGCTAGTGTCAGTGAGAATGAATCAAAGGTGATAATATCTGGGAAAAAGAAAACGTTGTCTGGAGAAAATAATGACTCCTCTGAAGAGATACCATTGTCAGACACTAGTATATCTTTCCAGTGCTGGACGGTGATATTAAAATAAGCTGCAAATCTACCTTATCATCTGGAGTGAGACTCAGACATGCATCCTGCAACTGTCCGGTAAGGAGAGAAGACTAACACCAGCTAAGCCATAACGACACTCAGCGAAAAAATCAAAAGGAGATACAGGGAAGTGAAGACAGGCACTGTATGTATCCCCCGACTTTGCACTATACAGCTGACTTACTTTGCAGTTAGTTTCATTCCTGCCTGAGCACAAGGACCGTCAGGCCAACAAGTTACATCCATACTGTTCATCACACCATCACCCCTCACCAACTGTTAGAGGGATATGACCACTTGCTGCTAAACTAAGAGCAGCAAGCTCCTCAGTGGAGCCCAGGTTAGTTATACAGAATCATCCAATTAAAAGGCTTATAATGTTTCACACTGCAACAAATTAAGCTGACTCATGGCCCCAGTCATGAACTATTATAAAACAAGTCTTTTATCCAAGCCATGTGCAAGAGAAAGAGGAATGAAACCCCTCATTAAACAATGTTCTTGTTCTGTGAACTTTAGACTCCCAATTCACCCCTTCTCCCCAAATATGCGGTTGCTGAAACTTACCGCTTTTGCCAACTCCCCCTGCTCCTAGCATCACCACCTTGTACTCTCTGGAGCCTGCTGAAGAATTGCTGGAGGAGCTGATCATTTCGTTTTCTAGCTCCATCTTGCACGAGGCAGAAGAAGGGAGCAAAAGGGAAGAAAAAGCAACTGGCAGGTGTTTTCTCTGATCTTAAACAACTATAAAAGCTGCATTGGAGGAAAAAAAAAAAAGGCGGCAGAAAGGAAAGGTATAATGAAAGAGGTACGATTTATCAGCCTCGCACTCGCTGCTGTGCCTGTGTAGCTGAAGAAGGTCTCATAGCAACCACTTTAACAGCTTCCAATAAAAATCTCTCTCTGCCCCCTCCCAGCTCCGTATCATTCTCTCTGTTTCTCCTCCTGGACAGAAGCAGTTTTGCGAGGCTCAAGAGCCCGGGTACCTCTGGGTATTGCTGTGTCACTGGAATCAAATTGAGCAGACCCTCCAGGAAAAGAAAGTGGATCAAATTCCTTAATTATGATGCTTGTTATTCCATGTAGCGCTTGTTCGAATCTTAAACAGTAACAAAACAGACCAGGAAACCTTCCTGTCATCTTGGAGTTTAATATTCATGCTGTGTTCATCAAGTTTGCCAGATTTACATTAGATATGAAATAAACAATAACTTTCAAGAGTCTTTGCTCCTCATGAAGCTTACTTTAAAGCACAGAAGTTTTCTAAGATTAGTTTTGGCCCCACACCAATTCTGTTTTAGTTCAGTTTGCAGCCATTACTTGCAGAAATAAGCCAGGTATTTTTTAAACAAGGCTTGTGTATTCTTTTTCTATAACACCACCCCCCCCACCCCCCCGAACTTCAGGAGACTGAGATTTAAGGGAGGGGAAAAGATAAATAGATTTATCCAGAAAACATCCATGCTGGCAAAGAAGAAAACTGAGAAGGGAATTGCTCTAAATATTTAATACTAATATCAAGCAATTTAGCTAACCAACTTGGTCAGCACAAATAAATAAGAATAGAATAAAACTAAAAGTTTGTGAATGACATCCAGTGTGAAAAATCCCCAGAATTATTCAGTGAAAACTTAACCACAAAAGACTGCACCACTTCATTGATTTCTAATGTCGTTAATAGATCTGATTTATTTAAAAAATGTAATAAGTAACATAATACTTACCCAGCTTCAACTGTTATGCAGTGGTTTTGAGGACCAAAAAGCATCTACTGAAAAAGGGGTAGGAAGCAAAAACTTGCACTTCTCTGAGTAATGCTGGCCCTTCATGACAGGTGGAACAATTAAGATGACAGGGAAAGGGAAGTAGGAGAGGCAACTAGTAAAGTATCCTGGAAGCCTTCATCTGTCTACTTCTCCCAGTTACTTCACAGAGAGAAAATGTGTGCCTTTACATATGAATACAAAATTAAAAGACGAAAGGCAAAGAAAAAAAAGCCAAAAATTTGTAGCCTGATGAAGGAGGTTAATTTAAAGAAAATTAGGAAGAGGAAAAGGTGTATAAAGGCACATGTATGAAAGATAGTTTAATGGACTAAAAAAAAATGCATGAATAAACAGAACAGAATTCTGTTTAGAATGGAGAAAGTGAACAGAACATGAATACTCATTTTCCCTCATCACAAAAAATTAGGAAACATCAATGAAAAGCAAAGTAGCTGGGATCAAAACTTGTCAAGAGTCATGCCTAACTTCAGTAACTTGCCGCTTAATGTTTTGGACAGTAAAAATGAACTTTTAATAAAAAAGAATTTTAAAGCAAGGAAATACAAAATCCACTAGGGACTATTAAAATCACCACCTCTTGCTTAAGAAGTACTCAATTTGCACCAACAATTTCCCCAATGCTGGGAAAACAATGAAGAATCAGATTACAACAGTCTGTTTTCAGATGAAGAGCAAAAGACAGCACAGTATTCTGAGAACCTCCAGAATCAGGATGCGCTACTGTTGTCCCACATGGTTTCTGTAATAACCATGCTGTGAGCAGCTTTGTCCTATCAGGGCTGGGTGGCTGTATGGTTGTATTGATACCTGGATGCAAACCTCAGAGTTTAGAATGACTTGATCATCAGAGCATAAAACAGGACTTAAACAGAAGTAATAATGTGATGTCTAAATATCAAGTTTCAGAGGAAAGTGATAGGTAGGTCAGTTAATCCCTGCTGTAGATCAGTAAATCCCTGTTGTGACTGAAATTCCATTTTCATTAAAATCATTCTCAAGTGCTCAGTATTGATACATTAGGTAAAACTAATAATGACACCAAAATGACACCTTAGAATAACTGGGTTTTCCTGGTAATCTCCCATCAACACAGCAACCAACTCCTCATGAGAGTGTAACCTCATAGCAGACGCATTTGGCCAACATTAAAACGTCACGAAAGTGAGTGGCTGTTCAAAATATTCCAAAAGATAACTATTTTTTTTAAAAAAGTTTTTATAACGTATAGAGAACAGATAAGAACTAGTCAAGACTACTTTTTTCCCAGCTGTTGGTGTTTACTAGAAAAAAGTGGCAAGTCATTTCTTCTTTGGTTTAGAGCTGGAACATGGGGAAGGGATACAAGAAATGGAAGAGGCTACAGAAGGGAATTATGTTAGAACAGGAAGCAGAACTAAGCATAGACAGAATTAAATGGAAAGCCACTTCCTCATCTAGAAAAACAACAACAGTATTTTTGTGGCAGAAAGAGTGGAATTGAAACATATTTTATCAGTTGAATGAGGACTAACCGTTTAAAATATCTCTTTAAAGACAGATACGTGTTTATTAAACAGTTTAATAAGTATCATAACATTATCTAAATACTTGGACAAACATATCCTCCTAATTTTCACACAGATGCGTCCATAGCCTTACGAGGTGATACTTCATTCCCATTTATAATGCATGACTTGTTCTAATTGGTCTTCATCATAACTTCCTATTGACAAACAGCCTACTCTGCCCTAATTTCATTCAGTCCAGTAGCAGAGAACAAGTATTTTTCTTCATTCTTATGTACACCAACATCAGTCTTCCTGTTACCACCTGAGCAGAAATGTACAAGATTTTGCTTTCAGTCTGCTGCCAAGAAAATTGATACTCAGATGATTTGAAATGACTCAGCATGAAACACATATACAGGGGGAAAAAATCACCCACATAAATGCTTTATGGACAAGGGAAAAAAGAGTAAAAAATGCAACAACTGAACCTGAGATAGTAATATTTTTATAAAGAGTTACTTATTCCACAACAAATTCCAATCCTGTTTTATCTGCTTTCCTGCACTTTTCCATTTAAAAAGTTCAAACTTTGAATTCATATTTTGATATTTCATATTGAAATAGCTGTATGCTCAGATATTTAAGGTCTTAAGCAAAAGACAACATACAGATAGATATGTTAGAAGTAGATGAGTTTTTTCCTAGAGAAAATGCCATTAGGAAACACATTCCATTCATCCTACATCCCCACTTGTTCTAGGGGTGTTGAATAAAATAATGAGATGTTAATACAACATGTAAATGTTCTAAATTGTTTCCTAGGGCACTTTATGTTGAGGAGATTTTATCGATTAACCTGGGTAAACATTCTTGTCATTAGGCAGGGAGCTTATGAGTTTAAAAACTAGAATAGCAAGCAAAATTCAAATCTTGACAGATTTCTGCTCCATTAAGTGATGGGTTAAAGGCATGTGAACCATTTAATAATAAGCAAATATGCATGAACCTACTAGGGTCTGTGCCATTATGGAAACACTGACCACTCTTTTGTCCCTCATGTTCACATAGTAGGCACAGCAGAGAGAGGAAATGTAAAAAGCATCCTTTATAAAAAGGAATATAAATCCATTTTGTTGAATTGCTGAAGTGCTGCTATGGCAAGAAGGAGTGCTAATGCAGAAATCATTGCACCTGAGAAAAAAAAAAAATGCATCTGGCACACTACCTTAACTTGATCATTTCTGAGCAGCATAATAAAGAAATTGCTAAGGGACTTGTAAAAAATTTTTAACTAAAATTTTACATTAAAAGATATAACATATTCATTCTTAAATACGCTAAATACCTCTGAATCATATTGTTAGGGGACCTCCAGCATACCACAGAAGCAGCTGAGCATTTGTGGAATTTAGATTCCTACTACAAATACCCAGTAGTAAAATCATGCATCTGCCACCGACACCTTGGCTTCCTTAGATAATCCCCATCCTTTTTCTATTCTTCAAATTACTCATCTGTAGGATGGCTCACTGTGTCACATAAAATATACTTGATGGGACACTTGACAACCTCCTACCTTGAAGCTGGCTCTTCAGCCCAAGCTGTTGAGGCATATGCCTTTTGTTCTGAAGTTCCTATTTCTGTCCCTAGAGTCAGTCAACATACTGTCCCTTGCCTCCGCTGCAATGGATTTTAATCTAAGCCTTATCAGTATGTCGAGTGGCAAAAAAAAAAAAAAAAAAAATGAAAGGAGAAAAGATGCAAGACTGACTATCAACAGAAAATGTGAAACAATTGCAGAGTCCACAGAGCGAAGAAACACTGTGGGTTTGCTCTTGTCAGAGAAGGGAGGTTTATCATGATCAACATCTACCTTTTGATTATCCCCAGTCAAACAATGCAACTAATGTACTGCTGTGCAGAGGTTTGAGATACAGGGGCAGTTTATCACATTTTTGAGAACACTCAAATAGTATTAACTTTAAAATTTTTACAAGTGACTACTCAAACTTCTTACAGAAGCACTGAAGGTCATGTCCTCGACTTCGTCAAAGGGAAAAGCTGTTTTCTCTGGGTTTCCAATAAGGTTTCACAAATGATTTATGATCTTACTGTCAAGAAGTACTAATGATTGCAGGTCATGTATGGATTTCTGTTGAATCTTAATTACATTAATAGATAACACTTTTATACATTCAAATGCAACACTGATATTCGTAACGTGAAAACCTTAAAGATCTCAAAGCCTTAACTGGAGATAAACATGTTCTCTGTGATCATGAATATATGTTTATTCTAAATTCATTCACCTTTCAGTGCTTTTGCTAGGAAAGAAAATTATAAGCATAAATATAATATGAAATACTATAAAAATACCATTAGAAGAGCTCTGAAGAGGTCATCTTTTTCATCCCTGTCTCCCTCCACAAATCCATTTAAGTAAATTGAACAATATTTGCTTAACCTTATTTTGAAGTCTTCCAAGACAGAAATTAATCCAGTTTTTCAAATGCTGAAATAAATTTCCTCACTATCCTGTTAGAAATTTCTTTGAAACCCAAATGTCTTTCATTACACAGTAAGATATGTCACTTTTCAACCTACTTGCTACAGGTACGATGAAAAGTCATAGTGAATACACCGAACACATACTTAAACAGCTAGTGAATCAAATTAACATAGTAAATGTAGAGAATGTTGTTCTCAGCCTTCTCTTCTCTTTCATGCTTCCTCTTTTTCACCAGAAAAAAAAAATAACTATCAATCCTCCTTCATAGGTCATTTATTAACCTTGTATGCTGCTTTTTTCCCAAAGACTCTCCACTGCCTGTTCTGAAGTGTGCTTCCCAAATCTGGCCACATTATTGTTTCAAGACTTTATACAATATGGATTTACAACTACTGCTGGTGCATATCCAGCTTAGTACAGTTACAACAAACACAAGCAATAAATATTAAAAGTTGTAAAGTTTGTTGGGATTTTTATTTATTTATTTTCTAATCTGTGTTTGAATGGTATCAGTGACAAATCACAATCTACTGGGATTATATCAATTTATGACTTTTAGGTTTTTCTACTCTCTTCTTTTCAAGCCATCTTCATCATATTTATTTCTGGAAAAAAATGGTATTTCAGTTTTGATTGCTACAAAAAAGAAGATTCTCTCATTTTTACTGTCTTGTGGTTTAAGCCCCTCAAAAAATCATGCAGTCACTCCCTCACTCACTCCCCCTCTCTCTTCCCCCAGTCCCAGGAGGATGGGGAGGAGAATCAAAAGAATGCAACTTCTACAGGTTGAGGTAAGAACAGTTCAGTAACTAAAGTATAATACAGAACTACTATTACCAATAATAATAATGACAAGAGAAGTATAAAGAAAGAGAATACAACTGCTCACCAAGCCCGACACAGCCAGTGCACCCCCCAGCAGGGACCCCCCCCATCACACACACACACAATGCACCACTACACCCTTCCAGGTCTCTGTTCTCCGTTTTCACCCCCTGGACATGACGTGCTGTGGTATGGAATAACCTCTTTGGTCAGTTTGGGTCAGGTGTCCTGTCTCTGCTTCCTCCCGGCTTCCCCTCATCCGTGGCATAGCATGAGGCTCAGAAAATCCTTGGTCAGACCAAAACATTGCCAAGCAGTAACTGAAAACACTGGTGTTATCAGCGCTGCTCCCAGGCCCAAAATCAAAAACACAGCACTGCACCAGCTACCAAGAAGGAGAAAAATGACTGCTGCTGCTGAACCCAGGACAGACTGTTACCCTGAAAGCATTTATAGATGATGATAATGGCCACATCCCCGAAGCCCTTCCACTTGAAAACAGCTTTCTGAACTTCACTTCAAGCATGTGAATTTTAACACTGAGCCATGTCAAATGTTGCACCACTAGGGGAAAAAAAAGCAGTAGACAGACTCTTGAATTTGATGTGGTATCAGTCATTCACTTTTCAATTTGCTGTACATAGCAGGTAAGCCTACAGGCTAGCTTCAGCTTCATCATGGACACACCAAACATTTTTCAGATTTACCTTTTCAGATTTCATATTACCCTGGACTTTCCTACTATCACAGATTATTTTCCATGTGTAGATAATTTTATTCTAGAAATCCATTTGTTTATTGGTATTCTGTTGAAAAGAAGTGAGTACTTCTGCAGTTTTTATCTGTTGCAATTAGCAGTAATTTTCTAAGTGCTTAATTAAGATGAATGATTGTACCACTAACAAGAAAAACAAAGTCAGTTCCTTTAAATCATCAGTAAAAAGGTTTCTTCCAGAAAATTCAAACTTCTAGTTTTCTAAATCTCCCACTGGCCATATTGTTTCCTATGTTGAACAGAGGAACATTCACCAAGTTTAGAGTAACTTCCATTCTGTTTAAAGAGACCAGTTTTATATGTAAAAATAACACTGAAATCACTAGTAATCCTGCATGAAAGGTATCAGTATATTTTACAAATCTGACAAAAACTCTTTCATTTAAGCTCTTCTCAAGAGGATTATGAGCTAGGTAAGTATGTAAATGCATTTATTTGGGAAGTTCCTACAGTGTTGTGTTGTAGATTAAAAATATCCCATTTGTGATTTCCACTGCAATCGATTCAAGATCTGCTTCCACCAAAGACACTAGACCCTGCAGTCTGTCACTTGTTAGTCTGTTAATAAGTTTAAAGATGCTATTCTTACAAAATATTGTAAAATCAATAGGCTTATGTGTTAGGAAATAAGCTAGTCTAACCTCTGCATGACACAAAAAGCAAAACAGTGCAGTAAGTTTATAACGTTAATGAACGATGCATGAAAAAAAACCATCACTGTAGGCTTCATTGTATCACTGTTTACATCTATAAAGCTCAGCTTTAGCAAACAAACAAAATCAGAAAACTAGTGAAAAATCACAACCCCAGTTCTTTGCTAATTTGTTAAAGTCAAATTTGTTGAAGAATTGTCAAAGACAAGATTGTGTATTAAGCTGATCTTCCATGATTTAACGTTTGTTTTCGTATCATAGAATCATAGAATTTAGGTTGGAAAAGACCGTGAAGATCATTGAGTCAAACTCTTAACCCAGCACTATGAAACCATGTCCCTGATCAACTCTACATGTCTTTCAAACACCTTCGGGGATGGTAACTCCACCACTTTCCTGGGCAGCCTGTTCCAGTGTTTGACAGGTGATGTTTTCTTTGTTCTATGGAGAAGAGAAAACTTCTTTTTAGGAGGAAGAAGGATGAAGACGTGGACAGCTCTAAAAATTTTAAAATAGTGAACTGATTGAGGGGTTAAATTCATCAAGTGATGACTTTCTTGCAGCTAGCAGCAGCATGCCAAGATCACCAAAAGCAGTCTCTTTAGATACACACAAAAATGGAGACCCTTCTGTCTGCTCAGCAAAGAATATTTCAATTAAGTATACACTGGTATTCCTACAAAATAAGCAAAAACATAGCCTGAAGGGATGATAAAAAGAAAAAAAAAAAAAAAAACCACACAAACAAACAAAAAAAAATGAGCCATTCTTCAGTGACATATCATTACAAGAACTCTAGGAAATGACTGAAGCTCAGATCTTCTGACTACATTTGTTTAAATATTAAAAAAAAATAAAGCATTAAGGAGTGGTTAGCTAGATAAAATTTCTGTGAAGTGCTTTCAACGATGATTGAATAAATAGTATTTTATTATCTTAGGACCACAGATTTCTCTTGACAAGGTTCCTCTATTTGTTCAAATCCTGTACTGAAGATCACCTCAAAAGGCCACAGTCAATAAAGCCAGTAAGTGGGACTGGGGAGGGAGGTGCATAAAGAAAGCTAAATCCCCTTACGTTTGTCTCACTGCAACTCAAAAAACTCATAAATAGGTCAAATCCTGTGAAATTAAAAAAGTTAACTAAATTGCATACTGAAATTACACAATCAGAACCTCTCCAAGTGGACACACTGCTGACAGAAGCTGATTTTACATTCAAATAAAGTCATACTGTTTCTCTGTTTACCGAGTTAATCTGTATTTCTCTTCCAGAAGAGATCAGTTTGACTTTAAACAGTCTGGAACTTCAAGAAGCTGTTGGTACTTTCAGCTAAAGCTATCTTGAAATACAATCACTTGAACAAAGCAAAAAAAGTATTGCTAGGTAGCACCTGATTGTGATTCGGCTGAATGACAGCAGAAGGAATGTTATACAGAGGTACCTTGACACACATGTGAACTAGGCCAATGTCAACCTTACGAAGTTTAAGCAAGTCAAGTGCAAGGTCCTATACCCGGGTGGGCGAAAACCCAGCTACAGCTGGTCACAGCTACAGGCTGAGCAGAGAAGAGGTTCAGAACAGCCCTGCGGAGAAGGACACGGGGCTGTTGGCTGATGAAAAAATGAACATGAGCTGGCCACAGTGTGTGCTCACAGCCCAGAAAGCCAACCATATCCTGGGCTCCATCAAAAGGCGTATGACCAGCAGGTCGAGGGAGCTGATCCTGCCCCTCTACTCTGCTCTCCTTGGACCTCACTTGGAGTACTGTGCACAGTTCTGGTGTCCTCAACACAAGAAGGACACGCAACTGTTGGAACAAGCCCAGAGGAGGGCCACGAGGATGATGAGGGGACTGGAGCACCTCCGTTATGAAGACAGGATGAGAAAGTTGGGGCTGTTCAGCGTGGAGCAGAGAAGGCTGCGTGGAGACCTCTGAGCAGCCTTCCAGTATCTGAAGCGGGCCTACAGGGATGCTGGGGATGGACTCTTCATTAGGAACTGTAGTGACAGGACATGAGGTAACAGGTTCAGACTTAAACAGGGAAAGTTTAGATTGGATATAAGGAGAAAGTTCTTTACTGTAAGGGTGGTGAGGCACTGGAATGGGCTGCCCAAGGAAATTGTGAATGCTCTATTCCTGATGTTGTTCAAGGCCAGGTTGGACAGATCCTTGGGTGGCATGGTTTAGTGGGAGGTGTCCCTGCCCATGTCAGGAGGATTGGTAACAGATTATCTTAAGGTCCTTTCCAACCTTAATTATTCTATGATTAATCTGTAATTACTGATGGAGAAGTGTCCCATGGCCTAGTCCATAACCAAATCCTTCTAAGCAACTGAGCTCAGAGCTTTGAGATGAAGAACCATATGTCTCCGTCAAAAAAAAACCACCAAACTATTTTATGCATTAATCTTGATGACAAGTAAAATTAAAATGCTAACAAATACATTCACCTCCCATATTCTATCCTGTTATGTCCAAAAATTTCTACTAACGCATCTTAGTTCTGATTTTTCTTTATTTGGAATCAAATATATATATGTACGAACTCATAATAACACATATGTACAGTATAACTTAAAGAGGGCATTTTAAAACAAGACCTAAAACACTACTCAACAACATTATTTCCTAGCATGCATTCAACTGATGTGGAATTTTACCATTTTTTGACTGGCCATGTTGTTCCGTGGCTCCAAGAGATGAGAATGATATTAATAGAGAAGTCCTTTAACTTGCTGCCTGCAAGAACACAGCAGCTAATACAAATGTCTTACTCAATTATCTCATGAGAAAAACTTGAATGGAAGCCACATCTGGTCAGCTCTTAAGTTCCAAGTACTTTTTCCTTTCATAAGATCAGGTTTAGAGTTCTGACACAAAAGCCCTGAGGATCAGGACACCTGTGTTGGACTCGATTTTGGAGACAAGCAGAATTTTGTATGTACCCATGAGACAGTTTTCAGTACTTCTTGCTGTCTGTGGATACTAATGTGCCTGGAAGACACATTAGTATAGCTATGGTTATTCATGAAAAGGGATAGACTGCAAAATTTATCAGTTTTGCTGTAGCTGTTTGCGGCAGAGGGATCTTGGTGATGTAACAAAAGGAAAAGGGTGGGACAATAATGGGTCTTTAATGGGAAGGAGTACACAAATACCATGCTAGACAGAGGCTAACAAAGAGCTCAAAGGAACTTATGTTCTTCCTATTAACTATAGACCATAAAGGATTCTTGAACACTGGCAACCACCAAAGGCCCTGATACATGTCAGGTGAAAAACGCAGCTCTTCCAGAACCCTGAGTGGATTTCAGGAATTCTATATTACCTGAGTAGCATCTCAGCTTATCCTTTGTAACATCCTTATTTTACCCACATTAAATAGGCTGCTTAGTGTTGCATTTCTATTATCTATGCATATCCTTCAGTCTTTGGGACAGGAAGTTTACAAAACTTAATTTGAAAATCAAACCCTAATTTTTACGTAAGCTGCTTTTCAAGGCATCCTTTACTTCCACGCAGTCTTAAGGAGAATTTCAAGTCTATTTCAAATCAACCCAGAAACTTTTTTTTTCTTTCTGCTCATATTTGCATTTTCATTCATACTTAAATGACTTTAAAGACTTGCACATTCCAATGGTACTAGAATGTACTGCCTTGTCTCTCAGGCCACACCTGGAAATGGCCTCTGTGTTGTAACATGCCTTCCATTTTTCATTAAGTTCCTCAAAAACATACCCATACTTCCTTTTTCCTAAAGCAACAATTATTTTTTTAATCACACTACTCATGTTTTTAATAAACCATACACATCTCAGCAACAGCATAGTAACTCATGCTCTCATCTAAAGGACCACTCTTAGATCAGTATTGTTAGAAAATCTCTCTCAGCATCTTAACCACCTGATGAGAAGCAGACTATGGCTTTGATGTAACTATTCTCTGTCATCCATCAATATTCTCTACAGCATTTAAGCCACTCATGCTTCAGAAAGATTATGAGACACGTGGGCTTTAATGGGAGAATCTGTATGTAAATTTAAAATGGATGGTTTACTTTTTTCTCACAGAACTGGAAAAGGCGACCTCTTTCATGACACATCACTCTGATTATCCTGAAAACAGATTATCTTCTACCCTGAAGAGCACATTCTTATATTTTCATTAAATCAGCTTCTATAGATGAAGACCATTGCTATGTCTTACTTTTTTTACATACAGGAATAGATGTTCCGCTCTTTTAGAAGGTGGTCTAGTTCCAAGTTTGCCTGAAGTGAACGGTATCTAGATTTATTAAGCACTTAGTTAAATACAATTAAAATCTTTCATGAATTAAATGTTATTTCTCTGTGAAATACCGACTCGGAAAAATGTTACAAGTTAGCAAAAAAAAAAAAAAAAAAGGGGAGGAGAGCAAAATACCATGATAAGGATTCACTGACTGCAGAGATGGATTTGAGATATAGTAAATACACTTACAGGTAAGTAAGAAAGACATTGTTCATTTGCAGTTATAGTAAATGCTACATAACTTAGCTACATGACTTAGTTTAGTAATTCCTTAATTATCTTTGACATCTTTTTCATTTGGCTATTTGTAACATAAATTTATTTGATCATACAGAAAGCACAGCTGACAGACTTATTACATAAATGAGTCAAAATAAATTTAATTACAAATTTTATATTGTATTCATCTCCACTCACAGTAATGCATAAGCATCACTAAAAGTTTCTCAAACTTTTTATTTTGCAAAACAGAATTATCACTGCTATGTTTGCCTTTCCAGCTGTTTTCTTCCATTTGTGCTCAATGTCACCATTCATTTGTATGACAGAGTGAGTGACAGGATTGTCTCATTTAAATATTCTTATAATTCGTATTCATATAAACAGGTGCTACACAATTTTATTCTAACTAACAGAAGTTTTAATGGCCAAACTCATGCAGACAGTCAAGAAAGCCCTCTGGAGAAAGTTCCTTCTCTGCGCCCTCCGAATCCCAAAGAAAACATTCCCAAAGCAAATCTCAAATACAGAATATGCCAGCCAGCATTTCTTTATCTTCTCATGTATATGCAGTAGTGATTCATCTGGCAGGTATGGGCCATGAACCACGCTAAAGAATCTTCCAATTGCAGCAGAAATGTAGTTTAATGAGTCCCATAAAAATCACCAAGTCTGACATTGGGAGGACATTGGGAATATTAAAATTGAGATTCAGGTGTCTGGAGAGCATGGGTGCACATTACCATACATTTCCGTAAGCCTGTAAACTATTCTTGTCCTACTACAATTTGCACAGTACAGCAATTAATTGTGGATTATCTTTATAGGATAACGGTGAATGTAATCAGTCAAATTTAATTGACAGCCCACTGGAACTTAAGGAGATTTGATTTTCTAGAGTCCTGAATCTTTGGAAACCTCAAATTAAAGACAGACAATTAAGACTGATACTGTCAAAGACTGTCCAATTAATCACAATTTGTTTACCAATGCATTTTACAAGACAGTGATTGCCTCACATCTTCTACTGAAGAAAATAATGTCAAACAGATTTTTCTAACCACATTTTATCTTTCAGATGGGCTTTCATTTTCTTTCCTAAACCACTGGCAATGTAAGTAGATCCTTATGACTCGCTATGCTTTTTCATTCATGTGCAAATCTTCGTCTATTCATACATTTTTTCTTAATACATTTTATGTAGATATCATATGTAATAATTGTAAAATTTATTTCACAAACATTTCTAATGTTGTATCCACAGAATTTTCTCCAGTTTATGACTGAATTTACATCTTCATTTCAGCTACTACCCTGGTATTTGTTTGCACAGGATTCACTGAAGCATGCAGTACAAGGATGTCTAATTTGCCTGTTGCTTGTTACTTGCCCAGTCTTTGGGCAGCATTACTCAGTCACTTAAATTTTAGTACCAAAAAATCCAGGTTTTCTTTTTTACCCATACTTTGGATTTGGCTTGGAGGTAAGAATAATAATAAACTGGAAAAACTGGAACTCTGAGCTTCTCCTGTTTACCTACTTCTCTTCAAATTGATGAACAGCCACAGAGATCTGTCTGATTAATTAATATCCTCCAGAACAACCACTGGTGTCACATTTCTTCCTCAGAATCATTCACAATCACAGGAGACTTTTGCACTGATGTTTTCCCAAAGTACTCTTCAACAGAATTATGAGATGTGCGTGTGCTTGTGCATGTGCGTGTATGGACTTATCAGTGGTATGGAAAAAGATAGTAGTGGGTCCTCAAGGTATTTCCAGAAGCTACACAAAGGTTTTCTGAGAGGGCATCATATCTGACAATAATAATTTTGCAGAATGATTATTTTTATTTTTATTCAAACTGAAATCTGAATCTACAGCGGTCAGGTTTTGATGAGACTTTAATACAAGCATCATGCTGCTCTGGATTTCTTTCTTGTTTCCCTTTGGCACTCTTACTAGAATGAAGAGAACAGTAAGAAAACAAAATCCTTAACCCAATAAAAAATATTTTTGTTTACAACTTTGATCCAGCTAAAGCTTTTTCACCAGGTTTCCCATTTTACTTGTTGAGGGCAAAGGGAGAAACCCTTTCCACTTAAATATTGCATGGGATCGACAGCTGCATGTGCGATGTTCTACAGGACTACATCTGTCATGCAGAGTTTAGATCTGGACAGCTCATCCAAATCTGCCTATACACCAAAAAATCAAACCAGTGGAAAATCTTTTGCCAATGTGAATAAGCTAGTAGTGAGTCCTGTAGTAACATCTATTGTATTTTGGTCTCTAGAAAAGGAAAAATCACATAGGTCTTTCTTAATTCTCCCCACAGCTGCCTGACATTGCGTCAGCTGTATTTAAGTATTTTGTTTCAGTAAAACCCCAAAACTGGAGACATCTACTTCAGGAAGCCAGTCAGAAAAGCTCTTCAAAATCTGTATGGCTCTAAAACTAGCATGAAACCCCTTTTACCCTCATTTTCCTTTAATCTTGTTTACTTTCCCAGCCAGAACAGTATAAGCCACTGCTTACTACAAGAGGAAACTATTAACAATTCACAGTCACGTCCTTCATAAGAAAATATGTCTCAGTACCCATAAACAATTAGTTCCATATTTACAGCATGTTTACTTCAAGCACCTAAAAACTCCTGATAAAAGATGAAAGTCAGACATCCATAAATCACAAACCTGCACAGCACTTTCAAAGTCTGAAACTGGTTTTAAGGATTTCTAGCAAACAGGTGTCTCTGGAATTACCTGAAGTGCTCAGGGACCCAAAAACATGAGAACTTGACAGGTATAGATTTCAAAGTGGAGTTTCATTTTACATCTGACACTAGAGGCTATGCACTGGTGCTGAACAGTATCCACAGAGGAGCCAGAGCATATGGCCTAACATAATGTATGACAAACCCTGATTTTAAATAACAGCCCTCGAGGGCTGAAAAGTGTGCCCTATAGCAACACTCCTATAATGTTTCACTGCCACTTTTCTTGGGCATACAACTCTATGTTTATATCTATTAATCAACACAACAGTAGTGGCAATAATAACCAGAATTTGCAAAGGAATTTGGGAATTACTTGCAGAATATGCATTATGGTAAAGTAATACTAGAGTTAGCACTGTGCTTCTCAGCTTGTTGCGGTGTGAATGGCAACAGTCCCTCCTAATAACCCAACTTTAGCTGAAGGAAAAAGCAGTCTGGCTTACTAAGGAAAACACAGGGATGGAGATAAGATAGTAAGAGAGGGAGAAAAAGGGATCAAAGCAGAAAGGAAGAAAAAGATAAGACAGGAAGACAGAAAACTGGAAAAAGATGGATAAGGAATAAGAGAGGGTTGATTTGGATCCTTTATAGCTAAAAATTTAGATTGTCTAAATGTCATAGTTACACATATGCCAGAAAATCTGTACCAAACACTATCTATTCCCAGGGCAACATAAAAGTAATTGCTTCTGTGGCCTGTTCAGCAGTTTCCCATTGTGCTTATCATACCCAAAAACACTGTGGTCTGCACAAGGCGGCAATCTGAAAATTCTACAGTTTTGTTTCACTCCAGGTATTTCTGTTCAGTTTCTCCATCCAATCAGCATGCTTAATGCAAGCATCTAACACACCAAAAGAAGTGATTCCTTTAAAAAATTTCATTATAGCTACAACTCATTTTATTCAAAGAGCCTTTGTTCCATTACAGTTCTGCACCTTTTTGAAATCACATTTCCTATACCAGAGAAGTATACCCTTACTTTCAGTCCATAAGCAATTCAGGGAAAAGAGGTAAGAGGTCGTTTTCACTTACGGTGCCAGCACTCAACGCCGTCAAAAATGCAAGAAAAAAAGAACCAGAACTGTCATTCCAGGTACACAGCTCTATTTAAAGAATTTAGGAACTCAATCACATAACTCAGATCTTGAAGGGGAGCATATTAAACCAGCAAATACTGGCTGCTAGGACAGATTCCATTTGCCTTTCTGCAACTTTTCTACTATGCAGACAAATAGGATTGATTGGGAAGTGCTGTAAGAACACAGCTCTGACCTACTTGTTGGGTCAGTCAGCTAAGGATGAGCCCTGCACTCCAGCTGATGGTTTCTGAAGAATTCATGTTAGTATTATCAGAAGCAGCAGTACCTTACTGAGAACTGGCAGAGCCAGAAAGTTCCTGCTTTCAGAATGGGTGAATACTTCAGGCAGCTGCTACCTAACCCTGGCAGCACGTAAATGCAGCATTTCATCAATTCAGCAACCTCCAAAACTTCACCTAGCAATTATGCTCCCTTTACACAGCATATTTCCTTAACTTTTCTAGAAGTAATCACCACTCCTGACACAGTACTTTACTGGGTTTACATAGCTACTCATGCCTTTCCACCTGCATCGCACTGAAAAGCACATTTACACTTGCTATAACTATTTTAGATAATCATAATGATACCGTACTCTGTGTAAATGCTCTGTGTACTAGGCTCCCGCTCCTCATTCCCCATTTTCCTGAGATAGCATAGAGCTGTCAGGAAGTTTAGATTTTCATTATCACTGGTGACATGGATATGAATGATAGCGATTTGATAAGCTGGACATCACGTTCAGCATCATTTCCTTGCGTAGAGTACATGCATTAAATATCATGATGATAGAAGGTGCAAAATGTGATGTACACTTGCAGCAAAAATCCTTCAGCGATTGTCATTCAAGCAGAATAAATGGATTGCACTTAACCAGCTGAGAGCAAGCATTCCCCCCATCACAAAGGAAACAGGCATCAAATGACTCTTGAATCTCTGCAGTCATATAAGAAAATGAGTATCCAGAAAGATGCATTCCTTCCTTCCTTTCATTAAGCATAATGACAAATATAAAATGAATATTCAGGGCCTAACTATCCCTCATCTAATAGTTTGTGGGTTTGGTACAGAAAGATTTTCAGAAGCCAGGTCTCAGGAACAGCCTAAAACTATTAAAAATCATGACACCCCAAATTATCAAGTAGCCACAGAAGTCTGTATCAGTGTTCACCCTTGTGACTTCCAGTTCTCCCTGCATATCATTTTTAATAGCATGAAACAACAGGACAACAAGACATGCAGTTCAGCAGATACTTAGGCAGTAAATTCTTACAACAGCTCTGAGCAAATAACAGAATCAATACCATGAAATGTTGTTCTCCCATCTCCTACTCAGATGCACACGCACTCTGCTAGTCAGTAAGTTTTTCCTTTTAGAATATTCCTGCCTGGGTGTCCACATAATGTTTCCCTGCACACAGGGAAATGATAAGTACAAAGTACTCAGTTCAGTGCCATACACAGTACTCCTGTATCCTGAGATTAACCACCCAAAAATCAAGCAACAGAAATGGAGGTCAGAATGTTTCACAGGACCTGGAAGAGGGTACTCACTATTACTGCTACTTACAATACACACTTGACTAATTTTTTTTGACATACACCAACAGGAAATGTGCAATGTATACAGAATACAACTGCACAAAATATAAGAATAAAACACTGTTTCTTGTATAGGTGGAAAGCTGTAAGCTTACTATGAGAATCAGAGAACTGTATTTTAAATGTACAGATGAAGGAAAACGTTAGTATAACAATGTGTAACAACATGTACATAAATCACGTAACGACTGCTATTGCCCAAGAGAGGTGACTAGTACTAAATGTTAGTGGAAATGTCTTTTCTTTCTCCTGTAAATCGGTATCCCTAATTAACACAAACTAAAAGCCTAGCAGAAGCTTGACTTTGCTCTTATAAACCATTGCAGCAAGATCTTTCAGTCCCTGACAAACATGCTTATTTTCTTTACAGCAGCTTCCATTATAAACAGTAACTGCACCAATTTAGAGGCCTAATTTGATTTGGAAGTGAGACAGTTTCATAGCCTTTTCTTCCTGAGAGATGAAGTAGATGAAGAGAGGGTGAGAAGTACCAGACACTGCAGCTACTTATATTTTGGTATTATGTTCTACAATAGCAGTCTAAAACTGCTGTAGGAATCAGAAAGCTGTAGCTGGAATATGATACCCCAATATACAGGCTAGTTCACAAAGGCTGGGAAGAAAGAGCACCCTCGGCCATATATGTGTGCAATACTGCAATATCCAATACACTGTGGGTGGAAAGAGAAAGGAGTTATTTATCTGCAGTTAAGACACATCAGTGGAAAGAGGGCTGTGCTCCCTTCCAAGTCCCAAAGCTGGTTTTAAGGTGGCATCTTGCGTTTCCAGTTGTGACACGCTGGTTGCCACATGGACAGTGGTCCTCTGAAGCACCATTTTAGAAACAGGAACATAAGGCAGGATTCCTCTTGCTTAAGTTACAAAAGGAGATCGGGAGACTAACTTCTGCAGATATTTACAATTAATAAAACATGCCCATATGCCTTATTTTAAGATTTTCAGCTGGTTTTGTTTTCCCAGTGACTATGAACGCAACTTTTTCAGATGGGACCAAATACATCTGTAGTGGTCTGTTCTTAATCTTACCTGAGAATCCATTCAATGTTAACTGCAGGCACTGACTGAGAATGTCCCTAACTTTCAACTTGCTTTTGACTATTTCATCTGGTGGCAGAGCACTGGAACAGGCTGCTCATCGAGGTTATGGAGTCTCCCTCCCAGGAGACATTCAAAACCTGCCTGGACACATGCTTATGTAACCTGCTCTGGGTGGCCCTGCTTTGGCAGGGAGTTTGAACTGGATAATCTCTAGAGGTCCTTTCCAGCCTTAATGATGCTGTGATTCTCTGATTCTGTTTCAGCCTGTAGCTTTTTAAATCAGAAGGAATAAATCTGAAAAGGTTATAAATGCTGGAGAAAAAAACTGTTAGAAACTACATAGTTGTGACACTACATACAATTTGCCAAACAAACCTGGTGACATTTAGCAAGGCAATAACTAATCAATGAAAAATGTATCAGCCAGATGCGCTAAATTACATGTTCAGGTGTTTGGTTGTGGAATAGCTTTTTATTATTTTTTTTTTAACACTGATCTATAAATTATGAAGCTACAGAATTGGGGTTGGATGCATCCATGACATACAGCACAAGCACAGAAGCATGGCAAGTCTTTTGCCATGTGAGCTTCTCTGAACAATGCTTAGAGACATCCTTCCCACTACTTTCGTATTAACTCTCGCAAGGAATCCTCCCATGAACTCTGGAAGAACTGGCACACTACAGAACCAAAACCCACTAAACATCTGCAAGAACAGAGTCTTTCCATGTAAGATTATTTTTTCATTATTTTTTTTTTCCCCCCTAGAATAACAGCAACAGTAAAAACACTGCCAGGATATAAATTGGAGAACAGATAACACAATTTCTCTCTTTCACACAGGAATTCTGCATCTTCATAAGTGGGTATCATTACTTCACTTTGTTGTTGTCTAATGGAAAAAAGTTTCTTATGAACTAGAAATTATGATTTAATTTTCATATGTACCATACCTGTTCTCAAAACACCCTTTCAATAACAAAATCCTTTCTCACAGGTTAAGGAGAAGCACTTGTCACTTCTGCTTTTAAACTCTCTATGCTTCTTTTCCTCACTGAAATACCCGAGACGCTTTCCTATAACGGACTTCTTAGGGATGCTGCCTGGAAAAGATATGCTCTTCATAAGTGGCCTATTCACCACAGTGAAATCAAGAGGAATTTTTTTTTTCGCCGTCAGCTTCAGACAGCTCTGGATAAGAAGTGCATTTTCAAAGCATGGTTTGTAGATGCACAGCAATATGATTGACTGTTAGGAGTCATATGAATGAGACCCATATACATGGATTAAAAAAATTAGGGCTAGGTCACTGATTTTGGTGTTTTGCAGGCTTGGTTTATAAACTGCTGCCAGGTTTCAGGACCCCATGCCAAGCCTTATGACGCTTTAATATTAGTGTATTTTTCTGTCCTTTGTTAAATCGAAGAGATTTTTTTAGCCTACCCAGCTGCTTTAAAGCTATGATTCCCTCACAGACTTCAGCTTGCTATGCTGACAACCTCTTTTGCTCTGAAGGGATGATCTCAGGCAAGATAAGATAACCTTTGCAGGGACAAATCACCTATATTTGCTGAACCTCAGTCCAGGATAATGTGTAAACTGCACGTGGGAAACCCCAGGTGTTTTCAGTTTGTTCTGGACAAGAGACAGAAAACACTCTTATTTCCTCTCAGCTATGTAAGAATTATTATAGTTTGACATGAACAATAGGTTTTGCATTTGGTTTTGGGGTTTTTAACTGTTTCTCTAAATAATCTATGGTGTGACAAAAAAGCCCCAATTTTATCTATGTTCAGTTCATTAAAAACTCTGAAATCTGGGAGGTTTTGAATGATTTCCGGATCTGAGTCTGGTATTCTGGGGAAGAATCCTTATTGCACAGATGTGTTATACACAGAGATGCTAATAATAATGTCAACTGACAAAGTAATCCTGGACTTGAATAACAAAGCATCTTACTCTAGCAGCAAGAGACTGCTTACTCGACTTTGCAGAGACTGCTGCAAAGGAAATGTAGTCCATCTATCTCAAACATTGTAACACTAAAAACGGTGACACCAAGGGGAAGTTGTGCTTGATCACAGAAAATTTCTATTAAATACAATGATACTCGCAGCCAAAAAACCAAATTCAGCAGAGACTATAAAGGATTCTAGTGCTTCCTTATGTGCTAACGTATGTACATCTCAGCAATGCCATAACACAGATATACATAATTGATTTTTAGTTTGAAGGCCAAATCTACAAATCATGCTAAAGGCACCACTTTTAAAAATCCAAATACTAGTGTGAGAGTAGATAAACTTTGTTTAAAACTGTAAATATATTTAGACAGGCTGAAACTATTTTTTTCAATGATAAATGACATAGCCATGAACATTATTAGCTGACCAGAAGCAAGATATGTCTCAAAGCCATGAATTCAGCCTTAGTTAACACCTCCATAACCTTATACGACTTCATTCTATAATCAGTGCATCTAATATTATGGATTAATTTATTTATTTATTTTATTTCGCTGGTCTTTGGGATTTTTTTTTATAGAGACCCTCATTTGGCTTTGCTTTAAAATACACATTTAGCAAAGCTGAAGTATGGACTGTTCTTGGTATTTGCTGGAGATGGAAGCAAAATCCTCAGATAATGGTGAAGTGCATCACTGCTAACATTGATAAACATCATCTATGTATAAAGAAATTCTAAGCATAACACAGTGGACAAATCACAGGCCGTGAAATGTTTTCAACTTCTTCAAAAGTATGCAAAAATTCCTTGAAAAAGGAAGAATACTAAAGAATAAAAGTCAAAAGCAGTTATTTTAGCCTTATGGTATTTTACCCATCTTGAATCATTTTAATTCATGCAACTGTAAAAAATTTTATATTTTAACAAGTATATGTTTATTACAAACTTTTGTGCGTTTTTTAAGTTTCAAAAGATTTGGAAAAAAAAATACTTAAATCAATTCAAATTGAACTGCGTAACAAAACCTTAATGATACTGCTGCTACAAACTGGCAAAAAAGGGTCCTATTTTTAGAAAATCAATGATGAAAACCAGAACTATACTAACTTTTATAACATTGATTCAAGCACTTAGCACTTTTTGTGCAGTATTTCACAGTTGGAAAATATGTTCTATTGACTGAACACAGATAATCAGAATCCTCTCCTTAAAAAAAAAAAAGAAAAAAAAAAGATTATGGTTCAGAAGCCACACTTCTTGCAATCAGTTAATATAAAAATACATTATTTACAGAACATATTTTCTTAATATCCTACACGAAATTAGTAAGATTTTTTTCCCTAAATAACTACTGTGTTTAAAGCTGTAGAAAGCAATCACTGGATCTAAACCTTGTAAATAAAAGCTCTAATATTAAAATCAGTTTGTCCTAGACTCAAAGGACATTGAGATTGGTAGCAAAATGCACAAAAGCTACTGGCACTACTTGAACTCAAAGTACAATTATTGTCATTTGTCTAAAACTAAAAATAAATAAATTAAAAGGTTACATAATTCTTTTATAGCATTTTACACTGCAACTGGAAAATTGCGTGATGGTTTGTGGCAAAGCATCGCTGGAAAAAAATCGAATTATAAAGGCAGAATAAAAGTCTTTTCAACTTCTTATTCTCACAAAGATCCTAAGTAGAGAGGGGAAAAGGAGAAAGGAAAGATAGAAAACATACAAGCTTACCACCCCGTGGATCCAGCGACGTCTTCTCGGTCAGAGAGTTCAAATCCCTTCAGCTGTAGCCCTTTCATTTGCAGTCCTTGGAGCCGGCGAGTCAGAGCCCAGACACAGGCTGGTCGCCTTTACAGGGTCAGGGTGTCCTCGAGCCTTCTCACGGGCGAGACGCATCTGCCGGGCTATCAGGTAAAGCCGCACACGCACTTAAGGTGGTGCTCCAGCGGGCACCGCAGTGTCAGGGGCGGCAGTTTGTTGCCGGGGCAGTTGATTTCCACGGCCTCAGGGCAGACAGCACAGGAAAAGCATCCCCCGCACACACCCGTTCGTGAAACAGGACTCCAGCTCAGCTCCCCAGACCAAAAACAGGTTGCTCAGCACCAGCAGGCTCAGTTCCTTCTATTTTTGGGGTTGTTCTGTGACACACACAAAAAGAGTCCCTTGACCATCACAGGCAGGGTGCTGACAGGCGACATGAAATGGCCTCTACACTGTTTGGAAAGGTACCCTGCCTCTGTGCTTTGACTCACTGCCTGTTGAGTGAGTATCAGTACTGGTAAATACTGGCAGTACTTAGAAGATCCATATGTAGATGAGCACATAGGGATATGGTCTACTGGTGGAGTTGGCAGGGCTGGGTTAGTGGATGGACTTGATAAAGGTCTTTTCCAACCTAAATGATTCTCTAAAAGAATCCTGGGGAAAACAGGTCTGACCAGTGTTAGTGGAGCAAAAAGTTGTAGTTTGACAACTCATGAAAACTTCCACTCTTCAAAGCACCTGATCTTCCATGGATTACGTAAAATTTGAGCCATAGAAATGAAGAAAGACAACCATAAACTTTGACCAACATTGCTATCAAGACATCTCATTCAGTGATCAATGATATCTGGGAAAACAGATGGAGTTAATGAACAATTTTTTACAGACTTAAGTGATTCGTGATTACGCTGCTGTCAAAACCAGCATTAGCTAGAACATACGATACAGCTGGCCAATAACAAAAATACAGACCATATTGTTACAACAGGCTGAATAAAATGATAGGAAGAAGCAAGGCTTGTTATTTGTTGTTTGGGGGTATTTTTGCTTTCATTTATCTGTTTAACTTTTGCAATAATTTAGAAATTGTTTCTCAAGCCTTTTTTCACATTTGCATTTGCCAGCTGGATTAGTCCACTTCTACTAAATTAGCAAATAAGGCTTACCTTTGGAAGAATCCCTGTTCCAAATCTGTTTATATGAGTTAACAGTATCCCTAATAGATACTGATAACTATTAATTTGCAATTTGAAGGTAGAATGACTGTTACTTCAAGTAACATAAGTAGAATTGGCAAATTATTATCTATCATAAATACAGTAACCTTGGGAAGTTGTAGAGCCGTAAAATGCGCATCACAAAGACAACTTTCTGGATAAAAAAGGACCTGGTGTTAATGAGCAGCATAGCAACATCAGTTTTCCTGCTAGAGGGACATAGATTAACCTGCTATTCAGTGACTGATAGCAGATCATGGAATGTCTGCCTTTCTTTACACTGAAAATGCTACTCCATTTACTTGTCATGTTTTTCTCTAAAACACAGATTAATCCTTTCCTTCCTGTGATCACAAATTCAGTCTAACTTTGCTAAACTCTAATAACTACCTCAGAATTTTATTCTACTGTATTTTGTGCTAAAAATGTTATCCCAAGTCTAATGTTGATGGATTGTTCTGCTATTTATTTTTAATAGATTAAGTTAAGAAAGAAGGGCTCTTACTGGATTTTGGTAAGAAGCAGTGACAATTACTTTTTTTTTTTTTTTTTTTTAATTTTCATGGGGTTGCCTTTTCAAAATACCTTCTCTTTAACTATTCAACCTACATCTTCTATGTCACATGTCAATCAGTCCCTAAACACAAGTTTTAAATGTGACCATAAAAAAGCCTATACTTTACATTTAAGTCCCAGAATATAACTGAAGTTTTCAAACTGTGTTTATCAGTTAATCTTGGGCTCTGTAAAATACTGCCCATTTTGAGTTTGAATTTGTCCAGGGGATTCATTGATTTTCTATTGGCAAATAAGCCTGGAGCCCTGAGGTACTTCCACATTATTTCATTCTCATATAACTTTTCTAAAAATTAAATTTCAACTAGCCAAATTTTATTTGGCTTATTTTAGTCTTATGTTTATGTTTACCTTATTAGCCCTCTACTTGTACTGACCAGTCTAAATTATATGCATGCGCACTAGTATTTTGAATAGGTTTCTTCATAACACTGTGGAAACACTAATGGACTACCCTTGCCAAGGTGCAAGATGAAAGTAAACTCATGTTCTATTGCTTTTTGTTGTCTACTGGCACCCAGCAATGTTTTTTACATGGTTCCTTCCATACTGCAAGCATAATTTAGAGAATGTTCCCTATGTATTTAACAAGTTTCATGTATCTACTGCAACACTGATCTGTTTGTAACTTAAAAATTATTTGAGCCTAAGCAATATAATCATTTGTGAAGATGTATATTTTCATACCTGAGGAAGGATTAATGCCTTAGCAAACATTGACGTTCATTGCAAGTTATATCCCAAGTACAAAAATCGAACTGAGGTTTAACTTTCCTTCAAAACATACAGAGGTTTTGCTTTGGTTTGGGGGTTTGGTTTGTTTTTTTTTTTTTTTTCTTTTTCAAATAAAAGTTGGCTTTTAAACAAGTGTTTTGTTTTATTTTGTTCTGATTTGTTTTGTTTTTAAGGGGGAAAGATATCTCTGTCCCAAATAGACTTGAATATTTAAAGAAACTATTTCAAAAACTGAACAGTCCTAACTCTGAGGTGACAAATCCAAACCAAAGAGAAAAACAGGAAGGTAGAAGAAGGAATTTAAAAAAATATTACAGAAATCAATTTTCCATACTGGCTTCCCAGTTTGTTAGTCAATATCCTGAAGGATTTTCCCTATTTTCCTTTAGTTTCAAAGGTGAAGTAGAGTTTCTGTGACAATATAGATGAATAGAGTAATCATGTTGTGTCATTGTTTTTCCACTATTTTTTTCTTTTCCAACTTGGCCTGCTTTAGGCATTTCTGAGAAAGATCATCTTTTCCATACAAAGTTCTATCATGCATGATAATTTTGTCTATTTTACGGTTTAACTCTTCTATTTTATATCATGCCTTAAGGACAACTATCATAGCAATATGATTGATAACTTAAGCAGAAAAAACAAATTACATTAAAAGGAGATGAAGTGTTTTGCACTGTTACAGTCCTTGTATTTAAAATCTAAAATGTCGAAGTAAGATTGAGAGACCTGATAACCTTCAATAACAGCACAATGGAACTGTATATGTGGAACTTACTTAAGAATGTTTAAAATACTGATCTGACAAGAAGAATCAGTGGTTCTGTCACAGAATTCTTGCACAGCTTCTTAATATCACTGCTTCTTTTCTCTAACAGTAAGTGTAACACCATTATAATCACATTGACAAAACTAAGATTATGGCCTTTTTCAAATGTTGATTTGACTTTAAGCAAGCCCAGAACCATTTGGCATTTGTTATATGGCTAACTGAGGTGTTAAGTCCCAGTATCACACCTATATTTTGACATGATAGTGTAATCATGCTCTCTGAAATCATTCATGATATTGAATGGTCATAATGAGTGCCTTAAAAGCATTTATATAGAATTCTATTCCTACAGTACAGTTAGTGTGGACAAAAGAGCCAGAAGTGCACTAGAGATGTGAAGAATATTTGAAAATAACAGGGAAAAAAAGTGGAATAATAGAAAACCACATGATAATGATTACCTGTTCTATATAATGATAAGTTATCTATTCTATTAATAGTACAATTGACAATTTGTTTGATTTGAGAGGACATGGTTGAAAACTATAGAGCTTAAAGAATTATAAGCATTAACGCTTTCTGATTTTCTTCATGCTTACCAAGCCAGAAGAAGTCAGTTGTTTTGTTTGTTTTTCTCCTGGCAACCAGGAAAAAAAAAAAAAAAAAAACAAACCAAAAACGAACAAACAAACAAAACCAGCCAACCTAAAATTTTATGTTCTAAAACATAAGAAAACGCAAAAAGGAGGGAGAGAATCTGCTAATTTCCAGTTGTTAAGTAAAAGTAAGATTAAACCCATGCTAAATTAAAAAAAAAAATTAGGAAAATTTGTCAAAAACATTCTGCACAAAAATAATCCCCTATATCAAAATGTAGTATTAGAGTGCACTTAGTTACATGATGCTGTGAGTTCCATACAGTTCCCATAAGACCCTTAGAGCCTAATAATGCCTTTCCATTATAGTCCTATGCATAAAATTCTGATAGGAATTTCTTTGCTGAGTAGCTCTGCAGCAAACCGGAGTGAAAAGCTGACACCTCTCAGAAAAGCTCCACCGAACGTCTACTGTTTCTTGTTCTTGCAATTCAAACTGCTATGCATTACACACAGATTGATGGACTCCTCACATTTTATCGTTTCAAAAGAGTAATTTCTCCAAGCACCATAACAGGAATACCTGTTAAAATATTTATATAACTTTACTACTTTAGTGATAGAGTCAAGACTCTTACTGTAACTGTTAATACAACAGCACATTTGACTGACCAGTGTTTCACTTCCGTGGAGTCTTGTAATGCTTTCTTGCAATGGATTAGAATGACTTTCTCTTTTATTTATATTCTGAAGTAAAATATGCTTCACACTGGTAGCACAATTAGAGTTCTAACAGCCAAAGGTTCTTGACAGTAATTTAAACCCTAGAAACAATCTTTTTCTAGGCTTTAAAGCCCATGAATGGACTATTTATTGCTCACATGAGTAACAACACTGCTAAGGATCACAAAATTCTGACTGTAGTACTAAAGCACTCCTGACATCAACCACTAGAGCAGCAAATAACCTCAAATTTGCTGAACTCTCTAGACCTGCAGATTTCACAGGAAACACTTTGGTACCTATGTGCTTGCGGATGACAAATAATTTGGAAATGCATTTTATTTTTGCTTAGTATAGCAGTAGCTGAGAGTTGGAGGACTTTGTCACCCAGTACTCTGCAGCCTTACAAACATCAGTGAACATAAGAGAAATCAGACTGTTTTTTCTGGGGGTGGGGGGGTAGTCCCAAATATTATTCTCTGCTTTGCTTTTTTGTTTGTTTTCTTTAATTTTAATATTACAGACAGATTAACTGTCTCTTCTTCTCTCCTCCTCACCTCTCTTAACAAGAACATCTTGTCAAAACCTGCATCAAGACATAAGGACCCAGTCTGTCCCTAGCATGTCTTAAGACATGGGACTATTTCTGTCCCCAGCACAGGACTTCACATCAGACTGCTGAAACTCCTGTGTGCTATCAGTCCACTGCTCCAGTCTGTTGAACTCCCTCTAACCAGCAACCCTGAGGAACGTTACTTACACCTGACATGCAGTTAGACTTTCAATCAGTGGAGCTTGCACTTTAAGGTCTACAGTCCTGCGAGGTTTTCACCCACTTTCTAATTCACCAATGTAGTCCATATCTTGTCACTTCGATTTGGAAAGATACTATGTCAGGCTGTCAGAAGCCTTGCTGGCATCAAGGTAAGCCACTTTCTGCTTTCCTCTTGTCCACAAAGCTAGTAACATCAAAATAAAAAGGCAATCATCCCGGTCTAGCATATTTTAATCTTGGTAAATCTATGCTGGCTGTTCTCAGTCACTTTCCTGTCCTTCGTGTGCCTGGAAATTTGCTCTCAGGGAGAGAGATGGAACTGACCAGCCTCTAGTTCCCTGAATCATTTTTTGCCTTTTTGAGATGTTGCTGAGAAAAAGATCTGGTGACTTTCTATCACCAGGGTTACCTTAACTCTTCAAATGACAGAACAGCCTCACAGTGCAGCTCGTTCACCTCATTCTGTTTGATCTCAAGGACTTCTGTATATCCAGGTTAACTAAGTCATCACTTACTTGATTCTCCTCTACTGTGGGTAGTATGTCTTTCCCCCCAGATTTGCAATTTGAGTAAAGGCAGTCCCAGAAGCAGACGTGGTCTAATAAAGAGGCAAAGAAGTCACTGACTGCCTCAACCATGTATTTTACACATAGAAGTCCTCTAATTTTTGTCCTCCATACCCTTCTCCCATGTCAACTGCCACACAGCTTTGATATTCCTTAATTCTATCCCAACATTTCAAGTGACAACCCTTTGGTTGTCTTTCCTCATTTCCACTTCCATTATGCTCACTTTTTTGTGTTTGATAGCAATCTGGAATTCCGTGTTTGAACAAGCTGGTTTCTTGTCATGCCTCTTTGCCAGCAAATAAAGATGGAAATCTTGGGCTTAGAAATAGTTGTCCCTGACAATCAGGACTCTTCTGGACTCTTCAAATGCTCTGAAGGACTCTGCTGTCCTTCGGAGTATCTTCCCTAAGGAACCTGTCTACCCATCCACTTAGCAAGACAAAGTTTACTTCTGTCAGTTGCTGGGTCTTTAGTCAACTACTTGTCGTTCTTACTTCCCTCCAGTTCTGATATTCTTCTCTTCCTTTGTCACTTGGTGCTTATTTGTGATAGAAATTCCAGCAGAGCAGTCTCTTGCCATCCATTCCAGGTTCTGCATTATTGGCAATGCCCTGACCATTCATAAATCTCCACGTCATCCAGTGTCCCCATCATGTGAGCCTTCCAGCAGGGGCTGTGGTAGTTATATTCACTCATGAGAACCAGGAACTGCAACCAGGAAACTTCTGCCACCTGTATGAAGAAATCTTCAAGCAGCTTCTTGAGCAGAGTCCACTGCCCCTTGGTTGATGTCATCTCAGACCTTAACTTATTATCTCTGTAATGTACCTATCATCTCTTCCACGATACCGCCTAATGGTCTCACAGCTGTTTCTTGGCAGTCAAAGTACATCCCCCTTGGCTCATGTTCCCTACCTGTCTTTTCTAACAGAGCCTATGTCCAGTAGCAGTTCCCTAACGTAAGCTATCCCACAACATATCTGTATTTCCACAGCTCAGTAACTACACAAAGCCTTTTCTTTACATACGTTTTTTTTGTTTATTTCTTTTGTTTTGTGTTTTGCCAGCTGCATATATTTGCGGCAGCACATGAGATAGGCATCTGTCACCATGCTTCTCAATGGAAGTGTGAAGGGTCCCTGTTGCTTGTCCTGTACACAGTTCTGCCTTATCTTTTGTACTACTTTTCTGTGTAGTTTTGTCTCCATCCTCCAGTAAACATCGTTTAAAAACTTTATCTTTAGGTTTCTAAGCCTATTAGAAAATATGGTCTTGGTATCACAGAAGCATAGCATAGTTTGGGTTGGAAAAGACCTTCAAAGGTCATCTAGTCCAACTCCTTGCAATGAGCAGGGACATCCTTAACTAGATCAAGTTGCTAAAAGCCCTGTCCAGCCTAACCTTGTTTCCAGGGATGTGGCATCTACCCCCTCCATGGACAACCTGTTCCAGTGCCTCACCACCCTCATTGTAAAAGATTTCTACCTTGTATCTCATCTAAATCTCCCCTTTTTTTAGTTTGAAACAGTTACCTCTTGTCCTTTTACAACAAGCCTTCCTAAAAAGTGCGTCCCCATATATTTTTTAAGCCTCCTTTAAGTACTAAAAGGATGAAATAAGGTTTCACCAGAGCCTTCTCTTCCCCAGGCTGAACAACCCCAGCTGTCTCAGCCTTTCAGATCCTTTCAGCTTGGTTTGTTCTTGTTATGTTCAAAGAAGCAATTTTAAATTCTAACTTTATTGGTAAGATAAGCAAAAACTCAATTTCTCGCTCTTGAGATTCTGAATGCTTTACTTTGTATGTCTTACTCTTGTATTTCCAGCCTTGAAGCTGCTACTCATGGGCAGAAGACACAAATATGAATCCTGTCAGTGGCATTGCTGCACTAGAAGCCTGGTGTCAAAGCAGAAAACTATGCCATATATTTTTGACAGAAGGAGCTTATCAGCCTGTGGTAATATATACATAATTCCTTGGAATTTACCCATTACAACTGACTCAAAACAGAAAAAATTCTGAAAAGATAGGATGTACCTTAAATTTTTGCAAGGCCCTTTGTTGCAAGGGATGGGTTAAAGATTTTGGGGGATATATTTTGGAAATGTTTCTTCTGACACGTCATGTTATGATATTACACATCTTTTGGCATTAGTCACATCATCACTTCTCACATGGAGAAGCATGTTCAACACAATATGAAGTGACATGTCCAAAGTAATATATTGTCTGTAAAATAAGACTTGTAGATGCTTTCTGATCTGAAACACAGCTTCTTCCTTTTGATTTTTAAAACTTCTATTTTTCTGGATGTATTCCTCCTCAACATTCCCTTTTTAAGTGAAATACAGTTCCCCATATGTATCTCAGATTACTGATAATTGAGCAAAGTAGGATGAAAATATTCACTGTATCAGTGGCAATAGGGAAGACAATTTGGTGAGAAAGACAGAAAGTAGGGCTTGTTTTCTTGCTTATTTTATATGGCTGAAGCACTTTTTAGCTTTTGGACAATCTCAGCATGAACAGTTCTTCCGTCTTCAGACTTTAAAGAACTTTAAATACAGGTGAAGGCCGGTAACATTTGTAGTTTTATTTGTTTTCTGCACCGAATAGAAGGGCCTAAAAATTGTATTTTCAATCTTCTGCTCTTGCATGGCTGAAATTAGACCTTATCCTGGTGATACTTCTTGCAGTGGCAGAGCAGAAATAAAACAAATTTTAGTATATCTGCTAAGTAATGGCTGATCATCTGCTGGAAGTCTTTTGAAGAGCAACTGAGCTCCACAATCCAATCAGCATAGATAAGTAAAGTGCTGTCCACAAATCTTGGTAATAAGGCTCATCAAGAACCCACAGTGGGAAGCACCTAGACAGTAATAGATGGCCTGATTTTTATTTGGGTGTTTTTCAGATTGATGTGAATACAATGTATAATGTGACAACTTACCTCACCTGAAGAGACACCATGAATCTGTCCTTTACTTTGCAGAATGATTAATACTTTCTTGGAAATAATAACACACATAAAAGTTACTCAAACCAAGAAACAGTTCCTGGTGTGATACCATTTATGTGAAAATGTAAGAGCAAGCATGCCCTTTGATATCAATAGGGAACATGATTTCCATTGTAAATCATATCTTCATAATAAAAGGTAAGATTCAATTTATCTAGGAAAGATAAATCCCTAGTTTAAGAATACAGCTAAGAAAACTCCATCCTAGTGCATTATCTGAGAACATGACTGTGTTATTATTATGTTCAGTGGTATTTTAAATGAGTATTAGGAAAGAAAATGCAGAAACGGCATTTGCTGTCACAGCCTCCTGGAGTATAACACAGCAAGCTAGTATTTTCTTAGGTATTTTCTTACTTGAAAAGAAAATCATGCTGAATTTAAGAAAGCAGGAAAAATCATAAAATAATAGGGAGAAAGAAAGGTGTACTGCTTGGGGGAAAAAAAGCACAGGATTCTAAAAAGTGATGAGAATGTGTTCCCATTTTTCACCAACTTTATTTTGGACTTGCTCCAGCTTTATGGCAATATGTATGAGAATCATACCCAAGAGCTTGATTTTAAAGTGGAATACTTGAAGCAGCCTGGTCCATGCCTTTTTGTGCCCTGAGGCTTGTAGGGGGGTGTGTGGGTATAAGTGGACCTAAGAGGCACAAATATTTCGGAAAACATATTTCTGTATTGCAGATGGTGATTAATTCTTATTAAGTAGAGACTACTTCGCTTAGTGTGATAATACTGTGTTCCTTGGTGGCAAGGAAGAGGGAGGAAAAAAGGTATCATAAACGAGCATGCAATCACCCAGCTTGGTAACTCAAGATATAGTCTCACTTTATGAAATTACACTGACATCCACTTCTGCAATAAAAAAACTCAGTGTCTTTTCCAATCCATGTAATAATATTGATTTTTTTTTTTTTTTTTTATGGGAAGCTGGATTCTTTTTATGAAGAGCTGTTGCTCTTCAAAAAAATAACAACATACAATATCACTCATCTGAACCAGCTACAGAATTTAATCATTTGGAATAGACCCAAATCATATGAAACAAATCCAGTTTATTTACCTAAACCAACAAGCACTTCTGGAACATCTTGAGAAAAAAAAAAAAAAAGATAAATGGACAAATAAAATAGATCCTTCAACAATTATCTGTGTTATTCAATCTGCATAGCCTCTACCTTCTCCTCTAAACTGTACCACTGGGAGTGTTACATTTTAATTCCTCTTTACTTCTACCTTTAGGAAAACTGCTCAAAAGTTTCATGCCCGAGCTCTCACCCAGGCACTTGTAACTGTCCTTATACATACAATCACCTTTTTCTTCCTGTGAAATAGAATTCCTGCATACAAAGATGTGACTTCAAACAGCTCCATGGGATTTTTCTTTTGTTTCCCCAGAAGCACTCACAGAGTGTTTATGCATGGTCCTAATAACAGAAAGTTTAGTTTCTGGAAGGTGTTCGCTCAGTCTAGAGATGCCCTGCAAGGCTTTGCCTCAGGCATATTGATTACCTCAGATTTGCAATACTTTCTCAGCTGCAGAAGTATCTTTCAATTGCAAGACCATCAAAAATCCTTCCTGATTGTTTTATTTTTAAATAAAAGCCAGGATCACAGTTTTCTTTTGTAAGGCCATCATATCACAGTTTTCTTTTCTAAGGCCATCATATCCTGCTGGTCCCTGGTGTGCTAGCTGCTTGTCTGGCAATCCACCGAGATCACTTCAATGATTCAAAGCCATGGGAGAATGATATTAACAGGCCAGTTTAACAATGCAGTCTTAACTTCCACCAAGTAACGCATCTGCCATGCCAGACTGGGCAGTTCTCAACTGTACACCTGCTCCTACAACTTGGTCAAACATTTAGCAGCCAAGGGTCACAGCTATCAGGACTCGTAGTTGCACAGTCATTCAGCAGAGAATAGGACCATACAGCACAGAGTAACAGGAGAGCCTGACATTTTGACTTTCCACTTGATTGGCAAACTATATAGAGTGATTCATGGGAATCATTTAAGGGTTGAAAGTGCAAAGGAGAAAGCTTAGTTACTGCGGTCAGAAGAGGAAATATGTCTTAGGGAGGAAGGCATACTGTATAACAAAAGAGAAGGGAAGATTTGGAGGTCTGCCAGATAGTGTGGAAAGTGCTAAATAAGGAGGCAGCAGAGGAATATTGATGTCAATAGAACTTTAGAGAGAGGAGGGTATTAAACAGGATTCTTTTGACTAATTCTCACCATTCTTTCATTAGAGTTAAAATACAGGAGTCTTACAACAAAGAGTTAGGGAGCCAGTGATGTATGTCAGACAAACAAGTCACTTCTGTTCAGCTGCTTTGCTGTTACTGTATATGACCCTGCAAAGGTGCAATAGGCTGTGACTTTCATATGGCCTCTTCAACAGTACAGTGGGGAGTGCTTCCCTATTGCAAGGACTGTGTGTATGCCTCTGAATCCCTGTGAACTATGACTCTCCCAATCCTTCCTTCCCTGCCTCCATTATTTTTCTTGTTCACAAACCACAGTGTGTGATATACTTAACAGGAGACTGCCTGGACAATTAAGGAACCAGCATCTTCCCCCAGGTGCCCTGTATTACGAATCATATGGCTAAAAGAAATACTTGCCTAATCCTGAATAGAAGCTGCTCCATGTGGGAGGAAAATACTTCCACATGGGAGATATAGAGTGTTGTGAATTAGTGCTTCAGTATTCCAGGCTTTTGCAGAGTGAGAAAAGAAGCTGAAATTGTCAGTGACTCACCCCTTTATGTGCTACTCTTGCCCCTGATAAATGCAGCACGCAGCAGTTAACCCTCCCAATGAGGTTTATGTGTGGTAATGGCTGATTGCAAGGGAATGAGCTGCTAATTCTTCAAGGGCTTTTTGTCTCAAAGCTTGTTTCCACCAAACAATCACAAAACCAGCAACTGAAAAGAAGCTGAGCAATAATTTATAAGTTTCTCCCCAGAAAAGTTATATATATATATTAAAAAAGGAAAAAAAAAAAAAACCCTCCATAAAATATAAAACTGATCTTTCAAGTTCTCTATAACTCATTTCATTTCCCAGGGTATTCCTACCAGTTGAGCAGTGAGATCTGTTAACCATCTGTAAGCTGCTTTGTGACTTTTTAGTCTCACTTTGTGAAGGATAGCTATTTCAAACCAAGAAATCACACAAGATGGGTTTCCAGCATGCAGCTGCTGCCGAACATACAGATAACATACTTTTGCTCACCAACAGACATTAGTTACATTTAGATAGTTTCATGGAGAAGGTAAAGAAGGTTATCTGTATTCCTTCAAAGAAAAATTACACAAATCTTCTTGTGGGATAATACATTTCAATATAAAAAGCACAACAAGAGACTCAAATATCAAATCTCTCCCCTAGTCCAGAAGACAGTTACCAATCCGTTGTGGTCTTTAAGATATTTATCTAGTATTGACAAATGAGGAATGTAGAAGTTTTAATTCCAGCCTACTTAAAATCTTGAGATAAATTAAAATTATCTTTAAATATAAGTTTTCCCTATTGTGTGTTAATAATAAGAGAGATCGTTTGCAGTATTTCAAGTTCTTCTCTGTAAGCTGAGAGGTTAAAAATTTTCCCCAAATAACACAAAAAAAGAATGCTGTTGTGCTTAAGAATGCTGTTGTGCTTCATGAGAAAACTTGCATCCTCAACCTGTGGAACTTCAGGAAGAAAATAGCAGGTAGCACAAAACTGCTATATCTTTTTTATAATTTCCTAAGATTTATGCATTAGAAATGCACATGTTAAAACACAAGACATATATATATATACTTGTTTCTTGTAAAATTTTTTACTTTTTCTTTACTGATCTGATGCATAATGAGAGAAATGAGAAAAAGGAGAGCAAGCAGTAAAACCCAAATGGACAAACCAAACAAATCCAAACCAAACCCTGAACAAACAGACAATAAAAAAAAACAACCCAGAACAGCAAAACAAACCACGAGGCTTCACTTGAAATTCTTCACAGCTAATGGATTTCTGCTCTCTCAGTTCGGTAGGCTTTGAGGTGGGCCTCGGAAAACTATTGTAAGCTAATTTTTCTAATCTCTTTTCTTTTTTTGCAAAAGGATAAAGACTTTTTTGCAGGATCTCCTCTTCCTGTGCATCAGATTTGACATTTCCCATTAATACATTTTGACTTTGAATGTTAGGAGAATCAAACTAATTTTCAGCTTCAGTAGCAATTTGCATTCAAACATTTATATCACAATCTTCCACTTAGATGAACAGAATTATGCTACCACCACATGAGGTGTTATAATTTTATATCTTAAGAACTTCTTTGAAACTTCAGTGCCAATACTTTGGTGAGGGTTTGTGTAGTGTAGCTGCCAGGCAAAGGAGACACAGAAATGAAGTACAGACTCTAACTGATTTGCCATATATTTTAGCAAGTAATAAAAAAATGTGACACATACATAAAGAGACAAAATATATTATTCAACAGCTGTTGTCATTTACACTTTTATCCAACACTGAGGTTTAGAAAATAAGAGTTCTATGTTTAAATCCTGTCAAACAAAGAAGGGAATTTTGTATTTTACTACTATTTTTAAATAACTTTAAAAATGAGTAATTTACTCTCTGAAGCTGGGGAAAAGAGCAGCTGAGACCTTCTGCAAGAATTGTCAGCCTCCCTTTTTCCCCTAGTTTACTGAAATAAGTTTCAAAGGTAATAGATCATTTTCCTAGTTTTTTGAGGAGAGTTCCGTTGAGAATATGCAACACAATAATTCAAAGCGATCCACTTCCCACAGAAGGCAGATATAAGGCACACTCCTATTCCTGTTGTTTCCTTAGTAAATAGCTAAAACAGCCTACACTCAGCATTCATTACTATGCGTTCCACTCTGATTCACAGAACTTTCCCTGTGGAGTGCCTGAAGAGTTTAAACAGGACTTCAAGTCTCTAAATTTTTTTAAATATTAACCTGTACATTAAAACATTTCTATGGCTCAAGTAGAAATGGAAAACAGAATTTTTTAATGTTCAGAAGCCATGAAACCTCATTCTTCTTTTCTTTAAGAAAGACCTTTGTCTTGATTCGGAGAAAACTCCAGGAACAAACTCGCCAACGAAGTTTTAAGTTGAGAAGCAGGTATTCTTTATTGTTGCCCCAGGAGACATGGGGGATAGCTCCTTCAAACGTGTATCCCTGTATTGCTACACAAGTCATCCTTATATAACGACTGGGCATACATACATATTCATGAGGCTACATATGAATTACATCATTTTCCAGAAAGTTCTCCACATGCATACAAAAATGTGGTGGTGGTCTTTGGGGGTCGTTTACTTCTTCCAACAATC
Source organism: Myiopsitta monachus (assembly GCA_017639245.1). Taxonomy (NCBI): domain Eukaryota; kingdom Metazoa; phylum Chordata; class Aves; order Psittaciformes; family Psittacidae; genus Myiopsitta; species Myiopsitta monachus. The sequence goes on along the minus strand of CM029941.1, from coordinate 4,637,932 downwards.
CTTATCACTTTTGGCAGCCTTTGAGGCAAGCACAGTAGATGCTTATACCAGCTCAATTGGTTTGCTAACACCATAGACATAACAATCATCCTGTCCTACTTATCAGGTAGTTTAACTGCAGCCCATCCTGGACCCCTACCATTCCCAGATACTCCTTCTCCTTATGTCCTGTTCTTCTAGCCTGTTTTTCCTACACCCATTTTGTACTAAGGTCATAGGGCCCAAAACTATGTCAGCTACAACGGTTTATCTTGTACAAGAATTCTCACTATGTTCTCTAGCTGTACTCTATTTTTTTTCTGTGCATCATGCATCTCAGTAATTTTCCATTGCTACTGTTACAAAGCCATCAAACTTAACATTACTTAAAAATTATTCTAAAGGTTTATATATTCAATTGTGTGATTTTGTGCCCCCTTTGTCTCAGCCTTCCCAAGGATGATGAAATTCACAAGCAATAATTCATTAGAAGCAAATGTGTGACTCTTGAGTATTCAAATTTACCAGCAGTATCAGAATGAAGGGCCCAGTGGATCTTTAGCACTTTCTAGTATCCTGACAAATCTCTCTGAGCAGTAAGAACAGATGTGGAGCAGTTTTAGCATAAGAGTGCCAGGTACCAGAACAACTAGAAATCTGTTTATAGAATTAAGTTGAGGCATGGACATAATCTCAAAAGAGAGAAACTCTTATGATGGTCTCAGCTCTTCGGGAATCTGTTACTATAATTCCCACTAACTTCAGAGCTGCCTACCTGATTAAAGAAGACCTGATGAATTGAAGACTTCACAGCTGCTAAGCTCAACCAGGAAGTCACTGATGACTTAAACAGATGGTCCTGCTTTTAGGCCATTGAGAACTTTATGAGCCATTTATCCTCCTTCAGGCAACTCATCATCTGAAATAAGGAACAGAATGATGTGCTAATGTGTTTTGTAACCAAATGCTCTGGGGTATGTCTTTCCTGAGTGGTATCCAAACACCATCATATCCTGGTTTTGCTATCACACAGTTATTTTTTTTTTCCTCAGTAGCTGATATAGTGCAGTGTTTTGGACTTAGAACACAATAGCTATAGAAAAAAAATAGAGTTAAATAAAAAAAGTGCTTAAGCAGTTTGAACAGTAAGAGTAATTGTAATCTCACCTGAAACAAAGCTAGGTTTGGATATTTTTTTATGAAAGGGAATTTATAGAGATTGTGAGGCAGCCAGCTCTCTTTTTCCACTCTGTTCTGCAAGTGCTGAGGTACTGGCACAGGTTGCCCAGAGAAGCTGTGGCTGCCCCATCCCTGGCAGTGCCCCAACCCTGGCAGGCTGGACAGAGCTTGGAGCAGCCTGGTCTAGTGGAAGGTGTCCCTACCCATGTCAGAGGGCTGTAACTGGATAGCCTTAAGGTTTCTTTCCAACACAAACCATTCTATGATTCTATTGTTCACTTTGTTTAATTTCATAGCAACAACATGACTACTCAGTAAACAACATCTCACTTCAAAAGCATTCCCTGGGTTTGACTACATAACTACATAACTGCAGTCGTTCTTGCCTAGAGTCAAGTGATCAGACAGTATCCTGACAAAACCTTCCCATTAGGACTTTCACAACACACATTTTTTTGGCTGACATAAGACATAGTGAATAAGACAAAGAACAAACTTAAGATAGCGTGTACTGTAGAAAGTGCTCCTTTGTGAAGAATTTGCTTTCTTTCTGACTAAAAAAAACAAATCCACCCAAAACAAAACAAGACCACTGTATCTTCAGTCCAGTAATATCTGAAAATAGTTTTGTCATATGAATATAGTATATGTTCTAGAAAAATCTGTTCAATTACACCTAGTCTTATTTCTACCAAAGAGTTCAGTGATGTTCCCCAGACAGGATATTTCAAACAATGACTTGTTTCTACAAAATGTATCTTAGTCTTTATGAGCAGTAAATCTCCTCAGTGCACAGCAAGGAGGCCTCCATGTGTTCTGAGATCATAATAATAAGGGAGGTTTCTCTAAATTGACACTAAAGGATTGCTAAAAGGGAACTGAAGATGGGGAAAAAAATATTGAGTCATTATTCACCACTGTTTTAAATCCAATTACAGTATTAAATAGTAGTAAGGAATGCGATTGGTTTATCCCTACACACTCACTTTTATCACGCTAGTTACTTGGACGACTGAGCAATAAAAAATACTCTATCTCATACAAGATACTTAGATCAGGTCTTAATTTATCCTTCTAATTATAAAAAGGTTATTCATCTAAGAAAAAGCTTCAATCTCATAGAGCAGTACCAGAAAATCTAATTTATTGTCTATGTGTTTTTTCAGGAATTTAAAATGCATTATTACAATTATTTTATTTAGGATGACTATCCTAAAATCCTATTGCAAAAACATGTGTTGTAAATATCCACATCTGTATCGTCAGTTGTTTTGTTGTTCTTATTATTATGGCTTTTGATGAACTTGTTGCAGTAGCTACGGGTTGACACAGACACATCAACAAATCTCAGTAGAAGAAGTCTGTGACTTTCAGGGAAAACACAAGAGCTTGTTAGTTGTGGGTAGTAAAATTGTTGATTTGTAATATTATACTGAAGTTGCAGGTCAGCACTTAAAAGTCTCTATTTTCACAAAAAATTCATGTCCTGTTATTGAGCATATATGAAAAAAGGAAGAAGAATGAAATCAACAGGGGAGGATGTCAGTGTGGTCCAGTCTTGGATGAAAAAATCCCAAATACTATTCTCTGTCTGTCAAGTATTTTTGTAATAGCGTAACCCTAATCAAACTTGCTGTGGGGCATCTGACAAGCTATTTATCGCTTAATTCTCTTTTGGCTCCAATAAAAATTGTATTCTAAACATTTGCTATTAAACAGAAGAAACCTGCTGTGAGATCATTCCCACTCATCAAAGCCTGATTATTTCCGTATAGCATCTGGCACAAGGTATTCCACATACTTAAGCTGCATCATTACAGAACACCGCCAGCGATGGAGCATTCACAACATCCCTGGGCAATCCATTCCAGTGCCTCACCACCCACACAGTAAAGAATTTCTTCCTTATATCCAATCTAAACTTCCCCTGTTTAACTTTGAACCCGTTACCCCTTGTCCTCTCACTACAGTCCCTAATGAAGAGTCCCTCCCCAGCATCCCTATAGGGCACCTTGATACTGGAAAGCTGCTCAGAGGTCTCCACACTGCCTTCTCTGCTCCACGCTGAACAGCCCCAACTTTCTCAGCCTGTCTTCATACAGGACATGCTCCAGTCCCCTCATCATCCTCGTGGCCTACCTCTGGACTTGTTCCAACAGTTCCATGTCCTTTTGATGTTGAGGACACCAGAACTGTACACAATACTCCAAGTGAGGTCTCACAAGAGCAGAGTAAAGGGGCAGGATCACCTCCCTCGACCTGCTGGTCCCGCTCCCTTTAATGCAGCCCAGGATACGATTGGCTTTCTGGGCTGCGAGCGCACACTGCTGGCTCATGTTCATTTTCTCATCAACTAACATCCCCCAGTCCTTCTCTGCAGGGCTGCTCTGAATCTCTTCTCTGCCCAGCCTGTGGCTGTGCCTGGGATTGCTCCCACCCACATGGAGGACCTTGCACTTGGCATGGTTAAACTTCATCAGGTTGGCATCAGCCCACCTCACAAGCGTGTCAGGGTCCCTCTGGATGGCATTCCTTTCCCTCCAGCGTATCCCAGTCCCAGTACCGATCCCTGAGGGACACACTCTTGTTCCTGGTCCCCAGCTGGACATTGAGCCATTGACCACAACTCTTTGCATGCGGCCATCCAGACAGTTCTTTATCCACTGAGTGGTCCACCTATCAAATTGATGTCTCTCCAACTTAGAGACAAGGATGTCATGTGGGACAGTGTCAAATGCTTTGCATAAGTCCAGGTAGATGACATCAGCTGCTCTACTCCTGTCCATCAGTTCTGTAGCCCCAGCATAGAAGGCCACCAAAGTGGTCAGGCAGGATTTCCCCTTCCTGAACCCATGCTGGCTGCCAACAACCACCTTGTTGTTTTTCATCTGCCTTAGCATGCCTTCCAGGAGAATCTGTTCCAAGATTTTGCCAGGCACAGAGGTGAGACTGGCTGGTCTGTAGCTCCCCGGCTTATCTGTTTTCTCCTTCTTCAACATGGGGCTATATTTCCCTTTTTCCAGTTGTTGGGAACTTCACCTGACTGCCATGTTTTTGCAAAAATAATGGACAGTGGCTTAGCAACCTCATTTGCCAGCTCCTTCAGGACCCACAGATGGACTCCATCAGGTTCCATGGACTTGTGTACGTTCAGGTTCTTAAGATAGTCTCAAACGAGATCCTATCCTATAATGGGCTCAATGTCTTCATCCTCACAGTCCCTGCGTCTGTCTTCTGAGATATGAGTGGTGTGGTCAGAGCATTTGCCAGTGAAGACTGAGGCAAAGAAGTCATTCAGAACCTCAGCCTTCTCCAAATCCAGGGTGGCCAGTTCTCCTGATAGCTTCTGGAGGGGGCCCATATTGTCCCTATCTGTCTTTTATTCACAACGTACCTATAGAATCCCTTCTTGTTATCTTTAACATCCCTAGCCAAGTTTAATTCTAAGTGGGCCTTAGCTTTCCTGGCCTGGTCCCTAGCTCCCAGACAACATCCCTCTATTCTTCCCAGGCCACCTGTCCTTGCTTCTACCTTTTATAAGCCTCTTTTTTTCCTTTTAAGTTTCCTGAGCACCTCTTTATCCATTCAAGGAGGTCTCCTGGCCCTCCTGCTGTGTTTCCTTCTAGTTGGGATGCAACCCTCCTGAGCTTGTAGCAGGTGATCCTTGAATATCAACCAACAGTCTTGGGCCCCCCTGCCCTCTAGGGCTATATCCCATGGAACCTTACTGAGCAGGTTCCTGAAGAGCCCTCGCTATGGAAAAAATCTCAGAAATTGTAAGGGGTATACTATGTTACTTTGCTTAGGAAGTATCTGAACCGGAGCACTGAGACCCTCTGCACAACTTTTCTGAGGTCTTTGTTGATTCAGCAAGCAGTCTAGGTGTAAAGAGCAACAAAGAAAGAATGTCTCAGCCACAACACTGTTTTTGTGGCTGTTTAGTTGTTCAGAAAGTTGCAGTGAAACTGTTGAGAAACCATACGGCAGCATTACAGCGTCTGTCTAGCTAGAGACACATTTGTGTATCCTTTCTTCCAATCAGTTATGTAGGACTGCAGCTTCCAGAGTTCTTTATTTACAAACATTAAAACCATTCAAAAACATCCTCTGCTGAAACTCCTTTTGTGTTTGTTCATCTATCCAAGTAGAGAGAATGGCATTAGGCCAAACACATAATCCTTAATGTGTTAGTTTAATGCCAGGCACAATTTAAGCCATTTTACAGTCTGGTTCCATTTGAACGCAACACAAACATAGCTCCTTTTTGCCATTAAAATGATATGCCTAGTTGCAGCGCAGAGGAACATTACAGCTCCAAGATCCTCAAACAAAAAAAAAAATCTTTACATAATTAATTAAAAGAGAAAATAATTCTCTTTACAATTTTGACACTCACCTCAGCCCTTAAGGTGCAAAATTATGTTTCTTTCAGATAGTAGTCCAGAATGAACTTTTTGTTACTTGTGTGTTTTTCACCTTGGAACATAAACCAATGGTGCCCAGTTTAGAATCTCTAAAATATTAGGACCAATCCATAAAGATATGGCAATGTTTTCTCCCTGCATGTTAGAATGGCGTTTTGAACAACACAGTGTTCTGTATTTTTCTTTTGCACATTCCCAGTTTTTATTTTTACAAATCATTCTCTGTATTGGCATGGATGAATAAATCAGATCATCATATGAACACCTGCCTGAGCATATAAATGCCTCTGACGTTGCAGTAAAATCTGACAATCGGATTATACAACCTTCCAGATTTCCTGTTAAAGGTCATACTAGCAGTTTTGTTTCTCTCCAGAGTCGTCTGAGCTTTCTTTCACATTACCCACATGTCTTTTGTTGTAGTCTGATAATTACAAGAACAGGGATGGTTTTTTTGAGGGGAGGTGATGGTAAGTTTGGCCTGTAAGTAAAGTCAGGAATTAGAATCCTCATTTAGTTACAGAAATCTGTCTTGGCAATCACCTTCTGTAATGAGTTTCCTGCATATCATATTGCTGCTATTGTGAAGCCACTATGAACCTATTATTGAAGAATCACAGAATGGTTTGAATTGGAAGGGATCTTAAAGTTCATCTAGTTCCAATCCCCTGCCATGGGCAGGGACACCTTCCACTAGATCAAGTTGCTCAAAACCAACTCCAGCCTACTTTTAATGAATATGTATAAGCTCAGCAAATTCAAATTTCTTTATTTTATTAGTGACATGTCTTTTCAGAGCCAATATATTGGTAGAATCAACAGAAATTTCAAGCACCAATAATGTTTCTATTTATAATGTCATTTTTGAGAATAATTTCTCCAAATTATACTTTAATTACATCTCCTCTGATCTTCTCTAGATCTAAGGGCTGGAAGGCCCTTCTTGAGTCATCGAATGTCACTTCCCATCAAAGGCATCCCATACTGGATATGGGATACATATGGATATGGTTTGTCCTGCTTCTTCAGCTGGTTGCCTTTTATTTTGTTTATCCCAGCTAAATAGGGCAAATTGAAAGTTCAATGACTGTTTGTAGCAGAAACATAGAACATAATTTTATATTAGCTTATCACATTTACATAATTTACTTTTTCTGTCTGAATCCTAATTGCCTATCAATCTCTGGGAGAATATTTTGAAAACTTTTCTTCTTGAGAAGTTTCTAAATACCTTTCCTTATAAGCCTGTAAATCTTCAACCTCTGCTGAATTCTTCACTGTTATTTTGTCTAGCTTGTGCAGTGTCGGAGGAGAGCAACAGAAAGCTAGAGGTAGAAACCTATCTAGTCCCATCCAGTTGGAAAACGTAACAGAAACTTATATGAAGGGAAGGCTCAAACTACATTCTATCCTTTGTTAGCCCAGTTACAGAAAGAGGATCTAGTCATCCTTGGGGTAGTGCAGACTGTTCTATGCCAACTTGCTTTTTAATAAAAGGAAGACTGCTTCATACTTCTCAACAGTTCTTGCTGCAGTATCCTTTTTCCTTATGGATACAACTAGAGTGCAAAATTAAGTGCTTTTTGACATTGCTTCTCAAGTTGATCCAGCAATTGCATGAATTTTAGACACATCTGACCTGAAAAAGTAGCATCTTAGCTATTCCACAGGAAGTCATAAAACGAGGGAGATACACGCCTCTGTCCCTAAAAGATTAGTTAGTAACATTAAAAAAAAAAAAAAAAAAAAAATTTCTTCATTAGATTATGCTTGATATTTTTGTCTTTCAGTATTAGATATTCATTAGCTCCATAATCCCACTGAAAGAAATAAACAGGGAAATAGAAGTCTCTATTTCACTCATTGCTGTAATGTCTCCTCCCCTGGTTAAGCATGACTTTACAAATCTCACATGACTCTTCTATAAAAATGGAATCTACATAAAGAAGATCCTTTAAGAGGATGCAGGTCACATACTTGTTAAAGGGCATTGAAAAATTCTAAATAAGGTCACATTATTCTGCAACAGGACTGATCAAAATATATTTCCATATACAGCTGTTGCAATGAAATATTTAACTCTTTAAATATCATTAGTATATTCATTTTAAGATATAAATTGTCAGTCTATAATATTCTATAATATTCCTATATTGTACTTACAGTTTTTTTACAAAAATAGTTGCTATGGTTCCTATGTTTCCAGTAAAGTAACAATTCTGTGTTTTGGTTTTTTTTTGTGAAAAATCCATGTAGCCACAATGACAATAATTTCAAATAACATTTTTATCTTTTTTAGCTATCTCTTCAGTCAAAATTTCATTCTAAAGGGAGCTACTTTTCTAGGTTGTTAATTTGTGGGTGAAAAAAAATTGAACTTTTCTTAAAAACGATGAAAACTTGTCATATCATACCTTTATCACTTTTACGTGTCTTTTTTAATCTTGTCCCTAATTCCCTTCAAAATACATAATTTTGGAAAATAAATGTAGTGTTTATGTGAAATATTATCAATAGCTATTTTGTAAAGCCAGAAAAATATAGTTTTCTATTTGATTAAAATATCAAGTAATTTCTCATACTGAATGGCACACAGTGTATCTGCAAATGAAAAATGTATCTAGCAAATGAAAAAGAATTTTCATTCAAGATGCAAAAGTGAAAAGATTTTGTCTTACTTTTCTGATACATTATGCGGACAACTACTGTAACTATTCTATCTGAAGTTGGTGACTGGGTTATAGTCAAATTCCTTCTCTAGGCAGGAGATAAAGAATGAATGAGCTTGTAAGAGAACTTTTTCAAACTGGCATTGGCTTAGTCCCCTATGATTCCTGGGAACACTTCAAATGTACAAACTCCTATAAATTCAGGCAGAAAGCCAGCAGAGGAATTTGAGAAGTTTGTAAGTTCATTTTAATACTGTACTTGTGTTTAAGTGATAACAAGTTACAGAAAGCGAGTAAATGTATTAGGATCATGAATGCTTCTTAAAAATAGAAGGTTTCCTACACTCTTTGCCTCTGATGTGCAATAACTGTCAGGCTCACAGTTGCCTAATGTATTATTCTTTTAAGGATCTGTTCTGATATTAAAGGAGAGCAGTGTCCATATATCTGTGGTAAATTTCAGAGATGCTGCCTTTTAATAAATGAGGGCTAATAAATTTTAAATTGTCAGAAAGAAAGACCAAGAGAAACCATTGTTTATGTTGCTTAGTTTTCTCTGAAGCACACTTCGAAGCACGCTTCCTTTCTTCTATTCAGCTCATGCTACCAAATCTGTAAACGTGGCAATCAGGAATGTCTGCACTTTCCTCCCTGTATAAAGTTTTGTATATAGTATCAAAATAAACACATTGATGCAGCAATTTGGGAGTCCAGTGTTTTATCTGAAATAAGAATATAACCCTATGTAGTAATGTTTCTTTCTGGCAATATGTTGATAGCATACAGAAATCGCTAAAATGCAATGCGTGTGAAAACAAGCTGTATTCCTACATTTTGAACTCTAAAATGTATAAAATTACTGACAATCCAAAAGCACTACCTGAAATGTTTTCAAATACCCATCTGATATAGCTCTGTTGGCTTCTATTAATCTACTTCATGACACAGTGCTAAAAATATATGTCCATTACCAGTCTATTATATGGAGGAAAGTCACACGTAACAAATTCATAGTAACTCCTGTCTTGCATCCCCTGAGGCTCTGAGTTCTATTTTGTCCTAGTATTGCAGGGCTGAACACAATGATAGTATAACATCTTGTTAAGCCACTGGGCTTCAAGTAGTCAGGAGCCTTTGTTCAGGAATCCCTGAAGATTTTGCAAAATATTTAACTTTTTAGTCCCCTTGCCCCTAAGGAGAAGATAAGGAAACAGGTTTCTTAACTACAACAACAAATCAAGCTTGAGTTTGAACACATAAATAAATGGCAGCGTTCTAGCCCAGAACTCTGCAAGAGATCTCTGTGTTGTCCCTGGGAAACATCCATCAGAAGAGTGGTCTATAAAGGACAGGGCCTAAAAAACTTGAGCTGACCCCAAATTCCTCTATTCCTGCTTTTACTATGTATAGGACAATAGGTAAGAAGGCTGTGAATGCTGTTCTCTTCCCTTCTGGACCATAGTAAACTAATCTGAAGAGCAAATTAGTTTCAAAAAGCCCTGAAAACTAAGAAGTTCCTTCAGACTCAGTCACATCTATAGACTGGGATTATTCTGTCTTGCTTTAAGTTATGTTAAAAGCTGCAAAATCAAATTCCTAGCAAAAAAGATGTGCAGAAAATGAACTTCTGTTATACAAGAACAAAGAAGTATTCAAAAACTTTTCATTCAATATAACAATCCAAATTTTCAAAGCTTTTCATGCGCATCAAGACAAGTAACAAAGTAATTTTTTTCAGAAACACTGAATTAATACTTATATATTGTCAAGATGACAAAGTATATTTCTTACTTACTATATATACAAATACAATATTGAAAATGTTGTAAAACTTTACTAAATGAATCAAAAGAGTGAAGCTGGAGTCAAACACCAATAAGTACCCAAACAAATGATTCACATCTTGGCAAATCAAATAGTTTCAACATTATTTTAAAAACAAAATAAAAAGAATCTACTTCTGAAATGTCAGTAGCATGAATTATGTTTCTTAAAACCTACTCTTTATTATTCTTTTTTTTTTAGACAGAATTTATCACTATCTATTTTGGCTTGTTCCATGTATGGATTCTGGTGTAACCCAGCCTTTCAAGCAAAGCCCTTTTAGGAGTTTCCTGACTCCCTCTTACTCTCTCAGATAGCACAATGCTAAGCAGAGATCTCTTCCCTTCTGTTATTCACAGCTGTTCAGCAAACCTCTGAATAGAGATCAGCTCCAAAGCACTGTAGAATGTATGGACCATACACCACAGGATCTCCTCCGGCATGTGTGCTGGCCTTGTTCCCTTTTACTTGTATTACTGTAATGTCCCGTTAATCAGGGAATATACTTAATCCTCATCATCACAACACCACCGTTGCCTTTCAGTTCTAACTGGTGGATTCATGTAGTTTTCTGATACCTAAGCGAGAACCATGTGTTACAAATTTCCTCAAAGAATATTTCCAGGTAGCATGAAATACATCTACTTCATCAGTAGCACCTCTATATTTATACCACTGAAAGGCCTTATAACAGCCTTCCAGAATCTGAAGAGCAGCTTTAAGGATGCTGGGGAGGGACTCTTCATTAGAGACTGTAGTGACAGGAGAAGGGGTAATGGGTTCAAACTTAACCAGGGGAAGTTTAGATTGGATATAAGGAAGACGTTCTTTACTGTAAGGATGGTGAGGCACTGGAATGGGTTGCCTAGGGAAGTTGTGAACGCTCCATCCCTGGCAGTGTTCAAGTCCACGTTGGACAGAGCCTTGGGTGGCATGGTTTAGTGTGAGGTGTCCGTGCCCATGGCAGGGGGTTTGGAACTAGGTGATCTTAAGGGCCTTCCAATCCTAAGTATTCTATGATTCTATGAAAGCATTTGCTCTCAAAACTCAGATCTCTTGTTTTCCTTAACACTTATTTCCTTGGAATCATAGAATCATTTAGGTTGGAAAAGTTTTTTAAGATCATCAAGTCCAACCTTATAGTGCCAAATTAATCACTAAACCATGTTCCTTCATTCCATGTCCACGCATCTTTTAAATACATCCAGGGATGATTACTCCACCAATTTCATGTGCAACATGTGCCAATGCTTGACAACCCTCTCAGTGAAGATATTTTCCTAATATCCAATGTAATCCTCCCCTGGAGCAACTTGAGGCTCATTTCTTCTTGTCCTATTGCCTGATAACTGGGAGAAGAGACTGATCCTCACATTGATATAACATACTTTCAGGTAGTTGTAGAGATGTAGGAGGTCTCCCTTAGCCTCCTTTTCTCCAAACAACCCCAGTTCTCTCAGCTGCTCCTCATAAGACTTGTGCCCCAGGTCCTTCACCTTCTGCCATTTCTTAAACTAGCTGACTGTGTGGTCTACTGAACATGACTGCTTCTATGAATGTCCAGGAAGTGAACCCGAGTAGCAGCATAGCAGCATATCTGCCCAGCCAGGCAAGAATGTCAGGTCAGGCACTGTAGTGGGCAGGTTGCAATGGACAGAAGAAAAATGTCCCTTTCACAGTCTGATATTTACATGGCTGCTTTAGAGACAATTACCTCCCACCAAGTTCTCTCGCATTTAGAGTAATTCCTGTACCCTGATGAAATCAGGAATTAGAAATTCAGGCTGATCAATGTGGTTCCGTTACAGGCTGTGTAAGATACCATTTTTAGATGCTTTTAATCACAAGGGTGGAAAAAAATGACAAGTATGAAGCACAAATGGAGTAACACAGCATGAATATTATAGGAGAACATGTTTGTTTTCAGCTCAGAGAGCAGATACAAATTCAGATAACGTGTATTTCATTTAAATTTACTGCACAGGATCAAAATGACATGAACGCTATATACCATATAATTCTCTCATTCACTCACTATTATAGGACAGTTTTGGTACTAAGCACAACAGTACTTGGAAAAAAAATAATAGGAAATTAATATTATTAGCCTAAATGACTTACCGTAAATATTTTATTTGCATTGACTTTGTTCCTGTTGCATATGAATTTTATGGACCATATCTCAAAGAGGATTCGTATCAAGCATTGTCTGCTTCATATAGGTACTATATATTGCAGATTTAGGCAAAGGGGAAAGTATAGTTAAGTGCCTGTGGATGAATGCAATTTTTCAGTGCCATGTATCTATAGAAGAGATATCAACAAGGGGATTCCAGGACAAGCATTATTTTTGCATCTGTTTTCAATCACAATTTTTGATGCTGCCTGGAATTATAATCTTTTTTTGCAGGCGTTTCTTAGTTCTGGGTATCGTAGCTCCCTCACATTTCTACATAGCAAATTACTATTGAGAGGACAAAAAATATGAAGCAAGCACAAGTTCTAACCTGACCACTTTCATAGCAATTCTTCACAATCCCCACCTACATACGGTTTGAAAGTGTTCTTCCATTGAGCTTCACAATCACACTGAGAACTATATAGCATTGACACTTTGTCTCCACTGAGATCGGATTGACCAATGCTTCTTTATGAAAACAGTCAGTTACTGTTAGAATAAAACAGAGATCACCAGACGTATCCATACTGTGCATGTATGAACGCTGGGGATGAGTCCCCATCATTTCTTTGAATTCTTTTCCCTGAGGATTCTGCACACAACCAAATGTAACCAAAAATAAAATACTAGGACACATGGGGTCAATACTGTTCTTGAGTCCAGAGACATTCGACCAGAGACAATTTACACTTAGACATGTATAACTTCTTTATGCCACTGCTAGCTTTAGAAGATTGGATATTCAATTTTATGTAGTAGAAACTCCAAGGCCATATTGTTGCTTATGCATTGTAAAATGTCCATCCCTAGAATACATTTTAGAGCTCTCTATAATTTTTGTAACAAGTCTCTTTCGCTCAGAAGATTGGCTCCAGAGAATGCTGTGTGAAGCTTGTCTTGGGGAAGGAACACAACCGATTGAGACAGAGACATGTCCAGCAATGCAATGCTATGCAGTCAGATTTTTTTATCCTGCCTCAATGTGAATATTAAAAATATCTATTAAAGCATTCTGCTTACAACAAAACTGGTGGGAAAGATAATGCCTCTCTGTTACAAATATTTCTATACCATTATTCAAGAGACAGCCATATGATTACTCTAAGGTGCCTTACTGTGAGATTAGGCACAAGTTTACTTTCACCTTAGTTACATTTTTATAGTTTTAATCAGAAATGGATGAACTTTCATTTGTGAAATCTCAGAGCTGCTCCAGCTTTGTGTACCAGGATTTTCCACTGACTATTGAAGGGTCATTTTTATCTCCATCTCTGACTTTGTAATGTTAGCTTTAGGGAGACAGGGAGAAAACAGGAGCTTGCTGTTGAATAAGTTACAGTAAGTAATGTATTTTTTTTTTAGAATTTATATGTTAACTGTGAGGTAACATTCAACCATATTAGGAATAAAGCAATAAGCATTATTCTTCACCCTGTAGGAGACTCTGGGGAGATCTTACTAATTCAGATCAGAGCTAAAATGTCATCTGATGGTGCCTAAATTTCTCCTTTTTTCCAAAAGGCAAGAAAAACTAGCTAGTCTTTTAATCCTGATATCTTGGACACCAAGAATCCTGCTCTAACTCTTGAACCTTAGCTTCTATCCTACAAAAATTTATGAACACAGGAGGAACATAGCAATTAATGGTAGGACTATAGTCAAATATTTATCCAGGGTCTAGGTCTTGGACTGAATTTTAGCCAACTCAACAGGAAAACTACTGAAGATAACATAAGAAATTGCTGAATGAGATCAACAGTAATGTAAGAAGCTGAGAAAAGCTGCAGATAGCATTATGAGGGAAGGCTGAAAATCAGAAGTGATTAATGGAGAGTTAGAATCAGAAATGGCTACACTTCACAAAGCATTGGAGGGAAACACTGGATAACTTTGTGGGAGTCAAGTTCAGTGCCAGCTGTGTCCAAGAAAAGGTATAAGTAAAAGCATGTAAGGACAATGTTACTTGGGTAACTATGTCAGAAATTCCAAATTTTGCTGTGGATGTAGCAAAACTGAGACTACTGGAAATGGGGATGGAGGGTATAACAGAGGTAGGTTGTCTGTTTGGGTAAAGACTTAGTAAAAGGATATAGAAGGACAGCAGAAACGAGGCTTGACAAGAAAAAGAAGAAGAGTAAATAATGCAAGTACTTATCCACAAAGCCTGGAACATACCAATAAACCAAACCTCTTGTTCTGACCATACCCCAGGTTAGAACTCCCCTCTTTTGTCCTCCTGACCAGGAATGAAAGTAAATTGCTTTCCCAGATAGCAGAGAGATACCTGAGACAAACAGAGATTCCTGGTATCATCATATCAGTCCTGACCCAATAGTATTAGGCTTGTCCCAAGCTCTTCCTAAAAGAAAAGCCTTGGCAGTTCTATAGGTAATTTTTGTGTAAGCAAAGAAATGCAACACTCAATCCTAGCAGCCTTTGTTTAAAGCGAGTTCAACACCAATCACACAGAGTGAACTTATTTAGAACAAGTGTCCACTAACTGATGTGAATCAAAGCTGGCTAAAATAAGGATGTTTTGCTTTCATTGAGCAAATAAAGGGGAAAACAACTAACGCAAATGTGTGTCAGAGGTCAGCTACACCTGGCTTTTGCTTGTTATAAAGAAGCACCAGACTTTTACCTCCTTTCCTCTGTTGACATTTTAGTAATGCACTTTCTTCACACTGAATTACTTATCCAAAACTTTTACTGCTGCCTAATATAACTTCTGATAAATTCTGATTGAAATATGCATATTTGTGATTCAGAGTTGTTTTCTTCTCTCTATATATCCATTGCTAAATACAGCTCCGAGGATTTTATTTCAAGAGAATGCAGTCCCCAGAGCAGCATCTGAACCCCGGAGAATGGTGAAAATTATGATTCACAACAAAAGTGAGTAGCTACTACTGATGTTGTTAAGCTTTATCCCATGGTACTTAAAGGAAAATAGAGGCTAGACTACTGTTTATTTGCCCTACAGATCAATGTACATAGGCACCTCAGATGGAAACATACAGAGGTTTCCCTGTTCATCTGTTAGTGTCCAACTAGAAACTTTCATTCACACAGTCCTAAAGGCAATCTCATTTGGTGGGTATTACTGAAATACAATCAATATCACTAGTGATACTGTGAAATGCTTCTTATTTGTTTCCATAACCCAGTTGTGTTTTCAGAGCCACGTAAAATATTTACACCGAGTGTGGTTGCCTTCAAGACTAAATTATATCTTTTAGTCACAATAGAGTACCCTTGGCTAGTTAGAAAAAAGAACTGTAAAAGCAATAATATTATTTTAAAATGATTTTTTTTCTCTAGTGATTTCAAAAGAAAATAGTCTTAACATGCTTCTTTGTGCATTTTGATCTTCTGCACTGTCGTGGTTTAAGCCCCACCCAGGCTAACAACTCACGAAGTTTTACTCACTCACTCACTCCCCTCTTTTTCTTCCCCCAGTCCCGGGAGGATGGGGAGGAGAATCGAAAAAAATAATGCAACTCGCACAGGTTGAGATAAGAACAGTTTAGTAACTAAGGTATAACACAAATCACTACTGCTACCACCAGTAATAATACAAGAGAAATACAAGGAAAGAGAATACAACTGCTCACCAAGCCCGACCCAGCCAGTGCACCCCACAGCAGTAACACCCCCCCCACCACCACCCCAATCCACCACCACCCTTCCAGGTCTCTGCTCTCCATCTTCCCATCCTGGGCATGACGTGCTGTGGTATGGAATAACTTCTTTGGTCAGTTTGGGTCAGGTGTCCTGCCTCTGCTTCCTCCCGGCTTCCGCTCCTCCCTGGCAGAGCATAAGACTCAGAAAGTCCTGGGTCAAACCAAACATTCTAAGCTGTAACTAAAAACACTGGTGTTATCAGCACTGTTTCCAGGCCCAAAATAAAAAACACAATGCTGCACCAGCTTCCAAGAAGGAGAAAAATGACTGCTACTGCTGAACCCATGACATGCACCTTGGATTCTGTGCTTTTTCCTGTATTCAATATTTTGTTAGAACCGGAGCCTTTCATAATGCATTATTTCTGATGTAGTGGAATGACACAGATCTTTTTGCAACATTAACTTCTATTGCAAACACTCTGTGCTAATTTATATTTGCTGATTAACTCATTATCCCGAATGGTATGACTCAGAAGTGCTACACATTACTACTACTACATCAGCCTTATATCCTACTACAGCCCTAGTGAAGCTGCTTGCAATAACTCAGCATTCCTCACACCCAGTGGGACTTTAAATTCCTTCATATTTCACTTAAAACCAAACTCCATGCTGCATCACCCACTTAAAAAATGCAAAACCATGTGTCTTCTTACAGCTCAGTCACCAAAAAAAATCCCCTTTGAGAGACTGCCCAAAGAGGAAGAATAAGATTCAATAATGAATGAAACCACCTTTGTCAGGACAAGACAAAGCTGAGCATTTTCCAGTTAGGCACAACCTCTTCTTTAATGGCTTATAAGCATGGTGCTCGTTGTCTCCGTCTAGATCCAGAGAGAGCTGGGGATGAGTCTGGCCTTTGTTGGAGGGTGGCTTTTGGAGAGGGGAAACTTAAGACACCGGTAACTTCTGGCAGCAGCCACAAG
Source organism: Myiopsitta monachus (assembly GCA_017639245.1). Classification (NCBI taxonomy): domain Eukaryota; kingdom Metazoa; phylum Chordata; class Aves; order Psittaciformes; family Psittacidae; genus Myiopsitta; species Myiopsitta monachus. Next base: position 4,621,066 of record CM029941.1, on the reverse strand, counting down.
AGCAAGTGACCCCAGCATCAGCTTTCAGCACAAGTACAAGTACCCTGCCCTGAGAATAACAACCAGGGATTTATTATCAGAGTCAGCTGAGCCCAAGTTTTGTTCCTTCACACAGGAGAAAAGGAGTGTGGTATTTACTGGAGATACCTCCCCCTGGGGATGGAGGCCTAATCTGCTGACCTGCCGTGGTGTTACACCACCAAGGTCTGGTGCTTGGCATGAGGTTAGGGTCCAGGATCTTGCCAGGGCTTGTCAAGCTGTCAGACTATTACACCTCTTTTACCTGCGTACCAACACTACTGCCATAGGTAATCCAGAGCATTTGAAGGGTGACTGCAGAGCTCCAGGGCAGGGCTAAGGCATGGGGGCCTAACTGGTGTCTCCTGGGACCTGTTACTGAGGTTTTAGGGGTTGAGCAGGAGTCAACTCATCCGTCAGGACAATGCCTGATTATGTTGCTGGTGGTATAATCACAGCATTCACATCTGTGACTACAGGACACCTGGACATGTACAAAGTTTGCTGAGGTGAGCAGCTCGAGAGAGGCCGCCTTCAACACCTGAGCGGGTGGAAGCTCAGCGCCCTGGAGCCGCAACCCACAGCGGCAACAGCCACAAAGGGACTCTCAACTGCTGGGCAGGACGCGCCCTGGAGCCGGCAGCTCGGCGGGGCGAGCGGCTGACTCACAGCGGGCGGAGCCAGGAGGGACGGCCCCAGCCCTGGCGGGGTGAAAACCTGCCCAGGGAGTGCGGCGAGCAAGGGGGGGGGGATTGGAGGCAGTTTGCTGGGGCAGGCGAGCGGGATGGTGAGCACTCGCCTTATGAGCAGGGTCCGGTCTGGGAGCTCTGCTCCGGCTGCCCCGGCCGTGGCCAGTGTAGGCACCAGACTGAGCGGATGAGAGGGGAGGCTGCAGTGCAGAGCTCGGGGTGTAGGGAGCGCCTGCACTGCTCTCCTGAGGGGAGGGTGCACAATGGGCAGGGCTGCACTGGGTGCTCCCTGGTGGAGGTCCTCCTGCAGCAGGGACTGAGCTGCGGGACACTGTCAATAGGCTGAAAGGTGTCAGGGAAGCTGAGAGGCAGCAGCACTGCTTGCTCCAGGACCAGACTGTGCAGGGACCTCAAGCGTCAATTGTAGCTCATGGGGAAAGAAGGAAGCCGCTAACCCAGGAAGCTGGGAAACAGTAATAGAAAAAAAAAAAAAAAAAAGGAGGAAGAGGACAATTAAAAGCAAGGGGCTTCCTCCTAAATCTGTAATCTCCACCCAGAACCACTTTGCTGTCCTGCAGGCAGCTAATGAGGAAACAAACTCACACCACGAACAACCGTCTGATTGAACAAACGCACTGGTAAAGAAGATGGCTGCTGGTGCTGCCAGGAAAAAGCAGCAGGTCGTAGTAGTAAGGGACTCTACTCTGAAAGGAATAGAGTCACCCATCTGTCATCCTGACCCAGTCTCAATGGAGATGTGTTGCCTACCAGGGGATCGGATCAGGGATGTTGCAGAGAGGCTGCCTGCTCTAGTCAGTCCCACTATTACCCACTTCTAGTTATCCATGTGGGTGCTAGTGATATAGACAGCTGTAGCCCCAAGAACATAAAGAAGGACTACAGAGCTCTGGGAAAGGTGGTTAGGGGCTCTGGAGCTCAGATTGTCTTTTTGTCAATTCTCCAGGATACAGGGGAGGACCTTAGAAAGACTAGGAGGATTGGCCAGGCTAATAAGTGCTGAGAAAGTAGGTGCCACGGTTAGGGGTTTGGGTTTCTAGAACATGGGACTCAATTTGCAAGGCCAGGTCTACTGGGACCTGGTGGAGCTGGTCTAACAACAAAGAGAAAGAGCGGTTTTGATAGGGGCTGGCCAGACTGGTCAAGGATGCTTTAAACTAGATGTGTTGGTGGAGGAGGGCATCATACCATCCCAACACACGCAGTTGGTTGCCAGCACCTATAATAAATGCTCGGAGCAATGTAGAGATATTCCAGCCACTCCAGCCGATGAGCTGGCTTCATTTTGAGCTCATATTGAGGAAATGCCCATAGCATGGGGAACAAACAAGAAAATTAGAGCTGTGTGAACGTCTATGGGGGTATGATATAATAGGCATCACAGAAACATGGTGGGATGGCTCCTATGACCGGAGTGTTGGAATGGAAGGCTATAGGCTCTTTAGAAAAGACAGGCCCAGCAGATGGGGAGCAGGGAGTTGCCATTTATGTTAGGGATAAGCTGGAAAGTATGGAACTCTGTCTGGTGGCAGGTGGTCAGTCAACAGAGAGTTTGTGGGTCAGGGCTAAGGGCAGAAAAGCGATGGGAGACATTACTGTGGGTATCTGTTACAGACCGCCTGATCAAGAGGACTCCGTGGATGAAGCACTCTATAGACAGATAAGAACAGCCTTAAGCTTGAAGGCCCTGCCCTAATGGGGGACTTCGACCACCCTGATATCTGTTGGAGGAACGGTATGGCCCGGCACAAGCAATCCAGGAGATTCCTCGATTGTGTGGAAGACAACTTCCTTCTACAAGTAGTAGAGGAACCAACAAGCAGAGGTGCCATGCTTGACCTCATCCTCACCAACAGGGAAGGGCTGGTTGGAAATGTGACACTCCAGGGCAGCCTTGGTTGCAGCAATCATGAGATGGTCAAATTTGAGATCCTCAGGACAGTGAGAAGAGCGAGCAGCAAAGTCAGTGCCCTGGACTTCAAGAGAGCAGATTTGGCCTCTTCAGGAACCTGCTCAGTAAGATTCCATGGGTATATAGCCCTAGAGGGCAGGGGGGCCCAAGACTGTTGGTTGGTATTCAAGGATCACCTGCTACAAGCTCAGGAGTGTTGCGTTCCAGCTAGAAGGAAGCACAGCAGGAGGGCCAGGAAACCTCCTTGGGAGGATAAGGAGGTGCTCAGGAAACTTCGAGGGAAACAAGACGCTTATAAAAGGTGGAGGCAAGGCCTGGGAAGAATAGAGGGATGTTGTTCAGGAAGCTAGGGACCAGGTCAGGAAAGCTAAGGCCAAACTTACAATTAAACTTGGTTAGGGATGTGAAAGATAAAAGGGAGGGATTATATAGGTACATTACAAATAAAAGACAGACTAGGAACAATGTGGGCCCCCTCTGAAACGATCAGGAGAACTGGCTACCCTGGTTTACGAGAAGGCTGGGGTTCTGAATGACTTCTTTGCCTCAGTCTTCACTGGCAAATGATTTGACCACACCACTCAAGCCTTAGAAGACGGACGCAGGGACTGTGAGAATGAAGACATTGAGCCCATTATAGGATAGGATCTCGTTTGAGACTATCTTAAGAACCTGAATGTGCACAAGTCCATGGGACCTCATGAAATCCACCTGTGGGTCCTGAAGGAGCTGGCAAATGAAGTTGCTAAGCCACTGTCCATCATTTTTGTGAAAACATGGCAGTCAGGTGAAGTTCCCAACAACTGGAAAAAGGGAAATACAATCCCCATTTTCAAGAAGAGGAGAATGGATGACCCAGAGAACTATAGATCTGTCAGTCTCACCTCTGTGCCTGGCAAAATCTTGGAACAGATTCTCCTGGAAGGCATGCTAAGGCAGGTGAAAAACAACAAGGTGGTTGTTGGCAGCCAGCATGGGTTCAGGAAGGGGAAATCCTGCCTGACCAATCTGGTGGCCTTCTATGCTGGGGCTACAGAACTGATGGACGGGGGTAGAGCAGTTGATGTCATCTACCTGGACTTGTGCAAAGCATTTGACACTGTCCCACATGACATCCTTGTCTCTAAGTTGGAGAGACATCAATTTGATAGGTGGACCACTCAGTGGATAAAGTACTGGCTGGATGGCTGCACACAAAGATCTGTGCTCAATTGCTCAATGTCCAGCTGGGGACCAGGAACAGGTAGTGTCCCTCAGGGATTGGAGTTGGGACCCGTCTTGTTCAACATCTTCGTTGGTGACATAGACAGTGGGATTGAGTGCACCCTCAGCAAGTTTGTTGATGACACCAAGATGTGTGGTTCTGTTGATACGTTGGAGAGAAGGAATGGCATCCAGAGGGACCTTGACACGCTTGTGAGGTGGGCTGATGCCAACCTGATGAAGTTTTACCATGCTGAGTGCAAGGTCCTCCACATGGATAGGAGCAATCCCAGGCACATCTGGAGGTTGGGCAGAGAAGAGATTCAGAGCAGCCCTGTGGAGAACGACTTGGGGCTGTTGGTCGATGAAAAAATGAACATGAGCCGGCTTCAGTGTACGCTGGCAGTCCAAAAAGCCAACTGTATCCCGGGCTACGTTGTGAGAAGCATGACCAGCAGGTTGAGGGAGGTGATCCTGCCCCTTTCCTCTGCTCTTGTGAGACCTCACTTGGAGTATTGTGTGCAGTTCTGATGTCCTCAACATGAAAAGGACATTCAACTGTTGGAACAAGTCCAGAGGAGGGCCATGAGGATGATGAGGAGACTGGAGCACCTCCTGTATGAAGATAGGCTGAGGAAGTTGGTGCTGTTCAGCGTGGAGGCGGCTGCGTGGAGACCTCATAGCAGCCTTCCAGTATCTGAAGGGGGCCTATAGGGATGCTGGTGAGGGACTCTTCATTAGGAACTGTAGTGATAGAAGAAGGGTAACGGGTTCAAAGTTAAACAGGGGAAGTTTAAATTGGATAAGGAAGAAATTCATTACTGTGAGGGTGCTGAGGCACTGGAATGGGTTGCCCAGGGAAGTTGCGAATACTCCATTGCTGGCAGTGTTCACGGCCAGGTTGGACAGAACTTCTGATGATATGGTTTAGTGTGAGATGTCCCTGCCCAGTGCAGGGGGTTTGGAACTAGATGATCTTAAGGTCCTTTTCAACCCTATCTATTCTTTGATTCTGTGAAGTACTTCTATTGCTCAATAGCAAATCTGGCATACCAGTGCAGGCATAGCAACAACACAGTAAAGACTTTAACTTCTCCTTTTTCTCTTCTTACCAACTTAGATTCTATATTCTGAAATAAAAATTTCTGCTATGCCGCAACTCCAATCAGTGCTCCAAATCTGCCTCCAGACCCAAAGTAATATTACAACAGCTCTTTAGTGATGGAAGGTTAAAGATATTATGGAAAAACCTGTGATAACTGGGTAGAACTTTTTGAATGAAGGTAATTATTCAGGAGTCATCAGCAGAGCTGTGCAAATGAGTCCCAGTGCCAGTCACAGCAGCTGTATGACAGCCATGAGCGTCTTTATGGGACCTCATGAATAAGAGTTCACAGATAAGAAGATAGCAGCTTATATAGTACGTATTTGAATCTTTTTTGTGTGAAGGAAGTGTCCTTCGTGGTCATCTGTAGTTATGTATTATTACTGTGTGTGCAGCGTGTTGCTATCCATGATGCTGTATAAATACAAGGGGCTTACTGAATAGTGTTACACCTCAGGAATCACATCTCCTGCAAAGAGGAGGACATCTGCCAAGACTCTCTTGAGGAGGAATTATCTGTTGCAGCAATTTGAGGTACAAAAAGCAATCATGACAGGAGCCTTGAGACTTCCCCTGGAGCTCAGCTGCATGTTTGGAGAATCTAGACATTCTTTATCTCTTCCCTGGAGAAGAGGGTCTGATGTGTAACCTCTATGAGTCACTGTTGTTTGAGGAGAAACATAAAATGCAAGGAAGAAAAAGAAGTGACTGCATAGGATGGAAAAGAGCAGTCTCACACTTGAGACAGGACATTCACCAGATAGAATATACCAGCTTATACTCAGAAAAGATGATCCATTTCATGCAGTTGGCTAGTGGATCCTTTCACTTATTTTTGTGACAAGGGTCAGGGATCCCTTCCAGATAATTGTCTGTAGTCTCACAATGGCAGTCACTAAATGGTAATCTGTACCCCAGTTACAACTACCTTCTTCTTCCCCTACCTTTTGGTTCTGTGCTGGTAAAGTACTCTGATTAAGTCAGAGACCACAGCAGCAAAATTTATACGGGTGTATAGCATTAGAAGGATGCTTGCTCTAGCTTATCTTCCAGACCCACCTGACAAGCCAGTGCCTAACATGACTTCCTTACATCAAAGGAAGTAAGTGCGGTACAGTGTGATTGTCCAAGAGGTATTTTTTACTTCTGGAAAACAAATGGAATGTCACCAGGATTCCAGTTGCAGTATGACTTGCATTTTACTTCTTCCATGCAATATACTAGAGTTCACTCTTGTTTACATCTATATATCAGTCCCTGCAGGGCCCATATAGTGCTTAGATTTTGTCATGGGCCATGTCTCAGGTTTTAGCCTGAGCGTACAGTACCTTTCAAGACAAAGGTAAGTATGCAGCAAGAAACTAGAAGTAAAGAACTTGTGATATGCCTGGGTAGTATTTGGCAGTACAAGTCTAATCCACCTCTGTGAGAAGACGAAGTATTTGTAAGTCAAATGTTTTTGGACAGAAACAAGAAAGAGTAAGTCACAAATACAAGCAACAGCAGGAATCTTTGGAAAAGATACATTGATGGGATAATTGTTTTGGGATGGGATGAACAAAAGCAGCAGTTTATTCTTGTCTTACACACATGGCACAACATACAGAACCAGCACAAATAACTTACAAGATCTCATACACCATGCTTCCTCTTGAATAGCTTCTATTAAGTTACAACACCATAACAAATCGGGTATTTAGTTACGACAGATCTCCAGACATGGGTAGTCTTCCATTCAAGGAGTTATTATTTTTGTAAGCTACTTAGACAAACATCATTTTTTACATGTTTAATACAGTACAGTATCCTTAACAGAATTCAAGATATTCACAATGAGAATTGAATACTTTATAAAACAGCAGAATTTCTCATCTCAAAACAGGTCCACATTTGCTCCTGCCTTGTCTGGTTTACAGATGTGTTGCAAGTTGTCTTTACTCAACTTTCCAAGCTAAGCACTGTTTTAAATGAAGCTCTATTTACAGGGTTCTTTTAGATTTAATTAAATGTATTTTCTTCCCTTTTCTATTCCTATCCCCAACAACAACTGCCATTTAGCTGGTAGAAATGTTGACCCTCAAGCTGCTATAGAAACTTGGAAAAAAAAATTGGTGACAACTTGTTGGATGCAAAATGAAAGGTGGTCACAGCCCGTCATTAATTCAAAATTGTGGAGTTTTTTTTCTCCTAATGTCACAATGTCCATTGGAGGCATATGACTCCTTTCATCTGTTTTTTAGAGATAACATACTACTTATGGGCTAACATACAAAACCTCAGTTTTTTTAATTACAAGCTCTCCCACTCTTTCATGCAATCACTTTCAGTAGAAAGTTCTTTCCTTACTAGAAATTGTAACTACTCTAGTTGTGTGGTACTGACTTAAGCTTTCCCAGTCTCCATTAGATCAAACAGTGTCAATCTCCATATTGACATTGGTGGGTTGACTCACAAGAAGAGTTTTGCCCTGTGATTGCACTTCAAACCCTTCTGAAGCCCGTGGGCATCTTTGCTTTGATTTGGTGGCTTTGGATTAGCTCTGCTTGAACGTGGCTGGTAAACTCTAGCCCTTAAGCAGTTAGTCAGCTTTCTAAACAAATAATCAAAAAAGATTCCTCTCTTTTATACATACAATACGCAGGGTTTTTTCTTTACATTGAGCATTATTGTAAAAAGCATGTTTATGTTATTTTGAAAATGTATTTTTACAGAAATTTATAAACACTGTTATATCAAACACATTCTCAAAAACTGGAGAAAATACCGACGCAAAACCTGGAAGATCCTCAATGGAATTCTTCCAGTACTATTTGTCTACTTGCATATTTCATATTTCAGTGTCCTTTCCTGCAAACATAATTTGGCCATATGTGAACAGGTAAAGTCGACAACAAATCCCCAATAGTTCTGAATAGGACATGTATCTGTTGTTTAATGAAAGTAATCGGACATCCGATGTATGGTTTTTTACCTGGCATGTCCATTCTGTTACTTTTACTCTCATCGAGCAGTACTTTAATTTCCAGATAGTCCCATGCACTTCAGTGGGTTAACCCATTCATACGATAAAATGATGTATGCAAAAATACTGAAAACATTTTCCCACTTTTTAAATCCTTCTGATGTCAACAATTAGCATCATTATATTTTTCCTTATGTATATTGTAACTGAAAATTATGTAAGAGTAATATCTGCGAACAATTTTGTATCAGAAATCAGTGTACACACTTTAGGAAATAATCTGCTTATATTTGTGCTGTAGTTCTGATAGCCTAAAAATCTATCTGATGGGACCAAGAGTAAATTTCACAGGTCTAAACACTTTATTTATATACTTATGTTAGACTTGGTACTCCCCTAGCCTGATGCAGTTTAAGTTTAAATGTAGATATGTCACACTAACATGAAATCAGCATGTTATTTTCCCTTACCACCATCAGTTTTCAGTACAATTGGAAATGGACATTTATGCGTAACATCTAAGTGAAACACACTTTTCAAGTCTTTTGTCTAACATAATATTGGATAAATTATAATGTGAGTTTGGTTTTCTATCCTGCAAAACTTTAAAAATATATTAAACTTTGTATGTTGGGAGTAGTCTTACTGACTGTAATGATATTAGTCACAGTTCAGGAAGTTAAACAGCCGAGTCAGGTTTCATTCTCTGACTTACTATTTTGTTTGTTCTTTAATGAAGCAAAAGAAGAAACAACTTGTGTTTAAGTATTAGTGAATTTCTTAAAATATAATTGATGAAAAGTCGTTGACTGTAATATCGTGTATGTTACCTCATCTAAACTGAAATGCTTTCCCATGGCTTGAAATGCTTAAATTGTAATCCTTGCTAGAGATAAAAAATGCAAGCCATATATAAACTCAAATTCTAGCTATACTGTAACATGTACAGTCACCCGTAAAGGAGCCCTTTTAACAAAACAATGTGTGTTAACTTACTCAGTGATTTGTAGAATGTGTCTATTCTGCTCACTGTAATGAAACAAGTTACACATATATGTATGTGTTAAAAAATCCAGTAATTATAGAGTATTTCCACACATAAAACAACTAGTTGCACATAATGTGATGTGTAAAGCAAATTGCTGAAAATCTCTTAAGTCTTTGGGATGATCAAAGTATAAGTAACAAAACCTTACAAATAATGATTGAATTTTCATAAAAGAAGGTTTTTGATGGAGGGGCAGAAGGAATTCCCCTCCTGCTCACCCATGGCTTTTGCAGACTCAGTCCCTTCCCCAGTAAGCCACAGGTGGTGTTTTAAGATCTAGAGATATATTTTAATGAGGTTATCTTCTGTATATCAGTGCTAATAAGGTTTTCAGTGACTTTTTCATGAAACATAGTCTGATTTTAATGAGTTTATAGTGCTTCAAAAGTTTCAGGCTATTTAAACTCTAGAAGAATACAAATCTGATCCAATTACATTAAAAACTAATGAAATAGAAATTCCTTTATTTGCTGTGAAAATTTAATTACCTTCTGTTCTGAAAATTCAATCCAGTTTTTATTCCTCCACTCCTCCCTAAAAAAAGTCTTGTAATTATACATAATAAAGAAAACTGCTCCTTGCCTATGGATATATGTAGTTCTTCAAGTTTCAACCCCTCTCTAAGATGCTAACCATCACACAACATATGCCATTTGGCAATTTGTCTCCTAGGATATTCACAAATTTCTTTCCAGTGCTCTCCACCCGTTCCTTCAGCTGAGGATCCCAAGGTTAACCGGCCAATAACCTCATTCCTTGACCCCCTGTCTGAATCTAAGACCAAAAATTCAATGCTGATATCATCAAGGCCCTCACAAGGAATGTCAAACACAAACAATTCATTGAACACTGCATTCGGGGTGCATTTCTTCACATGGGTTTTCTTTTTAGAAATCCTCTTCTTAGCATGGTACAGGTTCACTTTGACGTAAGGGTCTGCAATGAAAATAAAAAGCACAAATTAGCTATTGAACAATGTTGCTTACAAATTCCTTGATCTAGTTAGTGGTAAATTTCATAATGTACCAACGTAATTACATAACAGTGAGGAGATGTTTCAAGTTATTAAAGATGATTTATATTATCTAATAGTTGTGTTTATATCTGAATTAGTCCCTTTAAGCTCCCTTTATGGTCACCAAAGAAGTAATCAAGATAGTCAAGTTTAGGGCAAGATTCATCTGACCACCTTTGCATGTAGTAGACATGTCGGTTAATGGACTATAGGGCAGGATTTATCTCATGAAGGAGACACCTAAGTTTGATCAGATGCATCGATGATTCATTTTATTAGGTTTATTAGAGACCTCAACACCAGTGATCAAGGAACCAAGGAGGTTGTCAGCTTCTGAGTAAAAGAAAATTACCATCTTCCTAAGGAGATTAAGTTATACAGTTGTTCTGTGGAGTAAATTGTTAGCTTACTCCATAGAAGTACCACTTCACCCTCCTCCTTGTGCACAATTTTTGTTGGGCTGAGGGGAGAGTCATAGAGAAAGTAAGGACTTTCATGAGTGCAGAATGTTACTGACACCCAATTATCTATTGAACCTCCCCATGCTGATGAACAGCAAATGGTGAAGAACTGTCCGAATTAACTATATACACCATCTAGGTGTAGCATGTATGCCTGTAAACAAAAATTTGTATGTGCTGTAGGATACTGGGTGATGCTGAGATTAGAAGGCTTTTATTGTCATGTTTTTTTCCCACCTGGGTGAACCTCAGCCAGACTTGGTCTGTTGAGGCCAGCTTGCTGTCATGCTGTGTTCATGAAAACTCCACTATCTGCTGTTCTGGGGTTGATTATTGAAAGTATGTATACTGCCTTATAGTAGCCTAAACTGTTGGACTCCATTTATATCCTTTCTCCTTACGATATGTGAATGAAATTGAGATCAGGAGGATTTCAGTGGAACTTCCCCATGTAAAAGGGAGTGCCTATAGATTTGTTGTATTGGAACCAGGATGTGTTAATTTTCTAGGTAAATGGCAGGATTTCTTGGTGTGAGAAGTAGAAGGACTGTATTGTAGTAATTATGATTCAGTGGTTCCCAAAATTACTTCTTATTCAGCTTCTTTCAAAAAAACCCTGTGCAGTGAAATTGGTCCCATACAGAATTAACAGGCAATGTGCTACTACTTGCATAGTCTTTTGTGGTGTACCAGTTGTTTTGTGTGGTTTTCTTTTCCTTTAAGATATTTTACTTTAAATTTCATTCTATTATTATGTTATCTAATGTGCATCTAAGTGCAATTCTAGCACTGACCTCAAAGGAGGTTCCATGGAATGGCACAAGACCAGGAGAAGGCAGTGCAGAAACTGCTTATTAGTGAACCCCAAGTACAGCTCATGATAAAGCATGGGTGTTAAGTTACAACCTACTGCCAGTACTGGCATAGTTCACATTTTCATGATGCAAATAAGTGTTAGTGCTCTGTAGGCCAGATTCAGCACAGTTCTAACTGGTTGCTTTTCTTGGTGCTAAGGTGAAATAACCCATATGATGATCTCACTCAACACTGTTCTTCTACAAATAAACTTTTTTTTTTCTTTTTTCTTTTTCATAAATAAAAGCCTTTTATATCTGAAAGCACCATCCTATACTTATGGCAGATGGGTTTTGTTCAAGACAATCACAAAACTCATCCATTTCCACTGCTAATATATGTCATGTTTTTTTCATGTGATTGAAGAACAAATTTGTAAAATACATACCCTGGAAAATAAAGCACTGACCCAGATATAATAAAATTAATAGACTGCAAATAATAGAGAACAATTCTGAATTTATGGGATATTTTTCATCTTTGAAATGTCACATTTCAGCTGACTTCTGCCTGTTTGGTTTATGTTCTTAGGGCATATTCATGAGTAAAACTATTACCTGATAATCCTGACACATCAGATTTAGGTAGATGCCTGGCTTTTAAAACGACCACAGTAAGCGTGTTTGTTGTAGACTGATAACAGAGAGAGATCAGTAATTCTCCACGCCCAGATGATTTCTGAAGAAATTAAAAAAAAAACAAAAACTACCTATAAGCAATTTATATTGACCAAGCTTTAAACCAAAATTAAGAAAATTTATGAAATATCACATCACTATATTCTCAGAAATGGTGTAAAAGGATAAAATTTGTGGAGCTATGCTGCTTTACGTAGCAAATATAATTTCCCTCAACTGTCATTATATAACTCTTCTTATGATTGGTTATTAGACTGAACAAAAATAATTAGTAAATAAATGAAAATATAGGTTGACATCTCATCATTGTCTTCAGAGATGAGAAATTAAATGCTACATCATAAGAAAAAAGTCTTAGTGAATGTAAAAGATATTAAGCGAATCAAAATGTCATATAGATATATTGAAAAAATCTAGTAAAGGTAAATAAAAAGAATCTTCACTAAAGTTTTTTAAACAGGAAGGATTCAAACGGTTTGTGAATTCTCATCCCTGACACTTTCTGAAGTAGCCTCGTATACAAGAAATAAAGAAGTAATTGAAGACTTTCTCTATGATTATTAGATTTTAATTTGTAGGAGTATTTTACTTCATAAAATAAAGGAAGGCAAATGAAGCAAACAAAAATAATACCTTATATACCAGAAATCCTAATAGGATGTCAACAAAATATCACTGACACAGTTATAGTTATAGTTCTAGTATAGTGGCAGAATTGCAAAATGACAGCATTAGTTATAGGTATGTTCTCTGGTAGATATTTATTTGATTTGGCAGTATGCTTGCTCTCTGAAAACAATCAAATTGAAAGTCAATACACATTCCACTTCCTTAGCAGGGATTAGGAGACAAGGGTGTGATGCATGTGCATTTCTGTGGTTCAGCTGTGGTGATTTTAAATGATCTTTACATTCTGAACTCATACTATATAGTATGAAGTGTTTTTATCCCAGTGAAGTCAGTATGTTTTGCCATTGACTTCAGTAAGTCTTTGGCTTCTCCCTTGTGTCTTACTATCCTTAATGGACCTGCAGCTTGTGTCACTGTTCCTAAGGGAGAGGGTCGTAACAGCACTGAAGTGCAAGAACATATTATGGCATCAACACTGGTCTCTAACAGGTTCTAATTCCTTAAATGAAGACCGCATTCACTAAGAATATGCTATAAACCCCATGTAGCTGAAATGAAAGATATACACTGACTTCAATAACTTTTAAGAAAGAATGGTATCAAACAGAAGAGGAGAGGGAGGAGAAAGGGGATAATATGTGTATGTTTGCATCCTTTTCTCTTAAAGCAAATTAATGTGGATTGAGGCCTTTTGGCCTAATGTAAATGTGTCCACTCAAGCCTGCTGGAACCAGCTGAATAAGCATGTAGAGTTAGGACATCAGCAATTTCTTGCAACATGCTCATTGTAATGTTATTTCATAAGATTTTTTAAATTGCTTCCTCATGTTGTCATTATGGAAGCATCTCAATCACTTGCATGATCGGCTTGGTCCCTTTTCTTTCCAAAATGGCAGCAGCATTACATAGGAATCATAGCTAACACTAGCATAATGCTTTTAATGTTTAAATAAGAAATATGTTACCCTAACATTTCTTTTGATGATCTCTCTGTCCATTAGCAGTCTTCCTTCTGACAGTTCAATTCCTGCGAGGGGAATGAGGACTTCTCCAATGACATCATCTCTGGAAAACCTGTCAAAGCTCAAGATCATAAAGTGAAGTGTTAAGTCTTGAATTTGGCTATAGGGGATCCCATAAAATGTGAAAGTTTCATCGAAAGCTGGATCTAAAGTTTTTCTCAGCACTCTGGTTTTCACTTTGTGCTTTTTCTCAGGCAGGATGGTCATTTTGATGTAGGGATCAGAAGTCATTGACTGCTCATCCATTGCTGGCAGCCCACGTGCTTCTTTGATGTTCACTACAAATGCCTTTTTCTCAAAGTTGTACTCTAAGGAGAAAAATAGAGTTCCTAGCTTGTCTTGTTTATCTTCAGAAGACAGAGAAGTGATTGATTTTAAACTGTCAGGGGATACTGAATCTTTCTTCCTTTCTGCAAAGTGCTTAGGAGACAAATTTTCAAGATCTGAAGTGCTCTGGATTTTAGGGGTTGCTTTGGGGAAGTTGCCATTTAGATCTCTCTTCTCCAGGTCGAGATGGAGAGAATTCTTTGGCATAGATGACTTGTTCTTTGATTCAGTTTTATCATCTGCTCCAAACTTCTTCTTACTGTTGAGATTCTCAGGGTAAATATCAACTCCCTTCAGAACATGGACAAACTTATACGGAGGTGTCTTATTGGATTTGGAAGATTTACGCTGACAGCAGATCCAAGCGAAAAGGGAGACAGAGAAGACAAGGCCAAATGCACTAAAGATCCCAACCACTGTAGGAATTTCATCTGCAAATCAAATAAATAGCAACAAGCACATAAGCAGTAATACCTTGGACTCTGTGTGATATTTAGTAAGGTAGCAATTTAGTAAGAAAAACCAAACCTGACATGTGATGGTAATCGCAGGATCGATGGGCTGAAAGTGCTTTTTACTGCGCATATTGCTCGCCACCTGCTGGCATAAATGTGTAGTGGTCCTATACTAAGGCGTGCTTGCTGTGTTAGTACTTTTCCACACACAGTGTTTGGGAGGGAGATACTATTTCCATCCTAATAGTAATAACCATTAGTAACTGCTCGACTACCTCATCTCTCTGTGTGTAGTTTCTGAGTTTACATGTCTGTGAGTAATAGCAGTTTTCAGAAGGTTTCAGCTTTGAGTTTATGGAGCTTTGTTGGTTAGATAAAACAGATTCCGAAATACACATTGCTTAGAGATACATCATCTGCTTTTCACACTGTTTCAAAGAATACTTTGTGCACTCAATTAACTAATTTTTTATGGTCTGCTCCTATAATTGCCTGGAGGTACCTCTTGAAAGAACTGAGTTTAATTGGAGGTTATAACACTCAACATTATCAATGGGATTTTCAGTACTTTGCAGGAGGAAGTCTATCAGAAAAATTTAGAATAATTATATACCAAGTGTCTTTTCCCAATGTGATGCTGGGCAGTCATATGTGAGTTCAAAGCTGAAAAAAACTATTAAGTGTATAATTGATAACCACTAAGGTTTGCATTTAAGATCGTATGAATCAAGGCTATGGGGAGTTTACAGGAAGAGTACACTTTTTAGGGGTGTGTAAGAAAAACATGGAAGCATAATTCTTTTCTACCTTAACGTGAATCCTGTACTTCCAGTGATTAAGGAGAAAACTGAGCAAGTGTTGCAGCCTCAGTTGTCATGTGGATACGTTAGTCACATATAGTATCATTAGCCCTCAAAGCATGCATCAGAGGATAAGTGAGCACACCTAATTGGAAATCCAGTTTTACCAATAAGTAACGTTATTTAAGTGAGTTTAAACCTCCCACAACATAGCAATCAGAGCTTAACCTTTATTCCCTGCAACAGAGGAAGACCAGGAGAATATTAATGGAATGACATTGTGCATAAAGGCAGTTATGTAACAATTATGCTTCTCTTGCAAATGAGTATCAGATCATTCTGGATGAGAAAAGTAAATCTATCTCCCTTTGTGTATTACTAAAACAGCTTCGTCCAGGTAAAAGCTGAGCAGATATGTGTGCCCCCACTATACCTTTGCTTTTTAGTGGTATGATTTTAAAAAATCCACAACAATACTATCAGAGCAAAGTAGGACATAGTGTTACAGCACAGAGAGGATAAGGCCTGTCTATTAATTTCTTCTGATAATGTTAATGTAACTTTCCCTTTGCCTACAAGCTCTATCAGTCTGCATGCTTAATTGTAAGAACTTAATGAAATGCCTGAACATTATATACATATCCAAAAAGTATTTTTTAATAAGTTAAGCATGTGGCTCTGAGTTTCAAGAATTTCCTGAGCTGCAAAAATTTTAATATACATGGTAGAAAGGTAGAAAGCAAGAAGTAATTGAAAAGTAATCAGAATACATTCATAGCTTTTAAGAATGATCTGTATGTTTGTTATCCCTTTTTGTGAGATGATAGATTTTTTTACAGTAATGGATATAATGCTAGACTTTAATCCTACAGCTACTGAAAACAGTGGTAGAATCAATTTGATAGTTAAAATATTAATTTGCTTTCTTAAATAAGTAATTAGATAAGCATGATGTCATAAGTGTAGTTAGAAATATGAAATGGGTAGGGTAGGAAACAAGATGAAATGGTAACTGAAATGGGTTCATATTTACAACTAAGTATGTTGAAACCTGCATTTCTTGTAGTTTTCATAATGTAAGTCAGTGGGTTAACATTGAAAACAGCGTATTAATAGAAAACAGTACCTATTGATTCTGGGAGAAGTTTTTATTTCACTTACGTGATATAAATCTGGAGTTACTTCACTCAAGTCAATGGAATAATCCTTGAATTAAACACTGCTAAAGCAAATATAATCTAGTCTACAGTCAATATTTGTAAAACAGAGTTCAGAAACAATTCCACTTGCTACTTTTCTGAGTAAAATGTATCTGTTTTATCAGTGCATACATATGGCTGTTTCTGAAACTTCTGGTATCACAGTTAATCACCCTACATCCAGAAATGACTAAACTGAAAAGTTCATTGTTATCATTGCTACTCTCAATGAACCCAGCTTAACTAAAATGCAGCTGTTCAGCTAAAAACACTTGGATACCATATTTTCATCTTCCTAGCAATCTGCTTTACAAGACTACCTTTTACTTTAACATTTGATGAGTCCTTCTCTACAAGTAAACAGGTATGTCAGTTATTCCAAGAATGTCTTGAGCAAAGGTTTTCTCTGTGGCACAGGATGCATTTGCATCATTTGACTCTAAAGCCGCACTACTTTAACCAAGACAGAGAAAACAACCCAAACCTCTCTCATCTGAAAACGCACTTCTACAAACCACTTCATCTCTACTGGCTGGGAAACGGGTAGGAAGGAAGGGAGACAGAAAGAAAGAAAATTCATACAACTTCTGAGACCAAGGAGAACTGGGGGAAAACAGATTCCTCCCAGCAAGATGCGTGCCGGGAGGCGCTGAGTGGCTCAGCAGAGGCAGCTTGCATGCACTTCTCCCGAGGAGGGGGGCAGTCCCCAGCCTCACGGGCGAGAGTTGGGGTCGGGACGCGCTTACCGAACTGCTGGCGGCTGGCCGCGATCGGAGCCATGTTGGCGGTGTGCGCTGTCCGCGGTGCTGGAGCCGCTGTCTTCGGTGCTGGAGCCTCCGTCCGGAGAGCGGGAGCCTCCTCCCAGAGTGCCGGGCGACCCGCCCGGAGCGCTGAATGCGCTGCTCTGCTGTTTCCCTGCTCTGCGCTCTCGCAGCGCCCGGGCAACCGCCTCTTCCAGGGTGTTTTTGTAGGGCTTTTATTAAAAAAAAAAAAAAAGGATAAAGAAAAAAAAGAAAAAGAAAGCGGCAACAACAACAACAACAAAAAAAAAACAAGACCCGGAGACACGAGCAGTGGGGAAGGTGAAGGAGAAGGTTGTGAGGGGACTGGAGGAGACGGGGGAGGGGAAGCTTCGGTCCTCCCCTTTGCTCACTGATTTGCAACCCCCTTCCTGTTTTGGCTCTTCTGAGTAGCTCAGCTCGGAGACTGAAGACGTGGTTGAAACCCAAATTGACGCAATCCTGACGCTACAGGGCTGAAATCAGCACCTTTCCCACCTCCCATCCCCCCTCCCCAACCACCACACCCTCCCTCCCTTCCTCCCTCCTTCTTTCTATCTCCCTCCTGCCCGCCCCGCACCCGCACTCCCCCCTCCTTCCCCTTTCTGGGGATTGAACATACACTCATCGATTATTTTAACTGCCCTGCTGCAGGATATGAGCTCCCACCCTCCGTCGGGCACAGACAGTGAAATGCTCATGTCTGTGATTCAGTGCACCTTGTGTAATACACGGGTGTGTCTGTTTTGCTGGGTTAAGATTATTTATTTGCTTATTTATCTATCAGCTGGACTGCCACATCAGTGTGAAGGAGATGCCAACTCAGGTGTCCAGATACCTTGGCTCCAACTGCAAGGCACACATTATTCCTATGACTGATGTTATACACATACTAGATTTGAGTCATAAAAACTCTAATGTGCCTTCTCCCTGTCCTTCCTCCCTGCTTCTTCCCGTCATCCACTCCCACATAAAGAGTCAGACCCCACTTTGGAAATCCTCTTGACCTTCCTGTATGTCAAGGGAAATAACTGAATCTATCTAAATACTTCTAGATTTTACCAGGTTTAGATGTCTGTCTCCCAGTCTGGTCTGAGAATACAGTGGAGAGGCAGGGGGAGCCTGGCTGCAGCAGGAATGAGGAAAACAGGGCAAGAATGCAGGGCTGCATGTAACTAGAGTTGCTATAGTGTATAGTAACCTGAGCTAACTCCTGGTGCAGCAGAGCTGCAAAAGCCAGCATCTGGCGTCTGACTTCTATATTCAGAAGGAATCATAGCAGCCAAGTTTGAAGCCCAACTGCTAATTCTGCTGCATAAATGAGAAACAGGTGTTGTTGATTTTCTAAATAACAAAATCCAGATGCAGGCATAGGCTGGCAGGACCCTGCTCCACAATTAGCCACTAGGAAACTAGCACATCTTGGCTCACTTAAGGAATGCTTGTGCTTCATAGTTAAGTCAGTGAAGCTCCTTGCTTTCAGAAAAACTAAAATAGGAAAGCAATAGAGTCATGACAGGCTAGTATCAAAACACAGCTGAATAAAGTGGCTGGCTTACCCCGAGATTGAAAACCTATTCGTTAATATTGTTTCTACTTATCTGTTCCTATTACACCTTCAGCAACTTGTGCACCTGCACAACTCTTCCAGGAACAGCCATATCCACTACCCCAATCTTCATTATATCCCATCACATCTAGTAAAACACACAGAATATCTTGCTACTACTGTTCCTCTTACACATACTGGACTACAGTGAACCCAGGTATTAGAAGAGTGCAGAAGCTGTTGTTTAGCTCTTGTTTGTGTTTTGGCAGCACAGTTTGGATTCATGTGTTGGCACTAATTGAAGAAAATCTGGCTCAATTACTCTCTCCTTTCTGGCAGTCCTCTTTCCCTCCAGCCCTGCTATCCATTTCCTTTCATCTGTCCAAAATCAAGCCTCACCCAAAATGTGCATCCATTGAAAGTATTTATATTTTATTTTAGACTACATTCCAGGTATATGAGCCTCCAGACATGACTGAAATACACAAGATCCTTAAAAAAATTAAGAGTTAAACATGTTTAACTGGGATGTTAGATTATTATAAGCTGTTACTATGTCTAGACTTTAAAAACAATGGACTAAGACTCAGTATGTGTTATATCTTTGTAGTGTGTTTATTTTATTTGAACTGGATTACAGTGAGAATATATATTATATTGACACTTGAATTACTGTCAGTAATATTTGAAGCTCCTTATTATTATTTTTTTTATTAAATCCAAGATATACTTTGTTGATATAGGCAAAACTTATGGAGAACATGGAAATGCAGCCATGATTGATTCAGGTCCTCTTCCTTTTAGTTGCATTGATGTCCCAAGAAGATATAAAAAGCTGTCATACAGTTTCTATATATAGTGAAAAGAGATAATTTTCTTCAGCATTCAGGTTTCTCTTTTCTTCTTCCTCCCCCCCCCATCCCCAAAATTCCTGATTGTAGTAGATTATAGAGACTGCTTAAGATTTGAATAGTGCTGTAAAACCATATAGCAAAAAGCTTTTCATTTCATCTCAGTTTTGTTTCTGTCCAGCTCTTTAAAACAGTATAGAAAAAATTTAGAATCAGAGAATCATAGAATACTTAGGGTTGGAAAGGACCTTAAGATTATCTAGTTCCAACCCCCCTGCACTGGGCAGGGACATCTCACACTAAACCATGTCATCAGAAGTTCTGTCCAACCTGGCCGTGAACACTGCCAGCAATGGAGTATTCACAACTTCCCTGGGCAACCCATTCCAGTGCCTCACCATCCTTACAGTAAAGAACTTTTTCCTTATATCCAATCTAAACTTCCCCTGTTTAACTTTGAACCCGTTACCCTTCTTCTATCACTACAGTTCCTAATGAAGAGTCCCTCCCCAGCATCCCTATAGGCCCCCTTTCAGATACTAGAAGGCTACTCTGAGGTCTCCACGCAGCCGCCTCCACGCTGAACAGCCCCAACTTTCTCAGTCTGTCTTCATATGGGAGGTGCTCCAGTCCCCTCATCATCCTCATGGCCCTCCTCTGGACTTGTTCCAACAGTCCCATGTCCTTTTGATGTTGAGGACACCAGAACTGCACACAGTACTCCAAGTGAGGTCTCACAAGAGCAGAGTAAAGGGGCAGGATCACCTCTCTTGACCTGCTGGTCATGCTTCTCTCAACGCAGCCCAGGATACAGTTGGCTTTCTGTGCTGCAAGCGCACACTGCTGGCTCATGTTCATTTTCTCGTCGAGCAACACCCCCAAGTCCTTCTCTGCAGGGCTTCTCTGAATCTCTTCTCTGCCCAGCCTGGAGCTGTGCCTGGGATTGCTCCGACCCAGGTGGAGGACCTTGCACTCAGCATGGTAAAACTTCATCAGGTTGGCATCAGCCCACCTCACAAGCGTGTCAAGGTCCCTCTGGATGCCATTCCTTCTCTCCAACGTATCAACAGAACCACACATCTTGGTGTCATCAACAAACTTGCTGAGGGTGCACTCAATCCCACTGTCCATGTCACCGACAAAGATGTTGACCAAGACTGGTCCCAACACCGGTCCCTAAGGGATGCCACTCATTCCTGGTCTCCAGCTGGACATTGAGCCATTGAGCACAGATCTTTGTGTGCAGCCATCCAGCCAGTTCTTTATCCACTGAGTGGTCCACCTATCAAATTGATGTCTCTCCAACTTAGAGACAAGGATGTCATGTGGGACAGTGTCAAATGCTTTGCACAAGTCCAGGTAGATGACATCAGCTGCTCCACCCCTGTTCATCAGTTCTGTAGTCCCAGCATAGAAGGCCACCAGATTGATCAGGCAGGATTTCCCCTTCCTGAACCCATGCTGGCTGCCAACAACCACCTTGTTGTTTTTCACCTGCCTTAGCATGCCTTCCAGGAGAATCTGTTTCAAGATTTTGCAAGGCCCAGAGGTGATACTGACAGATCTGTAGTTCTCTGGGTCATTCATTTTCCCCTTCTTGAAAATGGGGATTGTATTTCCCTTTTTCCAGTCATCAGGAAATTCACCTGACTGCCATGATTTTTCAAATATGATGGTCTGTGGCTTACCAACTTCATTTGCCAGCTCCTTCAGGACCCACAGGTGGATTTCATGAGGTCCCATGGACTTGTGCGCATTCAGATTCTTTAGATGTTATTGAGCCAGATCCTCTCCTATAGTGAGCCTATGGTCTTCATTCTCACAGTCCCTGCAACTGTCTTCTGAGATTTGCGTGGTGTGGTCAGAGCATTTGCCAGTGAAGACTGAGGCAAAGAAGTCATTCAGAACCCCAGCCTTCTCGAAGTCCAGGGTCGCCAGTTCTTCCGATAGCTTCTGGAGAGGGCCCATGTTGTCCCTGGCCTGTCTCTTATTTGCAACGTACCTACAGAATCCCTTCCTGTTATTTTTCACATTCCTAGCCAAGTTTAATTCTAAGTGGGCCTTAGCTTTCCTGACCTGGTCCCTAGCTTCCCGAACAACACCCCTGTATTCTTCCCAGTCCACCTGTCCTTGTTTCCACCTTTTATAAGCGTCTTGTTTCCCTCGAAGTTTCCTGAGCAGCTCCTTATCCTCCCAAGGAGGTTTCCTGGCCCTCCTGCTGTGCTTCCTTCTAGCTGGAACGCAACACTCCTGAGCTTGTAGCAGGTGATCCTTGAATATCAACCAACAGTCTTGGGCCCCCTGCCCTCTAGGGCTATATCCCATGTAACCTTACTGAGCAGGTTCCTGAAGAGGCCAAAGTCTGTTCTCTTGACGTCCAGGGCACTGAGCTTGCCGCACGTTCTTCTCACTGTCCTGAGGATCTCAAATTCAATCGTCTCATGATTACTGCAACCAAGGCTGCCCTGGAGTGTCACATTTCCAACCAGCCCTTCCCTGTTGGTGAGGACGAAGTCAAGCATGGCACCTCTGCTTGTTGGTTCCTCTATTACTTGCAGAAGGAAGTTGTCTTCCTCACAGTTGAGGAACCTCCTGGATTGCTTGTTCCGACGTGTACCATCCATCCAGCAGATATGACAATACCAGCTCTTTGTCTTTAGAAATTTGCAGCTGCCAAGACCATGTATATACATAAGTATATCTAAACCTATATGCAGGTAAGCAAATGAGCTGTTTTATCTCTTTATTTCATTAGTCAGAGAAATAGCAGATAACCTTTTTATATATATATATCTCACGAACTTTCTATACTTAATTATATGACTCCACTTAGCAGAACAGAGTGCACGTCACAGAAAACACTAGAGGAGGAGGTGGAGCATTGAGCTTCTGACATATCTTGAGACAGATGCACTTTTTGCTCCCTGTGTTGTGCAAGCACCATCTAGTGTACGTCTTAGACCCATCAGCATCAAATGACTAGCCTACACCCATGCAGGCAGTACAGAAACAAAGGTATTTTAGCTACTCACTCCTGCTTCATTATACTTCTGGCACGTGGCCAGAGGGAGAAAATCGTCATGCGAACACTGTGCTTCTTAAAAAATTAAGTGAATATCTTTCAGTTCAGCTCTGCGCAACAGTACTGATTTCACTTTTGTGACTATACATTTCTTGTACTTCCTTCTGCTCTAAAAAACCATCCTGGATACTTCAGCAAAACTTCACACAGTTTGAAACAGACTCTTCAGTTTGAAATTGCACTAGGGACTCACTGCCCAGGTAATATTCCCTTATTTTTCCCAAGGAAACAAGTTACAATGAACTCAAACGCTTTCATTTCAGACACAGAACATTAAAATGAGATGATTCAGATTTTGTCTGCACTGAGCTGAAATGGATTGATTGCCTGCAAAATATCTGTATATGATCTGCCTGACTGTATCACAACAAGGCCTTCTGTGGTCTCAAAATCAGATTACCGGTGCACATGCGTGCGCAAAGCATCCTCCTGCTGCTCCAAGAAGAGGGAGGGAGGTTGCTAAGCAACTGAGTCCATACCCTTCCCAAAGCTGACATTGCTCAAATAAGCATATGGGGCTGGAAAAGGTGGTCCGCTACCTGCAAACAGTCACCATTCTTCACATCCCAAGGCCAGTATGTGAATAGAACCTAATCCTCTCCTTTTAAAAACCGAAAAACATTATCCTAAACAATATCCCCCCTCCACCCTAAAAGTCAACCAACATTTAAAAATAAAACTCTGATTTATATGTATGAGGTGAAGCTGGTGAAACAGCCCCCTTCTATCTCTGCGAAGTGTTTCCCTGGAGCTTAAAGACAGCATTTCGCATTTTCAAAAATAGCATCTGATTTTGAGTTGTGCAGTTGCCAGGTGCCAAACTACAGACATTAATTACTACTATTCAGCACCTATGAAAAGCAAGCCCTCCAGCCATGCTTGCAAAATAAAACCTCAGTGAGAACGCAGGTATTGGTCCTTGATGTGGAGAAGTGCAGAGCATTCAATGCTTCTGAAAGCTTCAGAGGGTTTCACGAATTATTTAGGTAGTTACACTGCTTAATTTCCACTTCAGATCACTCTGCAATTAGCAAAAAGGGGCTGGTATTCCTCCTTGTCTCATCTCTCTGCCTTTGACACTCCTTGAAGTCATTCAGTGCCACACACTTGTCACCTGAAGACTCAGCCTGCTGCCTATTTGGCCTTACAGACTTACTGTTCCTCCCTCGGTTGTAATTGAATTCAGATTCATGCATCTTGACACCCAATGCTACATGAAATACTCTGCGTGACCTCCAGTTTCTGTTACACAATAGTGTATGTTCTCCAGATGTGGATAAATCAGAAACCACAGAGTTCCTGAAATGAAAGAGATATGGATTTCTGGAGTAACGGACTCATCCTCTAGCTCATACACCACATCTAGCCTCTAATCTCAGGCCTAGAAATTAATTCTTCTTCCACTTGGGCTTGGTTGAATTGCCTCTAAACGTATGTCTAGAGTTACTGAAAAGCCTTAAATTTCAATACAGAACTAATGGATACAAGGTAGGATGAACAGGTGACCTGTACAAACCTGGAGCAGCAGCTGAAGGTAGGGTAGAGGTGCCTGCTGGAGGGTTTGGTCCAGGTAAAGTGCTTCAAATATCAGCATACAAGGTCATTTAAGCAACTGAATAAATTCCCACGTGTTGAAATCTAAATTAATGTGTTAAATATGAAATCAAGTCATGCCCTAGGGATCAGCATCAGGCTGAGTAGGACCTTTTTCTTGACACCATTGGCTGTATTGACCAGACACTTGTTTTCTATTGGGAAATTTAGAACATCTGTTTCACATATAGACATGAAGTTTGATATTCTGGTTTTAGGACCTCCATTCCTAAGGCTAGGCAAGGTGTCTGAAATTACTGTTTTATTTACTCATTTAAAAAAAAATATTAAACCCAAGTATTTTTCTTCTCTCTGACACTGTGTAGACCAGTGTCTTGATGAGATCCTAAGGCTGAGTGAGGGATATAAGTTCAGTACTTTAGTTGTAATGTTTGTATTAAGAAAGCACCATTGGCTGTATAACTGATTGGTTGTATGATGAGCTTCTTCCAAGAATGATAAATATCACTGTTTGCACAGTGTTTTGTTAAGCACGCAATGACATGTATTTTGTTTCTCTTTTTTTCATTGTAAATCACACACACACACGGTTGCACGTGGTGGATGAAGAGAGAAAAAGAAAGACCATCACAGTTGCAATGAATTTTTTTCAGCAAAGGCTCCAGAGTGATTTCACTCTTTATGAATTGCATGCACAATCATTCTAAAGTGTCTGCAGACCGGCTTTCTGCAGATTACAGGTAACTACGTAAAAAGGTATCAAGCAGCAGACTTTGGTTTGGGAGGAAGCAGCTATTAATAATTCCTATGACAGTTCTTACCTTTTTCCTTTACTTTTAAAATATTTTTTTTCTGGCAATATATTCCTTCGGATGACAGTTTTATTTCAATAACAGCGAGATTCTACTGGCTTTAATGTACTAAGTTTCAGGAATGGTAGTGTGCGTGAGCTGGTTAAACTACTGTGTTCATATGTTTTACAGATTCTGAAATCCAGGTAAAGTCAGAACAACTCTTAAGCTTTCAGCCAGGCCTCTAGATGCCTCAAGAGGTGGAATACTCTTATGTCTTGGTAGCCTCTGACTGTTGAGGAAAATACTATTTTTTTTTCCTTTTCAAGTACACATTTTGATACTAGCAGTGCTGAAAATAGGGAACAGAATCAGAACTTTATTTACATCAGGAGTCTCTTTTGCCTTTTACTTAGCATTAGTGGTTTAAGTGTAACTCAAGTAAAGAAGAAAGGCACCATTAGGGAATTAGATGAGATTCTAGAGAATTATTATGGTCTTAGAAGGCTCAAATTAATTTGAATTTCTTACCTAATTCATTCAGACATCTTTAGAAACTTCAGCCTTAATTAAAAAAAAAAAAAAAAAGCCTGTTTTTTTTTTTATTTAATCAATAAATATAAGGTTTGAGGACTATGCCAAAACAAGGATTTGAGTGCTTAAGCCATATCTAGCTCCAGTTTTATGAGCTTTAATCTAAAACTTAAACCATGAAATCCCTGCTGTACTTATGTTTATGACTGGGAATCTCGTAAGAAACCTTAGAACAATAAGAAGAATTTCCTGTAAAATGTCTTATTTTCTGATCATACTCAAGAAAACTTGCCCTGCTATGTGAAGAAGTGACATACCTAGTTACTTTCTTCACCTTGATCACCTGTTTTGTGTCCATTCTCCGAACGTGCCTGATGGAGCAGGCACCAGACAAAAATGTCAAGAAAATCTTATTTCCTTCTAGGACATCAGTGATTAGAGCATTCCACCAGAGAGTCCATAGCCAAGTTCAAGTCTTTCCTGTGCTCTTATTTCTTGCACAGGAATATCCTTTGTATCATTCTCTAAAGGAAGAAATGTATCTATTGACATTTCTCTAATGCAGTGACGCACTGAGTCAGAAAATAAATATACAATCTGAATGCAGCGCTTAGAGTAATACACTGAGGATGGAGACCTACTTTACCATTTACCTTCCAAGCAGTGTTTCAGTATAGTATCTGTGGAAGCTGAATACTACCTGTACGAGTGCTTCACTCCAGTGGGAGATTCAATATTTAGAGGCTCAAACATTGCAGAAATTCTCTGAAGCTCTGACTAAAGACTGCCCTATAGAGGGATTTACAAAGGGCAAGTGCAACCAACGTGCTATATACCACATTCTTTCGTAAGACTGCTCTTTGTCTGGACTTCAAAGATTACATGGTACAATGAAGCAGATGTATTACTGTTAAGATTTGTAGAGTTTAATTGTAGAAATTGTGCAAAATTTACTGTTATGCATTCACAGGCACTCAGCATACATTAGCCTTAGGAAACTGGAGTCATAGTCAATAAGAGAGGAAGGAAAGGAGAGAGATTCAGATGGGGATTATTTTTAGAAAATGAAAAGCCCTGTAAGAATCCAGACCTAGAGGTAACTTCTTGATTCCAAATATTATGCAATTAGTGGTTGTCTTCATCACATGTGAAAGATCTGACTGAAGATCTAACAACATACCTCAGTTTAAGCATGCAAATTAATATTACAGTGTGTAGTTTTTAATAATCAAGTACTCCCAAAATTCATTGAAAATCTGACACCAGTACTGTTACATATTGTGCTGTATTTGGACCGATGTTTTCCCAATGCAGCATGTGCTCTCTGGAGAAGAGAAACAGACCAAGAAAAAAAATTGAAGCACAGTAAAATCTAAAATTTTGAAGTTGGGATGGAGCTTCTGGATCCACTACAGGAGTAAATTGAAATTGTAGATGAAAAACAAGTACTCCATCCAGATAAGAGAATTTATGAGAAGTGTTTTCATTTAACTAAATATAGCACTTGGAATTCTGAGCCAAATTATTTCTATGTTAGTACTATGAAGAGTAAAGTAGATGCTTTTAAGCAATCAGCTTGGAGCTCTTTGTTTTTATGCCATATGAATCTGCCAAATGGTGAACAGTTCCATTCTTCAGTACTGTGAGAAAGTGGGTACTCTTTCCCTCTTCTTTCTATGACTGTCTCTTCCCGTTATACATCCTATACATTGATGCATCCAAATGATTCACTTACTAACCAGCTGCAGGTAGAAATGAAGATTTGCTTTTCATTACATCTGTAAAACCTTCTGAAATGTTTGGCTAAAATCTGAAGCCTGAATTTGAACAAATTTTATTGCAACCTAATTCAAAAGCAGAGCACAAGTAGTGAGAGAGAATGAAAGAAGGGAGGAAAGAGGTTGTTCAGCTAGGTAGGACAGCAAGGACGAAAAAATTAATAATGTAGTGATGCAAGCAGTGGCTGGCAAGCCAAAAGGGGAAACTATGACTACAATTCTGCTCCACTGAATTACTGCTTAATATGGTATGCATCACTTCTCAGTAGCTGGTTTTGTTAGAAATACTTCAGCGCATAAAGAATGCTTGATACAGCTTTCATTTCATGTAGGTAAGTTTAAAGGATCCAATTGCTTTAATATTAGAAAAAAAAAAAAAAAGAAGAAAAGACAATAACAGTCTAACCCTTTTATGTTGAAGTCAAGACAATATTTGAATTGATGAAAAGGATAATTTCTTTTCTGTATTTTCTCAGAAGATTTTGAAATAAGAAGGTAATTATCTCAGATACAGAGACATACTGTTAGAAAAGAACAATGCATTTTATTAAATTCAATAAGAAATAGCAGAAAATAAGTTTATATGGGTTTTTATTTTCTATTCTCATAAGCAGCAGACAGAAAATATCTTCTGCTATTATGTTTTCAGGTGATGCTCAATACTTCAATGTGCCATCTACATGACTTCTCAGATACTTAGTAACTCCCTGAACAAGGAGACTTGAGTTCTCTTAAACTTGTCAATGATAGAGATACCAGTTTAGATACTACTTTTAAATTTTATCACTAGTTTGTAGGAAATGGAAATATCCATTAGTTTACCCAGGATCCCAGAATCATTTTGAACTGGATTCTTAGAATGGAATCCTATGTTTCTTGAAGCAAATGAGGAAAACTCTTAATACCCATCTTGGAATTTAAACAATAACTACACAAAATACTCTTAGCAAAACTTGCACACTTCACCACTCGATATTAAGGCATGTAAGAGTCCAGGTTGTCTTTATCATCAATCCACGGGACCTTTGGCTCATTCAGAATGGGCTGTGCTCATTTAATGAGCAGTGCTTCTTGGTTAATGCTCAGTGTTCTGTATTTAACCCCAGATCTCTCTTACCAGATGCTAATAAAACCTTGTTCTGGGAATAAGATGATTAATTTTCTTGGAAAATTTGCTCAGGCAGTCACTATTACAGTACCCTTCTACCTCTCTAACATTAGCTGTTCTCTCAGTACTCCTCTAAGGTAGACTTCCTTCCATTTTCAGGTGCAAAGGAGAGGCATAGAAGGATTTAGCCAAAGGAGTTACATGTTAAGAGGCTCCATGCTGTGATAGCCAAGATTTCACTGGGTTCATTACAGATGCACAAGTCAATACCCAAAAAGGGCAAGGTTTCAGATTATCACCTATTCTGAAACTATAATCTAGATCTGAGTTTAAATATTTAGATTGCTTGCTTTTAATCCATAGTTTACTTCCATGCCCTAAAAAAGTAAGCATGTTTGGCTAAGAACAGTTTCCACTGTCATCTGATGGAGGTTGTAAGGTGTCCCACAAAGCTAATCTTAAATGAAAGAGTAATATTTTAGTAGAATGACTTCTTTGAGAAAGCACAACAGTAATTTTGATTACAGACACAAAATATGATGGTACATAATGCAGTCATCACAATCTGTAGTAAGTCTATTATGCATGTATTGAGGACACATCAGTACAGATCAGTCTTGGCCTTCCAGCCTCATCTTTTTCACTTGCCTATTTTATAGAAAGCTTCACTTTAAAATTGAAGTAATGTAAGCATGTTCTCTGTCTAATTTGCCATTTGTATATGACTTTAGCTTGGCATTCAGCTTTAGTTACCTTAAGGCTACCAATAGAAACTAGATTGTTTCTATATTTCTGGAAAACAGTGTCCCAAACCTCTATTCCTTGCTGTTAGTAATAGATGCCTTTCCCTTACCTGTCTTCACTCCTCTTCCCTGTGACAATCAAGAAATGTTAAATAAATTTAAAAAAGATGATATGAATATAAGATTCTCAATACCTACAATCATCTAATGTACAATCTGCTTCCAAAAAGGGATAAGACAATACTATATACTGTATGTGAATCTACAGAAACTTGTAAAAGGAAGAATTCCTAGAATAATTTCAGTGTAAGCATGTGCCCAGGGACTGTTACCCCTAGTCAGCTGATCAATAGACTTTATGTAGGTCATGGGAGTGCAAAGTATGATAGGAGCGTGTAGAAGACCAAGATCTGTGACTGTGTTTATAATCTGATGGTTGTAGCTTGAACTGGGAGGTCATAATCATGGGTTTTAGACCAGCAAATAGCCACAACCTCTTGTTGCTACTGTTGTGACTGACCTTGACATTGCTTCCACCAGTTCCAGTCCCACCACTGAACTGTACTGGAGAACTTTTATTGAAGCGAATAGTTTTCTTCAAGGACAGATTGTGAATTTTGCCTTGAGAAATCACTTGAAATTGAAAAGAAAAAAATATGATCAGGACCAACAAATCCTTAGTATCTTACTAAAGACCCCAGATTCACTCAGGTAAGAAGTAGTAAGAAGTAAGCTTAGTTTTTCAGAACTATCTTCCTAAACTTCAGCTTCTAAATTTCACCCAAATGTCACTTCAGGAACCCAAGTGTTTCCTTAAATATCTGCCAGAAAAGTTAAGCCATGACTCTGACCTAATTCAGTGTCCTCACCAATCCCACAGGACCCATGTTTTTTGAGTTCTTAGCATTATATAGTAGCTTACGTGTTTTTAAAGCACAGCCTCTAGTTATTGCAGTTCTAGTTGCCATAGCTCAGTTTCACAGCATTTCTTATTTGAAGTCCTACTCAGATGATTGAAATGATGTGCCCACCATTATGTAAGAAAGCTGTGGCAGATTCAGTGAGGAAATTCTCCAGGGTAGCAATCAGATTTCTTAATACTGAAGTGTCCCACATTTTAGTCTGATTTCCTAAGGGGATAAACATGATGTGATGGCAACACTTCTATCTCTGTGACTGAGTCTTTCTGTCAGCCTTCTTTCTCACAATAACCTTCAATCCCTGTGGCTAATATCAGCCAAACTAGACAAAAGAGTAGGAATCGTAAAGATATTAAAGTACTCACAACTGAGCTGTACAAAAATATGGCCTAAGAATTGCATGTGGCTGCTAAAACGTTACACATTCTGCCTGGACAATTCAGCAGCTGAAAGGCAGATGACCATTCACTACATTCACAGCACTACCCCTGATGCATATTGCCTAATAGGCAGGCCAATAAGAAATAAGAACATGGAAAATTGCAGGGAAGGGCGTGGGGTAGATGGCCTTTGGCACATAGGAAGAGTGCGGCAGAAACAAAGAAGGCCTTGGCAAGGGAGGAGATGAAATTTCAGCCTTACATTGTTAAGGGGAAGTCTTTAGTAGCCTATCATACCTTTTAACTCATAAGAAGATAGTTCAAGAATAAGTGGCTACACAGACATAATAGGACAGGTGAAAGATCTCAGTGAGGAAAAAAGCTGGATGGTGAACTCATGTCCTTTCAGAAATTACAAAATTCACCTGTCACAACAAATATGGATGTCTTAAGCACAGGAGGAGGAAGGTACCAGATATTGTGTTTTTCATATGTCGGTGAATTCATGTCTCAAACAGGATTTGTCCCAAGTCGATTTTTGACCTCTAAGAGTACATCCAATATGCTTGAAATCTGTTCACCAAAACCCACATGGTAACTCTTCCTTCTGTGATTTTTCTGGAGGTCTACAAAGGGGTGACATCACTTTCCAACCTTCAGTTAATTCTGTTTATGATGTCATTAATCACCAATCCACTGCAAACATGACTTCATTCCATTCTCAGGCTATATTTTTCCTCTTTTGTGCTCCAACTCTGCTTACTATTCACTTTTCTATTTTTATTAACTGTAACTTGACACGTGCTGCACTTCGGGCACACTATTTTTCCAAATATTTCAAAAACATTCAAGTTTATAGGACCCTGTGCACAACAGATAAACTATAAGTGATACATGCCAATTAGCTTGCTTAATGTCATTTGAACATCATAGAAATCAGAGACATTCAGCTGAGCTTGTCAGCATGGCACAGGACCTAAGAAAGACCTATACCCTTTTGGAATGTAGCTGGAAGCATGTACATAAAACCCTAGTGCATCTAAAATGACAAGTGACATTAGACAATTATGTTTAAGTACCCATATCTTGTTAAGCAACAAAGTTAAATTATCTCAAATCATAAACAACAACAGATCCTTTCAGAAATATAGTTAACTGTAGAAACAACTGCTGATTTGCATTGGTTGTCTTAGGATCTAACCTAATTTTTCAGAAGATGGGATTTTCCCTTCTAATAACAAAACCTATGAAGAGAACCTACATAACTGTGAGTGTACATAAAGGACAAGAACTTTAAAAGATATAATTTTATTAAAAAGGTCTTTTGCCAATGTCTCAGACTGAAAGTCACCTACTGCTGTCCACCTGACAGTGCCCAATGGAGATGCCTTTATAAGATGCCACGACACACACTACACTTCGGCCACACTGTTGTTCCAGATACTGCATGAACATTAACACTTATGGGACTTACTAGGAGGAGATAAACTAGTTTTGCAAGCTATTTTGAAAAAAGAATGAGGGCCTTTCAAAGTCTAACTGAATTAATTGTCTTGGAGTAACCTTTGTCCAACAGGTTCTCTGATTTCTATTTTCCCAGAACTGTTTAGTGGCAACTTATTGAAAGAAACAAAGGGTGTTAATACCTCTTTGAATAGGACTCACTTTTAGTAGTAGATTTCAAATGGCAATTTGCCTTGAAGTGACTTGTATCTCAAAACCACCTTAGCCAAGGGGGTCTGAGTGGTTTGAATGGTTTGAACCTTTGTCATACTGACCAGAAGTCACAGGAAGCAACTCATGGGATTCTGAAAACAGAGGATAACCATCTCAGAGGTCTGGGACAAGCAGATGAAGAGTGTCTCTACAGTGGCATAAGGCTCTAGAGAATCTGTATGTTGCAAACCTGGTAAAAGGAGTCACACTGCCCTGACCTCTCTGGCTATAGCAGAAAGAGTGAATCACCAGAGATGGCTCATCACCCTACTTCTGTTTGAAATTCTGCCAGACTTTGTGCAGGAGAGTAATATGACTAATAGCCATCATCTTAAGAAACTATGTCATCAAACTGTACAGCCTGCCAAAGGGTAAGTACAGTCAGTTTCAGAGTGTAAATTTCTTTTTTTTCCAGACAATACTGCAGACTGTATTCTATTAAAGAGGGTGAGAATCACCTTGGGGACCTACTTTTGGAAAAGATCATGCCTGTCACAGACTGATTAACAAGTACAAGCGTCAGTTGTATTCAAACTTGACTTTAAAGGTGGCTGTTGCAAACTTGGGTATAGTTCATTGTCTGCATTTATTGTTTTCCAAATGAATGGGAATTACTTTTTGTCTTCTGCAAATCAACTGGGAGATACCACTTCTTTGTAAAATGTGACACATAATGTAACTTATAAAATAAATATAATCTGTTTTCTGTTAGTCATCTGAAATTAAAATGTTCTTTCTAATTAGCAGGAATTTTCTTATTTGTTCTGGGTATCCATTGATATTTATGGAATCAATATGTAATTTAGTATCAGTATACTTAATCATAATCAGACTGAGTGCAGTGTTTACCTGAACATATAAAATGTACTATAATGACTTTAAAATGTTTAATTTAAGAATCTCTGCTTCTGTGCATATGAATCAGAGACCTGTGTTTAATTATTGATAGCAATTAGAGCACAGAAGCAGACAAACAGCATCTGGTGGCAGGAATAATTTCATAGCCTAGTTGTTTTTCAGAGTCTCCTTTGGAACCAAAGCAGTGTTTCCCTGATTGATTCCTTGCAATGTATGAATTCAGGTTTTGGTTTATAAAGAACCCTTTGGAAGCTGTCATTTTACAAGTCCTGCTAGGTTTATACATGTATGTGTGAAACAGATGCTGCACAGGGATATGGCTGGTCAGCCGTTTTCTTAATGCAATCAGAATCAGAAAATTATTCCTAAATACTTCTCTTTTTATGTAATGCTCTGTCTTGTGAATGCTAAAATTTGAACTATATATTGGTATTCAAGTCTCACAGTCAGGCAATTGAAGTGGAAAGCTGTTCTGGTAAATGCCAAATGTGAAATTCTAAGTGAAACCTGCCAAATACTATGAACTAAGTAACAAATATTTTTAAGTGGTAAGGGCATTCCTTATTTACTGAAGCCAAAGAGAATATCTTAAATTAAGCACTTGCATCTTAGTTGAATTCCTTATGATTCACAGGGTTATATTGCCTCTCACCAGTAAATACTGTGAAAAAAAATACCGAAGTTGTTATCAAATTATAAGGGTTTGTCAATCCTCAAAATATCCTTTGGGAGGCTCAAACCCCTTGACAGTGAATAGCTTTTTGACAAGAAGTTGGCTGTTCTCGCTAAGTCTTGAGCAGCTCTTAGAAACAGACCTCAAGGATTAATGGACCACAAGTAAAGAAACCGTTAGAACCAAGGTAATAGATGATTTGTTTTTCTACAAATGCTAAGAAGTTGTATTTGGTATGGCTGAGATGGAGTTGATTTTCACCATAGCAGCCCTTACAGTGTGTAGCTAGAAAGATGTTGATAACATTCTTCTGTTTTAACTGCTACAGAGCAGTGCATCAGGATTGCCTCTCCAACATATTCCCCCCAACCAGGAGGCTGAGGGGTGGGCAAGACCTTGGGAGGAAACAGAGCCAGGACAGCTGACTCAAAGTGACCAAAGGGATATTCCATGCCATAGAACGTTTGCTTAGCAGTGTAGGCTAAAAGAAAGAAGGGAGGTGAGGGGGAGGGTTCATTCATTATTATGACATTTGTCTTCCAGAGCAACCGCTATGCATGCTCATGCTCTACCTCCTGGGAAGTGGCTGGACACTGCCTGCTGATGAGAATAAATCTACTTTTCTTTGCTTCTGCATGGCCTTTGCTTTTGCTTCATTAAACTGCTTTTATCTTGACTCATGAGGTCTTTTCCATCTTATTTTATTCTCTTCCTGTCCTGCTGAGAAGGGGAGTGATAGAGCAGCTTGGTGGGCACCTTGCATCCAGCCAAGGACCTCAGAAGTTCTTCATAAAAAAATTCTATATCTTTCAAGGGCAGCTGAGCTTCCAGCCATAATGGGTCTGAATTATTCAGAAACACTCATCATAAAAAAATTTTCACCACACAAGAATTATCCTGAGAGTCTAGACAAGGATTTGAAATGGGTGTTAAAACTAGTCAAAATTCAGCAGTAAGGCTTAGACGTGGGTATTTCTTCTCTCTCATACACATTGGGACATACTGCCACCTATGCTGGTTTTATTAACCATCGTTCTTAATCTCCCTTAACACTGTCTCAGAGGTCAGGCTTTGGGAAACTGTTACTCTATACAACTTTGCTTTTTAGACAGGCAGATAGAAAGCAAAGGCACAGACTTATTAGTTATAGTATGAGTGCAGAGAAAACAAGGAGCAGCATAGGATTATTTACACCAGTAAACAAGATGGAAGCAGGTAAGGAATCATGACTCACAGACTGGCACTGACATGCACTCAGAACTAAGAAAAAGGTTTTAATCTGGCTTGAAATGTGTACCGTTCCTCTTGAAACCAAAGTTCTTGGGTTTATTGTTGTTCTGCTTTTCCAAAGGAGATATAAATGAAAAAAGAATTCTCAGTTTGAGAGTGCTGTTTTCCACTCCTAGCAGGTAATAGAGATAGAAGCTAAAGTTACCCTTGCAACACCTCTCAGAAATAAAATCACAAGATCTAAAGGGAACATCTATATGATGCCATTGACATGAGCAGCAGGGTTCTTATCCCTGTAGAAGGGAGACAATTCTCAGTGTCACTGCGCATTGAGTAGCTACTGAAAAATTGAGGTCTCTGTATAGAGTATAAACCAGAAGAAGATTTGTGTCATATTCTAACGACTCACAGGAGGAGGAGAGAAAGGAAAAGGTCAGACCTCAGTCAAGATAAAAAGATGCCGTCTGGTTATTTTGGTGGTAAGCAGTGCTGTGACAGATGAGGATATTGTCCAGGAAAATTGATAAGTGGGTATCTTCAAGATGTTAAAGATGCATTGATTCTGGAAAGAAGCTAAAGAAATTATGGCAGACAGATGAACGTTTGCAAAAACATAATTTTCTTCAATATTTAGTGACAAAAAACTGCATAACCTAAATTCATAACTACCAAGCAATGCAATTTCTTTAAAATAAAAGATATCTTTCTAACTAAGCAATCTGGTGCTTCACACTGATCTCTGTCATGGGGGGGGGGCTAGAAAGAACAAAGAAGGGTTATCTTACAGAAACAGCTTAAAGGTGGATATAGGGACAAAAGTACTGGTATTTCTGGGCTGAGGAGGGAGAAAGAAAAAGGTTATGCCTGACCACAGATGAAGGATGGAGAAATGACACTGGGAAATGTAGATTTTGTGACTCTTCTTTTGCCTTAAAGGTGTAGAACTGAATTTCCCATATTCTGCACATTTTATAGCTTATGCCATTTCTAATGAAAGGTATCAAAGAATGTTGAACACGTTACAAAAAGCCAAATCTTCTTAGTCAACAAGTTAGAATTTTAGGTTCTTTCCTACTGGATATCATTAATGAATGATCTGCTTTTATGCTATTTCCTGAGGTGGTATGAATAAGCTATTGGATCCCTTATGTAACATTCCCTGAATAAAACTTACTTTCTTTTTTTTTTTTTTTTTTTAGCAGTGAATTAAAATCTGAATGTGTCCTTATGCTGCTTCCACATACAGAGGTTTTGATTATACATTTTTTTCTAAAACAAGTAGGTTATTTTCTGAATCCTGCTAAATGCTTTGACTTGAAAAATGCACTTTCCAGAAGCAGCCCTTTATAAAATTATGTATGCAATTACTACAACATACTTTATTGCAAGCATTATTTTATTTAATAATCATTCTGGGTCAGATTGGGTCAGATAATATTTTTTTAATTATTTAGAGCAGTTTGACTGCTCTAAATAATTAAAACCATCTCCTTATGCTATTAGGATATAAGTAAATAATGTGTCTTAGGTTAAAAAATTCCCAGCCAACCAGCATTTATGTCTCTAGGGCTGGCTTTTTACCCTGAGCTGTGTGACACGGCAGATGTAAATTAGGCGTACTTAAGTTTGGTTTTTTTCTCTGCTCTGGATTTTTCTGTATAGTCAACTTGTTCACCAAAGCCTTTTCATTTTGTTTTTTGAGTTCATGAAAACAATACATTCTGTACCTGCACACTCAACAGTTATATTTCTTGGGATCTTCACCCCCACCTGAAATGAAGCCTTGGCCCAAGTTCTTGCTCTCCATTACTTGGAGAGTTTTGAAAGTTTACAGCTGTGAAGAGCTGTTTTAAGTTTCGAAACTCCCCTGTGAATTTCCAGATAGTCTCGCCATCTAGCTGTGCTTCATACTTACATTGCTGAAGATCCCAAAGAATGTAAGGGAAGTGGTGCTGGGAAACTTCCCTAACTTTCTGTGATCCATGACATCTATTATCTCTCTTCTGTGGCTAACGAGACTTACCTATTCTACTTTTGTCCACTTAGCACCTTTACAGTCCCCTCTCCTTTCACATTCATTTCTACTGAGTGACATTCCTGTACACCACAAATTCTATAGTGTAGCCTTAAATGCCTCTCTTCCACCTTTTCAAACCAATCTTCTGCATAAATTTTTTTTCTTTCCTTGATTCCACATTTGTCTCCATTTGCTATTTTTTCCACAAGTAAAATGCAGAGTGGATTTTAACAAGGCACCAATAGTTGTTGGCTGATAATGTTATTTCTTTTTCCTCAAAGGTGTGTGAAATATGTAGTGCTGAAATATGTGCTGCCTGCATGCAGTAAAGGCCAAATCACATGTCTAATTAAACTACCTGGATCACATTAGACCTGGCTGAATAGGTTTTCTTCTTCTCCTCACCCAAAATAATAATAATAAGCCATTATCCAAAATAGATTTTAAAATATGGTTCCAACTGTCTCTCTGAAGGATTGTACAAACTGAGGTGCATTGGGAAGGAGGTAGACAGAGTTACTGGGCTGTTAAACAGAATAAAATTTATTAAGCAGAATTTATTAACTATTTTATATAAACACAGATACAAATATTAAAATCCCATAGCATGTATATTCACATATATACATATCTTCATATGTAGAAACATATAGAAAATAAATATGGATATCTTATAGATTATATACCTTTCACTCTTGAGAGGACTTTGCTTCAGGAATCCTTATTCTAAATTCTTAACTCTCCTTGCATTACTACCAAAGGAAACAAGATTTCAGATAATCCCGTCAAGTGTCCAGGCTGTATAATACCTCCAAAGGTTCCCAGAAGTCAGAAATTCTTCAGCCTAACTATAGAAAGTCTAGTTCTCCAGTGTACTACTATATAAAATTAATCAAAAAGCACTGCTTTTGCCATAGTGGCATTGCCAGTATTGAAAAAGGGACTTTTAAAAGGAAGGATGAAAGCAAAGGGCACTCCACATCCATCTGTAGTTTAGGAGGTTCACAGAAGTGTGAAGTGGCCAATTTGTCTCCATGAAATGTTCCCAGCTGAATGAGAAAAAGGCATGGAGATGAATTT
Source organism: Myiopsitta monachus (assembly GCA_017639245.1). Lineage (NCBI taxonomy): Eukaryota > Metazoa > Chordata > Aves > Psittaciformes > Psittacidae > Myiopsitta > Myiopsitta monachus. The sequence continues at coordinate 4,583,066 of CM029941.1, read as the reverse complement.
AGTCTGAAGCAGCAGCTTTTAAATGTTTGAACTGCTACAGTCACTTGAACTGGTTCTATCCCTGTTGCCTCAGAGGCATCAGTGCTTCTGTTCCTATGATATGCACCTTGCATATGCCATCTTTATGCTGCCCTGGCTTGACTGTGGGATACTTGGTGGGTGGAGTTTCACTACAGAGTAATGGGTTTTCTCCTTTACCTGGGAGAAAGTACATTGAGAAAACAAGAGGGCTCAGAACCCTTTCAGAGGTGAAAGTTGCCTGAAAGCCAATTGGAATTTTGTATCATGGAGGAATAGTGAAATTAGGGAAATTAGATACTTTAAAGAAGGAGGAATTCCCAAACTCATGGTTTAAGAGTCAAAACCACCAGAGATCATGCATACCGTGACAGATTCATATTAATGCCCCTAAAATCCTTTATTTAGTGCTGTCAGACTTCCCCTCTTTTCCCTTTTCCTGTCACTGGTCCTTCCTCTCCCTGAGCCTGAAGATCCTTTTGTTTTTTGCCAAATCCTTTTTCCTACTATACTCCTGCTCCCCTGGCACACTTCCATAGCAATATGCTGAGTTTCTGCCGAGCTACCTGCAGTACTCCTAATATATTCTCACCACAGACACACTCACTACCCAGAAGCAGTCACCCAAATAAGTCATTCTTCTAGCATTTACACTAGAAGTAGATATTGAAATTATCACCTGTGAGCATACAGCAATAATAAATGTCAAAACCAGGTCCCCTTATGCCAGAAAAGTAAAATTGAAACTGAGTGAGTCTTAGCCAGAAATTTACTTTTGGGAACATCATTCTGTTCAGTATATTGAATATTTGAGATAAATTTACAAAAATCCCCAGCTTTTCTTTTAAACAACTTTTCCAAGGCTCCCCCTAGAACTGAATGTTTGTTTCTTCACTCTGGCTTGGTTGAAACTTAAGTATGTAGAACTATCAGAGCATTGTTATAAGCTCCAAGGTAATTAGAAAAGATCTTAAAATTTGCCTAAATAAGAAGAAATGTTATATTCATAGAAGCGAGAGCTATCTTAGGAACTTAGCACTCAAGTAACTGCAAATCTGAACGACAAGTCATCCTTTACCACAGTAAAGGAACATAAAATTTCAAAATCTCATGAGCAGCCTCTTCTACTGCAAAGATCAGAGAACAGGCCACCTTCAAAAATAGCTTTACACCTTCAGCCTCATCAGGTTTAGTTTACCTCAGTATCGTCCCTTGTGTGGAGGTATCCAAGACTGGGAACAAAAGAAAAATTAAGAAAGGAGGGCAAGCACATCCACTTTGGGCCACTGAATTTCAGAAGAAATGTTGAACAGCTGACGGGAGTCACGAGGAAAACAAGCACGATTTTAGAAAACATTTGCTAGCAGGAAAGACTGAACAGCTTGCAGTTGTTTTGCTGGAAGAGTAACAGCAGAAAGAGCTGATAACAACCTTCAAGTACGCAGGGAATGTTGCAAAAAATGGAAGAAATTATTTATTTGTTGTGTCAGAGATAATAATAAGGTAATATTTTTGAAACTTGGCAGAGATTAAAGAGCAGTCAATGCTACCTTCCCCACTAGAAACCTCTGAAAATAAAGTATGCAAAAAACAATGAGGGATAACACACATACTGATAATATTACTTGTGTGGAGAAATTATGAACTAGGTAATCAATTCAGATCTGTTCCTTCTCTGCTTTAAGTGTATAGGGCAAAAATGGTAAAGCAAACTTCACAGTCAAGTGAAAGACTGCGTAAAAACAAAAAGGAAAAGGATGCTGAAAATATGTACAGTTCATCCATTTCCAAATTAAAAGCCACAAAGTAGGTATAGGAATAGAGTCGCAACTCTGAAATGTGGTGAGAGAGGGAAATGTGAGAACTGCCGTTACATGCATTGCTGTTCATGTACTGGAAACGTGGAAAAGCATGTACTCCATGCAGTTACTCCATGAAGAAGAAAAGGAATTATAGTGGCAGCCTAACCTTGGTAGATCCAGAGATTTTCCAGGCACACCTCGTGCAAAACAAAGATGGCAGTCACTCATCAATTTTCATGTGCGCCATGGGGCCAACAACCCTTTCAACTCCACTCGAACTGTGTTGCCAGCCACAGTACTGTACCAGCAATACTGTCAAGAAGCGATATTAGCACAGAAGCATGTAAAAACCATTCTGCTCTTCCTCTTATGCCTTGAATGAAATTCCCGCATATCACTACAAGGCCTACTACAGCTGAGTTTTTCATTTGATACTAATAATCAGTACCTGAATATCCACAACAAGAGAGACGAGAAAGAAGTAATTCTGGACCTCTTTTCAGCATTCAAACAGAATATGAGAACATTCATCTTGAAGATTAACCTCCAGACAGAAAGCTGAATGTAGGGGGAGACTTATTTGAAAACAGAGTTAATGGAGAATAGAATCATAGAATCAATCATAAAATCAAAGAATAGTTAGGGTTGGAAAGGACTTTAAGATCATCTAGTTCCAACCCCTGGATACCTCCCACTAAACCATGCCACCCAAGGCTCTGTTCAAATGAGCCTTAAGCACTGCCAGGGATGGAGCATTCACAACTTCCTTGGGCAACCCATTCCAGTGCCTCACCACCCTTACAGTAAAGAATTTCTTCCTCATATCCAATCTAAACTTCCCCTGTTTAAGTTTGAACCCATTACCCCTTCTCCAGTCACTACAGTCCCTAATGAAGAGTCCCTCCCCAGCATCCCTATAGGCCACCTTCAGATACTGGAAGGCTGCTAGGAGGTCTCCATGCAGCCTTCTCTTCTGCATGCTGAACAGCCCCAACTTTCTCAGCCTGTCTTCATACGAGAGGTGCTCCAGTCCCCTCATTATCCTCGTGGCCCTCCTCTGGACTTGTTCCAACAGTTCCATGTCCTTTTGATGTTGAGGACACCAGAACTGCACACAGTACTCCAAGTGAGGTCTCCTGAGACCAGAGTAGAGGAGCAGGATCACCTCCCTTGACCTGCTGGTCATGCTTCTCTTGATGCAGCCCGGGATACAATTGGCTTTCTGGGCTGCCAGAGCACACTGAAGCCTGCTCATGTTAAGATTCTCATCGAGCAACTCCCCCAAGTCCTTCTCTGCAGGGCTGCCCTGAATCTCTTCTCTGCCCAGCCTGTGGCTGTGCCTGGGATTGCTCTGACCCAGGTGGAGGACCTTGCACTTGGCATGGTAAAACTTCATCAGGTTGGCATCAGCCCACTTCACAAGCGTGTCAAGGTGTCTCTGAATGGCATTCCTTCCTTCCAGCGTATCAACTGAACCACACAGCTTGGTGTCATTGGCAAAGTTGCTAAGGGCACACTCAATCCCACTGTCCATGTCACTGACAAAGGTGTTGAAGAAGACTGGGCCCAACACCGATCCCTGAGGGATACCATGAGTTACTGGTCTCCAGCTGGACATTGAGCCACTGACCACGACTCTTTGCGTCCATCCAGCCAGTTCTTTATCCACCGAGTGGTCCACCTGTCAAATTGATGTCTCTCCAACTTAAAGACAAGGATGTTATGTGAGACAGTGTCAAATGCTTTGCACAAGTCCAGATAGATGACATCAAAAAACAGGGTAAATTATATTGACTTAAACAGGGGAAATTTATACTGGATATGAGGAAGAAATTCTTCACTGTAAGGGTGGTGAGGCACCAGAATAGTTTGCCCAAGGAAGTAGTGAATGCTCCATCACTGGTGGTGTTCAAGCCCACGTTGGACAGAGCCTTGGGTGGCATGGTTTAGTGCGAGGGGTCGCTGCCCATAGCAGGGAGTTTGGAACTAGATGATCTTAATGTCCTTTCCAACCCTAACTATTATATGTTTCTGATTCTATGATACTCTTGTTTAAGCAACAACCACTACTTAAACAGGATTATTTCACATCCCAAACTCCTACAAGAAAAAAAATATATCTGATAAATTCAAAGATCCAGTTAATCTAAACTGTCCAACAGCTATTACAGCTGGTACATCTGTGCACAGCCATGAATAGTTAAGGAACTGATGGCTGAGGGGCATTGGAAGAGTGATTGGCAAATGAGTATGCATTGAGTTATACCCTTGAGTACTCTAGGACTTCAACCAAACATGACTTTAATAAGGTAATTTTTATATTTAGACACGTAAAATGTAGCTAATGTATTAACTCCTTTTGTAGATGTACTTTTATGACCTATGTAGGCAAGAAACACATATGAATTTTGGATCTCTTTTTGTTTTGATATTGAATAAGAAAATTTTATGTATCTAATTTCCAGGAGAGATCTGTAACTTTGTATGATGGCACAGACATTCAGTGTCAAACAGAATTTGCTTCCATGTATTTTCTGAGTGTCACACAAGATATCTCGGGTTTGAAAACTCTTGAGTCCTATACCATAAATACAAATAAAATAGAATTATTGAAGTCATCTTCTCTGAGGGGGAGAAGCAAAATTCCACAGAGTTCTTAAATTATAAAAGGCCCCCTCCCTGCATGCACACCCTTGTGCAAGCACCCCTTTAAAGTGTTTATTTCTTATAGTATACAGACATCTGTACATACAGACAGAAAAACCTCAGTCCAAAACAGCAGGTGCTAAATCAGTCAGCTTTGCAAGTAGGCTATGCAAGGGAAGTAGGAATAAATCATTTACAAGGGATACAGACTATCACCTTTTGCAACACTGGCATTACCATTTAAATGGTCCTTGACAAGGATCTTATTTTGCTCCATTATACATTCATGCTTAGCAAACAAATGCTGAACATTCATTACAAAAACCTGCTATAACAAACGAAAAAGCAACCTCAGGAATGTTATCACACTCTATGTTCTGAGTACGATGAATAATTAAAAACCTGTTGGCACACTGGTGTGTGTTTTTATGTTTTATGTATGTATAGGACTCCATATCTGCAGCAGGCAGGGAAACTATCTTTTCCTGCAAGAGCCTATCACTCTTGGATTTGAAAACCGAATGCTAGAGTCTTCTTTTGCAGCTAATCGCCATTGTTCTATTGAAATCAGTAGAGCTCCACTGATTTACACTACTAGAATGAATGTTCCCAAGTATTTCATTCCAGAAGACAGGAAGTGGTGACTGGTTTTTAATTGAACTGAATATTTTTACATATAATTGAGAAAAAGTAACCTATTTAATTTTTGGTTTAATATTATGTCTTTTCACAAATGCACTAGAAGCAGAAAAAAGTGCAGGAGGCTTCAAAACAGAAAATTGTATCGCATTTTGCTTTAGCTAAGTCTAGAATGACATTTCTGTTACTATATATGGGTCATATAAAAAGTATGAAAAAGAAATAAAATATCCAGAAAAAACTTTTGCAATCAAAAACCATTTTCCCACAGTCCTCAGAAAAAGAATGCAAGTTCACAAACCTAAACACACACATTAGGAAAATTGTTAGAACTAGCCTAAAAGTCTTTGAGAATTTTCTTCTTTTCAGTATGAGTTACTTCAGTAATTATATGGTATTCGAAATTGAAAATGATTATTGTTTTTCCGTTAGGAAATATCTGTGAAGAACTATTCTCTTTTTTAAGTTCAATTAGACAATTATCTGAAATTGTCTTGAATTCACAAGCTGTTTCAATTAATCTTAATGTACAGGTAGATAAAATATGTTTTGACTGGTAAATGAGACACAGCTTCACTTAGAAATGAAATTTCATTTAAAACTTATTGGAGCTTCTGTTCCTAAATCATTTGTGTTCTTCTGAAATTTGCATCCTGTCAAACTAATAATGTATTATATTTTTGATTATATACAGAAGATAAGGTTTCCCTTCTACTATTAACCACTTGCTCTCAGGAATTGTGTGGTGCATTGCACTGGCATTCTCTGGCTTTCAGTAAAAGAAGAAATGCCGCTTGCAAAATTATATGAAATGTAATTATTAGAAACCAGAAGGCAAGTTGTTCACAGTGGAACAATCCAGGGAACAATTGGGTTGGTTGGGTTTGTTATTCACTTGGCTGCTTTATTCTTTCCTCTTATTCAGCAGAGGGTTGTATAGCCTTATCTGTGTCTGTATAGACTTGTATAAATTGTTTAATAATAAAGTTAAATATGTCTTACTCTTTCTAAAGGTAAGTTCTCTTGTGCTTATAAAGCAAAATATATAGAATGCCTATGTATTATTCAAGTATGTACAGCTATATATATCTTGCAACCATGCACTTTGCTTGCTTTTACACTTGGATAGTCAGGGGATTTGAGTTTCAGGGTGTCTTAAAGTTTACTTGAATTTAAACTGAACTGAACTTAGTTTATGTCTCTGTGTCAGGGAAAGGCATCCATTCTGCTTTCAAATGTGATATCTCAACTCCTCTGTGGTCGATTATCCTTGGCAAACAGTCACAAGCCCACCAAGCTGCTCACTCACTCCCTCTCCTCAGTGGATGTTGGGGAGAGGGAATAGAATAAGAGAGCTCATGGGTTAATATAAGGGCGGGGAGGTTATTTACTTCTTACCACCAGAGGCAAAGCAGACTCTAATTGGGGATAATTGATTTCATTTATTGACAACTAAAAGAGATTTGGGTAGGGAGAAAGCTCAGCTTCTCACAGAGGCCACCCCTGTAGACCCCCACTTCCACAACCTGAATATGGACACCAGATACAGCCACTTAGACAGAAAAACAGGCAGAAAAAAATAAGTCTGAGGGCATAGACTGTTGTATTATTCAAAGTCACCAGAAGGCACCATTGCAGTTAATCTGACAGTCTGTTGGACTACATGAATAGGCAGTTAGATTTGGAATAAATGTCTGTTTGTTGTGTAATTCTTTTTTACGGGCAATGAATATTGCCAGAAAAGTCTGTTTTTTCCAAGTCTCTTTTTGACAGAATCATTTATTACCTGCAAAGCTGATGCCTGCAGGTTAATATGCATGAAAAACAAATGAAGTAATTGCATATTGTCAAATCATGGCAATATGAAATGATCTTGAAATGTAAAAGCAGGCTAAAAAAAATGGGTAAGTGACCAAAAGTATGGGATTTGCTGGAGTTCAGGTGCTTAGGAAAACCAGAACGTATGAACTCTTCAAAACCCAGAAGGTATTCATGCAGGTTTTCAAATCACCTTTCAAAGATGTTCATATTAAACAGGGAGAAAGAAAACCACCTTATGTGCCTGATAAAGTGCATGTAAATGTATAACCCTCGGGACGACAACCTCTGTTAAGAGTGGGAAGAAGAGGGATGAGGGGCTCACCTGGGTCTGCTTAATATTACCTGAAAATTTTTAAAAACTGTGATACCAAATGACAGAGGTGTCCCTGACTGAGACTTGAGTGACAAATGAGATACTTGCTAATTTTTCCAGCAAAATCACTTTGATGCCTGTTTTTCCCAATTAATGTTCTGTAGCCATGTTATCATGTTTTCACAGAATCATAAAATCATAGGTTAATAGAATCCCAAACTGGTTTGTGTTGGAAGGGACCTTAAAGGTCATCCAGTCCCAACCCCCTGCCATGGGCAGGGACACCTTCCACTGGAGCAGAGTGCTCCAAGCCCCTGTGTCCAACCTGGCCTTGAACACTGCCAGGGATGGGGCAGCCACAGCTTCCTGGGCACCCTGTGCCAGCGCCTCAGCACCCTCACAGGGAAGAGCTTCTGCCTAAGAACTCATCTCAAACTCTCCTCTGGCAGGTGGAAGCCATTCCCCTTGTCCTGTCCCTACAGGCCCTTGTCCGAAGCCCTCTCCAGGTTTCCTGTAGCCCCTTTAGACACTGGAGCTGCTCTAAGGTCTCTCTTTAAGGAGCCTTCTCTTCTCCAGGCTGAACCAGCCCAGGTCTCTCAGCCCGGCTCCAGAGCAGAGCTGCTCCAGCCCTCACAGCATCTCCGTGGCCTCCTCTGGACTTGCTCCAGCAGCTCCACGTCCCTCCTGTGTTGTTACCCAGAGCTGGACCAGGACTGCAGGAGGGGTCTCCCCAGAGCACAGCAGAGAGGGAGAATCTCCTCCCTTGATTGCTGGTCACGCTCTGCGGGCACAGCCCAGCACACAGGGAGGTTCTGTACTCAAGCACACACTGATGCTGAGTCATGGGGAGCTTCTCACCCAACATTCCCAAGTCCTTCTCCTCAGGGCTACCCTCAACCCATTCTCTGCCCAACCTGTAGGTGTGCCTGGGATTGCCCAGACCCAGGTGCAGGACCTTGCACTTGGTTTTGTTGAACTTCTTCAGCTTCATGCGGTTCCACCTCTTCAGCCTGTCAAGGTCCCTGTGGATCCTATCCATTCCTTCCAGTGCACTACATTGCTCAGTGTCGTCAGCAGACTTGCTGAGGGTGCACTCCATCACACTGTCCATGTCGCCGACAAAGATGTTAAACACCACCATCATTGTTTTCAGCACAATTCCAAAACGTAGACCCATGCTAGCTACTATTAGGAAAATTAACCCAGCTGAAACAAGCACACCAAGGTTCTACTGGTGAAAATCTATGTGTTTATGTTTTAGTGATATAAACTAAAAATTATTACCACACCAGGGTGGTTTTGACCTGTGCCAGTTTGTGCTTTTGCAGTCAGTGCTCAAGCACAGTTGCAAAATAGAATGGGACAGGGATTTTTCCCAGTAATTATCATGGATGAGGCTTTTGTTTTTGGGGAAAGCACATTTGAAAAAGAGAGTTCAGCCAAATGAATATAATCTGTCACCGTTCATAAAGTCCTTGGCTCATTTTATTTCACGGTATTGCACAGTTAATGGGCAAGGACTCTAGAGCAAGTGCCAACACTAGCGGAAAGAGTAGTGGGGGAAGATTGTACCCATTTCTGACCTCAGTTTTATGCTTAAACATGTAGCTGACACAACTGAGGAACCTCAATTATATATGCTGATGTATAAGATACCATAATTCTATTAAGAGTTAAACAATTACTTATATCAGTGTCATGGTTTACGCCCACCTGCAACTCACACAGCCACTCTCTCTTTCCCCTCCCCCCTTTTCTTCCCCCCCCCAGCTCCTGGGGGGATAGGGAGGAGAATTGAAAGAATGTAACTCCCGCAGGTTGAGATAAGAACAGTCCAGTAACTAAGGTGTAACACAAACCACTGCTGCTACCACCAATAATAATGATGACCAGGGAAATACAAGGAAAGAGAATAGAACTGCTCACCACCCGATACCAAGCCTGACTCAGCAGTGAACCCCCCTCTTCCAGGTCCCTGCCCTTAGTTTTTTACATCCTGGGCATGACGTGCTGTGGTATGGAATAACCTCTTTGGTCAGTTTGGGTCAGGTGTCCTGTCTCTGCTTCTTCCCGGCTTCCCCTCCTCCCTGGCAGAGCATGAGACTCAGAAAGTCCTTGGTCAGACTAAATATTTCAGCAGTAACTAAAAACACTGGTGTTATCAGCGCTGTTCCCAGGCCGAAAATCAAAAACACAGCACTGCACCAGCCACCAAGAAGGAGAAAAATGGCTGCTACTGCTGAACCCAGGACAATCAGCCAGAAGTAAGCAGTTAGGGGGGAGCTTACCATGATGATGGGAACCACTTTATAGCATTAGAATGCTGTGTGGAAGTTTGTTAGTGATTTAATCCATATTATAACAACTTCATTTAAAAAAAAAGAAAAAAACAACAAAAAACAAACAAAACCTTGGTAGGTAATTGTCCTGGTTATCACTTACACAGAAGTAATTCCTGCCCTCAGAAATTATGTTTGTCAAATGTCTAGTGATGTTAGACAAAGATGATACTAACCTTTAAATGCAGTGTAGACTGAGAACTTCTTTGTCCTAAATATAACAAAATCAAAATGCTTGTTGAGTTCTTATAGAAAGGGGAAAAAGTATGAATAATATTCCAGATCCCAAAATTTTATTCTCCACATGAAGACTACCGAAAAAATTAACAACCTACTTCTGTTTGCCCAAATCTTATCCACACTTCAAATTGTTACACTGCTTATTATTACTGCTGACTATTACTATTACTATGACATCTTATGTGTGCATTTCCTATCCTTTCAGGGAAGTAAAAATAAATCTGAGTTGGCTTTTACACAAGGAGTGTGTAGGTGGAGACTTAACGAGAATGTGAGTTTCTGTTCACAACAGGCAGGAGAAGGCTTGTGTAGCATCTCTCAGCCTTCAATGCCTAGCTGAAGTCAGGTCACACTTGGCTCTTGAAAGGCTGTATCATTAGTTTGTGGCCTACTGCAGTTCACCTCTGTCAGAGGACTCGTATTTTGAGGATCTCTAATCTGAGCACACGAAAAAATCAACACAATTGGGGTATTAAAACACAAAAAAAAACACACAGAGAAGAATTCTTGAGAGAAGTATGGGAGACTAAATATTAGAAAATGAGAGGGTGGACTGTGAAAAGAGAAACAGTGCGTCAGAGGAAACGGAGCATCACATCATGTGGGGGAAGTACAGGGTACAACAATGTGAGAAGCAAGGTTGGACCCTGGGAATGCCATTTGGGTATGCATAGCAGATTGAGTAAAAACAGAATTTGGCAGGTCTTTCTGGACCCGATTATTTTCTCAGCTCAATGTGCTTGTATCTAGAGTGAGTAGCACTGCTCTGTAGAGTACCTGAGTTACTGCAGCTATTACTCTGTAATCTAAGATGCTTTTGAAATAAGAAGACTAAACTTTTATCTCTACACTCATATAAATTAGCAGCTTAACTCAGATCTTCAAAAATAACAGCTTCCAAAAATATCTTTCAAAGTGAGATGAGAAAACTGAAGAAATTAATGTTCCCATATTTACTTCTGATTCCTACCTCATGATCTCTTAGTGTTGTTTCAGACACTTGCTTCCTAGACTCCAGGGGAGCCACTGCATGCATCAGATGCAGGTGCTGAATCTGATCAACATCCATGAAGATGGGCTGTATCTAAAACTGACTCACAGAGGAAAAGAAAGACCTTTCTTTCTTTCCTAATCCTAAAACTGCAAGTGCCTGAAATAGGATATTTTATAGTGGATCACAGTAGCTTCCTCTATTAAAGCCCTTTCACTTACCAGGTGTCATGGTTTAAGCCTCACCCAGGCTAATAACTCACGAAGTTTTACTTTCTCACTCACTCCCCTCTTTCTTCCCCCAGTCCCGGGGGATGGGGAGGAGAATTAAACGAATGCAACTTGCACAGGTTGAGATAAGAACAGTTTAGTAACTAAGGTATAACACAAATCACTACTGCTATCAACAGTAATAATACAAGAGAAATACAAGGAAAGAGAATACAACTGCTCACCAAGCCCGATCCAGCCAATGCACCCCCCAGCAGCGAACCCCCCAGTCCCAAAAACCTGGCCATGCTGTGCACCCCCAGTCCACGACCACACCCCTTCCGGGTATCCGCCCTCTCACTTCACATCCTGGACATGACGTGCTGTGGTATGGAATAACCTCTTTGGTCAGTTTGGGTCAGGTGTCCTGTCTCTGCTTCCTCCCGGCTCCCCTCCTCCCTGGCGTAGCATGAAACTCAAAGTCCTTGGCCAGGCCAAAACATTGTCAAGCAGTAATTGAAAACACTGGTGTTATCAGCGCTGCTCCCAGGCCCAAAATCAAAAACACAGCGCTGCACCAGCTACCAAGAAGGAGAAAAAACGACTGCTACTGCTGAACCCATGACATCAGGACAGTTTTCTTCTCCCTGCAGCATTTAGCTATTCTTTCTCTTAAATAATCTAGTATGACTTAAGGAGATGAAGTGCAGGTTCATGAGAAGTGTGAGAGGTGAAAATGAAGACAGCAGCAACATGAAGAAGACAACATGCAGGAAGGAGAAGGATACAATGAGAATGTCTTTGATAAAAGAAAACCTACAGCCCAGCAGTGTAAGTGTGAAAGAAGTAAAGGGTTGTTGCGTGTGATCCATGCAGAAAACCAAACTTTGTAACAGAGAACCTACTCAACCAGCTAAAGCAAATGGTGTATGAGTGCAACAAATAGTTAAATACAGTGCAAAACCCCCACCAATCTGATAATGAATTCTAACATAGCAAGGCACTAATGACATGAAAATGCAGGGTGGTTACCTAGGAAGCTCTCTTTGCAGCAAACAGTGAAGGAGAGTGGAGAAAGTCTTACTTATTTTCTTTCGTGCGCTAAAACAGTGACCTTGTGTAGGCTCATGCATGGTCTTCGAAGAGTTACACTTTTCAGGCACTTGAAAATACAATCATAATCCCCAGTCTACAACAAGAGGTGGTTCATAAGCACCTTAGCGGGGTAAATCAGGGTACAAATTTGTGATGCAGTTGTTGTACTAGGAACTGCATGTGTACACATTGTTTCCACTTAGCAAACATGAGATAAATCATCCTTCTTTCGAGAGGAGAAGACAATTACAAAAGCTTTTAGAGATGAACTGTGCATTTATAGTTTCTGAGTTTAGATGTCATATAATATGTTGAAGTGCTTTGAACAAGTTCCCTGACTAAAATTATCCAGAAATGGGAGAAACACTTGCCAGTCACACGGCATGCCCTTTCTAGGTCTGATAGCATCAGGATGTCTGCTATTATTTGCTGATTGCACCTACAAATAGCTTCTCTCCTCATAAAAAAGGAGAAGATACCAATGATAAAAGGAAAAAATAGTGACCTAAAGTTGTTCACAAAAATGTAATTTCCCAGTTAAGCATTTTCAAGGCCTGGCAAAAGTATTCAGAAACCATAATACTCCACAGGGCAGCCAAAACTTTGTTATTTACCATTGAATGAGCATACACAAAAACAGAGAAATGAAGATTCCCCTTGAAACTGATGGCAAGAAAAGGTATAGAAAGAAAAATATTAATTAAATTGATATTAAGAAACATGCAGTCCACTACCAAATAAAATAATAACACTCATTTAAAGAAAAATAATAATATTCATAATAACAAACCATCCTTATTCAGTGATAGTGAGAAAAAGAACTCAAATCCATGAAATAATAAAAAAAAAACCAAATAAATGAGTAAAAAAACCCATAGTTCGCTCAACATCATCACTGTTGAGAATGAGATGCCTGTATCATGAGAGGCTTATTATCAATACTGAAGTAAAAACATTTCAAATCGGCATACTAAGATGAATTGCATTCAGGAATCTTCGAGTAGGTATTTAAAATAAATAATAAAGAAATAAATAGACAATTCCAGAAAACTTTAAATTCTAGGAAAACCTATAGTTATGAAAGATTGCTAATGAAGTACTGATATTCATAAGAGATGAGCTGAAGAATCACAGAATCATAGAATCAAAGACTAGTTAGAGTTGGAAAGGATATTAAGATCATCTAGTTCGAATACCCCTGCCATAGGCAGGGACACCTCACACTAAACCATGACACCCAAGGCTCTGTCCAACCTGGCCTTGAATACCGCCAGCGATGGAGCATTCACAACTTCCCTGGGCAACCCATTCTGGTGCCTCAACACCCTCACAGTAAAGAACTTCTTACTCATATCCAATCTAAACCTTCCCTGTTTAAGTTTGAACCCATTACCCCTTGTCCTCTCACTACAGCCCATAATGAATAACCCCTCCCCAGCATCCCTATAGGCCACCTTCAGATACTGGAAAGCTGCTTTGAGGTCTCCACACAGCCTTCTCTTCTCCACGTTGAACAGCCCCAACTTTCTCAGCCTATCTTCATACAGGAGGTGCTCCAGTCCCCTGATCATCCTCGTAGCCCTCCTCTGGACTTGTTCCAACAGTTCCATGTCCTTTTTATGTTGAGGACACCAGAACTGCATGCAATTCTCTAAGTGAGGTCTCCTGAGAGCAGAGTAGAGGGGCAGGATCGCCTCCCCCAACGTGTTGGTCACACTTCTTTTGATGAGGCCCAGGATACGGTTGGCTTTCTGAGCTGCAAGCACACACTGAAGCCGTCTTATGTTCATTTTCTCATCAACTAACACCCCCAAGTCCTTCTCTGCAGGGCTGCTCTGAATCTCTTCTCTGCCCAGCCTGTAGCTGTGCCTAGGCTTGCTCTGACCCAGGTGGAGGACCTTGCAGTTGGCATGGTTAAACTTCACCAGGTTGGCATCAGCCCACCTCACAAGCATGTGAAGGTCCCCGTGGAGGGCATCCGTTCCCTCCAGCATATCAACAGAGCCACACAGCCTGGTGTCATAAGCAAACTTACTGAGAGCGCACTCAATCCCACTGTCCATGTCACCAACAAAGATGAAGAACAAGACCGGTCCCAACACCAATCCCTGAGGGATACCATGAGTTACTGGTATCGAGCTGGACATAGAGCCATTTACCACTGCTCTTTGCATGCGGCCATCCAGACAGTTCTTTATCCACTGAGTGGTCCATCTATCCAAATTAGAGACAAGGATGTTGTGTGGGACTGTTGAACAATTTGCGCAAGTCCAGGTAGAAGACATCAACTGCTCTACCCCTGTCCATCAGTTCCGTAGTCCCAGGATAGAAGGCCACCAGATTGGTCAAGCAGGATTTCCCCTTCCTGAACCCATGCTGGCTGTCAGTCAACCATCTTGTTGTTTTTCATCTGCCTTAGCATGCCTCCCAGGAGAAATTGCTCCAAGATTTTGCAGGCACAGAGGTAATTACTGGTCTGTAGTTTCTTGGATCATCCATTTTCCCCTTCTTGAAAATTGGGGTTATATTTCTCTTTATCCAATCATCGGGAACTTCACCCCACTGCCATGATTTTCCAAATACGATGGACAGAGGCTTAGGAACTTCATTTGCCAGCTCCTTCAGGACCCACAGATGGATTTCATCAGGTCCCATGGATTTGTGCACGTTCCGGTTCTTAAGATGATCTCGAACCTTATTCTCTCCTACAGTGGGCCCAAGGTCTTCATTCTCACAGTTCCTGCGTCTGCCTTCCAAGACATGGGTGGTGTGGTCAGATCGTTTGCCAGTGAAGACTGAGGCAGAGAAGTCATGAAGAATCTCAGCCTTCTCCAAGTCCAGGGTTGCCAGTTCTTCCGATAGCTTCTGGAGAGGGCCCACAGTGTCCCTTCTCTGTCTTTTATTTACAATGTACCTATATGATCTCTCCCTCTTATCTTTAACATCCCTCATCCGAGTTTAATTCTAAGTGGCCCTTAGCTTTCCTAACCTGGTCCCTAGCTTCCCAGACAACATGCCTGTATTCTTCCCAGGCCACCTGTCCTTGCTTCCACCTTTTATAAGCCTCTTCCCGCCTTCAAAGATTCCTGAGCACCTCTTTATCCATCCAAGGAGGTTTCCTGGCCCTCCTGCTGTGCTTCCTTCTAGTTGGGATGCAACACTCCTGAGCTTGTAGCAGGTGATCCTTGAATATCAACCAACAGTCTAGGGGCCCCTGCCCTCTAGGGCTATATCCCATGTAACCTTACTGAGCAGGTTCCTGAAGAGGCCAAAGTCTGCTCTCTTGAAGTCCAGGGCACTGAGCTTGCTGCTCGCTCTTCTCAATGTCCTGAGGATCTCAAATTCGACCATCTCATGATTGCTGCAACCAAGGCTGCCCTGGAGTGTCACATTTCCAACCAGCCCTTCCCTGTTGGTGAGCAAGAGGTCAAGCATGGCAACTCTCCTTTTTGGCTCCTCTATTACTTGCAGAAGGAAGTTGTCTTCCACACAATCAAGGAACCTCCCGGATTACTTGTGCCGGGCCATACTGTTCCTCCAACAGATATCAGGGTAGTTGAAGTCCCCCATGAGGGCAAGGGCCTTTAAACTTAAGGCTGTTCCCATCTGTCTATAGAGTGCTTCATCCACGGAGTCCTCTTGATCAGGCGGTCTGTAACAGATACCCACAGTAATGTCTCCCATCGCTTTTCTGCCTTTAGCCCTGACCCACAAACTCTCTGTTGACTGATCACCTATCACCAGACAGAGTTTCATACTCTCCAACTTATCCCTAACGTAAATAGCAATGCCCGCTCCCCATCTGCAGGGCCCGTCTTTTCTAAAGAGCCTATAGCCTTCCATTCCAACACTCTGGTCATAGGAGCCATCCCACCATGTTTCTGTGATGCCTATTATATCATATCCCCATAGAGACGTGCACACATGTCTAATTCCTCTTGTTCATTCCCCATGCTACGGGTGTTTGTATAGAGGCATCTGAGCTGAGCTTGAAATGAAGGCAGCTCATTGGCTGGAGTGGCTGGAATATCTCTACATTGCTCCAAGCATTTATTATAGGTGCTGGCAACCGACTGCGTGTGCTGGGATGGTATGATGCCCTCCTCCACCAACACATCTAGTTTAAAGCATCCTTGACCAGTCTGGCAAGCCTCCTATCAAAACCGCTCTTTCCCTTTGGTGTCAGTCTAGCTTCATCAGCCCCCAATAGAGCTGGCCTCCTAAATTGAGCCCCATGCTCTAGATACCCAAATCCCTGACTATGGCACCTATTTTCTCAGCATTTATTAGCCTGGCCAATCCTCCTAGTGTTTTTCAGGTCCTCCCCTTTATCCTGGAGAATTGACAAAAAGACAATCTGAGCTCCAGAGCCCCTAACCACCTCTCCCAGGGCTCTGTAGTCCTTCTTTATTTTCTCTGGGCTGCTGCTATCTGTATCACTAGCACTCACATGGATGACTAGAAGTGGGTAATAGTCAGTGGGACTGACTAGAGCAGGCAGTCTCCCTGCAACTTCCCTGATCCGATCCCCTGGTAGGCAACACACCTCCGTTGAGACTGGGTCAGGCCAACAGATGGGTGCCTCTGTGCCTTTCAAATTAAAGTCCCCTATTTCTATGACCTTCTGCTTTTTCCTGGCAGCACCAGTGGTGGTCTTCTTCACCAATGCATCAGCCGGTTGTTTATGCTGCAAGGTGTGTGTTTCCTCATTACCCCCCTGCAGAACCATGTAGATTCGGTGTGGGGACATCAGATATAGGAGGAAGCCCCTTGCTTTTCATTGTCCTCTTCCTCCTTTTTTTTTTTTTTTTTTTTTTTTGTTGGGTTTTTTGCTAGTTCTTGTAACTATGGGCCCATTACCCAGGCATCAAACTAAGACAACCTAATGGAACCTAATCAGTATGGTTTTCCATTAATAGAGGATCAGAAAGAAGGTGCTGTAATTCAACCTAGTGAATGTGGTATTACAGAAAATATATTTTGTCAAATAGTTTAGACTTCATTATTTGATAAAGTTAAAGATTATTTGATATAGGTAGTTGTGTATATGTAATATATGTAGTCTTTGGTGTGGCAAATAACTTCTGTCAGATGAGGAGCTGATTTTAAAAAACTTTACAAATATCTGTAACTTACATGTTAAATGGGTTGTGAATTTGTTAATCAAAAGCTTTTAAGTGTTTTTTAATGGAAAATCATCACTAGATAATCCAACATTTGATATACTTGTGTTCTCTGCTTGAAATAGAGTTGCTGCAATAAAAAAACCTTGTAAAGTTGGGCTGGCACATAAAAAGGGGAGACCTTATTGCTCTCTACAACTACCTGGAAGAAGACTGTAGTGAGTTCGGTGTCAGCCTTTTCTCCCAAGTAACAAATGACAGGACAAGTGGTAAAAGCCTAAAACTACATCAGGGAAAGTTTAGACTGGAGATTAGGAGCAATTTCTCCACCGAAAAGGTTGCCAAGTGCTGGAACAGGCTGACCAGAGCAGTGGTGGAATCACTGTCCTTGTAAGTATTTAAAAGATGTGTAGATGTGTCTTTTAGGGACGTGGTTTAGTGGTAGAATTGGCAGTGCTGGGTTAATGGTTGGACTCAATGATCTGGAAGGTTTTTTCCAACATAAATGATTCTATGATTCCATTATAAAGTCCAGGCTAGCTAGCGGAGTGATCAGAGTTGGTTACTTACTGAGGTACATCTGTGTTAGATACCACTAAGAACATCCAAAGCCAAAATTCTGTCCCTTGCTTCACCTGCCAGCTTCTGGCAAGAACTGATAACGATAATGAAATGGAGTAATAAGCAGATAACCGGTAATTATATGATCACATGTGGCAGTATTGAAACAGGTGACCGGATATTGTGTGGAGTTCTTGTGCTTATACATTACAAAGAAAGTTATAAACTAGTGATAAAGTGAAAAAGGAACATTTTGAGATGTACCAAATGTTCCTTACAATGGAAAGAGATTAACTACTTTATCAAAATCAGATTGATAAAGCTGACAACTGCAATTCATAAGCCTGTCAACAGAGCATAGTGCATATTCAGAAACTTTTTTGCTTAATCATAAACTTAGCAAAAAAGCCCTCAGTGACTAGAAGACAAATGTGGGGAATTTCACTTTAAAAATAATTTCCATCTCGAAGGGTAATGATGATCAATGATTTCAGTGATCAATGATGAAGGATAATGTGATTGACACAGAATGAATAGGTCAGAGATATACAGAAAGCCAGATGAAATGATCCATAGTTAAACATTAAGGGATTTGGCTTGATTTGAACTAGAATTTGTCATAGCATTCCATTACTTGAATTTCACAGAATTAGCATGCTGCAAGAAGCTCAACACACATTTTAAGATCAGCATGGCTCTTGCAACTGCATTTTATTTGTCATACCAACTCTTTTTAGAATCATATGGCAAGAAATTGTACTTCCTGTTAGACTTTGAGCATGGATGTTTGTCTCTAGTTAAAACATATCAATTAATCCCCCTGCAAGATTTTTCAAACATGGAAAAAAAGAAAATATGTGGAATCAAAGTTTAAATTAATGTTACAGAGATTTTAATAGTGATTTAGTATTAATGATGGCAGTCTATGAGCCACATTTAATTGACTGAGTGTGGGAGATAAAAGTCACTGTTGTATTTAGCTTTACTGATTATTATAGCCTCTAAAACTCGGAAGATGTTAAGAATAAACTTTCCTTCCCTCTCTGGTAAGGGCTGTATTTAATTAACATTGAAGGTAGTTTCTATAGAGTCTATCAGCAGTTTAAACCTGATTTTCAACTAGATTGAAAGTAGTGTGGTTTTACTTAAGTATTTTTTTAAGGAACTACAGTGACCGATGTCAGCTTTAGATCTGGCCCATTTGTTTCTGTATGGCATTTGGAGAACAGTTAACCTTTATTGACCTGTGGCCCATACTGCACACAAAGATGGTGGTCAGGCCATTAGAACAGTAAGGTCCCTTAGTTCCTTTAGTGGAAATGCTCAAAAAGATGTTTTCAAGATTGCAAGTTCTCCTGCTTCAATAATGTTGGAGTGGTTTCTTCCAAAGCACTGTACTTGGAAGCTGGTCTCACATGGGCAGTGATTTATATACTTCATTTTAACACTATACAACACATCTTTGTGGAATTGCACCATTCTGAGATCACAATACAAAAAATCACTGCTAAAAAAAGGTATCTAACATGTACACTGAAATAAAATTAACCAAAATAAAAAAGGTTGAGCTGAAAAGAATCATCATCATGAGATACATTCTCTGAATATGAATCACCATCTTGTATTTCCTCTTTTGATTTTATGCCACTGCTCCAATACACAGTTTCTTAATTCTGCAATAATTCTGGTGTCATTAAACTATACATACACATAAGACAGGTATTCATTTGTTACCAGAGTCCTGTACTGCTGTTTGTCTGCTACCAACAAATCTAGTGCTGCAGACTCAGTTTCTGACCAATTCTGTTTCAACTAGAGGTCCACTGTAAGGAACACAAACATTCATCATGTGCAGAAAGATGTCTGTTTAATGATATCAGATACCTGGGTTACTCTGCTCCCAAGACTGCCATTTGTTCCTGATTTCCAGATAGGCTGTGTCATCTTGTACCTCTATTTGCAGCTGGGTACATATGTATTTCCATATGGCTATTTAAAGGCTGTTCTCTGCCACCATCCCTCTAGATCTCATTTTAAGCATGATACAGAATTTAAGCAGAATATGAAGTATCCAGAATACTTCAAAATGAATCACTGGAAACAGGCATTGTCATGAAAATTAGAAGGTAACTGATACAGTGACATCATTTCTGTTTCACTACAAAATAAAAATAAGTTATAACTTTTATTCCTAACACACTGTCCAAATTTTAAGTTCTTTAATTTTTTTATATGCATAGAAATAAATTAAATTATCCATTATATATACATATATATATTCATATGAAGAATAACGTTTTTAGAATTCTACTATCTAGTGTGTTCCTGATAGTTTCTGGAAAAAATTGTTACAAGAAATCTACTGACAACATCATCATATACCTTGTGGTCTGGACTGTTGAATAAAGAGTTTTTGCTGCAGCAAGTAGCAGTTCTTAATGTAGAGAAAATTTGATTAATTCGCTGGCAACCCCTGGACAATTCCTTTGAAGGCTGTGCTTCTGCTTGCTGCGTGACAAAACTGATGTGACTGACACTTCCCTGCACAACAGAGGTGTTGTGATCTTACATTTATGCTTTGAGGCCCAGTATGAAAAGTATCAGATATAATTTAAGCATCTGAGGGGGAAAAACACCAACAAAGAAACAAAAGGAATACTGCTCAACACAGAATAAAGCACAGAAATGATACGTGATATAATCACAATGGAGTCTTTACTTGTCATTATATTTATTTAAATTCATTTACTAAATATTGATTATTTTTTTATTTTTAAGCAACTGAGATTTCTCTCCCCATCTCTACTCCCTACTCTGTTATCTCTGTAGAGGGTTTAATAAAGAAGTTTTTGTTTGTGACATATTTACTGATGTAAGCATGCAGTCTGTAGACAATGTAATACTGTCTGGAAATAAAGCTTGTATAGATGCTAAAGAATGCAGGTGATTTTCAGTATCTCATAATTGATTTCCATCCTACTTACATTGCAGCACACACAGCACAATGGAAAGTTTCTCCTCCTGCAAAGCATACCCAAGAGCTCCATCTGCAAGAGAATATCCATCCAAGGAAGGTTTAGACTGGAGATTAGGAACAATTTCTTCACTGAAAGGGTTGCCAAACACTGGAACAGGCTGACCAGGGCAGTTGTGGAACCACTGTCCTTGTAAGTATTTAAAAGATGTGTAGATGTGTCTTTTTAAGGACATGGTTTAGTGGTGGACATGGTTTACTGGTGGGCTTGGCAGTGCCATGGCAGTGACTAAGGATGTCACTTCTCACAGTGGCAAAAGGGGAACTGCAGTCAGTACTCAAGGAGAGTAACTGTCCTATAACTGCATACCTCTTGATAGCAGCCTTCATAACTTTGGGGGTGGTCTTTCCAGTGAATGGTCTACATGTTGTGTGGGTATGGGGTGGGTGCTTGTTGACTCAAAACTGCAAACACTAATGCTTATTTACATTCTAGCCTTGAGGATTCTATGCACTCTGGTGGCTCCAGGGCTGGATTTAGCTGTGTTTCATACGTAAAGAGGCCATACAACAGACTGTTCAGTTTTCTTTTTCAACAATAATTGTTCTTTCTAATTTTCAAATATATATACATAGTGGAATGCGATAAGCTCTTCAATTCTGGTATCTTTTTGACAGAAGAACAGAGAAATGAGAGGAAAAGGTTGAAGTCATAGGATCAAAATTTCACTACAATATATAAACACAGAGAAAAAGGAGCCCCGTAAAACCCAACTCTAGCTCCCAACTCAAATCACTACTCTAGTTGTCACTAGCCTACATGGATGTTTCCAGAAATACATTTACTTGTGAAACAAGAAAAAAGTCAGCAGAGAGATACTCAGGAGTGGGATTTTAAAAGTAGGTTTCTAATGTCAACATCTGTGGTCATTTGTTGACACAGTTTAGTCTTGTAATCAAATTCATCCTTATACTGATAACCTCATTGGGACAAACTGGGGGCGATCTAATTAAATGGGAATTATGGTATAACTTGTACCATCTTTTAGGTTGTCAGCCTAATGTTAACCAACTAAAACTTGTAAATTCTGACTCACACACTCACCAATGCCATGGGATATTGAAAATAAACTGTTATAAGTCACATAGCGTTATGTTTTCTAGTGCTGGCTGTGCTCTGCAAAAGAGTTTGTAAAGACTTAAAGCCCTTAAATATAACTTCTGAGTTTAGCCTAGCATGATATTTGTATTCTTAGACAAAGATGCTAATTTAAGATAAGTGAAGAAGTAACTGAAAATAAGCTATGAGATTTCTGATGATGTACTTTCTTTTTCCTGTTCTTACTTATTTTACATTTTCCTACCATGAGTGTTTTATAAATATTTCTCCCTTTATGTAGCCAAATGTCTGCTCATTTTTATTATCTATCTCTGAAATGTTCTTTGCATTCTTTTTGAGACATGCCTGTAATTGAAGATAATAATTCAAAGGAGGCAGTTGGCAATTAACACAATGATTTTAACAGTATCCTTGGTGGATTGGAACTAACACTAATCAGTAAAGTGTTGATATAAAATCTGGACAAAGTCAAGTAAATTTTTGCAATTTCCTATATTTTTCAGCTTAGACCATTTTTAAAGACAGTCTAGGAACTGAGTGCACATGGGATGCTGCCCCAGTGCTGGAGTGCTCCTGCTTGAGGTGAGAATAAGAAGCAGAGACACATCCCTCTGGGAAGACAGTATTGGTTTGCTTCTTCTTTTACTCCAGCTCTTCTCTGGATTAAACTGAATGCTTCTCATTTCCCATACTGTCAATCTGACATTTTTCATGAGTGTTAAATTCACTTCTCCCTAATAAAAATATCCTAGTAGATCCAAAATATAGTAAAATAGAAACATTTTCTGAAGTAGTGTTGTACTTCAAAATCAGTGGGAGGATGTCAAGCACAGTATCTCTACTGTAGATATTATGTTTGTTAACTAATAAATGTGGTCAGTTTGTAATACACCTCTTGACAGACCTGAGGCATTTTCTGGAAACATTTTACCTTCTACAAAACTTGGTGTTCTCCTATGAACATAAGTTTTCCTGTATTCTGTTGGAAATAAGGGGAGAGAGATGGTAGCAGTACCAATAATCCCTGGCTCACTGGAGAGCCCTGGGTATTTTTCTGAGATACTTTTGGCAGATCACTAATCTTAGGAGACAGTCATCAGTCAGCTTGTTACAAGACCTAATATCACAACAACATTGTTTATTGCAGCCTGCAACTTATACTTCCAGAAATAACATGAAGAGAGCTCCTTTATACAGGAAATCTGTACCACTGTAATGCAGGGCCTGATTATGCAAGGCCCTACACCTGGGTTGGAGCAATCCCAGGCACAGCTACAGGTTGGGCAGAGAAGAGATTCAGAGCAGCCCTGCAGAGAACGACTTGGGGGTGCTGGTCGATGGCCCAGAAAGCCAACTGTATCCTGGGCTGCATCAAAAGGAGCGCGACCAGCAAGTCCAAGGAGGTGATCCTGACCCTCTACTCTGCTCTTGTGAGACCTCACTTGGAGTACTGTGTGCAGTTCTGATGTCCTCAACATCTAAAGGACATGGAACTGTTGGAACAAGTCCAGAGAAGGGCCACGAGGATGATCAGGGGAATGGAGCACCTCCCGTATGAAGACAGACTGAGAAAGTTGGGGCTGTTCAGCCTGGAGAAGAGAAGGCTGTGTGGAGACCTCAGAGCAGCCTTCCAGTATCTGAAGGGGGACTATAGGGATGCTGGGGAGGGACTCTTCATGAGGGTCTGTAGTGAGAGGAGAAGGGGTAACAGGTTCAAACTTAAACAGGGGAAGTTTAGATTGGATATGAGGAAGAAATTCTTTACTGTTTGGGTGGTGAGACACTGGAATGGGTTGCCCAGGGAAGCTGTGAATGCTCCATCCCTGCTGGTGTTCAAGGCCGTGTTGGACAGAGCCTTGGGTAGCATGGTATAGTAGGTGTCCCTGCTGATGGCAGGGGTGTTGGAACTAGATGATCTTAAAGTCCTTTCCAACCTTAACTATTCTTTGATTCTATGATTCTATGATAATAAACCAATATAGGCATATTGATTCAAACTCTCCCACTCATTTTGGCAGAACCAGTTTTTTGTTTCTTTATTCAAATTAGAAACAGGTTGACAAAATGAGCTACTTTTAAATTGACAGGACTGAACAAAGATTGATATCAAATTAACATTATCGATATTAATTTAAGCAATTTGAGTTTTGCATGCCTTTTCCTGTTTTCCAGCTCTACTGAGGTCATGTTGTTCTCCTCTCCTCCTTTATTTATTAAAAGAATTAGTTAAAAAAAAAAAAAACCAAACAAAACAAACCCAAAAATTTAATTACTTTAATATTTCCATTTACACAATGGCAAACTTATTAAAATTAAATAAAAAATAAGTAGAACGTTTTACATAAATGACACTTATTTCAATAACTGTTTCATTTAAACATCGTTACTTATTTTTATTGCATATTTAAATGCAAGTATTTAGTTTACAAACACAAAAGCATTTATCTTCATAATTCCTAGTGAATATATTACAGCTACTTTATTTTACACATACCTTTGCCCAAAAGGTATTTCAGCAGTTCAGTTTCCAGAGTGTATTGCAAAGTGATGGGTGAGTTAAGAATCAAACTTGCATTCCTAGATATTTATTTTTGTCTTTGGCCATTCATCCAGGCTTTCTAAACAGAGGGAGATGCTTCTGCTAGATCAAATTGGGTGCTCATCTAAATCATTAACTTCTCTGAAGGTGACTCATGTGAGTTTGTTGCAGTTAATAAATGTTACTTCTCTACTTTAGTAAGTTTTTAGTTAATTTGCTGGCGGGCCTTGGGTAATTCCACTTTTTGCTTGATAGTATTTGAAATCCCTTGGGTTCATTTCCAGTGGAACATTGTGGTAAGGAACTTTGCAGTGAGATGATAGACACAACCTTAAACATACTGACATATCAGTTTTGAACAAGATTTGACGATAGTTTTTTCTGTAAAGCCCTTGGTTTTGCTTAATGAAATGGAGTCAACACTCCAGTGTGTATCACTACCCTTTGTAATATTTTATGTCATGGTTCCTTTCTCACTACAAAAGTTCCAATGGCAATAACAGACCTCTCAAATGCTAATTTTCTATACCACTTTTGGAATTTAACGTTGTATTTTGCATAGTGATGTACCATCTGCTTACACAATGAGTGTATATAAATTTCAGGGTTTTTTTTTCATGGTATTCCTTATGTAGCCTAATATTTCATGTATTTTTTTTTTTTTTGACTAATAAGAAAAATAAGTTGACATTGAAACAGGTAATTTAAGGAATTACCTAGGGAATTGCACTGTGAGGATCAGAGGTTTTGTGCATGGTACATTTTCACAATTCTCTTTCTCAGTGGTTACAGTTGATGCAGAAAGCAGTAAGTTCTTTCTGTTCTGTATTATCTTGTCCAATTGTGTGTGTCTGCATCAATGACTGTATGAGCAATATTATTGTCTTTTAATTTTGTCCTTATTAACTTGATAGGAGCATGATTTTGTGGAAAAGGGAAAATTAGAGACTTCTTTCTTAAATGTTTAGTCATTAGTGTATTTCAGTGATCTAGCCACTAACAGGGAGTGTCATTATGCCTATAAAGGAGCTCATTATTTCAAAATAAAGGGATGTCTTTTTTTCTTAAGATTAGGCTTTCCTGTAACAATGACATAACAGTCTTTGTTACATGCATAAAAAAATTAACATCACATTAGTATTTTGTGACTTGATAATTAGTGACAGTTGAGTTGCACTTTTGGATAATCTTGCATCCATATCCAGAAATGGTGACTGCAAACCATCAAGGCGTATTGTTCAATTATTATTTTTATCACTTACTGAGGAATTTCACTGGACCATGCCTTGTTATTTTTACTGTGTCTGTCTAGGCAGACATTGGAAGTATCTTAAACAATTGCTGCATATGCTTCTGAAGAATAGTAGCAATAACTGACTCCATGGTTTTGTAATTGATACTCATGTAGTTTTAATGACTGATTTGCTTTAAATATCAGTTGGTTGACAGAAGCATCTCATACAGAGCACATTTGGATTGTGAGAATTTGGATTGTGTGAATTTGGCCTGCTAACAACATTTGTTTCCATTCAAGGTGATTTAATGTATGCTAATCCACAACTGCCTGCATATTCAACAAAGATGGTTCAGCAGGCATCTTTGGATTTACTCATGCTAGTAAATAAAACATATCAGGATCTTTTCTATGTTCTGAAACTAAGGTGCATACCTGTCTTGTAGCCATATATCTAGCTAGTGCCTCTTACTTATTTTCTGCAGCATAGAGTGGTCTGGTCCAGGCAATCTTGAGTGTCTCCAGCAATAAAGATTAGACAGAGAAAGTTAGTCTAGATGTGGTAATGTTCATTCCTTAAGCAGGCAGGATTTGAGATCAAAATCAACAATATTTTCATGGTAAGGATCCAGTACCAGTGAGAGGGAGAAAGGATACACATTCCAGAGTCACAACCAGCATGTACAGGAACGTGCAGTTACCTGAAAAGCTGTTATAGAGACAACAGAGCCAAACTGCTCTGTTTTGGGGCAGATGATAAAACAACATCAAATAGCAGAGAAATGTGGCTTAGTATGTTCATGTTGGACATGAGGAAAATGATCCTCACTAGCAGCTTGTAGTGCACCACAGAAATGAATTTCCCAGAGAACTTGTGGAATTTCCATCTTTGGAGGTTTTTAAGATTTAGCTCGAAAAGCCACAGCTGGCGCTGTCTGGTGTTGGTGATAGTCCTGCTCCACATGGGATGTTGGGATCCCATCAAATCAACTTTTCTGTGATACAGTGACACTATTAGGAATGACCTTACATATCTCAAAAGTGACAATGAATCTCTAAAAGAGGGACTAATAGACTCAGGAGTTTAACTGATGTCATTACTAAAGTCCTGGCCTTGAATCATGGTTCAGGCTTGACCTTTGTTGGTATATGTTACTGTATGTTCTGTTTTGCCAGAATGGCTATGAATGTTTGCTTTATCCTCATTGCTGCCTTTTGTGGTTGTAGATCTCTTTGGAAGAAGAAAAACCCACTTTTTTTTTTTTTTTCCTGAAAACAGCTAAGGCTAGGCAGACAGAAATTCTTCATGTTGGGTTCACCCTCTAGAATATGTGTGCTGAAGATAATCTATGTATAAGAGAGATCGGTGTCTGTGAAACAATGCTTTGTAGAGAAAAACTGTAGTTGACTGTAAATCTGAACATCATCATTGCAACTTGGTGAACTGAGAGTAAGTTGACTGGAAGTGATCTGTCAAGCAAGAGGGAGGTTGAAGATTGCCTTTTTATTTTGCCTTACACAGCATATTTGAGTTTTTCTATTTTAACTTTGTCTTTATGATTTATTATACTAAAACTTAGCTTCAAATGTTCATAAACTTTTCAGTGTGCTCATCTTAAGAAAGGGGACCTGCCATTAAAGCTATTGCTTTGTTTATGGGTAACAGATGTCTTTTTCCTGAGGTTCATCCTACAGGCACAGAAAAACTGCTGAATGTTTATTGCTAGTAACTGAAGGGAAGGAAGAACACAGATGTTCTCTTTCTGAGCACCATTTGACTAGAAAGTGAGGACAATCCATAGGTTTTTTTGGTAGGCCAATGGCATGCACATCAAAAAACTTAGTGGTAGTAGAAGATACAAAACATTTAGACTGTGAAAGATTACAACTAGACATGAAGTGGGATAGGAAAGACAAATAACACGTAAATACTAATAATGTTTTAGCATTATATACTTTATACATTAAATTTTAATAAATAGACTTTAATAAACTTTGTAGGTAGAACTATCGAGAGATGGAGAAAATGGGAAAGATATCTTAAAGCAAGATGATAATTCTGTAAAGAATAATAAAGATGTACACAGAAATTATTGTAGAATTGAGGACTAATTCGGAAGACTGAAACTACTTTTGGCTCATAGGCAACCTTAAACATAAGGGAAAAAAAAGTAGGAAATCAGAAATAGGTAAAGAAAAATATTTAAACATTTCATTGTTATATGGAGATAAACACAAAGCACAAACAAGAAAAGACTGTGGTTCGTTTATTGCTGAAGAGAAAAAGAATATATAAAGGAAAAGTCTTTTGTCAGAGAAGGAAAGAAATTATTGACAGATATAGAGAGCCAGGATGCATAGTGCCATTTTTGTAAAAAGCTTCACTGAAAAAGGCTTAATTTAAAAAAATGAAGTCATTTGATTAAATGATAGGAAGCTGCTATGTTCCATAAAAGCATCAGTGGAATACTATCCAAGCGAGAGAAAAAGTTAGACTACTCAATCAAATCAAATGTATTGAACCCAATATGTAAGGAATCTTTCTGTCATTAGGTTAAGGAATGTCTGGAAATATACATACATATATCTTTATTTATATATAAAAAAATAGGTAAATAGGGCAATGTCACTGTAATTTCAGTTCTGAGAAAAATGAAGAAGCATATAGCCAGTGACATACAAAACCATAAAGGAATAAGGAGATGAACAAAATCCATCATGAATTTGTTGAAAACAAGCAAGGCAAATTCTTTAGAATTCAGAGTATCTCTTGTGCAGAGAAGTAGAAGAAGCCTTAAACTACAGAAAGGATTAAACTGCTTCAATATTAAGTATATTTTTTTAAATCAGAGAGAACATGAAGTATTGGAATAGAACGCACAAAGCAACTATGGCTCCTCCAGCATCAGAGGTCTTTAAGAACAAATCGGACAAACATGCACCAGAAATAGCTGATCCTGCCTTAGGGAAGGGGAGTACATTGGAGATACCTATGATACCAATCATTCCTGAGCTTTAAGCACTAATACTTGTATGTATATCTGATAATGCTGACTTTCCTCCTG
This sequence comes from Myiopsitta monachus, assembly GCA_017639245.1. Lineage (NCBI taxonomy): Eukaryota > Metazoa > Chordata > Aves > Psittaciformes > Psittacidae > Myiopsitta > Myiopsitta monachus. The sequence continues at coordinate 4,554,337 of CM029941.1, read as the reverse complement.
ATGGAACACAAACATAGATGTTCTGAAATATTGCTGATTTTTTTCTCTTTCTATCATACGGCACTCGCATCAAACCTCTACATTCTAATATATATATTATGTAATATTTATATATATATTTATAATATTTATGTATATATATATATAAGATAAAACCACTGCTGAATTGGTAAACCTTGGTAACAATTACAATTCAAGCTTATATGCCTTTATTGTGTGTGTAAATGTGACGATAATAATAATAATAATAGTAATAGTAAGAATAACACTTTGTAATTCTGTAATTGCATTCTGATTATACGAACATGATTTACAAACACTAATTATATGAGCCTTTCAAAGCTCTTGTAATAAATGTAATAGGCCCAGATACAGCAATTACAATCATACTTCTCTTTCAGCAAGAATTTCCTTAAGACTTGTACATAATCTATAACAAAGAAATACAGGAATATGAGCATTTTGGCAGAAAATGGTGTGCTGAAGACATAGATAATATTTTTATTCTTATTAAGCTACTTCTTTATCTTACATGTCATTGTGTCACCACACAATGAACACTTTACATTTTTCTCTCCTCATTTGTAAAACAAAAGTTAGGTTGCAAATGGAAAACTTTGCAACTCATTCATAATCATAGTAAGTAGCTTATTAAATATTAATTTGTTAGAAAAAGCTCAGTATCTTTATTTTGCACTCTGTTCAGTGTTTTATGTAACCTGTATGCTATTGTTTCTCTCACTTGACAGTTTGATTTCTATAGTACACTAATAAGTTTAAAGTAGCCATTATGCAAATAGTAAAGCTGAAATTTACTTCATGTAGGTACTTTATTTCAAAGCAAAGTATACTTTTCATACAATTGCTCAAGTATAAAAAAAAAAAAATTAATAGAAGTAGTTGTCAAAACTATAGTTGAATATGCATAGGTGCTACAAACTAACTTTCTCTTTTAAATCAGAAACATCGGCCTACAATTCCTTTAGGGCCATGATGTTCCATTACCCACTTAATTTCCTTCTGTGCAGTGTTTTTCTTCTGCTGAAACATTTTATCTCTCCCTGCTACCCTTTACTTCTACTTTGCCCTTTTGGATTTAGACCTTTAGATTTGGCAGAGATAAGACACATTGCTTCAAAGTGAACATTTGCAGCTCAATGCTGCTTTTGTATATTTTTAACTTTAAATTTTATCCTCAAGGAAACTATGTGAACTAAGCCAGGGTTTCTGAATGAACATCAAAACAGGGCTCCTTGTGGTATATTGGACACATGAGTAAACTTTGTGGTAAAACAACATATGGCCCTGCCCTTCAGCTTCTGCCTTTAATGGGAAAACAGAATCTGCTTGGCCATAGCCATGGGCCAAACTCTACATTTCTCTAGCATGATCAGTGATAACTGAAGAAAATGGTGATGTTATAAGCCATTTTCGAAGACATTAAGTTCAGTTTAAATAGTCCATCCTATTTTATCCATTTCTATGAATTTAAATCACAATTCCTACAGAATTTGATTAAATGAGTTAATTTCTAAAACAAACAATTTACTAACATTGTATTTCCTTCATTAAAAAATTAATAACTTAAAGGTTTTTTTCCTCTCTTGCCTTTGTTTTCAGCAACTAAAAGTTAACAGGTATATTTTATTTTACTTTTTACTCCATATAACACCTGTATTAGATAACTATAAAAATTCCTGTGTCTAAAAAATTCTTCAAGATCTCTCGAGCCGGCATATACATTAAACATATAGATGCACACACAAGAGGGAAAACACAGTCCTTCGTGATTTAAAAACTATCTATGTTTTATTTCTAATCTGCTTAAATCAATCCCATGGGTAAACAGTGACACAAAATGTATATAGCTTTATAAGAACTTCTAATCCCAACCCCTGTATTAGGTAATTTCCCATTCCATGTATGCCTTTATATAGTCTGTATTACAGCATAGACACTACTAACAAATATTGCTTTGAAACAAAGTATAATAAAGAGATATCTCATGTAACATTTTGCAAAACAAGAAGTTAAACTCAATGTAATAAAAAAGCTATACAAAAAACCCTAATGTCTTTCTGTATTGTAATAAAACCTATAGACTTTCCTAGCTGACAGTGTGCCTGACTACCTTAAAAAGGCTTTGGAAAGAAACAATTCAATACATAGTCAATTCTTCCATTCTAGTTCACCAGAATTCAACAGAACTCTTCCTGTATTATTGGACAATGCATAGACATTTAAAGTAAGGTATTGAATGGTAATTATCAGAATAATTTGAAGTGACTGGAAGTGCTGGGTTGACTGTATATCTGCTGTGAATAGACATAAAAGCATGTGGTATTTCCAGTGATTCAAACTCTTATAAGAATACAAATTCACATTATGTGCTGTTTCTTAAGTCTATTTAAACAAAGGCAGATTGTAGCAAACTGAAGATTACTTAAACTGTTTGAGAACGGAGAAATAGGCTCCTAGTTGAGGATTACTGAAGTTTTGTTGCCAGTTAAAAAAAGTCTTACTACAAAAACAAACATTATAACAAAGGAAACAAAGGCTCAGACTCATAGATGTATAAAAGGGAGTGAGAAAAACTCCAAATGACAGCATGTTTATTTGAAGATGATGAGAATAAAATACAGCCATGGAGCAATAGTCAAGAATGTGAAAATGTGTGTGACTTACTCAAAGGTTTGTTTGTAAAAAAACAAACCCAAATAATTTAGCAAAACACCAGCTAAATGGATTTCAGTAAAAAAAAAAAAATCATTTAAAATTGAAAAAATAATGAAGCTTGCTTCTATAAAAAGACATCAGTGTACATGGAAAGCAGGAGTGCTGTGACTTGAAAATATGAAGGGAAAACCTGTGGTGGGTCAAGTATTTTTAATTGAATTAGGAAATTAGGAAAAAAGCCTCTTTTTCTTACAGAAAAATGAGCTTCTGATGGTAACAGATGAAGCAGAGGCTAATTCATAGTGATCACGAGTGGTGTCCCTCAGGGCTTGGTATTGGGGCCAATGTTGTTTTAATACCTTCGCTGATGATCTGGATGAGGGGATTGAGTGCACCCCAGTAAATTTGTGGATGACACCAATTTGGGTGGGAGTATTGATCTGTTGAATGACAGGAAGGCTCTGCACAGGGATCTGGACAGGCTGGATTGATGGGCTGCGACTAGTGGTATGAGGTTCATACAAGTGCTGGGTCCTGCATTTAGGCCACAACAATGCCCTGCTCTGCTACAGGCCTGGGGAAGAGTGGCTGGAAAGCCGCTCATGGAAAAGGACCTGGGGGTGCTGACTGACAGAGCTGAATATGAGCAGCTTGTGCCCAGATGGCCAAGGATGCCAAAAGCATCCTGGCCTGTATCGGCAGCAGTGTGGCAGCAGGGCCAGGGCAGTGATCATCCCCCTGCACTGGGCAGTGGTGAGGCTGCACCTCAAATCCTGCGCTCAGTCCTGGGCCCGCCTTTCACTGCAAGAGAGACATTGAGGTGCTGGAGCTGAGCCAGAGAAGGGCAATGGAGCTGGTGAAGGGTCTAGAGCACAAGTGTGATGGGCAATGGCTGAGGAACCTGGGGGGTTTAGTCTGGAAAAGGCTCAGGGGGACCTTATGGCTCCCTATGACTGCCTGACAGGAGGTTGTAGTGAGGTGAGTGTCAGTCTTTTCTCCCATGTAACAAGTGACGGGACGAGATGTAATGGCCTCAAGCTGCGTCAGGTCAGGTTTAGACTGGATGTTAGAAAAAATTTCTTCACCAAAAAGGTGCTCAGGCATTGGAACAGGCTGCCCAGGGCGCTGGTGGCACTACCGTGCCTGAAAACATTCAAAAACATGTAGACAAAGCCCTCGGTGCCACAGTTTAGGGGTGGACTTGGCAGTCCTGTGGTAAAGGTTGGACCTGATGATTTTGAAGGTCTTTTGCAACCTAGTTTGTTCTGTGATTCCATGATTCTGTGATTTTTGTGTTCATTACCAAGTTTATTCTGCCACAGATGAGAACATCTCTGCTGCTACCACACTTTTCTATCCATGGATTGTCTGTGGTCTGGGAGGTGACAATAGAAATTAGCCCAGACCTCTCTCTCCATTCCTGAAAAGCAGGGCTATTTCATAGTTTTCTAGAAAGAGAGTGCTTAAAGCTGGTTTGATTCTCCAGTTATGTGTTTGTCACATTAGGCCACTGCTGCTGCTAGCATCTGAGTGCTCACCAATAGCTGCAGTCACAAAGTGAGAATCAGAGGGCAGGCAACTATTCCTGGACAACTTATATAACTAACTTGACCCCAGAAAATAGACAGCAAGCGGTCTTTTTTATATTTGCAGTGTGCTTAGCCTGTAATAAAATGTATTCCAAGTGCTGCCACCATGCAGAATTAATAATAAAGAATAACAACTAGTGTTCGTCTTTTGGTTCCAAATCCAGTATGTAATAATGCTGATGAAAAGATTAACTTTGATTTACAGTGGTAGAATGGAGAATCTTGACACAAGGAGCATAACTGGGTAAATGTGAATAGCAGTGCTTTAAAATGGACAAATAACGTGAGCCTTGTCATAAACCATGGCCCTCCCTGGAAAGCCTCTCTGCTTGCCAAGCAAATACTGGCAAATACTTCTAGCAAATACTTCTTCCTGGCAAATACTCCTGTTGTCTCTGCTGATATTTTCTCATTGTCCTGAGTTAATTTTAACTTCTTCTAAAAGACCACTCCTCTGGAGCCGTCAGCTTTGTCTCCTTTCAGTCACTGAGCCACAGTGAAGGTCTTATTCAGCAAGAAACAGAATATGAAAAAAAAGTCTGTGAGGGTAAGGGCAGAGCAAAGTAATATATCTTCTCACAAGCTGTTTATGTTCTTTCATTTTCATTGGGCAAAAGCAATAGTTTCTTCGATATTATCTAGACTTCCACCTCAGAAAGTTTGAAACCATACAGTTCTACATTATTTTATTCCAATTTCTGTGTACTGACAGAACCTGGTGACTTAAGTGTACATACATTTAAGCAAAAGCAAATCCTTTCTGCTATCCAAGATGCAGCCAATGAGAGTTTTTGCTCCATCCTTCAAAATGTTCTGTCCCTTCTTTGCTTAACCAGAAGAAGAGAGAGAAGAAATTTATATCCATTTGTCTTTCTTGCAGCATAAACTATAACACTGCTGGTAGGACACTGAGTTAAATCCTGCACCCTGTGAGTGTGCAATTATTATGCCCTCAGAAAAAGCACTTCATTTTTTAGGAAGATACAGCAAGTTAGGATGATGTATAATCTCCTCATGGGCTGGTTTAAAATACTACATTACAGAGCCAAAATACTGCTGGTTTGCTGTTTTGTTGTTTCTGGTTTTGGGATTTTTGTTTGGTTTTGGTTTTTTTTTTTTTTTTTTTTGGGGGGGGGGTGTTGTTGTTTTTTGTTGTTGTTGTTTTTAATAAAAAAGGGCAGTCTTTCAAAAAACACTGGTGTCCTGTACTTAAATCGATCACATTTATTTTAGAGACCTGAAATTTGTAGAATCAATTGGATAACATACTTTCTGATCATCTCTCCCTCTTGTGGCTGATTTCAGCGAGGAAAAGAACAATTGTAATTAAATAGAAGACAGGTAATCCTGAGTATTAACTCTTTCTAACATATGGATGTTGCTAAGTATGATAAAGTTATAGAGTGTTACAAGTTCCTGAGGACATGATTCGCTGCTCTGCCAGTTAACAATGCTCATTTACACTTACACAGTGTAGAAATGTTATTGCCTCATTATATTTTATCCACCTTAACTCTCACCTATTAAATGACTCTATAGGTTATGCTGCTAAACTGATGTGTGCAAATTAAAGATTTTTTTAAGAAAGCTTTCAAAAATTGATTTTTTTTTTCAATTTGCAAGGATGATGTCAAATTAATGCTAGTTTCTCTGTAGGGAGAAAAAAAAAAAAAAAGCCAGCATACTAAATATAGCATGGTAAGTCTTATTATAACAGAAAACTGTATAGAACCACATACTGCCTCATTGCTTAAAGGAGCTTCAAGGGTTATGGATTTCTCCCAAGAAGCAAAATATATTTTCAAAAAGCTGTTTCTTCAGGTTGTCCCCCTCACATATTTGACATTCCTTTATACAGAACAAGTTATACTGCTTTCCTGTCAGTCTAATTTGTTGTTAGGCCTTTCACATGGCATTCTGAAAAATAAAACATGCAGGGAAACAAACAGCTGCTCTTGAAAACAAAACAAAAAAGCCCTCAAGAAATAACACAAAAGTTGATTGTTCAGCCGTACAGCTGCGCAAGAAGGGAACTGAGTAAAATTATGCATTGGGGGTGGGGGGTGAGGGGGGTGGGGGGTGAGGTGGTGCTGTGTTTGAGTGAAAAGAGCCAGATCTGCACCACTGATTTTCCTTTGGTGTTTGTGTAGGCTAACAACCAGTTATTTAAAGAGGTTTACAAAATAGTGGTGGGAAAGCAGTTAAGTTTCTCATGACTTGGACTGGATCTTTTTTCTGGAGTCTGACCACCCATGGATTCCAGCTGGTCCAGTGTGAGTGGACGCCACTAAGCACACTGAGAGCCAAATGCAGCCAATGCAATTACCTCAATTCCTTCTTCATGCACCATAGACTCAAGGCAGTGGGGCATCTGGCTACCAGAAGACGAAGAGACTTGTAAGGGATTTTTAATATGTCAAGAATATCCTATTAAACTGAGATGTCTAACATAGAACCTACTTAGCTGCTTCTGGAGGAACTGCAGATGTTTTCTAGGTTATTTTATTACCAAAGCACACTAGAAGTCTATTATGGGACTACTGAATCAAGCTCTGGTGGACGAAGTTAACTTCGGAGTTACAACACGTTTATGTGTACATTAACAGTATCACCACTAACCCGGTGGGAGGTAAGACTGACTCTCAAGAGGATGACTACCTTTACCTCCTAATCCACCTCTGAATCCTACCCTATACATCCTATATGTGTTAGCTTAATGACAAGCTTAAATTTGCAAAAATTATGAACATGTATTGCATTTTAACAGCTTTGAAAAAGGCAGACTCCAAGTCCTCTTGGAAACAAAGCTCAAAAGGAAACAAGTGTCTCCTGCAAAGTCTGATCTAAAAGAAAAATAATCATCTTATTTTCCAGAAACTCTTTAAAGACACTGGGATTTCCTATGAAATCAATCTAATTTCAGTGATGAATGGTGGAACACAAACATTCCAGATAATGCCATTAGCATCCTTTTAGCAATTTCCAACTTTTTCACTTGAGACTTGTTGCCTGACATTGCTTGTTCATCTGCTTAGGTCATCTGTTCCTCACTATGGCAACTGGGAAATTACCATACATCAGTGGTCTGAAGTATAAATGCATTTCTTGTCCTTTCTGTGTTCTCTAGGGTGAGAAAATGAGGGCTGTCTTACATCATGGAAACAGCAAGGTCTGTAGCCAGCCTTATTTCTGTGTGAGTAGAAACTTCCCAATCACACTTGATCATCATTGAAAACAGCATTTGTGTCCCTTTCCTTATAGTCTCCCTCTTACTGCTAGTTTTATTATTTCTAAAAGCCATTAGCTTGAGCCAGAAGGAAAGCTTTTCCTTAAGCTACTAGCCTGCTCTGCTGGGAGATTAAAAGCCTGAAATTTCAACCTTCTTGTTTTTGATCTGTATTAACATAGTGCAGGGAACTTTGGTTGCAGGGTGATTCCTGCAAGGAACAGAATTTATTCCTACAGGGAATAAAATAAGCCCTCTCAGAGATTACAGCATATGTGCTTGCTTGGCCAAATCACCTCATACAGTGTTTGCAGTTGTTCAGTTAAGAATATCTAAGCTAACTGGAGTAAATTGCTCACTTGGAATTACTCAAGTGGCCTGACACCCACATTTATCTGCCATGATGCTATAGCTCAGAGACTGGAGGAGATTTAAAGGCTGCAGAGGATTGAGTTAATTTGATGAACCTTGTTTTGATTTAGAGAGCCAATACAAACGTTATTGTACCTTCTTTATGCTTACTACAAGCTCTTTTAAAAATGTATGAAAGCAAAACTCCATTCCGCCAAAACGAAACATAATACACTGGCTATACACAAATAATACATTGAAATATTTTCTTCAGAAAATAGCTTCTGAAAAATGTACACTTTAGGACCATTGCTATCATGTACTTCTCATAAAAGTTCCAATTAAACATTAAATAACATATACACTTTTTATTATTATCTCAAGCAAACAAACCTTTCAAACTTTGTTTTTACTTTGAGATTTTCTAGCTGCTGGGATAAGCCTATTTTATTCGAGCTCACTTCACAACAAGCTCTTTATCAGCTCTGCAGCTAGCTTGTAAACCCTAAGGGTGCAAATAAAAGTGGACAAATCTCTTCAATGTTTGATTGAAACGTGTTAAAAGCTTACTATTATTTTTCCTGTTAGGTCAGACCTAATTTTGAGGAGACCTTTTAAACCTCTGATACTGTAACACCCCAGGTAAGAAGTGAACTGGAAGTAGAAGAAATATGATAATTTGAGCTGAGGGAGACAAGCTATAAAAAATACACTTTGAGCCAGGGAAGAGAAAAAAAAAAAAAGCTGTAAAAAACATTTTTTGTTGCATTTTTAGTAATATTTTCTGTTTCTTTAACATATCTTTTAGTGCTCTGAACATACTTTTTTAAATCTTATTCTTAATACTTATTTCATGCTGCAAGCAGAACAGAAGGTGGCAAGCACCTTTTGATTGCTTTTGGCCTAATGCATTTGGCAGGTTGATGCTGCAGATAATCACTACAAAACTCCTTCTTGCTTTGGAAATAGGATTGATAACTGGACAGGACCTGATTCCTTGTCCTACCATGTGTCATGTAACAAGGTCCACATGGCCCTGCCATGCCACCTAAATAACACATTAAAGGTCAGCTGAATCAGTTCTCAGCTTACAGCACTAGCCTTGAGCTCTGCAGTCAGAACCAGTGGCATCTGAGCAGTATGAAATTGGTATAAACCAGGACATTTCAGGTTGAATCATGTTCTTAGAATGCTGCTGCCATCCAAAGACACAAGCTGGTATTGCTGCACTGTAGTAGCCCTGCCAGTAGTTTTGGAAAGAAATAGCAAGGCAGGTATGTCATCATTCCTCAAGTTCCATTTTTTCTGCTAAGGCTCTAAAAATGAGAAACATTTCTCTTTTTATTATACTTTTTTTTCCTGTTAAGAAGCCACCTCACTTTCATGAGAAATAAATGGTTTCAAAGTTATGAAATACAGCATTCCCTTTATCTCATGGAAACATCTATTTTCGATGATGTGAACAACAGGCTCTACTGCAGAGCACAGTCGTTGTTCCTTGCCCCTCTAATGCCTTCCTGCAAAAGATCTTGCTAATTTTTCATGTCAAACGCCTCAGCAAATCCTCTTTTGTTGGAATATTTAATGGCAATCTGGTATTTTTCTAAAGTAACCTGCTCTAGATCAGCAGATTAGAGAGGGCCCAACTAACACTTCTTACCTTTCCTGGCATGATCATTCACACTGAAGAGAGAAATTCCTAGGCTTCACTAAGGAGAAGTCTAGAGACAAAGACATATTGCTGTGATTACAGCAGCTTTTACTTCAGCATAGACTTGTAGGGGCAGTATGAGTCATTATCCAAACTTAGGAAAAATCCTACAAACACATATGTCATGTTTAACATGTTTTCTAAGTATCTATGGTCAATACATTAAAATACAATTCTTCTGAGCAATTCTTCTGAGGTCTCCTCTTCTTGGGGATCTCATGGCAGACTTCCGGTACTTGAAAGGGGCCTACAAGAATGTCAGAGAGGGACTCTTTATCAGGGACTGTAGTGGTATGACAAGGGTTGATGGGTTCAAACTTACACAGGGGAAGTTCAAGCTGGATATAAGGAAGAAGTTCTTTACTGTCAGGGTGGCGAGGCCCTGGAACAGGCTGCCCAAAGAAGTGGTAAGTGCCTCAAGCCTGTCTGTGTTTAAGGGCAAGGTGGGTGAGATGGTCTAGTGTGAAATGTCCCTGCCCATGACAGGGGGTTTAAACTAGATAATCTTAAGGTCCTTTCTAATCCAAATCATTCTGTGATTCTATGATTCTATGAATGAAAATCCCAGCACTTCGTATGTAACCATAGATGTATTATTTTTACAACATCATTATACATTTCACAGTTAACTAAAATTAGTTCATACAAACAATCTAATATTACAATTTAAAAATATGTCATGTCTTTATTTTTCTTTTTAACCTCAACAAGCACAGTCTTTGCTACAGCAAATTTTATATCTCAATGCATCTACAGTACAGCTGGATTACCCCAAAGTTAGTTCCCAGACCTAAATATGCCCCACTGTTCTGCTAAGACCAAGCATTTCAGTGAGGCCTACAAAGCTGTTTAGAAATAGTTTATCTTTCTGTTAGATGGGTCCCATTAATTTCTTTGCCTTTGTAAAGTTCTTTATAACTGTCTCTCAGTAACATATAGCCAGTTGTTCTGTCATAATAAGAGAGAAATTCCTTCATTATTCCATCTAGTGTCTACTGAGTGCTTCAACCTATTTGTGATTTTCATTTATGCATTTGTTCTATGAAATTATGCAGGCTATTACTATTTGGACATAATTAATCCTACTTTGACTTTTTGGTAGGAAGTTCCACATGTTAATTGTGTTATTATGCAATTACGTTTCAATACTTGTGAAATACTGCTTGTTTCAGATGTAATTTGGCTTATGTTATCACCTCTCTTTCTGTACTGACCTTCTTGGTTTAAAATTCACTTTTGTGTATTATCTGACAATACTTGAACATGGAAGCTTTGCCAGCACTGAACAGTCAACTCCAGTGTGCTCCACTGCTTTTCAATCCTCACTCATTGCCACAAAAACTGATACAAACACAGAGACCTCCTCTATTACTTTGCCTTCAATCTCATAATCATACCACTTCATTTTATTGTATTAACTTTAATGGTGCTGCTATCTTACATTATTTTTAATGTTGTTGCAGGATTTGTAATTTAATACAACCTATATGACATTTCTTTTGGTTATCAGACTAGGAACAAAACTTTCTCTACACAGAGTTTTTATTAGGTTCCAGTGTTGGGAAGGAAATGGTCTGTGTTCACCTGGTCTGAGATATAGTTTGAGGTTACTTTCATTCAGAGAAGAAAGCAAAGTAATGGCTTCGCATGGAGCAACTGGCAGTTACAGAGCTTCTTCTGGTTAATTTACCCACAAATTTAAAACTGTCATAAGGCTTAAATCCATAGAGAAAAGGTGGACAGTGTTGGTGACATACCAGTGAAGTCTATGTGGAGAGAGCTGGTGAAAGTGATGTTGGAATGTTCTGAATAATACTGGAACTGAGGCTGATACAAAGTCAAACCTTGTGCTTCTGAATTAACCTAGCATCTAGACTAACTTATGGATGCTGCCCTGGCCAAAATCCTCCTACGAATGGGTAGCAGAGGTTTTGGTTCTGGGAGCTTCACACAGAATTCACACAGAAGTCCTACTTCACAGGGACTAAAATAGCTCACTCTTCTCACTCTATACGAGTTCTATAGCAAAACCAGAAGGAAGTAGTTCCATTTTCAAACAGCTCAGTGAATGAGAAAAACATTAATGGCTGCAGCTTCCATGCCTCCTAGGGATTTAGTCATACAGCTCCCAGCAGCTTCAGTATTGAAATGTGTTGTACCCGCTTTACAAAATATGCTTCAAAGATTTTACTGCTCAGGCAAAACACAAAGGCAGCAAAGAAATTCAGAGTGAAAGTGTAAAGTTCCTTCCTTGTGTCTATTGCTGGAGTCTTCAAAACTCAGGTAATCTTGTACATCATAAAACGTGATTAATGAGATATGACAGGAGATTTAAAAAGGAGAAAAAAGACAACAGATGAACGTGCCAACTGCAGCACGCTGCTTAGAGATGTACGCTCTGAAAATAAATAAACCCTCCTGAGATGCAGACTGCCACAGCCCCATTTCTATCAGCCATGAAACTTGCTGGGAATCTGCTCCATTACTCTGAGCAAATGCTAGGGCAGTGTCCTGGGTTCAGCAGTAGCAGTTATTTTTTCTCCTTCTTAGTACCTGGTGCAGCTCATAAGGAGCACAAATTAGAGACATCAGACCAGATGCGCAGCTGAGGAAAAAACTGTACTTAAAAGAGACTGACTGAACAGTTGTAGCTTAAAGTTTAGAGCTGGATTTAGGTCTCCCCAGGTCCTTTTCCTTCCTCATGTCAAAATTTGCATTCTCCCCAAGTGGCTCTATGTAAAACCTAACTAAGCAGCCACTGCTTCCAGCATGCTGTCTTCATCAAGTCATATACAGTGTAATTCATCTTATCTATACGAAATATATTTATTTGCTAAAATGGTCAGTGAGATACATCAAGAGAGAGCGAAAACTGGTGGCTCCCCTTGACTGTCTCTGGTGCTTATGTCTAGTTGAGACACTGCTGCAAACTATCCCATCCCACATACTATATGAAAACAGTTCTGCGCATGTACATAGTCAGAAGTCTCTATTACATGTATACATTTAACTCATCTAATTTCAGATATGGTTTTAGGCATGTAGCATTTTTAAATTAGAGTTTGGAAAAAATAATTGAGTTTGGGGAAGGAGGCTCTCTCTGTCCTTTATTGTCTTTCCTTTTTTTTTTTTTTGGTTCAGGTAATTCTGAATCCAGATGGCTTGATGCAAAAGCTGTGAAAATGCTTTTATGTTCATAGCTTTCTTCCATCTTACGACATTCTGCGCTTTTTTGTATTAAAAAGGAAAAAAAAAAAAAAAAAAAAGAGGTAGGAATCAAGGTTCAGATTCTATTATTTTTAATGGTATTTACAATACAGATTTTATAACCCTCCAAGTACATAACAAAGCCAGCAAAGAGTCAAGAGAAGGACACAGAGCTATGGAAAGTTAAAGGTAAGTAAATGCAACTTGGCTTATTACAGCTATCGTTTTCTCGTGGTTTTCCAAACTTATCTCACTACTTTTTGAGGATTATGGATTATTTTTTTATGTTTTATTTTGGAGAAGCTTTGTGTTTTCCAGGTCGAAGAATGCTAACTTCAAATCAGTGAAATATAAAGTCCAATTTTTCTCCTGGACAGAGAAAACAATGTTTGTAGACATGAGAGATTTTTGACATATTGATCAAATTCTACCCCAAGTAAGAAAGACTCTGCTCTAATTAGTTTTATTTTACATTCCTCATTTCATTTGTCTCCTCCTGTGAGCCCAGTGTGATGATCGAATATGAAAGTCACATGTTAATTCTTTTAAATATGACAAATGAGAAGCGGCTGTCAAGATGATGAAGTCTTCTTTGATGATCATGCTCACACAAAGGGATAGTTTAAAAGCTGGAAGGCTAAGACCATGTCAATCAAAAAGGCAAAAAACATCTTCCTCATTATCATGGCAAATGACACTGGAACTGTCCCCAGAAGAATATCGGAAATGTTTCCATCACTCAAGACCCCACATACCTTTTGGGAAGATTTCCTGTAAATGGGATGCACATCCCTGACATAAGAGTAACCCTGGATGTGGGAGGTGGGACAGGATAGGCAATAGAGGGGGTCCCATTCAACTCTATCAGCTCATGAGTTCAGGACTATCTGCACAGTGACTCCACTAAATGCCATTATGTAAACATGACCTTATACTCTAGATGTACACATGAGTGGGTCCATGTACGCAGATTAAAAAACACTCTTTCTGTTTACAGGAACACATCAGGGTGTGGTTTGACATGCGGGTTTTATTACCTAGCCATTGGTTAACCAGTCTCTGAATGGCTGTTTTCAGTAATTCATACCACTTTTATATGGGGTAGTGTTAAGGGAGCTGGTATTTTCTTTTTTTAATAGTGCATTAAACTCTGATGTATGTTACACATGACACATAAAGCATTAAGAGCATATAACATATTCCTTTAATATATGTGAACAGTGGAAGTACCACAATACATACTGAATATGGCAGTATTAATGTATTATTCATACAGAACATTTAAAGCACGGTTTAGAAATATGATTGCAGTTAGCACTTTTTTTGGAATGAGTTTGAGATGCTTTGTATTCCGTACACTGCAGCTCAGGTTTCCCTTTAATGTTTCTTTGCTCTTTTAACTGTTCCAAGAATGAACAAAAATCAGTGATCTTCAGCAGGAAGCGAATCCTTTAGCACTTAGAAATGAAGTCAAGCAAACACCCTTTTTTTGCATAAGGGTGGATACCATAACAATATTTACAAATGGAAAACACCAGAGGGTAGTATTTATTTATTTTCCAAGATATTTAGAAACAGAGCACCCTGGCTGCTGAATCAAAATGGATATAAGTGAACACCTAAATTCCTCTCTGTCAAATATAGTCTATTTCAGAACACTTCTATTGGCGAGTATGTGAGAAAGCTGAGGTTCAGATTGTATTAGCTATCAGGACAAGACTGAGAAGTGTAATATTGTTAAGGAAATAAACTGTCAAGGTTTGCTTCTCTAGCAGCTCTGAATTATTAACACCACAAAACAGAGGCAACGAAATCTTGAGTCACTTTTGTAGGGCTGAAATGAATAATTTAGGAAAGCTACTGCCTGCTGTCTCCTTGTTATTAAATAAGTAATTTGAAATGACTGAAAATGACTGAGAGCAACAAAGCAAAGACTGTTGAAATAGCACCTCTGCACAGCTTTGGGTTTCTTTGCTTGAGGTGGGTTGTGCTGTTATACTTAACTACAGGAGAAAACAATTTTTCTAACAGTTAATCTCAGTGCTTAGTTGGAGTCTTATCTACGCATATTGTTAGAATTGCCTCTTGTCAAACAACAGACTCAGAAGTTTTCTATATAAGCTGACATGCTGGTTATGTTTACTGCTGTTGTAACAGAAACCATGAGCGAAGGTTTTCAATTATAGGGATCTGGAGTTCAACCTCTAGTGTCAGCTGATTTTTTACCCCTGATTTTTGGATTTACTTCCTAGAAAATAGTCTCATTCATTTGCACTGCTCTCCACTGACACTGCATAATCTTCAAGTACACATGAAATGTCTGTGAAAGAATTCTATCTGCCAAGTTTCTTCACTAGGTATCCACACAGTGCGGGATACGGTGGGGTTTTTTCTTTTTTCTTTTCTGTCATGAAACAAGGACTAATTTTTTGAGATTGGTTGAGTTGACAGCCTTTGGTTACAACTGCATGACGGAACTTTGCTAAAAATGTTCTTATGCAAAACTACCTAATTTCTTGTTTATGGTCTTCTGTAACTTTTACAATAACTAGTAACCTCAGCTTGGACGAAGACCTTTCTCAGGAGGAAGCCAAGATGTATGCGAATGTAGATTACAGCTTACAAATTTTAGTTGAAGGCCCTTATTCCTCCCCACCTACCTTGATGCTAGACTGTGTCACTGAGGCTGCAGATCTCCTCACAAACAGACTTCTTATGATTGGCAGAGGGAGGTAACTATCTTCAAAGATGACTACAATGCCAAATGACAAGACAGCGACCTGATCTATCCTGTTAAATTCCTGAAGTAAGGCAAGTGAATCCAGAACAAAAAATATACAGTGAGCAGGAGCTGTCATTAACTGAAAGAACATGACTGAAGCCCTATTAGGTAAAGCAAGAGCTTTGTAGTGCAACACTTGCTAGGCCATTTAAAAAAAAAACCAAGGCTGGACATTATGGCTGAGTCATGGTTGTAACCCTATCACCTTCACATGAATGAGTGGAAAGTCCCGTAGGCAACTGAGAGACTCAGCAGTATTCTGAAAAATGGGGATATCATCAAATGGAGCTGAAACATTAACATCAAAAGAAAAAAAAGCAGCATCTGAGCTATTCATAGCTCTAGCATCTGGGACCCAGCTAAAATCCATTGCCAGGGACTGCTGCGTATTCTGCTTCCAGGCTGCATCTAGCCAAAAAATATGTGCCTAAACTGCAGGACTCTTTCTGAAGGCGTGCATGGAAACATAGTGGAGTAATGAGCCAAATCAAATGAAAGGCCAGCCAAAGTTAGAACTTTTTTGAACTCAGGTAATTCTGCATATGAGAAAAATGCTGTTCTTCCATCTCTTCAACTCTTTTTTTTTTTTTTTTCAGCATGAGCACCAGCAATTTCCATTCCTCTCTCCTTATTGTGTGGACAGTGAACATCACAGGGATAATGCCTGCTTACCTCTCAGGAGCTGCGAAGATTAGTTCATGTTCTTGATGCATGTCAATGATGAAAAGCTCGGTGTAAGTACTAAGTATTTGTATATTCATAGACACCAGAAATATGCATTCTACACAGGAAAGATGAAAAGTAGAACTGTTTTCTAGCTTTGTCCATTTTCCAGAGGTGAAAGTCATACTCTACAGAAAGCCTAGAAAATTACAGTTTAATACTTGGGCTGTTTAGAGAAAATGAGATATAAAATATCCAAAGGTCTATTTTCCCTTTTGAGCCTGGCTAAAGAAATCATTGCAAAGCTGCTGACTCCATTAGGGAAGGGTGGGGGAGAAGGATGAGTTACATTGTTTAGTGAGATTATAATGAAAATAAAGGGAAGAAAATGTTCTACTCAGAGTTTATAATACAGAGAATATTACAGATATTTATACCCTAAAATTTT
Source organism: Myiopsitta monachus (assembly GCA_017639245.1). NCBI lineage: Eukaryota > Metazoa > Chordata > Aves > Psittaciformes > Psittacidae > Myiopsitta > Myiopsitta monachus. The sequence continues at coordinate 4,537,684 of CM029941.1, read as the reverse complement.
CCCCAAGAACCTGCCACTTACCTGATTCTATTCTGTCCATTATATATAGTAGTTCTCAATCTAAAACTTGGTAAAGACACTGGATCTTTCTATTTGTTGAAGTTGTTCATGATTAAGAGTCTATTTTGCCTGAAGCAAAAAAGAAGATATTTGGATATTTTTCGCAGACTGCAGAGAAATAACAGAGAATTAAAAATAAATGTTAAAATATGTTACTGTGTGAAATGATTAAGATAAAATTTATTTTGTACTGTAATGATATAAACTGTGTTTTTGACAGCCTTGAAATAAATGGTCTAGGAACCTTCTTCCAATATTTACTGTTTCAGAAGTTAATCCTGAAGTGGATATTTGGGTCACTATCGGGAAAGTCACCAGAATACATACATATGCACATAAATAATGTACCGCTGCATTGCATATATATAAGGCTCATACATGTACACACACATACATGCATATATATAAACCTACAGTTCACATAAATAAACAAATACATACATATGTATGTGTATGTTGGCATGCGTGTATAGACGTACAGATCATAGAATCATAGAATAGTTAGGGTTGGAGAGGATCATAAGATCATCTAGTTCCAACACCCCTGCCATGGGCAAGGACACCTCCCACTAAACCATGACACCCAAGGATCTCCAACCCGGCCTTGAACACTGCCAGGGATAGAGCATTCACAACTTCCCTGGGCAACCCATTCCAGTGCCTCACCACCCAAACAGTAAAGAATTTCTTCCTCATATCCAATCTAAATTTTCCCTGTTTAAGTTTGAACCTGTTACCCCTTCTCCAGTCACTACAGTCCCTAATGAAGAGTCCCTCACCAGCATCCCTATAGGCCCCCTTCAGATACTGGAAGGCTGCTCTGAGGTCTCCAAGCTCCAGGCTGAACAGCCCCAACTTTCTCAGCCTGTCTTCATACGGGAGGTGCTCCATTCCCCTGATCATCCTCGTGGCCCTCCTCTGGACTTGTTCCAACAGTTCCATGTCCATTTTATGTTGAGGACACCAGAACTGTACACAATACTCCAAGTGAGGTCTCACAAGAGCAGAGGAGAGGGTCAGGATCACCTCCCTTGACCTGCTGGTCACGCTTCTTTTGATGCAGCCCAGGATACGATTGGCTTTCTGGGCTGTGAGCACACACTGCTGGCTCATGTTCACTTTCTCATCAACCAATACCCCTAAGTTGTTCTCCGCAGGGCTGCTCTGAATCTCTTCTCCGCCCAATCTGTAGCTGTGCCTGACATTAGCCCGACCCAGGCAGAGGACCTTGCAGTTGGCATGGTTAAACTTCATCAGGTCGGCATCAGCCCACCTCACAAGCATGTCAAGGTCCCTCTGGATGCCATTCCTTCCCTCCAACTCATCAACCGAACCACACAGCTTGGTGTCATCGTCAAACTGTGCACAAGTCTCATGTTTCTACATGTGTACATAGGAATGTATGTATGTTTGACATACCAAAGCTTATCTTCACTGTGCTTTAAAATAGAATGTGTATAAAAAAAGAGTAGAAAATTTAGGAAAAAAAAAATCTAACTTTAAATTCCACTCCTTAGGCCAAAATGTGCAAAGCAAAATATATTTTTTTTTGTACTAGGAGTAAGGGACATAGTCTCAAACCCTTGTTCTAATTCATAATCTAAAGCTAATTCTGATACCTACTTCTCCAGAGGGTTTTGGCTTTCTTGTCTAGAAATTGCTTGCAGGAAGACCTGTTCCAACCTCATAGGAGTGGGGAGTTCAGGTAAGTCACTGTTCTCAAAGCTTTCATTTTGTCGAATAATAAAAGTTTAGTAGTGAATATAAAGATAATTATTCAAAGGTAGTGTGTTCTGATGACAGACAGCACGGTTCTGGTCAAAAAAAAAATTGAAAAATGAGGATTTTGATTTTTTCCTTGAACAAATTCAGTCATGCACTCTTCTTTTTTTTGGGTCAAAATAACATCTTCTACTGTATTTCTTTTTACTAGCTTTGTAAATAAAATTACGCTTACCCTGGATCAAATATGGTCAAAATAATAATTATATTTTGTACTCCATTACAAGGGAATCTATCTATCCTTACTTCTGTTTTCCCTGTGGATCTAAAGATAGTCTTTGTAGAAATGTAGTTTCGACACAGATAGAAAGCCAGGTAAGAGTTAATTTTATTACCTGCATATGAAGTCAGAATATGTTAAGGTGCAAAGAACAGGAAGGAATACTTATCACAGTAATGTCTTTTTTTTTTTTTTAAACACTTGTCTACTAAAATTTGTAGACCAGTAATATCAGTGACCAGTGAACCTTATACTTCAGCATTCTCAAAAGACTTGCAAATCTGTGAGCTTTCCCTGTCTCTAATATTTGATTTAGTTAGGGAGGATTTCATATTTTTATATGTTTTTCCAGCTACAGAAACAATTGTGCTACATAAATCACTAAGAGTCTGAGAAATGGCAGTCCCTTATGGATTTCATTCCCAACAACTGATGCTCTTTCCTTCATTTTTCCTTTCTGCAAAGAACAGGATCAAAACAGAAGGTGATCAATTTTGTGGGTGATTTCAAGATACACTTCTTTTATTACTGCCCTGTCTGCTGAGTTACAGAATAGTCAGGGTTGGAAAGGGCCTTAAGATTATCTAGATCGAACCCCCCTGCCATGGGCATGGGCATTAAACCAGGTCACCCAAAACTGTCTAACCTGGCCTTGAACACCACCAGCGATGGAGCATTCACAACTCCCTTGGGCAACCCATTCCAGTGCCTCACCACCCTTACAGTAAAGAACTTCTTCCTTATATCTGACCTGAACGTCTTGTTTTAGTGTGAAACCATTACCCCTTGTCCTATCACTACAGTCCCTGATGAAGAGCCCATCCCCAGCATCCTTATAGGCCCCCCTTCCCATACTGGAATGCTGCTATGAGGTCTCCACGCAGCCTTCTCTTCTCCACGCTGAACAGCCTCAACTTTCTCAGTCTATCTTCATACAGGAGGTGCTCCATTCCCCTTATCATCCTCATGGCCCTCTTCTGGACTTGCTCCAGCAGTTCCATAGCCTTATGTTGGGGACACCAGAACTGCACACAGTACTCCAAGAGCAGAGTAGAGGGGCAGGATCACCTCCTTTGATCTGCTGGTCATGCTTCTTTTCACAGCCCAGGATATGGTTGGCTTCTGGACTCAAGTGCACACTGATGCCAGCTCATGCTAAGCTTCTCATTGAGCAACACCCGCAAGTCCTTCTCCACAGGGCTGCTCTGAATCTCTTCTCTGCCCAACCTGTTGCTGTGCCTGGGATTGCCCTGACCCAAGTTTAGGACCTTGTACTTTGCTTTTATTGACCTTCCTGAAGTTGGCATTGGCTACCTCTCGAGTGTGTAAAGGTCCCTCTGAATGGCATTCCTTCCCTCCAGTGTACTGAAGCAAGTATCTAATCTGTGAAGACAAGGGCCTGCGAGCAAGAGGCTGCTCCTGTCTTGTCTATACAGGTCTTCATCCACACAGTCTGAGCATGGACACTTGGTCTGAGCATTCATTACAGGCATCCAACTAGAAGTGTTGGGATGGATTGATACCCCTGTCCCCCAATAAATCTAGTTTAAAGCTGCCTTGATCAGCCTGGCAAGTCTCTGACCAAAGCAGCTCTTCCCCTTCTTTGTCAGACTGGCTCCATCAGCATCCAGTAGGTCTGGCTTCCCAAAGCGAGTCACATGGTCTAAGGTCTAAATACCCAAACTCCTGACTATGGCACCACACTTCTAACCATTTTTTAATCTGGTAGATTTGCCTTTGATCTGGAAGATCGATGAAAAAAACTACCTGAGCCCCAGAGCCCCTAACCACCTTTCCCAGGACTCTGTAGTCCTTAATACTTCTCAGTCTGCTGTCAATATCGCTAGCACTCACATGTACCACCAGAAGCGGGTTACGGTCAGCAGACCTTAACAGACCAGGCAGTTTTTCAGCAACACCTCTGATTACTGAGCCCCTGGTAAGCAATACACCTCCCTCAAGAGCAGGTCAGGCTGACAGATGGGTGCCTCTACACCTTTCAAAGTAGAGTCAGCTACTACTATCACCTGCTGCTTTTTCCTGGACGCACTAGTAGTAATCTTTTTTCTTGGTGTGGCAACTGTTTTTTCCTCCACAATGGCTGGGACAAAAATAGGAAAATGAGGATGTCTCTATAAAAAGATTAGAGAAGTTGTGAAAACAGAAAGCAAGAATGTCTTTACAAATAGATTAGGGAAGTCGGGGAAGCAGGAAATAGGGATGTCTTTACACTGGATTGGGAAAATTGTGTAATCAAAGGGCAGCAAAGGAACAGGCAGATACGCTTCACAAAAAGAGTGGCGTCAGGAAACAGCAAAGTGATGCACGCCTGCCAAGTTTGGGGCAATGAACTTTTGAACTGCTGAAGTGCACATGCTTAATGGAGTTATGAACATGAACCTCTCCGCCCTATGAGGCATGAAATAGAAAATAATGACCAAAGAACACATTAAGGTGGTGATACACAAGAAGAGGGAACACGTAGTAGGCGTATCAGGGAGTCTGTACCTCTCAAGTACCTCAGCAAACGGGGAAAGGGAGAGGGCGGTATGCAGTATGCCTTACGCCTCTTAAGTCTGTGGGCTGTATTTGTCTCCTACTCTCACATCTCAGCCACCCGTTGCATACATCCTGCACCAGGGCAGAGCGTGTAAAGCCCCTTCTACCGTTCACCTTTGCCTCCAGACACACGCGGAGGCACTTTCTGCACCCTGAGGTCTGCGCTGTGGCCTCCCCTCTCAGCAGCTCCGTCTGAGAGGTGACACCGGACACTGCCGGGGCAGTCAGTCCAGGGAGCCCAGTGCGGGCCCGGGCCCTCAGCCGAGCGCTCGGCCCGGCTGTCCACTTTGCTTCCCGCTCTGTTCCCGCGCCGTTCCCGCTGTGCTCCCAGCGCTCCCCGGCCCGTGCTTACAGACTCAAGGCGGTGCCGTCCCTCCTGCACCGCCTCCGTAAGTCCGCGGCTCGCTCAGCGGAGCCGCAGCTCCCGGGCAAGGCCTGGCGAGGCCCGAGGGCTCCGCCGGTGGCTCCGGGCGTTCAGGACCCAGGCTCCTGCACGCTGCGGGTGCCCCACTGAAGGCTGCTGAAGGCGCCTGTGCGGAGGTGCTCACCTCTGCGGAGTCCTGATACTGGTGACTTATCCAAGTCAAAACAAGTAAGTCTGAACTGGGAACAGTTCCTTTTCTACCAATTCTGCCATTATGTTGTGCCTATAAGACAGCCTTCTGCCTGGGAAAGTTGGTCGTCCTTAGAGAAGAACTGCTTCACTGAATAATTGGATTACTGAGGTGAACAGTCTATGTCTGCCCCATAATTCCAACAAAAGATATCCACTGTAATATTCAGAAACCAAGAATGTTTCTGTAAGTGTGGGTACTGAAATGCGGACATGTACCGGGATCCACCAGCACCCAAAATCTGTCGCCAAAGTGAGAGAGAAACAAATGCAGAACTGGATGCCCCATCCCTGGCAGTGTTCAAAGCCAGGTAAGACAGGGCTTGGTGCAGTCTGGTGCAATGGAAGGTGTCCCTGCTCACGGCAGGGTGTTGTAAATGGATGAGCTTTAAGGTCCCTTCAAACCCAAACTATTTTGTGATTGTATGACTTTCAAGAAGACTTTTAGAGAAGTTAAAACCTTTTTGCATTGCATACATACGTGGCTGAATTATGAGGCTTGGACTTCGAACCTCAAAATAGAGCAAAAGGGAAATGCTAGTGGTGGGAACAGAGGAAAATGAGAGTGTGTAAAATATTATGAAATATATAATGAATAATACAATGAATGTGAAAGCAGGCTTTGTGAGCATTGCGCTGTAACATAGGGAAGCTTGATTTGTGCTTTCAAAGTGCCCAGTAGCACAGGTGCCCTCAACATCTCCAGAACAAAGATGACTTCATAGAATCAAAAGAAGCAGAACTAGAACTGCTCTGCCTCCAGAGATGAAAGCCAGTACGTTATGTTCATGCATTTCTTTACATTCCCCATGTCTTTCCCAAGGTATGCCAAGGGAAGGCCTGTCTTGTCATTCAACTCCTTGCTTTCAGGTTGGCAGACCAAGTGCACAGTGCTTCCCTGTGGCCCGGCAATATTGCTCAGCCATGCAGTCTGGCTCCCATTCCTAACCCCTGCCATCCCTGGCAGCAGTGCCCTCCCATTAAGAGTGGAACAGAGCGAAGACAGCTGCTGCAACCTGCTCACCACCCTTGACTGTGGTTTGCCGAGAAACTTTGTTTGCCTTGCCACTGATGCTCATGACTTTCTGTTTTCAGCCCAGTATTGCCCCTGGCAAGTGAGGGCCTTTCCAGGGCTCTCAGGGCCATGTGGCCCTCTGGCTGTCTGAGCCCATGTGGCCAAGGGCTGTCCCCATCTAGCGCATCTTTGAGGCAGCCTCTGCCTCTGGGGAAGTCAGCAGTGCCCCCAAGGAGTTTGTTGTCTTCATAAGCCTCTGCCCTGTGCTTCTTAGAGTGGGCTGGAGGTGGCCCCATGGAAAAGCCACACCAGACGTGCTTTTTGTGGCAGCTCCTCTCAGACATCTGCCTGGGGCTGGCTGCTGCAGAGCACCCCATCCCCTGGGGTTCTGTGACTCCAGGGGATTATCCTCTGCTGCCTGCCCAAAGATCCTGTAGCACATGCTCAAAGCACCCTGACCCAGAATCTCCTAAACTGTGCTAGACTAGCGCTAGAGGCCAGGGAGGTGGGGAAGGGTTCCCAGGTTCTGCCTCAGCGTGCCCTTTTCCTGACCCCGTGCTAGAGCCTGACCTGCTCACTTTGTCTCTTGTCTTTGAGGGAGTGGGTGAGGCAAAAGCAGATGCTGTCCTGGGGACATTTACCTGTGACGTGCACAAGGAGATGGCTCAGACATTCCATGTGTAGGTACTGCAAGAGCTGTGGCAGGATGCCTATGGAGAAGGCAGGGTTGTCCACAAGTGCCTTAAGGAATGAGTACATAGGATGACCCCAGCCAGCCTCTGCTCTGCCCCGCTCCTCACTCCTGTGGGGAAGACAGCAAGAGGGGAGCACACAGGGCTTTGCTCTGCTGGCTGAGGCAGCTGCCCCACCTTGCCTTTAAGGGCTTTCCTTTTCCTTTGGGTAGTGCTGAGAAAGCAGCAGTGGGAAGGGGGCCATGAAGGGAAACAGTTCCCCTCATGGCAGGCAGTGGAGGGAGGACAGCAGGTGACTTCCCCTTAGCAGGATGCTCCTTGGCATCTGAATATCCTGTGAAGGGCTGCCCATTTTTTTCTCATAACATGCCAGGTACATCCAGCTTTGGTGAAAGGTAAAGTAATTTGAGACCCCTTGTGATGCATTTGTATATACTAGTACAACAACGATTTCATCACTCATGCCCTACCCTTTCCTTTCAAGATCTTCAGGTAAATTGCTCCAGATAGTATGATTTGGTGAAAGCTAAACTAAAGAACTGTAACTGAACTATGGTTTTTGCATCTATTTTCACATCATTCATTTAGTAACATAGCCCTTCAAAAAAGAAAAAAAAAATCTTCATTATGTTTTGTGTAATAGCACAGATAATATAATCCAAACAGTCTGAAAGTTACCTGTATGTTTGTAGCCATTATTCTTCTGAAAATAGCTAGGGCTCTAGCACCAAACCTGGCATTTAAAAATAATTTAATCAAGTGTTTAAGCTTATTTAAGGTAATGGTGCAGCATGAATCATACTGTAAGTATATAAGTAGGAGCATAAAAGCCTTCTTATCTTTGGTTACCATGCCAATGACATCTAGCTATCAGATTACGTCATTTGCTTTGTTTTATAAGCAGGAATGAGTCCCCTATCTGCAATCAGTGCTGTGAGAATTCAATCAGCAGGCAGCATTGCGTTGTTCAAGAAAGCACTGTTGTCTGAAATAATGGTGCCTGCTGGTACATCCCAGGTCTCCATAAAAAGTGCTTTAGAAAGCTTGCTAACTTGGACAAATTTCAAAACCAACAAGCCACCTCCTGAAGACAAAGTTGCTCAGAAAAACAAAGGTATTTTCAACATTGTCATGACTCCTGATCGCATCCCTAAATTTTTCATCCCTTCTCTGGACATTGAGCATAATTCCTTCCAGCAGGAGCCAGAGGAAGACACCATAAAGAATTCTGCAAAGAGAGGAGTCTCTGACGAAGTTGTTCAAAAGTGCAGAACAACCAGAAGCAAATCTGAGTCGTACATCAGGGAAGATGCATTGTGCAAAGAAGAGAGTCTGGACAGAAGAGGGACGTTCAGCTTTACAAACCGAATTATTTTCCCTGGAGATTTGGAGAGAGCTGCATATCATTCTGACCCAGAAACCAGGGCTGCCCTCTCTTTGCCCCATCTCTCCAAAATCACGACCCCATATGGGTTCCTTACGCTGGGTGAGAGTCCCAATACCAGGAGAAAGGAGAGTCTCTTTTTTCAGCATGACTCTGAAGAGCTGAAAATCCTCTTGTCCCAGAGGAAGAAGACCAAGCCTCTTGTAAGGAGTTCATCCAGCCCTCTCAGTGAACTTCGACAGACCATTAAGTATGTAAAACCTTCAGCCACCCTTTTTAAGAACAGGCGGGCTGTTTCTTGTGAGGCAGCCTGTGACAGCCAGGGCTCTCCTCCGCACGGCAAGTCAGTCTCCGACACAAACCCTGTGAAATGCGAGAAAAAGAGCTTTCAGATGACAATGAAGAGGCACCTGGTCTGCATCAAGCGGGTGCGTTCTGGCAGTGGGGTAAACTGGCTCTGCTAACCACACACAGAGCGCACCCAGCTCATAAGTCCTGTACAGATTGAAAGAAGACAGTCTTCCACAGCAGTGTGCAAACCTGAGTATAGAGCTCCCGATAACTGCCAGACAAGCAGCCAGAAAGAACTTGCTTACAATTGGCAGGTTGAATGCATATGCTGTTCCCTAAAGTTGTACTCAGCAGCTCTGAATATTTTAAAATGGAAGTAAAGACAGGACTAACTGAAACAGGTCATTTTTCAAAGGGGATGCTGTGTTTTCTGGTCATAATCTGTGAGGAGGAAGGAAATGATGTCAAAAACAACCTACAAAGATAGAAAATGTCTGCATTTAGAGTAGCAATGCTGGTTTCAGACTGATAGCAAACTTAAAAATAAGAAACATGCTAGCTAGTCAGGTAAAAGCTGTTTTTCCTTTTTTCTAATAGTGTCCTGTAAGTGAAAACCAATTAAGAGTTAATTTGTCCCAGGCTGTTTATAGCAGGTAGTTGCAAGCAGTCATTCATAATGTGCCAGCGGAGAGAGGAAGCCAGGTGTCTGCCTTGCTGATGACAGCGAACAGCACTCTATTTTTAACAGCTATGCTTATATACCCTTGTAGTTAGTCATGCAATGTAGCTGGAGCTATTGGGAAACTAATATTATGTGCTTATCTTGTTACCAGTGTCAAAGTGTAACACAGCTGCATTTATAACTTGTCATTGTGCAGTTAAAACTAAACCCAATAAAATCTCTTTTTCTTTAAAAGCCTTTTTTTGTCATCGCTGTTAGCTTTATTTTTTTTTTTCCACAGATTTATCATTACTTTGAAATTGGAAAGGGAAATAAACAACCATGAATATTTGGTGTCTGCAGGAAGTTTTTCTGATCCTGCTTGTTAGCTTTGTTTTCCAAGGCACTGACAGTCCAGTGCATTAAATATGTCAGTGGAAAAGCTTTCAGTGACAGCTAGAAATGTCCAATGGCATCTAAACACTGAGCTGAAAAGTTTTCTCATGAAATTTTCACCATTTTCAAGCTGTTATTATTGAGCTAAGCAGAATTCACTTGCCACTGTGAGACTTTTCTAGGGTAAAGATCTGTCGTAAATTGTATAAGAAACAGTTATCAGGAGATGAAATCTGGTAAAATCCATTACTTTAGTTTATTGGGATGAAGATATCTAGAATATGGATAAAGCCAGTAGTGCCTTCAGAAAAACAAAAAAAAAAGAACTTTGCTCTACCTGACAGGAGAGTACTGTAACATTTAGAATTAAAAATATATATGACACTATTTACTTGTCTTGCATAATCTGCTGTTGATAATTACAATAGTATCAAGTGACCTTGGCACATGGGAAAGAAATTGTTGTCTAAGGAGGTGGAATTCTCCCTGTTTTACAGAAAAAGGACAAATTCTGTGCAGCAAATGCAGCTCAAGTAGACCAAGAAACTCATGTTCCAAATAATCAGAAACGAGCTGGCTTTGCTTCCCTGGCTGTGCAGCAGCACAGGGGCTGCAGTGTGTGAAATGAAATATGTATGTGAAATGGAGTTAATTCACAGATGGCCAGCTCCTGTGACAGCAGGCAGTTACTGAACCCTAGGAGAGTTGTCCAGACTCCTTTTATATTAAAGTATGATTCATTTCATCTCTTACAGAAGGCATCTAAAACTCATCAGGTGTTTACACAATAGGCTTTGTCCAAACAAATCCCAGTTGAACATCACCACATCCTTGCAGGAGGGCAATGCTTGGGATTTAGTCCTGAGTTCTCAGCTTGGTGTTTTCAGTAAAAGACCATTACTCTGCTCTCAAAATAGAAACAAATGATTTTTTTTTTTTTTTTTTTATTTTTTTTTGGTGAAAATATGTAATAAAAATGTAGCTTGCAGAAATATACTAGACTGGGGAGAATGCAAAAGGCTCACTGAAGATATGTTTGCCATTTTACCTTGTCATTCAACAGACTTGTATTAAGGGTGACCACAATTAAAAAGCTTATCATTTAAATGGTTTTGAAAAATATCTGAAGGACAAATGAAGTTGCATTCTGCCAACAGTAATCCACACCGAGTGACCCATGCAGGCGTATGCAAATTCCTGCTTACATTAGCAAATATTTCTGATACAGGTGTTATTTTCCATGGAAAAAATATTTACCACAAACTGTTAGATATTAGAAGCCATTTCTTTTATATTGCATGCAGCTATGACATACATAGCTCACCTTGGATGCCATCAAAGTCTTAAGGCCCTATGCAGTGTTCTAGTGCATGTTTTGGTTGCACAGCTTGCTACAAACATAGTATGTTTAGTGTACTGTGGTTCTGCCTGGGATTCTGCCATCCTTTAGCTTTGTTTTGTTTATTTTCTGTCATACATCCTGCGGATATGCAGAGCAGAAGCAAGGTGGGGTGTACAACTTCATTGCTTCTGAGGTCTCAGTGTCTCAGAGCTAAGTGTGTGTTTGGGGACATGCTGCCAGGGTATTCTGCAGTTTCACACTGCTGTGCTCCACCTCTACAACACTGAGGAAACAAAACAGTTCAGCAACTTGAGAGCAAATTTCTTTTGCATTTATAATATTCATTCAGATTGCTTCTCTTCTGCGGCTGCTTTGTAAAGGAGCTCTTTAGAGATCCCCTTTATCTGTGCTTTTTGATATATCACAACGAATTTGAGAGGATGTTGTTAAATCCCAGTTTGATGGCTATCGCAATTTTGGAGCTCTTCCCTGACAGGGGAGGTGGAGAAGAAGAGGAGGTGCATGAGAGCAATGTCAAACGAAGTGTAGAGAGACAGCAGATAAAGTGATTATCACTCATAATTTTAAAAGACTGGAAAAAGTGAACAGCTATGAGGAGGGAGCCTCTACTGATGCTGAACACAGTTCAGCTTAAATCTTGTGAAAAAGGATGTGGCGTATGTTCCTTTCTCTCTATGGTGATGAACACTGAACTATTACTTTCTAATTCACCCCTTTCTCCTTCTTTCATAGAATTGTAGAGTAGTTTGGTTTGGAAGAGACCTTCAAAGGTCATTTAGTCCAATCCCTCTGCAATGAGTACGGGCATCTTCAACTAGATCAGGTTGCTCAGAACAACATCCAGCCTGTCCTTGAATGTGTCCAGGGATGGTACATCCACCACGCCTCTGGGCAGCGTATTCCGGTGTTCTGCCACCCACATTGTAAAAAAAGTCTTCCTCGTGCCCAGCCTGAATCTCCCCTCTTTTAGTTTCACACCATCACCCCTCATCCTGTCACAACAGGCCCTGCTAAAAAGTCTTTCCCCATCTTTTGTATAGGCCCCTTTTAAGAGCTGAAAGACCACAATAAGGTCTCCCAAGAGTTTTCTTTTCTCCAGGTTGAACAACCCCAACTATCTCAGCCTATAGGAGACAACTGCCTCAGTCTCGCAGGGAGATGTGCTCCCATCCTCTGATAATACTTGTAGCCCTCCTCTGTACCCTCTCCAACTGATCCATTTCTTTCCTGTACTGAGGACACTAGAGCTGGATGCAGGTCTGCAGGGGGGACATCTCACGAGAGCAGAGGGGCAGACCTGCTGGCCATGCTTCTTTTGATGCAGCCCAAGATATGATTGTCCTTCTGGGCTGCAAGTACACGTTGTCAACTCATGTCCGATCTTTCATCCACTAGTACCCCCAAGTCTTTATCCTCTGGGTATGCTCAATCCCTTCATCCCCCTGCCTGTATTGATACAAGGGTTTGCCCCGACCCAGGTGCAGGACTCTGTACTTGGCCCCATTGAACCTCATGAGGTTTTCATGGGCCCACCTCTTGATCATGTCCAGGTCACACTGAATGGCTTCCTGTCCCTCAGATGGGTCAACTGCTCCGCTCAGCTTGGTGTCATCTGCAAACTTGCTGACAGCACACTCAATTCCCCTGTTGTTTTCCAAGAGGCCGATAGACTTGTCAGCAGACATAGAGCTTGTTATTTCTTTTCATTCTTATCACTGATAATACTTCTGGAAGGGAGAGGTAGTAAGCAATATTTTATATTTAGGTAACATCCCCAAATTTCATGGTCATTGAAATAATGGCATTTGAGACTTTATGCATTCTTGTTTCTCCACGACAGTAGCTTCCCTGTATGAGTGACTGAAATGCTGGAGGGAAAAAACCCGAAACTAATCACCTAGAAAATATTTCTTTTTTAAAAACTGCCTTGGAATGAGCTTATGAAAAAAGGCGTACCCTAAGATATCACACAGCGATAAGAAATTAGATTCAATGACCTTGTGAGATGCCTTTCAGTTTAGATGTTGGCAATGCATTGACAAGTTCTTTAGTGTACTCAGGCAAAGCACTCCAGGAAATCAGTGTTTATACCCCAATATTTTTCCTAATTTATTATGTACAAATATCTATTAATGTCAGTAAGGCTTGTTTAATTCTTAATTGTATCCAAAATGTACTCTGTTACAGTAATGACCATTGCCATTTCAGCATGTGCTTCACGAGAGTATTCAAAAGCTGATTATTGTTACTAGAGGAGTCCTTAGAGCAAGGTCATCTCTGGTGTTAGTGTGTGGAGAGGGTTTTTGGTTTGATTAGTCGTTAAAGAAAAGAATTAACACAATTTTTTAAAGGTTTGATTCCTTGGCTGGTTGATTGGGTGTTTTCTTTCTCTCCAGCTTGATCTTGTTGAAAAAACTGATTGGGAAGACTGTGGGTCTTGACAAATCAGTACTGTGTTGAAAATCCCTTACGTAATTTTTTTTTGTCTGAAAGCAGGAACGTCATGAAAGTCTGAGCAAATTTTGACTTGGGTTTGTTAGTTGTTCCTGTGATCAGGTATACTAGCTCTCCTTACTCATGGTTTCTTTTCAATCTTAGTTTAAAGTTGATCTGGATTTTTAAATTTCCAGCTATATTTCTTTCTGATATTACATTATAGTGCCATATGTTTTCCTAAACTACCACATAATATTGGACTCTTATGTTTAAACTGCAATTACATTTCATCACACTCTTCTCTGTATTTTGCTAGTGATTATAATGGTTTTCTTATTCTGCATACAGGTTGAAAATCCATTTGTAAACTACTTTAGGATATTTCAGGAGGCAAGTTGGATAAATAAAGGTCATAATAATTATGGTGCAATTCATATTTTATTTTGGCACTTTTTTGTATTGAACAACTGAGATATAGCACAGTGAATCCTTGAAGAAATTGTACCACTCAGGCCTCTTTTTTCCATGATGATTTTTCTCCTGCTTTCTCTTCATGTGTACTTCTGCTGATACAATCTTATACAATGGGTAATGTAATGACCTATATTCATTTATTGTAAGTTATACTGTGTTGTGAAGGCCATGAAATATTTAACACTAATAAACAGGATTATTATTACTTTGATGTATAACGAGAAGTAAATTAACTAACTGACATTTAAATAAAATATAAATACTTTATGCAGTTTCTATTTACCACATCATGGCAGTAATTCATTTAAAGTCAATGAACAACATAATTGAGTGGCTCATGTAATACAAAGATCTTCTGTGAGTCTTTTTCCCCAGCTATTCACCTGGAAACTCGCTTGCAATTTCCTGACAATTTTTAGGCTGCCAGTGAACAAGGAAGTAGTATTATATCCCTTACGCAATATTTTCATTGCACAAATAATCAGAAAAGTGCAAACTTGGAACATGCTACTAAGAGGTAGTGCAGTTTACAGATGATTGGAAAATAGAGCAGTGAAGCAGAGGCTGAGACTACATTTTCACTGATGTCCTGTGGAAATTCCAAACTTTGCCAGGAACTGATATTAGATGAGATGGAGGAAGGTTTAAGCAAAATGATCTTACCACCTCAGAGAACGAGAACAATTTTCTCCATAGACAACCAATGTCCCTCATCACACTGTCTAGCAGGAGTGACATTGAACGCATTGAGGAAGGACAAATGGAAGACCCCCCACATTTAAATAAATTAAATGCATGTTTTCATAGTAACAAGCCTTCCCTTTTCCAAGAAGTCAAAGAGAAATTTCAACTTACATGAATATTCATCACAGTCTGTAGAAGGATTTCAAAATTAACTCAATGCAGCCAAAACTTTTGCCTTCCTTGTTCTATCTATTGATCTGAGGAATATGTGTTGCATTTAATTCTACATAACCTTTTCATTCTTTTTTGAAAAAAAGAGTATTCTGAAGATGTTAAGATATCCCATTTAGTACTTTAAAAAAATATTCAAGGTTCAAAGTTCAGAAATAAAGAAATAAATGGCAAAAAAAGTAGAAAGGAAATGAACAATTTTTGTATACATTATTGAAGTTAAGCTGATCAACTGCAATATTACTTGGATTTTCCATTCTTATAGAATTGGAAATTTAAAATCAATGATTTTTATGTCATGGAATTTTTGGGGGATTGAGAACACTGAAGGTTTTATGGGAAGGCAAAATAGCTCTACTTGCATAACACAAACAAATATATTCTATATATTTATATATAGATATATAGAGATATAAATAGATAGATATACATATATCCTATAGCAGGGCCAAGAATTTCCTGCCTGCAGACTCTCAGGTTCCTGGCCAATGGTTGCAAAATCTGAGAAAAGGTGGTATTATCATTTGCCTTTTATGAATCAGAGACACCAAAGAAATAGGATAAAATCTTCTGATAAGAGATTAATATGTTAGTATATTAATCAGTGAAACTTTTACAGTCAATTACAGGGAGAGCACTCTTAACTGCTGCTAGATGTGTACAAAATTGACTAAACAGGTCTGCACTAGTATAATAACATCTGGGAGTATTAATCTAAATTATTTAAAAACTCATAAATATCTTAGTGCAGTTCCTGGCAGACTTTTGTCTTATGTTGACTGGCATCATGCTAAGGAATTTCCTGGTATGTTCAACACTTAGCACAGGCCAAGGAGACAGGTGGATGCAGCAAAATTTGCATGCAGCCACCCTCTTTTCCAAAGCTGACATGGTTTACAAGTGGGGTTTCAGGCCAATCTATTGGCTCTCTGCCTGGGGATATCCCTGGGCAGACTTAACTTACTTGCAAAGACATTGCTCCTGAGTCCTGATGGAGCTGTGCAAGTAGATGTGAATACTTCTATATTCATATGATCTACACATCACTCAACTGGAGGACGCATAACAAAAAGGCATTTTCGAGAGATGCAAGTGGTGTCTATCACTTCAGCTTTTCAGAATGATTTCAACATTACTCTTTTTCCTCTTGTTTCAGTACTTGAAGTTGTATCAATTAAAGCACGTGCACAAAACTTCTGTGCTCTTTTATTCTAGGCATTTATTTCAGAACTGACAGTAACCTGACCAGGGTTGTCTAAAGAGTAAAGATTCATATGATGAACAGTGTCACTTTAATTAAGGCTAACTGACATACAGAAATATTGTGGAAATCAGCATATAAATGTGGAAGAATTATCGACTCCATATGGCATCACAAAATTAATGCTTAAAACAGGGTAGCAGACTGATAATGTATTTTATTGTTTGATGCACGTTTTCTGCACCTTAGTTGTGTTTTGGAGAAATTCTGGATGCAAACTAGCCCCTTTTCCCTACTCACTACTACACACAAAGGAAATGAAGGCTTGTATCCAGAAATGAAACACAACATATGCATGTAGGTAATGGCCAGTGTAGATGACTGGCCAGGAGATTTCTCTGTGCTGTAGGCAAGCACATATACAGTCATTGGGTCATGCAGGGAACCCTAAAATTGGTTTGAATCTTCAGCATTTAGTATCAAGTGGTGAGGCCAGAAATGGGCAATGGAAAGATCAGGAGATGTTCCTTTTTCTGTCTAATCAAGACAAAATGTTTTATGGATGAGTCTGGACTTTTTAAATATTTATAGGCATCAAACAAATACAGCTGAAAGAGTAAGTAATTTTGAGTGCAGAGTGCTTGACAACTGTTAATGCATTTTTATCATGCCTTTTTTTTTTTTTTTGTGGGTTTTTTAGGGTTTTTTTTTTGTTGTTGTTGTTTTTCCATGAACATAGAGGCTTAAGTGATATATCACAAAAGGGTTCACAGTTACATTTTATAGTCAAGACAGAGAAGGAAGCTGAGGGGAACTTTGAAGTTTATTTAAAGTCTAAGTTTCCATCTGTATTTTTCTCTCACCAGCAGGTACAGAGAAAGCATAAAGAAACTGCATGCACAGATCAGTTTTGCGCCTCAAGTTGTGTGAGATGATTGTGACCACCTGTTTGAATACTCAAAATATTCTGGATCATACATTAAAAGTTAATAAACTGACAAAGTAAGCATTTTAAGTTGTTGCAATGAGTACTGTAGACAATATGGCTAATCATTGCCAGTGGTAAGCCAAAGGTATTACTCCTTTTTGGTTTATTCTTGGCAGTATAGTTCTTTTTTTTTACTTATTTCTCATGTAGTAAAACATAGATCTATGAATACAGGACAGAACAACGGCAAATTATTAGACTTTGCAGTCAGTTACAAGCAGAATCAAAATTTTTTCTACAGTCGCATGTATACATACACGTGACTTTCCTACTTGCTGAAATCTGCATGGCACGTATCACTGTGCCAGGCAGAGACCTGCTTGCTGAACAGGGCATTCAAGTAGTTCTCTGCTTCAGTGTCCCCAGACGTCAAACACGTTGCTGCAAGGCAGCCTCCCATTTCAACTGTACAAGTGACAATACCAAAAGTACATTTAGATGTGTGTGTATCCTGTGATAACAGAATTTAAGCTAATGTAAGCTACCAGCTGTTTTCACTGATGGATACTGAGTAAGCAGAAGCTGAAAATATAGCTTAGAATGGCAATAAGGAAAACCACAGGTCCTTCTGAGTGGGTTTCAATGCTGGTCACCACAAAGACAGCTCAAAAGACAAGACTCACTTTATCTTACTTAAAATATTTGCAATGTAGATATGCCTACATGTGCCCCGGGTCACCTTGGACTTTCCTTATAAACAAAGGAGAGAAATGGAAACTTTCTGGATCAGATCTTATCTGATCTGCCTGGAATGTCTTCTTTTGAGTGAGATGAATACTGTACTAGGAATAGCTATATTAATAAATTTTAATAAAAAGGGGAATCCAGGGGAACATCTTCATTTCAGCAGTAGAAATCCACTGTAAGGACAGGCATCACTTGCATGTTAATGATGCTTTTACTTCAGAAGAATCAAAGAAAGCTATAACAGACAACCACTTACAGCCACCTGACGAAGAACTTGATGGTGAAAACTACATGTTTTCTAGTCTTGAATTTCAGATGCTCACCAGTGTAACATGGCATGAGATCATCACAGATCACAGCATTTCTTCCATA
Organism: Myiopsitta monachus; assembly: GCA_017639245.1. Taxonomy (NCBI): domain Eukaryota; kingdom Metazoa; phylum Chordata; class Aves; order Psittaciformes; family Psittacidae; genus Myiopsitta; species Myiopsitta monachus. The sequence goes on along the minus strand of CM029941.1, from coordinate 4,519,575 downwards.
CAGTGGACTTTTCTGCCTCAAATATGTGCAGTTCAGACTTGAATTAGTGCTTGACACAACAATGTTGGCAATAAAAGAGGACTTTTATGAATGAATCTGTGTGTTGGTCACACAGATTATTCTAGTTTATATATGTGAGGTACAAATCTTAAGCTGAAAATAGGAAAGGTCTTATCTGCACCAGACAGCCAAATAGATGGTGATGTGGAAGTAATTATGTGGAGTACAAACCCCTATAATAACAGAACATACTAAAGCTGCTTTTTGCAGCATCTAATTAAGGAAAACAGTATGAATCCACACATGGATCCCTGCAGACAACTTGACCAAATGATTAAAAAAAGCCTTATTTTAGCATTACAGACAGATTTTAGACGACAAACCTTTCATACAGGAAGGATGTGTCATGCAAGCTACCCTTTGACTTCTTATACCAGAAGAACCGCTGGGGAAGCATATACGTCCCTCTCATCATACATATCGCTAAACTTCTAGGAAGCATGAAGTATAGAATCATACAATCATAGAATAGTTAGGGTTGGAAAAGACCTTAAGATCATCTAGTTCCAACACCCCTGCCTTGGGCAGGGACACCTCCCACTAAACCATGCCACCCAAGGCTCTGTCCAGCCTGGCCTTGAACATCCCCAGGGATGGAGCATTCAGAACTTCCCTGGGAAACCCATTCCAGTGCTTCACCACCCTTACAGTTAAGAACTTCCTCCTTATATCCAATCTAAACTTCCCCTGTTTAAGTTTGATCCCATTACCCTTGCCCTATCACTACAGTCTAAGATAGCCAGGACTAGATACTTTGGCTGTAGCTACTCAACAAGTCTGTACTAGTGAACAGGCTAATGCAGGACAGAAGTGACCCATTCACTGCCACAGTAACCTTTACCTTGTAGAAAACAAGAGAAGTTGGATTGACATCACATGGGTTGTTTGCTTATGCATCTCTTGCCTGTCATTATGCTCTCCCTCTGATGGATTATTCCATTAAACGGGCCAGAAATAGCATTGACGTCACAAGTCACATCTGCTACTGCACTCATTTGACCATCTACTATTTTCAGGTGAGAAGGAAACCCAAAACCATGCTCATGTTACACAAAACATCGCCAGTTATTTTCTTCAAGTTCTTCTTCAAAAAGGCAGTGAAACAGCATGCACAAAAAACATCAATAGCTTCTGTCATCTCAATGGAGAAATCAAATTCTTCAGTTGAACTGTAGGAGGAAGTTCACAGACTGCTAATCTGAAAGGAAAAGCTTTCGAAGCTTTTAGCACAGACCTCCCACAAACTCAGAGCTCACACCACGGCATTGTCACCGCCTGTACTCGTGCAGAATGGGAGGCAGCAGGCACACAAGCTAAATGTGGATGGATGACAAGGGCTAAAATTTGAAGCAGAACAATTGTCCAGATAATAACCAAACAACAGAAGGAAAAATAGAGATTAGGCAGAGTTAAAAGCCATTCTTTTCAGAACAGTTCACTTGAAAGAGTATAAAACCTGTGATTCAATCGAAAGATAAAATGTTGACTGCTTTTTAAGTGTCTCGAAGAAGTTACATGTGGAAGGTATATGACCATTATAGTACATATATATATATAGTATATATATATACACATATAATATATATATGACCATTATAGTCAGGTTGAAAAGCTTCTTACCTTGAGGTTTACATGGGTAACTTGGACTTCTTTAAGACCAAGATGTTTTGTACAAATTCAAGCAGTAATGAGTTACTATCACATTAATGCTTCTAAGTCAGAGAAAAGACTACATTCCCCTCTATGTGTTGCAGAACTGGAGTTTATTAGTAGAGGGCACAGCTCAAGCATGCTGTGACAGTGCAAGGCAGAAGCTCTTCTACATGATCCATCTTCACTTATTTATTTCTCTACTGTTCTGTTGGGTTTTTTTTCTCTCCAATATACTGTAGCTGCTATCATTATGCTTCTTTAAGAATAAATTTTAAACTGCATTCAGCATTGCCACCTGCAACTAGGTAGTGCTGGATGTACCACTCATACATTCTTCCACCCTGTACTAGCTCCAATACACCCTGGTTAGTACTCTAGCTGTAGGTGAAGGCATATCTAAAGAATGGGACTATCCAAAGTTCTTAAAATCTGGTGATTTTGAATATAATTGACACCAGATATATTCACCACACCTTGTGTAATTTTTTTTGGTGCCCACAAAGAGACACAAGTAAAAGAACACTCATGCAGGAAAGTGATGTGGGCTTGAAATTGTTAGAAGTTTGCAAAGTATATATTAATGTCCTACTTTTATTTTATGGCAATTCTTCAGATCTTTTTTAATTCTTTGCAATCATATCCATTCTGACAACATCCCTAGGCAATATTTGCTTCATAAGAGACAGCCATTTCAACGCTGTTCGTGCTGACCTTGCTGCAGCCTTACGCATAGCTAGTAGGTCATTATTAGAAATTGTAATTTTGTTAGTTCAAACCTTCTCTTTTGTGTCCTTTTGTGTAGAGTGATACCCTAAATTAGTTTCATCAGCTTGTTTTCCTTTTTGTAAGAAATACAGTATTTTCAAGTCTGTTAATATTTCCTCATTAAGTGGGAATCTCTATGGCCTTCACCTTATTGACACATTGCAGGAAATTATTCATCATAGTTTTACCTCTCCATATTGAGTCAGATAACTATTCTGACTTCTGAAAAGTAAAGTTACTAGAACACTGATGAAAACTAAAGTTTAATTTATCTCCAAGGTCACAACCATCCAATTATCGAGCTGGCAAAAGCATATAGGAGATTTAAGTAGTTATACAAACTTCTGAAATTAATGATTTAGGTCTTGGAAGTGGAGTATTTGGAACTAGCTTCCAAAGATCTCTTCCAAACCTGGTATTTGATGTTTAATTCTATAAAACCTGATCATTTAGTGTTTAAAAAATACCCAGAAAACAAACAAACAAAAGACCAAAACCAAAACCCAGAGAAACATCTGGCCACAACTGTCACTTCCAGTATCCTTGGCAGTTGCTCAGATAGCCCAAAGAAGCAGCCATTCTTTATGGTTTTGATTCTATGTTTAATGTCACTACAAATTATTATATTGCTTGACTGTCCCTGGGCACTAAAAGCTTAACTCAATTACCCCTGTATGGAGTCCTGTGTTATGTTCAATTAGCTCCTCACATGTAGAAGTGGCTTAGAAAGACAGATGGTCTAAAATTGTAACAACCTACATGGAGAAATTACAACTGTATTGCTGCCTACTACTCACATATGAGGCCACCTATAAATGTCAGCATAATCCAAGGCTCACTGCTTATTTTCTGATATTGACCCATTTTCCTGACTATTCTTATTTCCAGCAAATATTTTGTCTTTCGTGTGATTAAATGATGAACCTTAGGATGACAAAACGTTTATCTAGAGCAAATGAACGGAAGAGCTTGCATTATATTCCTGTTTGTATTTGATTGTAATGCAAGCTGAAATACAAAAATAAATACGAAGAATGCATAGCTGATGATGTTTTCATACAGAGGACTCCATTAGTTTGCTATCTCTTAAGCACATTAAATTTTATGATTCCAAATAAATCAGAATATTGCAGTTTAAGAGTCTTTTTTTATTAACCGAAGAAAGATTCATTATGAAGTTGTACTCACAAGACTACAGTAAAGGTGCAGTCCACCTAGAGTGTTTGAATAAGTTCCTACTTCCACTTGAAGTATTGTTATAGATGCCAGGATACAAAGCATTCCTGCCTGTAAAGTGGTTCTTCACTTAGTTTTATTATCTGTTTTCCAGTGCTGGCATTCAAACAAATTAGTAATGATGGTGAAATTCACAAAACTACTGTGATATCTAGCTGGAACACAATGTCTTATAGGGAAAGATTCTTCAGAAAAGCTGTTGGTTTGAATTGCTTAAGTATGGGAGGGATTCCTTATCACAGAATATTTCAAGCTGGAAGGGACCTATAAGGATCATCAAGTCCAACTCCCTGCTCCTCATACGATTACTTGAAACTGAACCATATCACTAATAACGTCCTCCAGCCCCTGCTTCAACTCTGACAGGTTTGGTGACATGACCCTTTCCCTGGGGAACCTGCCAATAACTTGGAAATGCTATATTCAAAAAGAAAATTTCCTTTTTTTTTTTTTTTTTTTTTTTTTTTTCCCCTCCATGTAGATAATCTGAAAACGTGACATTTCTCCTCAGGTTCTTTCATTTTGAGAAACTCATGGGAAAAAGTTTAAAAAAAGAAGGAAAAAAAAATACATTCTGTCATAAAATTCTTATTTTTAATAATCTCAGTGTGATCCCATTCAGTGGTTCAGTTACAGGCCTTAGAAAAGTTTCTTTTCATTTGCTCATAGTTTTACCTAACATTGTACTTTTAAATCACCTTCATATGCTGTTCATTTTTCATTATAAACCACACCTGTATTGATGCTAACTAATATTTTGTTAGGAAATTCATTAAAATAGTAACAAACAAACTTTATTGGATTATGGCCTCATGAAATACTGAGGTTACAACTATTCTGAGATCACTAATTAAGTCCAAACTTGAGATGCCTTCTAATTTACATGCTAAACATATTGAGTCACATGCATTTCTCAGACAGTTCTATTGATTAGAATGCCCAGTGGAAATGAATTTTCTCCATTGATCCAGCTTCAAATCTGGAGCAAATAATACTAGTGGCATGAATGACTCACTTAATTTCATTGGTAACATGCAACTAGCATCTACTATGTATCTCTGTGTGAGAATTTATTTGCAACTGATCCTACTGAAATCAGGGAAAAGACATTTATATGCCAGAAGTCTTAAAAATGCAATGTGTTAGGGTGAGTGATTTTTTTATCAATTGATCAGGCAGTCAAGTGCAGAGAAAATATAGATGTAATCTTCAAATTTCATATCCACCAAACAGAAGGTGAATCTGTCAGAAGGTCACAGTCTTGGGTATGTCTCAAAGAACACTAGTGTGGTATATTCACATTCAAGAGACGGGGACATGTTTCAGGGGAATGTTCTTCTACCATTCATTAACAAGCCATAAAGGAGACCCCAGGTTTAAAAAATTAGCAGGTCACTAAGTATCTATTTAAAGACAAGGGGGGGGGGGGGAAGTAACTTTCACTATTTTTCCCTGGGAAAGGTAGGGGGAACATGAAAGGAAACAGATTAATCTAATGTTTACATCCTTTCTTTTCCCATGCTTTCTGGAGAAAAAGACACAAGCCATCCAAATGAAATTTAGATGTTACTTTTTTTCCACAAAGATCCCTTGTCTATTAATGCAGTGGCGTGTGAGGGTGTGTGAGAGGATGGGCAAGAGACTTGTTTTGTCATACACTCTATGGAGCCTTTTTTGTAATACATTGATTATTAAAGCAGGTCAAGGAATGTGTTATATTTATTCGGCTGTTTTCATACACACTTTTATAAACCCACTTGTATTCAATTTAATTTAGTTTTGCTTAATTTTTTTAATGAAAACATTAATGAGTTAATCACCAGTTAAGATTAAGCTCTGACATATTTTTTTTTTAATTTTCTGCTCCCATTTTTACTCTTTCATAATGCAAGAAATAGAAGGCCACATTATTTTAATTTAATTACACTCTAAGCTCTATGTGGGTTGATCTTAATGAGTTGGCAGGGAAAAAACAGTCACAGATGTTCTTAGCAAGAGAATAAGTATATTAAAATAGAAAAAAAAGGAAACTTTCTTTTCGAGAGTATTTGGAAGTGTTATAGATGGTAAAGGAGACTAAGAGACAGAAGAAAGGAACATCAAAATTAAGTAAGTCAGTAAACAAATAATAAATTCCTTTTTCCTCCTAAAGGGATGATAGTTGTGTCCATATGATCCTCTACCATTGCTGGTTAGCTACAGTCTATTTTCTGCAGATGTATATTTTTTTCAGATTAACAGGGAGTTAATGAGTATAGTGTTACTTTTCACAGAATATCACTGTTAGGAATTCTTTGGTCACTGATCCTTCTCCTGAGTAAGTTTTGGTACCATTGATATAGCAGATACATCAGACTCTGCTGATGTTTGAAAGACATCCAAGCAGTGTTTGATGGCCTTCCCCTGAAAATCAGACTTTGTCTTCTCTTATCCAGAATAGAAGGAAAATGCACCATCACTGTCAATTGTGTGATCACTTGTATCCAGTGTCCTTTTATATTTCAGAGAGTTTAGGAATAAGTTATCCCAGAATGCCTGGAGTGATAGTTTTGTCAGAATTGACAAAAGCAGTTATTCTGCATCCTGACCAGTTACAGGGAGTTCGAAATAATTTCAGTGACAACCCATACCATACAGAGAAATGCAAGAAAAATCCTGTAGCTTTTGGGAACCTTCTGAGAATAATGTGAATAAATTAGTAGTCTTAGTAACTAACCAATTTATGTGGCCAGCTGTGAGTTTTTGCCTGCATTTCTCTGAGGTTTCCAGAGTACATTTGCATGCTTATTTAAATAAAAAGTGTCCTACATGCACATTCTCTTTTTAATGAATTGCAAAGTGACAAATTCAAGTTTCAGTTGGCTGCTTGCATAGGTTCCCTGTGTCACTTTGAATGAAGCCTCATTTCTCTGTTTGTGAAATAAGGACACTATTTGCTCCTACTCTGGTCAGGCTGTGTTGGAATGGAGAACTGACTTAGGGCTTTGAAAATACTTCATATATTAGGGACCCCACGTCAGTCTAAGTGCTGCTACAATAGGAACAACACGGTGCCTTTTTGTGTTCTTATGTTTGACTTGCTTTTGGGGATGTGGATGTTATATTTCTGTCCCTTTTCTGTGCTGCTTTATAAAAATCTTCCTTACATTTGCCCATAATTTTCTATTTCAGTTGGATAGATTCTGCTCTGTCCAAGGAGAATAAACATAACACAGCACAACACCCTGGAGAATCGTTTGTGTATATTTTCAATGTTTTAATCTCTGTGGACATAAACCAACTTGCTGGTGTTATCATACTGTCTTCTGATTGAAGCAGACACTAATAAAGTTAGTTATATAATTATTATTCTAAAGACTCTCCTTGTATGCCTCATCTGTCTTTATGTTGCTGAAAAAGACATTTTCTGTCTACATTTTTGCTGCCTGAGCAAATATGAATGTGCTCCTTAGGTCAGCTAACACTGAATGCAATTATTCTAAGTTAATGAGTGTAGCAAAAAAGGAAAAAAAAAAAAAATCCTGCCAAAACCTACCTACATATAAGCATATCTCCTAGTCCACTCAATAAGCCATGTGGATTTCTCAGGCTCTCTTTCATTAACCTGAACAAACCCATTAAGATCTATATGGAGATAGCACATTTGTAGTCTCTCATGTTGCAAACTGTCCTGGGACAGAAGCACATTAATATCTGTTCGGAAGCAAGGGCTGGATTCTGCTGGGTTTCATAATGTTTCATATGAGATGGACCCTTCTCCACCATCTTTAGATGTCACTAAGCTACCTACTCTAAGATAATTGCTCAAAGAACCTCTTTAGACTTCAAAACAAGAGAGAAAAGATAAATAATGATGCTTTTGTGTGTAGCTTGTTTTAGAAAAATTAATCAAATAAACCAGTGGAGATGGAAAGACTTAAGGAAAATTAGTCCACTTTACTCCATGGATTAAATACCAACATTTTTTGAGCTAAGCATTGGCTGTTTTCTGCCTGTGAATATGGAGTCTTTAACATACAGTGCAATTAAGCAAATGCCTATAGTTTGCTTTGCTAACTCATATATCTCAAAAGAATTCAATAGTTCTACAGTTCTTTCAGGCTGCAGGAAACATCTGGGAATTTCTTTGGGGATCATTTTCCAGGAAGCTGTGATTTGCTGCTGCTGGGGGGGGTTGCATTCTGAAGGGTTCTGTAGCCTTTTATTTAATGTTTGTTTTAACAATCTGCTTCTGTTGGCTGTTTTCTAATTAGGAAGTTACTGCACCATTTATCTTCAATCCACTGAAAACCAGGATGTGTCAAGCCGTTCAACTGGAGGACAAGAGGGAACTCACAGAAAGCACCAGTGGTTACAAGAAGACATTGCGGCACAGGATATCTACTTAAGTTTGTGCAATGAGACTGGTGATGCACCACCATGCAATAACCTGCACAAGATGGAGCAACTACTGTGGCATTATCAGGGGCCTCTTCAAAGAGAGAGCTCCTGAGGGAGAATGCTGCATGCAGGCTGAGCAGTGCTTAAATAGTCAAGGTCTTTTCTGCCACTAACCCCACCCCACCAGTGGGTGGGTTGGGGGTGCACAAGGGGCTGGGATGGGGGAGAGCTGGGACAGCTGACCCAAGGGATATTCCGTACCATATGTGAAACAGGAGGCTGTAACAGGAGGCTTCAGCAAACAGAGACTCGAACTCTTGTGGGTTACTCTGAGCTCTAGTTTATTGCAGGAAATCATCAGGAACAGCAGCGTTGGGTCACCTCCGCAGAGAATGACCCTTACAACATGTTATTGGTGAGTTTATATAGGATTTAGAAACAAGCTGGTCAGCAAAGTATAGTTACTAAATGTCCCATGGAAATTTACAAATCTTCTAGATGTTCTCATATATTTTCCAATTCTGACAGGTTCCAGGTCTTGCTGCTTCTTTTCTTGTTCTGTGACAATAGTCCACGTTTCGGAAAAGTACAAAAGGGTCAGCAGGTTACTGATGATCATTGTCTGGTGTTCTACCTGTCTCATTTATTATCAATAGGTCATTAGTCTAGAAGAAAGGTTTCTTTATCCTCCTAAGATTATCATTTACCAACCTTTAACAGAACAATACAACTGTAAGCTTTAAGTAACCACACTTGTGATTCTGGGCTGGGGCTACACAAAGAACAAAGCTGAGTTTCTTAACTGTCAGCAGCTTACATCATCTTCGAGGACTCATGCTAAGAAGGCCTAGTTTGGTTCCTTCTGCTACAGTCCCCCATTTTCTTTTTATAAAATTTCCCAATTACTTATATCTATAATATAACTGTTGATTGAAAAGATTACTACAAAGATTACAGCAAAATGATCCACATTGAATAAGTACAAACAAAAGAATAAAAATGAATGCGATTACAACTATGATCATTAAAACTTTCTTTACCCAGGTTCCTATGTTTGGCATCCATGAAGTCATCCAGTTCCAAAGGTCTACGACACCCCACTCTGCATTATCACGTTGAATTTGTTGCATTACTTTACTTACTTCCCATATTTTATTTACTTCTGTAAGAACTTTACGAGATTGATCTATGTACATACAACAACTAGTATTTAAGATAGTACAAACTCCTCCTTGCGAGGCTAATAAAATATCTAAAGCTATTCGATTTTGCAAAACAATTTGTGAGAGATTACGCAATTCGGATTGCATTAATAATAATCCTGTAGCTGTTGCATTAGCTAATTTTTCTACTTCCCCGGATACATTTAATATCGCTTTTTCTAGTTCACTGACTCCTAATCCTGGTATAAACCATCTTGCAAATGCATGAAATCCAGTAGGCCTTTCGATAAGAGGATTTAAAATTGTCCTTTTAGTTCGGGCAAAAAAGGATCTGTGCCAAGTTTCAGTATCTAGATTAAATGGAACTATTTCTATATCTGGTGTTACAATTCCTAAAGTACATTTCCCAGCCCATTTTGCAGGTAATATCTTATGAGCTTTTTCACCACACAGCCAAAATACTCCAGGAACGTTAACAATAGCATAGCCATTAGAATCATGTTCTTCAATTTGAGTCACATTGTGGCAGGGTAAAGTCCAATTTCCTACATATGTACTAATATTTTGAGGGTTACATTTAAAGGCGTCACATCTAGCTATGCATTCAATGTAAGATCCATTTTGAATACGGGTATGGGCTAATGTCAACGTATGTTCAGTTTTATTATCAATGTGCATGGTTCGATTCCATAAATATCCTAGAGTAGAATTTAAAAGAATTGGTACTCCAATTAAATTTACTCCATGATGGACTGACCGTGGCATAGCTGAACATAACCAACAATTTGAGATGTTTAAATTTGCTGCAAATTGCTTCATTAAAGTTACATGTGAATTATCTTCCCATTCTTTAAAATGTCCTAATTCAAATGTAGAAATAGTCTGTCGCTTAATTCTACGATGCCATTGTAATCTTTCTTTAGCTTGAAAAAAAGAAACTTGAGAGCGAAAACGATATTCATGATAAGGATAAGTAAAGGAATACCATTCTTTAACATGGTGGATTATAATGTAAAATTCTGACTGTGTTAATTCTAAATCGAAGGTTCTACAACATGGCCTGGTAGGAAAGTTAATGTTAGCATAACCTAGGCACCAGATGCCAGATCCACTCGTTGATTCAGTAATATAAATGTGATTTTGATATGGATAACCTTGGTAACCGGATGTAGGAAAATCAAATGTGTGCAGGTCCAAATTATAGTAAAATTCAGGGTTGACGCAAAATTGAAAATTAGCTCGAATTGGGCTTGGGTTATACCAGGAAAGTGAGTCAAAAGGCATCTGTAATTTACGCCACCCGGGTTGGCATGTGGGACACTGGATGAGTCTTCCGGAATTATCATGAATTGGAGGACTAACAAAAATTAAAGATGTTTCATGTACCTCATGCCAAACAGTTTTTTTAGTAATTGTGCGATTTACAAATTCATCAAAATATGTAAGGCTAAATTGAAAAAGGTGTGAATACACAATAGGAATAAAAGATACAGAACAGATAAAGAGGAATACAGAATAGATAAACATTATGCTCTTCTAACGTGTGAGTGATGAATCCAAGGTTCTTTTCCTTCGACTTTCACTGCATAAAAAGAGGTTAACAAAACACGATAAGGTCCTGTCCATTTTGGTTCTAATCGATTTTTCCGTTTGAAGTCTTTTACTAAAACCATGTCTCCCACTTGAAATTGATGCACTTGTATCTCGGGTGTTACCCCTTGATACCAGTACATGTATTTGCGAATCCGAGAAAAAGTATTTTGCAGGTACAATAAATACTGTATTACAGCTTCCTCCCCTTCCAATAAGGCTGTTTTGGCAGAGAGATATGTAGAAGGTACTGCCAAAACACGCCCAAAAAGAACTTCAGCTGGACTAACACGAGTTTTAGCATGAGGAGTAACTCTCAGATCCCACAAAACTAAAGGGAGAGCCTCTGGCCATTTAAGTCCAGTTTCGGCAGTAACCTTTGCTAATCTATCTTTAATAGTCCGATTCATACGCTCTACTTGTCCTGATGATTGCGGATGGTAAGGTGTATGAAAAGCAGCTTGGATGTCAAGACTTACATACGTCTGGAGAAGAATTGCAGCTGTAAAATGCGGACCGCGATCTGAATCAATCACTTCAGGTATGCCATAACGTGGAATGATTTCTCGCAACAAGATTTTAACTACAGTCTTAGAATCATTTTTCCGAGTGGGGAAAGCTTCCACCCAGTGCGAAAGTTGATCTACAATTACTAAGAGGTATTTAAAGCCTTGCGCAGGTGGGAGTTCTGCAAAATCTATTTGCAATTTCTGAAATGGAAATACTGCCGGAGGTCTTTTCCCAGGAACTGCAGTGACTTTTACAGTTCCGTATTTTTTACAAAGGTCACAAGAGTCAGTAAGTCTCTTAGCTGCACTGAAAACTCCAGGGGCAGCCCATAATTGCTGTATTTTTGAAGCTACAGCTTCTGGACCTCCGTGAGTACGGTCATGAATCCATCGCGTTAACGGTAGAACATACCTGGAGGGAAGTAGAGGTTTACCTCCTAATGTCCAAATGCCGTTCTCTTGCGATGCTTCCATTTTCTTCCATTGTTGGATTTCTTCCTTAGGGGTATCTTCATATAAAGAAGCACCAGTAGGAATAGGAAGAAGAGTAGCAATCATAGTTTGAGGAGTCGAAATATTTTGAACCGCGGCGGCTTTTGCGGCGGCATCGGCCAAGGCATTTCCTTGTGCAAGGAAATCTGTTCGCTTGGTATGTGCAGGTATAAAAACAACCGCAAGTTCCTTTGGTTCTTGTAATGTTAATAATAAGTCATTAATCAATTGTCCATGAGCAATTGTGCGACCGGCTGAGGTTAAAAACCCTCTTTCTTTCCAGAGCGAGCCAATAGAATGACAAATGCCAAAAGCATATTTAGAGTCAGTAAAGATATTAGCGCAAAGGTTTTTTGCAAGAGCAGCAGCGCGAGTTACAGCAATTAATTCTGCAGCCTGTGCTCCAAGTGATGGAGTAAGAGGTTCAGCAAGTAATACCAGTTTTTCAGTAGTCACAGCAAAACCAGTAAAACGTTTACCAGAAATGTAATAACTTGATCCATCTGTGAACAGGTTAAGGTCGGGTCCCACCAGTGGCTCATCCTGTAAATCTTCACGAGTTTTAAGAAAGACAGTAATATACTGTGCACAATCATGTGGTTCTGCGGAATAATTAATTTCAGGTAGCAGGGTAGCTGGGTTTAAAGGTTTTGAGCGTTTAAGAGAAATATTATCAGTCAATAACAGGATGGCTTCATAGCGGTGTATCCGCTGTGGTGACAAAGATTTTGTTGCATATCTGGTTAATAATAACTCGACTTCATGTGGTACTGCTACAATGAGTTTATGGCCTAAAACAATGGCTCGCACTTTTTCTACTAAGTCAGCTGCAGCTGCAACGGCACGAAGGCAATGCGGAGCACCTCTTATGACAGGGTCTAGAGTCACTGAATAATAGCCAACGGGGCGTTCATAAGGTCCATATGATTGTACTAAAACTCCTTTTGCAATTCCATCCTTTTCAGTGGCATATAAGGTAAAAGGCTTGGCATAATTAGGTAGTCCCAAAGCTGGAGCCTTTGTTAAAGCTGTTTTTAAAGCATCAAAAGCTTCTTGAAGCACTGGTGTCCATATTATAGGTTCTGGAGCTTTGTCCTTAGTTGTTTCAATTAAGGGTTTGGCTAATTCACTAAATCCTAATATCCATGGACGACAAAATCCTGCTTGGCCTAAAAAGGCTCTCATTTGTTTCTTAGTTACTGGTGGTGCAATTTGGATAATAGTACGAATGCGATCTGGATCTAATTTTCGTACTCCTCCTGCTAAAATAAATCCTAGATACTTTACCTCGGGTTCGCAAAATTGCAATTTTGTTAAGGAGGCTCTATGACCTTTGTTATATAATTGTATGCACAAAAATTCAGTATCAATTACACAATCACTACGAGTTTTACTTGCGATTAAGAGATCATCTACATATTGTATAAGAGCAGATTTTTTAGGTAAATGAATGTCTTGTAAGTCATACTTAAGAATCTGTGAAAATAGGGTTGGTGAACCTGTGAACCCTTGTGGAAGGCGAGTCCAGGTTAGTTGTTTACCTTCCCAAGTAAAAGCAAACAATGGCTGACTTTCTTTTGCAATTGGTATACTGAAAAATGCTCCAGTTAAATCAAGCACTGTATACCAATGTGCCCATACAGGTATTTCAGTAAGGATTAAACTTGGATCTGGAACTACTGGATGGGGGGCTTCTACGTATTCATTAATAGCTCGGAGGTCCTGAACAAAACGATACTCTGGATCTCCGTCTTCATCTAACCTGTTTTTACTAACAGGTAAAATAGGTGTGTTAAATGGACTTAACACAGGTCGCAAAATTCCTTCATCTAAAAAAGTTTGTATTTGTTTTCGCAGGCTTGGTAAAGCTACTGCGGGTATCGGGTACTGTTTAATGGAGGGAGGAGGTCCTCCTTTTGTTTTAATTACAACAGGCAAGGCAGATTTTAATAATCCAATATCTTTAGTTGTGGTGCTCCAAAGTCCTTGTGGAACATTACGGAGTTCCCAGGGGATCGTTGGAATATTTTTCTAAGTTGTTTCTAATGTAAAAAGATTTCCTACAAAAATTAATTGAGCTTTCCCTTTATGGTATTGTAACTGAGTGCCAAATTCTTGCAATAAATCACGTCCTAATAAAGACGTTGGTGCGCCAGGTGCAACAATAAAGCGAGCCCAAGTTAATTTGTTACCTAAAGTTACGGGGAGTGGTTCAGATAAAAGTTGTTCAGCAACAGTACCAGTTACCCCTTTAATAGCAATTGCGGAAGCTCTTTTTCTTGCTGCAACCTTTTCTGTTGCTCTTCTGAGCGGCCATTATAAACAAAGTTTGTTACAGACAAGATTTTCTGCAAATTTTCTGCTTGCCAGCCAGGCATATGTTTTTGGAAATGTTTTCTAATATCAGGGGCAGATTGATTAACAAAAATACTTATTGCTAGGGTTTCTTGGAAATTTTCCTCAGTAAAACCCCCGTATTGCAACAAAGCCTTTCGTAATCGTTGCCAAAAATCTCCAGGGTGCTCTGTGGCACCTTGGTGACATTCAGTAATCTTAGACCAGTTTGTAACTTTTTCACCACAGTGCCTAATGGCATCAATCAGGTTATCAATAGCTACTAAATAAGTAGCTTTTTGTTCTTCCTCATGTAAATTCCAATTGGGATCTACGTCTGGCCATGGGTTTCTGTTGGGGTTCTGTTGAGACAATTCACGATCTTTTGCTAAAATCTTTTGTTTATCTTCATAAGTAAATAATTCAGATAATAGTGTTTGCATATCGTTCCAATTAGGGGAATAATCTCTTGTGATTGTTCGGATAATGCGGGCACATCGATCTGCATCATCTCTTAAGCGAGGCATTTTATCATGCCATAATAATAAATCGCCAGGTTTCCAGGGATAATGTTTAGTTACCTCTAACAAGGGTCTGGCATTAGTTCTTCCTGCTCTTGGATTTGGGACATAAGACACAGTCATAGGAAAAACTCCTGTAGCTGGGGTGTCAGTGTTGTTAATATTTGAAGAATCACAATCAGAATTGATTGTAACATTGTCATCTAAATAGGCCAATAATTGTTGCTTATTCATACCCCTTTTTAATTGTTGACGTTTTCTTGTATCTGCTCGGTCAAACCACAAATATAAATAATCCATTTGTTGTGGTTGACGATCTTCAAGGATCTTTCGAAGGGACTGTAATTTATCATTATCAAAAGATCCTGTGACCGGCCAACGCAATTCAGGGGGAGCCCCAGCTACTCGAGAAATAAATGGCCAATCATCCTGACATAATGATATCATACGTTTTAAAAACAACCCTGCTGTTCCTGATAACTTTCCCCAATTTACAACCATTTCAGCTAAAGGTGTGCCTTTAGGAATAGAGGGTCCAGCCCCCATTATTCTTTTTAGAGACTCGAACTCTTAAAACAAAAGGCAACGGGAGGATAAAGAGACTCGAACTCTTAAAACAAAAGGCAACGGGAGGATAAGGAGACTCGAACTCACCTATCCCTGGCCAGGTCCCGTTGATTCTCTCAAATAGATGCCTCAGGGTCCCATCTGGGTCGCCAACTGAAACAGGAGGCTGTAACAGGAGGCTTCAGCAAACAGAGACTCGAACTCTTGTGGGTTACTCTGAGCTCTAGTTTATTGCAGGAAATCATCAGGAACAGCAGCGTTGGGTCACCTCCGCAGAGAATGACCCTTACAACATGTTATTGGTGAGTTTATATAGGATTTAGAAACAAGCTGGTCAGCAAAGTATAGTTACTAAATGTCCCATGGAAATTTACAAATCTTCTAGATGTTCTCATATATTTTCCAATTCTGACAGGTTCCAGGTCTTGCTGCTTCTTTTCTTGTTCTGTGACAATAGTCCACGTTTCGGAAAAGTACAAAAGGGTCAGCAGGTTACTGATGATCATTGTCTGGTGTTCTACCTGTCTCATTTATTATCAATAGGTCATTAGTCTAGAAGAAAGGTTTCTTTATCCTCCTAAGATTATCATTTACCAACCTTTAACAGAACAATACAACTGTAAGCTTTAAGTAACCACACTTGTGATTCTGGGCTGGGGCTACACAAAGAACAAAGCTGAGTTTCTTAACTGTCAGCAGCTTACATCATCTTCGAGGACTCATGCTAAGAAGGCCTAGTTTGGTTCCTTCTGCTACAATATGACATCATGCTCAGCAATAAAACTACGGGGAAGGTTAGCAGGGGAGCCGCTGCTGGAGTACTGGCTGGGCATAAGTCAGTTGATGATGAGCAATTGCTTTTGTTACGATCGCTTGTGTTTCTTGGGCTTTAGTTATCTTTCTGTTATTTTCCTTTCCATTAACATTTATTATTATTGCTGTTATTATTATTATTATAATTATTTTTATTATTTTATTTAATTTGAATTCTTAAACAGCTCAACCCACATGTTTTCTTACTTTCACCCTTCCAATTCTTCTGCCTTATTCTGCTGGGGAGTTCAGTAAGTGAGTGGCTGTGTGGTGCTTAGATGCTAGCTAGGGTTGAACCACAATGCAGGCTCTGTATGTTGCTTTTATTCTTTTCCCTATTAAAATATATATATTATATATAATATAATATAATAATATAGTTATATATATATAGGGCCCAATCTGTGAGCTCTGCTCTGACTGACCCAGTGGTGGCCAGTGTAGGCACCCAGAGCCGATGAGAGGGGAGGCCGCAGTGCAGAGCTTGGAGTGTAGAGAGTGCCTGCACTGCTCTCCTGAGGCAAGGATGCACAATGGACAGCACTGCACTCGGTGTTCTATGGTGGACGTGCTCCTGCAGCAGGGGCTGAGCACCTCCGTTATGAAGGTAGGCTGAGGAAGTTGGGGCTGTTCAGCCTGGGGAAGAGAAGGCTGCGTGGAGACCTCATAGCAGTCTTCCAGTATCTGAAGGTGGCCTATAGGGATGCTGGGGAGGGACTCTTCATTAGGAACTGCAGTGACAAGACAAGGGGTAGAGGGTTCAAACTTAACCAGGGGAAGTTTAGACTGAATATAAGGAGGAAGTTCTTTACTGTTGGGGTGGTGAGGCACTGGAATGGGTTACCCGAGGAAGTTGTGAATGCTCCATTGCTGGCGGTGTTCAAGGCCAGGTTGGACAGAGCCTTGGGTAGCATGGTATAGTAGGAGGTGTCCCTGCTGATGGCTGGGGTGTTGGAACTAGATGATCTTAAGGTCCTTTCCAACCCTAGCTCTTCTATGATTCTATGATTCTATACCCACTGAGGCTCCAACTGACTGTACGTATATTTAGACTGACAAAATTGTAGGGAGAAATTTCTATACCACACTCCAAATGATAACAAAACAATATCAATTGTGTCTGAAAGATAATCCTAAGATTGAAAACAAGAATCAGACTGGTGCAAATGGAAAAGGAAATTATCCGGGACAGCAGTGGCAGATAGATTTGTCTTAATTACCTAGGAAAGGAGGTTACTGATATTTTTTTGGTATTGACAGATACTTTTTCAGGCTGGCCTGAAGCATTCCCTTGTAGGGTGAATAATGCAAGACAAGTAATTAAAACACTAATAAATGGATTCAGGATGTTGTGGCTAGGATGGAATTTATGACTTTGGTCCCACCTGACGGTGTCAGACAAATTCATGTTGTGCGCCAGAATGCATCATCAACAGTACAGATTATATGGTGATCATTTTACCCTTCCTAAATCTATTCCTAATCCTCTATCGTTCATGCCACCACAAATAACACTTCCTAAGATAGCAATGTTGATCCATGGGGTGGAGTAAGAGACTGTGTTGGTGAAGATGGTGTTGGCAAGAGCTGCACCACCGCCACAGACGATGTTTGATATGGCTGACACCACTGCCAGAGCAGATGTTTATGCAGAATGTCTGTCTCCACATCGCTCACCAACTGACACCGCCAGGTGGAGGATGTAGTTTCAGCTCTAGAAGGGAATGGCACCAACCTGCATCAGAAAGTATGTTTTTCCCCCATGGATGTGGAAACAGACACTGCAGCTCTGGGGTGGTAGCTACTGCTGGGAAATCTTTCATTCTTTCCTCTTACTTTGCCTCTCTTCCTTCTTTCTCTCACTTTGAAATTTGTTGTTGGGCATTTGCTGGTGAGCACATAAAGTTTTCTTGGCGTCTGAGTGCGAGAATACAAGCAAAACTGCACTCCAGCCTTTGACCAGTGTGTGACAATGGAATAATTTCAAGGATCCTGCAAAAGAATTTGCAAGAGGACAGAAAAAGGGTGGATTTGAGACAGGGATGTACAAAATGAAATATAATCTTTTGTAAATAAGTAAATTTAGTTTTGCTTTGTAGCTAAGCAACGTTGACATTGATGGTGAGTAATAACAGCAAGAAGGAAACATTTTGGATAAACATTGCACAATAACCAGCTAGAACTGGTTATAGCGGTGTGCAGCTTGACATCGGGATTTTCCAAACCTAAAGGTCAGCCAAATGACAAAGTGATGAAGATGATGAAGAAATGACCACCAGGGGTTCCAAAGACCACTACCACATTGCTGCATGCATGTGGAAATGGGCGTAGATTTATGTAAAATGGTTCTCAGAGAAGAAATGAATATGTATGACATTTACTGGAAATGTAATGAATATGTATGCTAAGCAAAAATATAATCACAGCCTGATGATGCTGGGATAAGACATGTCAGGAGGTGATATCCCCCATGTCTCCCAGTGCTGCAATAAAGAATACCTGCTTGTCAACTTAAACTTTGTTGGCGAGATCCTGGAGAGTTCGTCAAAGCATTAGTTATTAGATGTTATTAGCTATTGCATTGCATGCTATCTCTCTCCCTTCCTCCTTTACTACCTCTGTCATTCATGCCACCAGAGACAACCATTTCTAAGATAGGAATGTGATCCACGGGGTGATGTAAGAGACTGTGTTGTTGAAAACACCACAGCCACAGCAGGATGCCTGTCTCAAGATTGCTATGGCAGGAAGACTGACATTGCTGACGCCACTGCCACAGCAGGATGTCTGTCTCCACATCGCTATGGCAGAAAAACTGACAATGCTGACAGGACCGCCACAGAAGATATCTGTGCTAAAGTTGTTCAGCCTGGAGAAGAAAAGGCTACATGGAAACCTCTGAGCAGCCTTCCAATATCTGAAGGGGGCCTATAGGGATGCTGGGGAGGGACTATTCATTAGGGACTGTAGTGATAGGACAAGGGTAATGAGATCAAACTTAAACAGGGGAAGTTTAGATTGAATATAAGGAAGAAGTTCTTTACTGTGATGGTGGTGAGGCACTGGAATGGGTTGCCCAAGGAAGTTGTGAATGCTCCATCCCTGCTGATGTTCAAGGCCAGGTTGGACAGAGCCTTGGGTGGCATGGTTTAGTGGTAGGTATCCCTGCTGATGGCAGGGGTGTTGGAACTATATGATCTTAAGGTCTTTTCCAACCCTAACTATTCTATGATTCCATGATTTGCCCTTGTTTACTTAACCCAAAGTATCCGAGGAACCAAATTTTCCCTTAATGTGTGCTGCAGGTAGCAAACTAATCTCATTCCTGAGAACCCATGGAAAACTAGATCTGATCTCTTACAGATGTGTATTCATACTTGAAGGATTTTTAAGGGATTGAACAGAGACTGGCATGATGAGAAATCAGAGAAACTGACTACTCACCTGTCAGACTCCTGATACAACAAAACTTAAATCCATTGCGGTTGCTCCCTGAGCATTATCAGCCCATCATCTAGATTCAGTTATGGTTGATATAAATTGTACTGAGAGTGGATATACTAGAAGTTGAATTGATCAAACAGAATGGTGATGAGAGCTCTAGAGTTCATTAGGAAGAGCATGTGAAGATTGTAAATTGCCACATATGTTGCATGATAAAACATTTAATTAGGGATAGACACTATTTAAGGGAGGGGAGGGGAAGGAGAGAGAATTCCTACAGTCATGACTTAATGAGTTCTACAGTGTCTTTCCTGAACCCTGCAACAGACATCAGACACACAACTGCAAATGTCAGTGACTGCAAACATACGACTGAGCTTGACTACCTCTAATCATAGTCAGATATTCGATTTTCCTTCATTGTGCTTAATTGGGGAATATCTGCATCACACAGAAAAAATGTTTTCTGAATTTTAGTAAGTACCTTGTTGTTGTTATTCTTTTGCATAGTTTTAAGTTATTCATTAGGAAATTAAAAATTCTGGCTGTTTGTTATAACTCGTTCTCCACTTAATTCATTCCAACTGTAACAAGAGGTTGTAACTGCTAACATTCACAATTAAACAACATAGCAAAGACTAATGAATTAGGTTTCAAAAGACTATTCGATTTTAAACTAGATATCAAGAGAAGTGACAACTGCTAAAATTAAGAAAAGGCTGTTAATAAATTATCAACATACAATGCATTGTGAAAACTCACACTGCACTCTCTTAATTACAAGAATATATTTTTGTCTGGATGTTTTTCATTTAATTCTGAGAAATTCACTGTTGCTTCATGAGTGTGGCTGCAGAAAAGTGTGCATGTGGGAACATTCGTAAAATGCAAAATATTGCTAAAAATATCAGAAATGTTGAGGAGGTAATAATTTTGTACACTCATCCTGTATCTTGGATAATAACTTTTGAACTTGGGTAAGGAAAAAAGCCTCCCTGAACTTGTGTGAAAGCTAAGAAAAAAGTTTCATATAGCTAAATTAGAAAATATTACATAGAATTGCTACCTTATCAAATGTATCCAGTGTTTTTACAGCTGAGTGCATGTGGAATTCTTTAGAACAGATTTAATCTCTCTATAGACCCTGATGTTTTCACAGGGCATAAATGGGTTACTATTTCAAGTGCAAATGGCTGTATTTGAAAAGTAACTCTGATGGTTTCAGTTTAAATCACATTAACTGCATAGATTTTGTGTTCTCAATGTGCATCACATTTTTTGATTAATCAAAAGTCAAGCCATCAAAATAAAAATGATAAAGGATCAGAAATTACTGTACTTCATTTTAGGCAGTATTTCCAAAGCAATAATAAAACACTTTACCAATCAACCAGTTAATGACCAATGTGAGTTGTTAAAAGGCACTCGGTGATGCTGACAGAGCCTAATTTATCTAGCTGTCAATTAACTCATCAATAAAATGGCTACTAGTCAAGAGTGTAAAAATTGTTCGTATAAATCTCAGTTATGTTACTATTAAAATGCTAAATTAGTTTTCTAAAATAATTTACTTTATCATTATCACTATGTAATATCAGTAATTTATTTCTAACACTTTATTTCCTTCACTATTGGCCCAATAAACAAAAAAATTGACCTGATTGCAACTCTAAACTGGGAAGATAAGTTTGTAATTTAAGATTTGTCTTAATCATGCACTCTACATAGCTATTAGCACAAACAAGTTCAGGACACAGATTTTCATCTACCAGGGTGCAGAAGTCAGAAACATACTTAGTACTATGTGCAATATATAGTCTTCCTAGCAAATATATATTTGCTCTACATGCGTATCTCAAAAGTCAGTCTTAGAGATCCATCTAAAGATACTAAAGTGATGTTGTCAATCCTTTTTAGGGAATATCCTACTTATATTTAGCTGTAACAGTGTTTTTCACTTGGTAAGCATGGATTTTGAGATGGCCCAAAGTTATGCAACTTGGACCAAGATTTTTTTTTTTTTTAAATCTAATTAATTTATTAAATTTATTTTTTAGCAGAACCATGAAAGTAATGGCATGCAGAAGTAACCACATCTGTGGCTCTGTATTCATTATGTTTTTTTGGTAGTTTTGGCATTCATCTTAAAGTCAGGTTGGTTCAAACTGGTTCAAACAGGAACTTATTAAGGGAAAAGCAATATGCAGTCATTTTCAAAGTAAATCAGTACAGAAGCTGCTGTGTTAGTCATGAAACTGCAATAATGGAAATGCTGTTCGTCTGAAAGTGAGTTCAGGTTACACCTTTGCAAAGTGGTGATAAATAGGTATTATCATAAACCAACTGCCAGCAAAGATCTTTTTCTTCTTCTTTCTCCATGCCTTATTGTAGAAGGTATGCAAGTGTTTACTTAATTTTACTTCCCCCTTGGAATGGCAGTCTGAAATAAATGGAATGAGTTTTCTATAGTATTTATGTAATGAATATGAATAAATGGGTAGGGGGGAGAAAGTCTTCAGGCAATTTTAAATGTATCCCAAAATGTGGCTAGTACATCCATTCCAAATTGACTTAATAAGCACTCAAACACCATGAAGACTTTAATTAAGAAACAAGTATTAAAAAAAAAAAAAAAAATCTGCTAATTTCCTAATTAAATTAACATGCACTTATAAATGAGTTGCCAGTAATTTTGTTGCTGGTGTCATTGTGTCTTTTAGGTGTAATGCATAATTTTTAATAGGCAATTACTTGAGTCTTCATAACCCAGACATGGTCTTGAATGGTTAATTCACTAATGCTGTAGAAGTCGTGTACATTGTCCTTCAATGAAAAATTATGACAAAAATAGCACATTAGATCAGAATGTTTCAGAAGATCTGAACAATTACAAGTTAATGTATATCCACAATAATGTCAGTGGACTCACTGACACATTTCACACCTGCCCTGCTAGAACGGAGCTGAATGGCTTCTAGATTCTATCTGATCCTCTCTAATATATTACCTGAACATTACTGTACATATTCTCAAAAGAATAATTTGCGAAGATAATGATAGTAATAATTTGGAAAAAAAAAATAAAAAAGGAAAAATTTTAAAAAATAATCTGATTAATGAATTTATTTGGCTAAAGAGGATAGCAGAAAAAGAAATGGAACCCAAATCTCTCCAGACACCTGCTTCATGTAACAGACTGTATTTTTCTAAGGAATTACTTTGCCCCTTAATACACTTAAAAAGAAACTTGTCCAAATAATCAACTTATCTAGTCCATTTGTCAATGTACAATGCTACACAGCTCAGCTGACAAGGATAGGCAAGTTCTCTGTAAACGAGGTTAGCTGACAGGAAGAGCTTTACTCTAGATTGGAGATAAAAAGCAAGGATTAGCACTCTATGTTTGTTCAGATCAGAAAATGCGAGTTGATGATGAGGAATGGCTTGTCCCGATTTTTTCACCTGTCATATTTTTTTCTCCCGTGGCATTATTTTCTTTTGGTAAGATCACAATAGCAAACTGCTGAAAGTTTGTCATTCTTTTCTTTTTATTCCCCTCAGACTTATGGGTTTTATCACATCCAGAGGCATTTTGCAAACTAATACAATAAATCAGTCCAGTCAAAGACATACTGAAAAACCTAGATTGCTCCTAGCATATTGATTAGCTCTAGATAAACTGAGTATCACTACAAAGTAGAGTAACTCAGTGTTTCTACATTAGACATACACAGGAAGACAAGTACTGTAAAAATATTTGGTGCCAAAAAATTTTAGGAATTTCAAGAAACATAAAATCTGACTTTACTTCTTTTTATCCTTCTTCCCCTTCATTCTCCCTGTCTCACAAGGGTCTCTTCTTTACCGTTCTGCAGGCTATTAATGTAGAAGGCTTCTCCTCAGCTCTCATCACCTAGAAGATTCTTCACTGAGCATTCTGCCTCATTGATTTTCTTTTTTCTCCTCATCTCATTTTGAAACCTATTGACTGTTTCTTAATTTCTCTCTCCATAAGTTATTGCTTTTATGACTGAATGCCTTAATTTATTCCCCATATAATGCCTACATGCTACTGCTTCCTGTGATTTATGGCATATGTGGTCTTCTATTGTTTAACTCCATAAAGCTACTTTGGACTAAAATTCCATGAAGGAAGATATACTCCCACATTCCCACATGACTAATGAAGTCAGCATTAACTGCTTACTTGTCAGCATCTTGAAAATACACACACATTCACAGGCATAGTCAGAAATGTAAACTTTAAAACATTTTAATTGAAGTTTGTGACACTGTTGCAACATTACTGAAATTTATGCTTATTCTGCAAATCAGCCTACACACCCACCACCCCCCCCCCCCCAAAAAAAAAATAAAAAAAAAAAATTATGGAACTTCTCCAAATTGCTACAAAGAAAATAAGAGCTGGGAAAATTAAGTCAAATTCTTTGATCTGGGATTTTGGTGTTCCAGAACATCCTTGAAGCTGTCAGTCTTGCACTGCAACAAGTGTATAGGAAATACAAACAACTTTCAGTTTTAGAAAAAAACATAAGAGAGGAAGATTCATAAATTAAAAGCAATGGCTTTTGCCTTTATCTTTAGATCGTGCAGAGTGCAAGGCATTCTCCTTTCTCACTTTGACACTGATAGAAAGTAAGGTTATTCATTAAGTTACAGAACAGGGGCCCAGAAGCACATGTCACTTATTTTTTCAATCAGTGCTCATTCCTTCTTGTCCCCTGCTCATACTCCTATGCACGCAACTAAAAATAAGAACAGCAGAGTGGTGATTTGTTCTCTGCTGCTTCTAATATACGCCTGCTTGTAGTTCATCAGCTGCCATTTGCTCAGCAAAAAATGTAATTATGATGCTCTAATTTATATGTCAAAAAGGTTCACTACTCCATTAGGAAGGATGGAAGCTAAGGGAAAGAAACTGTGATGTTTGCATATTAGAGGTGCATAACTTTCTGAAAAGTGAAAAAACACAAAAAGATGGAAAATGCATAAAGTAAGCCAGCACAGTATAATACTTTTCTGTCTGTACAGGTCTTCTAGGCAAAATCTACATATGCACTTAGGAGTCCCAAAAATCTGATCAGTCATCTAGTGTTTATGAAAATGTCTATAAAGGTTAGGTAGCTAACTCTCAAAAAATCAATGGAGTTTTGCTACCTGGCTCCAGTCACACCACCCACACATTCCAAACTTTTACATGCCTTTAATCTCCTTATTCCTTGTCATATACTAGAACTCAATTGTTCTGTGACTGCATGACTAAGCTACAGGCTCAGAAGGAGGTAGTGCATGACAAATGCATCTATATTTACAGTTTAACATACAATATACATGCTTTCCAGCTGCATAACCATCTTTGTGATGGCGCTTGTGCTGTAGAATTCAATTATGCACACTGCTGCTCTGCCTCACTTTTTGGACCCTATTGTATCAACGGCCGTCAATTCCTCATGGTGGTGCTATGAAGCATAGAGTAGATCATAGCAATGCTGAGGTTTTCCAGCACTGTCTGGGAGCACATGTACAAGTATAGGATTCTGGAAGTATACACAGTTCCTTCCTTCCCAACAGATGTCTTAAAATTCAACAAAGGCCATGGAGGTGACAGTGCCTGTGCTAGTGCCTTTGGGTTTTTTTTTTGTTTGTTTGTTTGCTTCCTTGGTCTTCTTTGAACTATTACAGATTATAGTGCTTATCTTTCACAAGAGCTTTCTCT
The DNA here is from genome assembly GCA_017639245.1 of Myiopsitta monachus. Classification (NCBI taxonomy): domain Eukaryota; kingdom Metazoa; phylum Chordata; class Aves; order Psittaciformes; family Psittacidae; genus Myiopsitta; species Myiopsitta monachus. The sequence goes on along the minus strand of CM029941.1, from coordinate 4,494,311 downwards.
GGAAATTTAGAAATTCTTTCAAGACTGAATACCACAACACCTTTTATTTAATTTTCAGTTGATTTTGTTTTGTCTGTGCACATTCATAACTAAGAAAAGAGGGAGATGGAATTCAGGATAGGCATCTTAAATGTGCATCTGAACAGTCTCAAACACAACAGCCTTGTCTGTTAACTTGTAAGGGAAGAGGACTTCAAGCAACTTTCTGGCAGTATATCAACATTGTCAGACAGATGATCACAGCAGGTTATAAAAGATATGGGGACCACTGCTGCATCATATTAAAGAAGATGAAGGTTATGATTCTGAAGACAGGGAATGGAAATGAGTCTTCAGCAGCATGTAGGAATTATATCCCTGTGGCAGATCGGGAGATTTTTTACTTGGGATACAAAATGGAGATATTCTTCTCAACTTTCCTGCCAAGGTTTTCACAGAAAAGCCTGAAAAATACTTTGGCCCCTGGCACTCCTTTGACTTGTCTAGATCATCAGACAATGGAGTAGCTTAAGAAGGACTATTTACAGTCTGTGGCTGGTCACTGTCCTATCAGGGCAATCCTTCCCCTAATCTGGTGCAACAGACCATCAGTTCACCAAGAATTTGGCAAACTCATTGGCGTGTTCATAGTGTGATTTGTCAGATGGTTGGTGATTCTTGGTGTTTTGTGGGTTTGTGGGGCTATTTTATGGAACAGGAACTAAACAACCTGTTCTTGGAATATAGCATGGCAACACTAATCAAGGTATTGGATTTGAAACCATAGTTTACAGAAACTGTCTTCTGCATAGCAACTGATGAGTTTACAGATCTCTATGGTCAAAGCTGTTCTCTTCTTTCTGTGTAGGCCCAGCAAAATCACTGTATGCAATATATTCTCTGCTTGAACTGTTCACTGCAGACACGTACACGGAATGCCAGTCTGGCACTGTCTATAACATTTTTTGCTTTGCTACCACAAAGAGCTCCATTTAAAATGTCACATATGCCGTTTTTCCCTACTTGTCTCCATAATGCCTTTACCAGTGCTTTTAAAAAGGAAGATTTTATTCTGTTAATTAAAAAAAAAAAAAGGTGGTTTGAGAACAGGTAGGGGTTGGAGGAAGATATATTGGTGATCTCTGCTTTTTCCTGGCATGCAGGTTGGAATGGAGAGAGGGTTCTTGACAGGAAAATGAAGGGGCTAACCTTCTTGAAAATGGACTTGAAAGCTGCAAGTCCAGCTGACTGGGTTGTAAGTTTTTATGTAAGTACCCCAACAGATGACAATAACCAAGATAGTAACTGCATGAGCTGTGTAACCCATATAGTAAGCCTTTCCAGGCTCCCTTATTTTTGTGTTCCTGCACACATCATAGAGCAGGTTTCCAGTTAATGATACAGTGCTGTGCTAATCTGGTAAAATCAGAATGCACAGACCACTGGAAGCATTTGAACTTCTTGCTGCTTCCTAATGCACTTGTCATACATGGGGGCAGGAAAACAAAACAGAGAATCCTGCTTAAAATGAAATTATGTCCACAACCCAAAGGTCTCCCATTTTTCAGCAATGTAGTGCTTTCTCTAAAGACTTCTGCCCATGGAAGAAGTTTTTCTCTACTCCCAATGGGCTAGTTTCCAAAAGAGCTCCTCCATTCGCTTAGTGTTTGTCCACAACCTTATAAACAACACTTTTTGAAGCTCTCCATTCAATTTTCTATATTAATCTCCTTTTCTATCAGGAGGACCACACTATTAGAAATTGAACTTTGCTCATTCCTCACCACAGTCAATCATGGTGGAAATAGATGTATCCAAGCATTCCCAACTGCCCTGCAAAAATCACTGTCCATATTGACATATTTGTTTGAAATTATGTAGCAGCATCATTTGCTTCCATTTAATGTAACTGATAGGTTTTGATGCTGTCGTGGTTTAAGCCTCACCCAGGCTAATAACTCACGAAGTTTTATTATCTCACTCACTCCCCTTTTTCTTCCCCCAGTCCCGGTGGATGGGGAGGAGAATTAAATGAATGCAACTCACACAGGTTGAGATAAGAACAGTTTAGTAACTAAGGTATAACACAAATCACTACTGCTACCAACAGTAATAATACAAGAGAAATACAAGGAAAGAGAATACAACTGCTCACCAAGCCTAACCCAGCCAGTGCACCCCCCAGCAGCGAAACCCCCAGTACCCAAAAACGTGGCCATGCTGTGCACCCCCAGTCCACGACCACACCCCTTCCGGGTATCCGCCCTCTCACTTCACATCCTGGACATGACGTGCTGTGGTATGGAATAACCTCTTTGGTCAGTTTGGGTCAGGTGTCCTGTCTCTGCTTCCTCCCAGCTCTCCCCTGCTTCCTGGCATAGCACGAGGCCCAGAAACGTCCCTGGTCAAACCAAAACACCGCCAAGCAGCAACTACAAACACTGGTGTCATCAGCGCTGCTCCCAGGCCCAAAATCAAAAACACAGCGCTGCAACAGCCACCAAGAAAGAGAAAAATGACCACCACTGCTGAACCCATGACAATCCACCCCTTATTCCATACCATTCACGTCATGCTCAGATCCCACATTTTCAATATACCATCACATGTGTATATATGCATACACACACACACACACAGAGGGAGGGAGATCATCCCCCAGTGCATGGATCAATCCCTATAGAGCTGCTGAGTCCATCCAGTCCATGATATCAGGCTCCATCTCTTGTAACAGTCTTTCAGAGCAGGGGAGGCATTGTGCAGTGTTGGATCGCTGCCTGTTGATGCTGATTGTTCCTTTACTGCAGAACTCGTCTGGTTTAATCAAAGTTCGTTCTTTGTTGGGATGATGGTCTGAGGGTCAGTCGCGGATGACTTGAAGACATCTAGTTGATAGGCTATAAAGAAACACATTACATAACAAACAACAGCATGCAATTGAGTTCATTGGCTGTTTTCTCCTAAAATCCAATCTCCTTGAGGTACACATCGGACTTCCCCATCTTCCCGCATTACCCACCAAGTATATCCGGGTCCCTGAGCAAAAGCAATGCCACAAATTTTGATTTTGGGCCTGGGAGCAGCGCTGATAACACCAGTGTTTTCAGTTACTGCTTGGTAATGTTTTGGTCTGGCCAAGGACTTTCTGAGCCTCATGCTCTGCCAGGGAGGAGGGGGAGCCGGGAGGAAGCAGAGACAGGACACCTGACCCAAACTGACCAAAGTGGTTATTCCATATCACAGCACGTCATGCCCAGGATGTAAAATGGAGGGCAGAGATCTGGGAGGGTGTGGTGGTGCATAGGGGATTTTGCTGCTGGGGGGGTGCACTGGCTGCGTTGGGCTTGGTGAGCAGTTGTATTCTCTTCCCTTGTATTTCTCTTGTATTATTACTGGTGGTAGCAGTAGTGATTTGCGTTATACCTTAGTTACTAAACTGTTCTTGTCTCAACCTGTGCGAGATGCATTTTTTTCGATTCTCCTCCCCATCCCCCCGGGACTGGGATAAGAAAAGGAGGGAAGTGAGTGAGTGAGTAAAACTTTGCTGTGTTTTAGAGGCTTAAACCACGACAGCTGCTTATTACAGGTATTGTGGTTTGGTGGAGGTTTTTTTTTTTTTTTTAATATAAATGGCATGACTAGGACAGTAAGGTCAGTTATTTATTTATTTTTTAGCTTTTATTGTGTATGACAATTACCTCTCCAGTTTACCATGCTGTACTTGTAGGAACAAAGACCTTCTGGCATGACAGGTATTCACTGATCTCTACAGACAACCACTTTTGTATTTCAATTCGTCTGTTGGACCAGACATCCAAACACAGTGTTATCAAGAGGTGATGAAATCTTGAAAGAAAGCTTCTAAAGATCTTGAAGTCTATGCCTCAGTTAGAAACAGTCATGGAATTACCATAAAGTCTGCAGTTCATTTATGTTTTGGGTCAGGAATCAAGGAGATCTAGCTGAAGCATGGGGAAACAGGGAAACAACAGAAAAATATTCTTGGAAAATAAGGTCTCTTTCATCATATCTAGGGTTCAGTTTTACAGGAAAGAGTGGAACAATCCAGGAACAAAATTAGAACAACAACAAAGTTGAGAGCATCTTTCCTATAAGAATAGAGGAAGAAAATAAAAGAAGAAGAAAATACCTCATGTAAACAGCCTCTTAATCACTGTGAGACTTGCAAACTGTGCAGAGCCTTCCAATGGAGCAGATAAAGAGCACCAGTGATGGTGACACTTCTTATCCAATGATAGATACATCTGAACAAGCCAAAGAGGAATCAGATGTGCTTTACCCAGTCCAGTAACAAAATGGTGTAGAGGTCACTTCAGGGATTGAAAAAGACTCCAGGGATATGTGGGGGAGAGGGTCTGGAAGAAGCTCAAAAAAGACTCCAGGAGATTCAAGAGGAAAGAATTGAAGAAAGAAAGACCCCAGAACCCTGCATCCAGATAATGCAGTCCACAGCTGGACTCACCATGCTGACCCATCCATCTCCTGGACTGTAGATGCAAAAGTTGTATAATTTGTGAAGATTGAACATTATCTGTAATGAAAACATTTAGTTATCCATTAAGTCTCTGCACTACCAGCTTGGTCTTAAACCGCGTGAAAAGGTCATCTCACTCACCACTCAGAGAATCTGAGAAAATCATGCAAAAGGACACACTGATGGAAAGCGACTGTCAGTTTGTGCTGGAGTGAGGAACATGAACATGAAAGTTTATCCAGTCTTGTGCGGTATTTAATCAGGAGCTATCATCCTGTATAGCCAAATTGCATTTGATTTATAAAGGTCTTCAAATTCCCGATACTCACTGATGGTAGTAGAAAATTAGGCACCCAAGAACCTGGCCTATCTTTCACTCTTAGTCTGAGTCATCAGATACCTTAGTGAATGCCTATGCCTTTATAGCAATTAGCTGCAAAACTTTGAGCAGTTTATTAAAAACCAAACCCTTTAATATTAAAAAAGTTCTTTAGATCATCTTTGTGATTATTAGAGCAGCTGGAAAAAACAAGGAAACTGAAATCAATGTATGTTTTCCCTAGGTAGTAATAGAATACAACACTCTCTTGCCCTATTAATCTCCTGTCATTTTTAATGAGACTTGCTGATATCCAGTAAAAATATAGGGAAAGGTAGAAATATGAGCACAAGTGCAAATGAGTAAAGATGCATTAATACTGTAAATAACTACATACTGTGAACTTTTGAGCCCACAACAAGAAAATAAAACAAATCCCTTACAAATCCATGATTACTTCCAACTGGAAGGTGATAGGGAATACTCACTTCTAGTTGTTTGCAACAGAAAACGTCTGTGTGCCAGAAACTTTTCCAGTGTCCAACAGAGCCAATGCCATCTGGCTCCAAGATGGATTCACCACCAGCCAAGGCTGAGCCCATTAGCCATGACTGTACTGTCTCTGGGGGAATGTATTTAATGAGGGGAAGATACGGTTATGCAACTACAGCCAGAGACAGGAGTGAGATTTTGTGAGTGGAATATCTATGCATAAACCATAGTCAGTGGAGAAGGAATTCCAGCAGTTGTCCCTTCAGCCTGTGGTGGAGACCATGGTGAAGCAGGCCATAACTCAGAGTCACCATATCATGGAATTAGAGACAGGTATCCCTCGATCTTTTCTTCTCATCCCATGATTTTTCTGTATTTTTTTTTTTTTTTGTAATGGTTTAAGAGGTATGGGAATAGCCATGTATCAAAGGTATTTTTCTTAGCCTTCAAATTTTATTCTTAACAAGGTGGAATAGTTTAACATACATATCCAGTGTACTGACTAATTTCCTTATTTATTTGACTATCAAGCAGAAAGTGTTTTCATCTACTACAGTTTCCCCCCCTCACTCCTTCCTCTCTGCTCCCTGCAGTTTAGCATGTTAACTGCGTTCTCATTTCTGAAACATAACGGGCTGAAGCAATTTAGGTGGAATATATATACATTTTTCCACAACTGTAACTGCATTGACTGCCATGGGAAGGCTCCAGATAAAAAAAAGAGAATAAGAAAGGAAGTTACTTTGTTAAGTCAGGCATGACTTTGACATCCCTTGAGCTACTAGACTGCATCCCTTTTTATTCATGTAGTACAAAGCAAATGGACATGCTTACAGAACTGACATTACATGTCACAGATTTAAACCTGTTTAGATAGAGTAAGACAGAATATCAGAGTTAAAGTAATTAAAGTCACTGCAGTTTCTTGGTTTTGGCACGAAATGGATTCAACATCATGTTTAGTAGTTTGTAACATGACTTTAAACTTAAGTTATAACTTCTTGTTCTTGAATATCTTCCTTTTAAGTATATGTCAGGTTGTATACTCTTATCATAGAAATGAAAGGCAAAGGAAAAAACACAAGCGTATATGAAAAGCAAAAAAAGAATTCTGCTAGATCAAAGGTAATAAAAGACAAATCTGTAAATATATGAAGGCCAAAATATTTTTCCTTTAAGTGGCTTGTAGGAAAAATATTTTAACAAGTATGAACATGATAGTTCTAGAGTGATCATTTCTCTGGCATGCCCTGTCAGCATCTTGCAGTTACTGGTACAGAAACTTCTCACAGCATCACAAACCCCTTCAGGCTGGAATGACCCTCAGAGGTCATCTGGTCCAACCTCCTGCCCAGAGCAGGTCTAATTATGATGGACTGCTCAGGAATTAGTTCAATCAAGTTTTGAACATCTTCAATTGCAGAGGTCCCATAGCCACTTTGAGTCCCTCCTTGAATATTTAACCACTGTCATGGTAAAACTTTTCGGTTTATATCTAATGGAAATTGCTCTTTTCCTTTCTGAGAAGAGTCTGTCTGGTTCTTGTTTACTGTCCTCCATTACATAGCCAGTTATACATGCTTAACTACCTGAAGGCTAGACATGTTTTTTGACAAAATATAATTAATCAGATGGGGGCAAAACCTAGACATATGATTCTCAGGGGGGTGGAGTCTGGGACTGGTAGTAATCCTAATTTAGGTGGTAAATCAGAAAGTCTTAATCTCATTTACTTTTAAATCTCTTAGACTTTTAAAGATCTTAATCTCTGTTACTTTTAAATTAAACATAATTGAGGCTATAGCTTCAGTAGGTTGAAGACAATATCTAACTAATTTTAGAAGACATATATAGTTCAGTTAAAAGATGGAAAAAAAATCAGCCTATGCTTAAGTAAAGCCATTTGGCCTAAATATCTAAACCATGCCATAACTAATTCAGCAAGTGGTTAACTGCTTCACAACTGATGGAACTGCAGAACTCACAGCTCAGACTGAAAAACCTGACACCATAAACATTTCGAGTTATGAGCTGATAAATATAAAGAGTAATGGATAGGATTATCCAACAGACCTTCCATGAATGAGTGATCTGTATTTGCATTAGAACCAAGATGATTTACAAATGCCAAAGTGCCACATTTTAGTTTAATGATATACATAACTCAGGAGATTTTTATTGAATATACCACATCTATAAGGCTTTGCACTTTATTTCACAAGAAATAAGAAATGGGTATCAAATTAAATCAGAGTCACAAAAGAATCAATAGCCAGTATGATGAAAATAAGGTTGTGTTTCAGTCATTATGGTTGTCAAAATCCTTCTTTGTATTCTGGATTGAGGATGGCTTCCAGGAAAATGAAGGAAGATTTGAAGCATTCATCACAACTCACAGTTATTTCAGTTCTTCACTTCATGGCTCAAAATGTTAACAAATTATGAAAACATTTTTGGTAAAAATTTTAGATCTTAAAATGCATTAAAACATATGGTCTCCTTAAGAGGCCTTCAGCAGTTGTCCTAATGTATCTTCTGTCAGATTTCCTGTATTGATCTTTCAAATCCAACTCATGGAAACCGGCTAGTCGAATTAAAAAAAAAAAAAAGTGTTTAGAAATTATATTGGGTCAGGAGAAAAAAAACTTCTTTTTTTTCCCCCCAACAATAAAATATTAACTTTTTAATAATGTATGAAGCATCTACCTACAACATATGAGGCATAACATGCTTAATGGGCCAAAACTGACATCTAACACACTAGTGATTCTCAACTTATATTAATATGCAAATATATCTCAGAGAGAAATTTTCACTTCTAAAATTTAATCTACCAAGAAAGAAGTGAACAGGAGTGTAGAAGGATTCAGATCCTTTAAATATAATGTAATTTTTAAGTGTCCAGGATAAAGACCTATCATATATTGAATCTGATCACACGTTATTTCAAAGTTTCGAATTAATCCTTTTTCTAAGTCTTTAAGTGTATGCAATCATTTAAATGTAAGGTTGTTAATTAGCAGATTAGAAGATGTCTAGAAATATCTGGAATTAATTTAATGAGTGACAGCCAATTAACTGTTTTCTATTAGAAAGAAGGGGGTAGCAGCAGTCAAGAAATGTTCTTAATGCTTATTGCTAAATCTGAAATAAGAAATGCAAAAAAGTCTAAGAAACCCATATAACTCATCTGAGAGAAGGAAATATGTAGTAACCCTTGTTCTAAAGAACCTTTTATTTAAGGGCATCTATTAAAAATTTTTAGAACAGAAAATGTTAAGACCTTTAAAGAATTTCCTAGTAATTTAAGGTTATCTTTCCTTTGTAAGGTTCTTTTACTAACCTGTAAGCTTTTTCTTGTACATCACTAATATACTAATTTGCATTCTTAAAGGCTGTTGTTTGTAAAGCAAATATCTATTTTATTTTGAATATAGAATGGTCACATGAAAATTCAAAACCTATGAAGCCTTAATGGACAAGAATGACAGCATTCCTATTTCCTTCCATGAGGCCATAATTTCATCTCAAAGGACTGTAGGAGAGCTTCCTTTACTTTCTTTTTTCCAAGTTTGACATATTTTAATAGAAATACTATAATTAATATTATAATAAAATGATAAGTAAGTAATTGTATTAAAGTGGTATGAGCAGTAATTTTGAGTGATGTGCAAGCATTACACTGCTACTGCTATCAGCTCAGTGATTTTATGATTCCTGTCAGCAATGGATTATAAAACAAAGGAGATAAAGAGAACCAGGAATACTTCTCCTTTGTTAAAGCTGAGAAAGGGCTAGTTCAAAGAGACAGGTAATTTAGTGGGTTTGAAAGACATGCTAAAACTAATTACGATGTACTTATCAATCCTTATTCTTTTAAAATTTCTTTATAATCTAAGTAGCTCCATTTCTTTTGGGAACCTTTCAGCAATTCTTTGAGATCAATCACTGTAAAGAGAAAAAAATAACAAACCACACATCCAAAACCAAAAAACCAACCAAACAAAACACCAAACCAACTAACAGCCACCATGCAGTTGTATTGATTCAGTAGTGTTAAACCCAGCATCACAGAAAATATGCCCTCATGAAGAACAACTGAAAGATATTAACCAAGGATTCATCAGCTATAGAATCCCATTTGTCCTTAAGTAGATCCCACTATCACTTACCAGAAGTAGCACTCAGTAGGAGACCCAGGCCCTGAAAGGCACAAAATAAGAAATACTGAAGCAGAAATACTGATTAACCTTTCTTGCAAAGAAAAAGAAGCAAGAACAACTAGTGACTTGAATTTTCATTATTGTTAGGCACCATCATCAAATAAACTGCAGCTGCCAACACCTAACAGGTGTTTTGCAGCAGCAGTAGAAACCATTCCTTGCATTTTGCATTCCTGATTGCCTTGTTAAATAAAGCATTGTAAGAGAAGCAGGGTCATCAGAATGAAGGCTGTGGGAATTTCAAGTCTAAAGAGATGCTAATCAGAAGTCATAATTAAGACTTTTGGCAGAAGAAGTAGGCATGGCTACTGATGAAAAAAGTAACATTAATGCAGTTTAATTTAATGATCTAGCTAGTTTAATCAATGAAACTAGAGTATTTGTAGAGGTAATACGTTTAGATAATGCCTCAAGTCTTTCAAATGTTATTTGCTGTGTTCTGAGTTCTAGCATCTGAGTAAGCCTAGTAAAACCAGTAAAAATTATATAGGGGCTTTATTAAGACATACTGCGGTTGGTTGACTTTGCCTGGCTGCCACATGCCCAATAAGCCACTCTATCACTCCCATCTTCAACCAAAGAAGAAGAAGAACGTATGACAAAAGGCTCATGGGTTGAGATAAGGACAGGGGGAGATCATTCAGTAATTAATACCACAGGCAAACCAGACTGCACGTAGGGAAATAATTCGATAAATTTAATCAAATCAGAGTACAGTAACTGGAAATAAACCCAAATTTTAAAACACCTTACCCCCACCCCTTCCTTTTTCCCAGGCTCAGCTTCACTGGCAACTTTTTTACCTTCTACCCCTCAGCAATGCAGGGGGACATGGAATGGATGTTGTGGTTGGTTCATCACATGTTGCCTATGCTGCTTCTTTCTCGTCAGAGAAGAACTTCTCACACTCTGCTTCAACCTAGTGTCCCTCCCACAGGAGACAGTCCTCCACAAACTTCTCCAACATGAGTTTGTCCCACAGGCTGCAGTTCTTCATGAGCTCTGCCAGCACAGGTCCCTCCCTTAGGGTACATTCTTCAGGAACACACTGCTCCAGCAAGGATCCACTGTGGGGCCATGGCTCCTGTCAGCAAACCTGCTCCAGCATGGGCTCCTGTCTCTATGGGGCCACAGCTCCTGCTAGGAGCCTGCTGGCTCTGTGGAGATTACCCAAGCGGTCAGAACCTGCTTTGGGCATACCCCTGATCCTGTATGCAGTCAGAGTGGTGTCCCTCAGGGATCAGTATCGGGACCGGTCTTGTTCAACATCCTTGTTGGTGACATGGACAGTGGGATTGAGTGCACCCTCAGCAAGTTTGCTGATGACACCAAGCTGTGTGGTTCAGTTGATAAGCTGGAGGGAAGGAATGCCATCCAGAGGGAATGGTGAATGAAGTTGCTAAGCCACTGTCCATCATATTTGAAAAATCATGGCAGTCAGGTGAAGTTCCTGATGACTGGAAAAAGATTAATATAACCCCCATTTTCAAGAAGGGGCAAATGGATGACCCAGGGAACTACAGATCAGTTAGCTTCACATCTGGGCCTGGCAAAGTCTTGGAGCAGGTTCTCCTGGAATACATGCTAAGGCACATGAAAACCAAGGAGGTGGTTGGTGACAGCCAGCATGGCTTCACTAAGGGGAAATCCTGCCTGACCAATCTGGTGGCCTTCTATGATGGGACTATGGAACTGATGGACAGGGGTACAGCAGTTGATGTCATCTACTTGTGCAAAGTGTTTGACACTGTCCCGCGTGACATCCTTGACTCTAAATTGGCGAGACATCAATTTGATAGGTGGACCACTCGGTGGATAAAGAACTGGCTGGATGGCTGCACACAAAGAGTTGTGCTCAATGGCTCAATGTCCAGCTGGAGACAAGTAACAAGTGGAGTCCCTCAGGGATCAGTGTTGGGATGGTCTTGTTCAACATCTTTGTCGGTGACATGGACAGTGGGATTGAGTGCGCCCTCAGCGAATTTGCTGATGGCACCAAGCTGTGTGGTTTGGTTGGTATGCTGGAGGGAAGGAATGACATCCAGAAGGGCCTTGACACACTTTTAAGGTGGGCTGATGCTATACTTATGAAGTTTAACCATGCCAAGTGCAAGGTCGGCACCAAGCTGTGTGGTTTGGTTGGTATGCTGGAGGGAAGGAATGGCATCCAGAGGGACCTTGACACGCTTGTAACGTGGGCTGATGCCAACCTGATGAAGTTTAACCATGCCAAGTGCAAGGTCCTCCACCTGGGTTGGAGCAATCCCTGGCATATCTAGAAGTTGGGCAGAGAAGAGATTCAGAGCAGCCCTGCGGAGAAGGACTTGAGTGTGTTGCTTGATGAGAAAATGAACATGAGCAGTCTTCAGTGTGTGCTCGCAGCCCAGAAAGCCAACCTGTCGTGGTTCAAGCCTCCAAAACTCACAAAGTTTTGCTCACTCACTCACTCCCCTCTTTTTCTTACCCCAGTCCTGGGGGGACGGGGAGGAGAATCAAAAGAATGCAACTTGCACAAGTTGAGATAAGAGCAGTTTAGTAACTGAAGTATAACACAAATCACTACTGCTACTACCAGTAATAATAATGACAGGAGAAGTACAAAGAAAGAGAATACAACTGCTCACCAAGCCTGACCCAGCCAGTGCACCCCGCAGCAGCGAACCCCCCAGTAGCAAAAACCTGACCACGCCATGCACCCCCAGTCCACCACCACACCCTTCCGGGTCTCTGCTCTCCGTCTTCACATCCTGGACATGATGTGCTGTGGTATGGAATAACCTCTTTGGTCAGTTTGGGTCAGATGTCCTGTCTCTGCTTCCTCCCGGCTCCCCCTCCTCCCTGGCATAGCATGAGGCTCAGAAAGTCCTTGGCCAGACAAAACATTACCAAGCAGTAACTGAAAATACTGGTGTTATCAGCACTGTTCCCAGGCCCAAAATCAAAAACACAGCACTGCACCAGCTACCAAGAAGGAGAAAAATGACTGCTACTGCTGAACCCATGACACAACCGTATCCTGGGCTTCATCAAAAGAAGCGTGACCAGCAGGTTGAAGGAGGTGATCCTGCCCCTCTCCTGTGCTCTCATGAGACCTCACTTGGAGTATTGTGTGCAGTTCTGGTGTCCTCAACATAAAAAGGGCATGGAACTGTTGGAACAAGTCCAGAGGAGGGCCATGAGGATGATGAGGGGACTGGCGCACCTCTCGTATGAAGACAGGCTGAGAAAGTTGGGTCTGTTGAGTGTGGAGAAGAGAAGGGTGTGTGGAGACCTTGGAGCAGCCTTCCAGTATGTGATGAGGGGCTACAGCGATGCTGGGGATGGACTATTCATTAGGGACTGCGGTGATAGGGCAAGGGGTGAGGGGTTCAAACTTGGAGAGGGGAAGTTTAGATTGGATATGAAGAAGAAATTCTTTTACAATAACCTTGGCATACAAAGTCAGTACGCACTTCTACTGCATTTTCTGTTTGAGTGGATAAGCAGAGGTGACACAGTTGAAAAATAATTAAGATCTATGTGGAACTCCTTTACCTCCTGGTAGTGAGAAATGCTGAATGGGTTGTTGCATGTATTTGGGCAGTTATTTCTGTTTCCATGGGATGTTGGCTGGTCTTATCCATGGATGGCAAGTGGGCTGGTGTACTTTGTGAAGGACATTTTTTCACTTGTATGAATATTGTGTATCTATATAGCTACCCACAGAGGAAACTCCTCGGTAACAATATAAGAGATCAATTTCACTTAACCCTCAGTTCTTAAGAAAGTATCTTAAATTTAGAATTTGGTGTAATGGTAATTTCTTTTCCCCTTGATGAGCCTATACTTATAAAGACCTTATGAGCTGCTGTATGAAAAGGACCATGTTGTTGTAGGCTTGCTGTAGAGGTATTTATTTCATCAGGTTCTAATACAAGGATTGTTTCTGTTTAATTATTAAATATTTTATATATATTTACTTAGAGGTACCACATGTTTACACGTTTTATCTCAGATTGGATTTAAGGAATCAAAATATTGGGCTTGAATAATGCAAGGCATGCACACAATTATAGCTGTATAAGGGGAAACAAACCCTTTCCATTCAATTAAGATGCATGTGATACATCATAGCTTTTAATTCATAGATTTCTACTTTCCAATTCATATTATGCACTAACATAATTTTTTCAATATGAACTTCATTATACTTTTCCTCTACCTGTAATATTTCTTATCTATGTTACATTCTTTCTTTTCAGTTCTCACTAATACTGTCAATGATTCCCAATTTAATATAACTCAAATTTTTCATTATTTACACTTCTATCACCTGCCCTCAGTTTGATGCCGATCCTTTTGTTAGATGTATGTCTGTTACTCTAGCTACGTGCACATGTGCTAGCATGAAGGACACTAGTTATTTTTTTATTAATTTTGACAGACAGGATTTTTACTCTAATTCAATAAAGCAGTTAGTCTTGTGCAATGTGGATCCATCGCTCAAGGGAGATATTCCCAATGAGAAAGTGTTGTACAAAGAACTGGCAAGTCCTGCTCTGGTATAATCTGTAATTCCCTGTTCAGGAAAGACAGAAGCAGAAGTTGGAGGAGTAAATATCCCAACTATTTGGGGTAAACAAAGATAACGTGGCTTGTTTGGTTAACAGAACAGAAGCTCTGTGTGGATAGAAAGGGTAAAGCTTGGGTTGGAGATCAGCTTTGTAACTGAAGACCAATAAAAAAGAAAATAGCTCAGTAGTAATTACAAATAAATTTAGAATGGAAGTTTGAAAATTTTTTTGAGTAGTTCAGAAACTGGAAAATTATGATCAGTATAAAAAATATTTCTATTTATAGCAGCAGGAAATTAGACAATAGAAGGTCCTTCCAGCCAATGTCATATGCTTTTATGTTTTTAAGTTTATTCCTGACAATCTCAAAGACATTATTAAATGAAAGCAAATACAGTTTTTCATCATTTCTGAGACTGTGTTGATTGCAATACTGTTATGGTTATTACCATATTCTATTTTCCACTTCTCTGTTATTGGACTCCATCAGATTTTGGGGTAGGTAGATGTTTGGCCTGATATGTAGAAGTACTTTTGTTTTAATTCTTGAAAATAGCAAGAATGATACCTGTAATTTTTAAAGTATTATCATAGTTGGTGGCTAAGACATCAGTGAGGCATACAGGACAGCACTTTCTTACGTAACAGAACTAATATTGACCTTGCTATTACCTCTTTTCTGCACATGGATTCTCTGATAATTAATGCAGAGAGGCAACCTTTAATCTTTTCTTTATTAGACCTTGCAATTTTCATTGAAAAGGTAGAAATTTCATTTGTTTAGAAACCTCTATTAAATTGGGTTGATTTCAAAATACCCAGTTCGAAAATAATTGGAAAGAGAATTAGTTACACCTTTGTAACTGCAGTGCAATAAAACACTCTCTTCCTAAAGCTACTAGGCTAAAGAGAATACTCTTCACAGGAAATTTTGTAGTCTGAGGTTAAAGATATGTACAACCAACTAATACAACTAAAAGAGCAGAAAAAGCAAAGGCATAAACTATATAAGGAAACTCATTTTGATACACAAATCAGTCACACAGCCCTTGTTATATAGTTCGTAATCAGAAAATATTGGGTTTCAGATGTTTAAATAAATGTCTCTGAAAGAAGCACACACTTATTGTAGTCTATTTCTGTAAGTCACATATAACACTAATCAACTGTAGTGTATGGTCCTCGTAAGTGAAGTTGCATTCTGATAAGTACAATAATTCATAAAATAGAGCTGTGAAAAATAGGATTTCTGGTTCCAGTTTTAATCTTCTGAAAATGCAATATTTATTGCAAATACAATATAAGGAAGATGATTTACATTTCTTCAATCATTGTGCTTACAATAAAAAAAGAATACAATAATTCAATGAATATCTATTTGTTCAGGTTAGCAAAAAAGTCCATAATTATTTGAACACGGTAATAAAATGAATAATGAAAGTGTTTGATAATAGATTATTACATTTTATGGCCATACATTTATTTCACATAATTCAAACTGTTTCATCCTGCTGTGTGTAAGAAACCCCCCCCCCCCCCAGTATGTAGCTACTAATTTTAAGGTAGAGTTAGGTCCGGATAATCAGTTTAACAACAACAACAACAACAAGAAATATGAATTTGCTTGTGTTTAATGGGTCTACAGTCAGGACAGACTAAGTTGACATGTTAATCCAATTAATGCTAAGAGTGTAGAATCATAAAATAGTTAGGGTTGGAAAGGACCTTAAGATCATCTAGTTCCAACACCCCTGCCATCAGCAGGGGCACCTCCTACTATACCATGCTACCCAAGGTTCTGTCCAACCTGGCCTTGAACACCAGCAGGGATGGAGCATTTACAGCTTCCTTGGGCAACCCATTCCAGTGCCTCACCGCCCTTACAGGAAAGAATTTCTTCTTTACATTCAATCTAAACTTCCTCTGGTTAAGTTTGAACCAGTTACCCCTTCTCCTATCACCACAGTCCCTAATGAAGAGGCCCTCCCCAGCATCCCTATAGGCCACCTTCAGATACTGGAAGGCTGCTATGAGGTCTCCGCGCAGCCTTCTCTTCTCCAAACTGAACAGCCCCAACTTTCTCAGCCTATCTTCATGTGGAAGGTGCTCCAGTCCCCTGATCATCCTCGTGGCCCTCCTTTGGACTTGTTCCAACAGTTCCAGGTCCTTTTTATGTTGAGGATACCAGAACTGTACACAATACTCCAAGTGAGGTCTCAGTGTACCCCATCTGAAAGCAAGAAGGGTTATTTTACCCAGCCTCAGACTCAAACTGATTCCAAATTTCAATCTCTTTCTATAGGTAATCTTTAAAACCAGAGAGCACTAAATCGACATTAGTGTAAGCAAAAACTACATCAGTAAACCCAATCAAAGTGCACCTTCATAAGGAGATTGCTTTTGTACAGTTTCCCACTGCAATATCTGAAGCACTGTCTCTAGGATAATTGACTGATGGCAGAAACTAGTTGCTTGCTACCATTTTGAATCAGATGTTTATAGCTTTTTTTCAGACACTGCCCAGCAGGTAAATGCAACTCCCCTCTTCAGGGACATACAGCGTCTACAGCCTGTAAACTCTCAAGAATGAGTCAGAGGAAGAAAACAGAAAACAAAGGTATTGAGTTTCTCTAACTTCAGAAGATTAAATTAATACCATCTCCTCATACAAGCTCTGTTGAGTAAAATACTGGAACTCTATACCAGGTTTCGGACTGAAAGACTCAACAACTGACTTCAGCCACCAGCTTTCAGCAGGTTGCTTATGGAAGCAATGCAAATGATAGTTGTTCAATGGGTTAAGGACTCAACTCAGGTTTAGCCAGCATCTTTGATCTATTTGGTTTCTTCATAGGCATGTAGGGAAAAAAAAAAAAATAAATAAAATAAAATAAAAGGAGGGCTGGAAGGATCCAGAATTACTCTGTCACTCTTACTCGAAAGGTATTTATGTGTTCATTAACTTGCATGTTTTCAAGTAGCAGGTAAAATCATTTGGCATTCCTCTGAGAAGTATAGAGTAGCAGTATTTCATTTCACTAGCACCCCGTCCATTCTGCTTGGGTTGAATTACCTCAGCTTGGATAAATGTTTACAGTTGTCTTTCAGGAAGAAAAAGACACTTGAATTATCTAGCATGACCTGTGCTTTTGTTGTAGTGACACGGTTAACGTACACTGCGTTATGGGCTTGGCTTCCCCCCCCCTCCCCCACAGAGTCTCATGTTACGCCGAGAAAGAGAGAAAAGCTGGGGGAGGGGAGACAGAGCGCCTGACCTGGGCTGACCAATGAGGTTATTCCATACCACAGCACGTCATGCCCAGGAGGTACGATTCGGGGGCGGGGGGGGGGGGGTTGGCTCTCGCAGCACGCGGTGGGGGGAGCAGCGCGGTCTCTCTCGGGCGCCACGCGGTCCCTGGAGCAGCGCGCGGTCTCTCGGCTCGGTCGGGTGGCGAAATGGTTGTATCCTCTCCCTTTGTATTTACTTTGTCATTATTATTGGTGGAGGTGGCAGTAGTGATTTGTATTGTACCTTAGATACTGGACTGTTCTTATCTCAACCCGTGGGAGTTACATTTTCTTTGGTTCCTCTCCCCATTTCCCCCATTGGGGGGAGGGGGGGGGGGAAGGAGGGAGAAGGGAAATTTGCGGCTTAAACCACCACATTTTTGGCGCCCAACGTAGGGCACTTAAGGGTTGAGGTAAAGACAAAATAGACACTCGTCACAATGCTGATTTATTGGCTCTCAAAGTTGTTGCTCTGGTTCTCACAGGTTCAGTGTATGATACTTTACTTACAGCCGGTTCTTCTTATCTTAACGTTTTTCAGATCTGGGTTTTGGGTTAAGATTCTTGTTACATTATACTGTATTGCACAGATTCTTAATACAATAGACTTAGTGATCATGAAACTGACCCAGTTTGTGTTTCCAGTGTGGCCACCAACTCTACACTTTGGGAGGTATATAATGGAAGTTTTTAGCAATTACACGTCTCTTTTCACCTCCTCGGGTGGTCGGCCTGTGAAGGAGACATTCTTTTGTGCTCCCAGTGCCCCCACCAGGCCGTTTACAACACTGTTTGAGAATTCTGAAGGTTTTGAATGGCCTTTAGATACCCTTGAGATCTGCCTGCTGGTGGTGACGGGAATTACCATGTTGGCACATATACTGAATATGTTGTACTCACAACTATTTAGTCTGGTCCAGAGAGTTAAGCAGAGTGGGGTGTGGGCCATGTCTGGGGTTAGACCACAATCTAGGATGGCCGAGAGATTTTTCCCAAGGCTGGACAGTCATGAGAGGCAGGGTGTGTGGGATAGTATGGGCAAGTATCTAGGCCAGTGGGCCCCTCCAGTGCTTTGGAACTTCACCACTGAACAAATGCAAAACTCAGAAAAATTAGTAAAACATTTAAAGGAGGTGTGTGATCATTCTGGTCACACCGGAGATGGACAAATCATGGCAATGTGCTGGGGCTTGGCTTATGCTTACAGAGTCTTGTTTAACACTGTCCAGCATCTTCAAAAGGAAAAAAACATCTCTGGATCTGAGGGTGGAGTAATGGACGGCGCAGTTAATCCAGCTCCAAGCACAGCAGCTACATCACCACCAGCGACAGGTACAGCCACGACTCAAACCCCAGTGACAAGTACGGCAGCTACCCAAACCACAGTGATAATCACCGCAGCTAAACCAGAGGACCAACTCATACCAATATCGGTTGCCCCTGTACGCAAGAGGAAAAGCAAAGAAGAGGCAGGAAAGATGAAACAAGACGAAGAAACGTCACCACCTGGGACAGCATCTGACCAGGAGTTATTACCACATGATGAAGCAGAAGAAGAAAAGGAAGAGGTGACTTCTTGATCTCGGACCTCAACCGAGCTGCGGAATATGCGAAAAGACTTTACCCGTCAGCCAGGGGAGCACATCATCACCTCGCTGCTCCGATGCTGGGACAATGGGGCCGACGGTCATGAACTAGAAGGTAGTGAAGCCAAAGGGCTGGGATCACTTGCCAGGGAAGGGGGAATTGACAAAGCAATTGCAAGAGAGAAAAAGTCCCTCAGCCTTTGGAAGCGGCTCTTGGCAGCTGTGAAAGAGAGGTTTCCATACAAGGATGATGTTATGAGTCGTTCGGCCAAGTGGACTACTCTAGAGAAAGGCATCCAGTCTCTGAGAGAATCAGCCATTGTAGAGATGATCTATATCACCAAGCCGAATGTTGGGGATATACCCATAGATCCAGATGAAGTCGAATGTACACGACCCATGTGGCGGAAATTTACACGGAATGCACCACCATCATATGCCCATTCATTGGCAACAATAACCTGGAGTGACATAAGACCACCAACAGTGGATGAAATGATTTATAAACTCCGAGAGTTTGAAGATAATATCACCCCCTCCATCATCTCAGCTGTGGAAAAACTGTCCCAGAACCTCAAACAATTGAGAGACGATCTATCCAGCTCCTCACGTGTACCAACACACGTCTCAGCTATTAACAGAAGGCGTCCCACTGTTCGAGAGAGAAGATATAGAAGTTATACACCACGGGCCACCCTATGGTTTTACCTGCAGGATCATGGAGAAGATATGATGGAGTGGGATGGAAAGCCTACTTCAGTTTTGGAGGAGCAGGTGCGAGAACTGAAAAAGAGAGCAAAGGTCAAGCCTGATCACCCCATGAAGGCTGCGGCTTCAGTCTCTGGTGAGCAGGTTCCCAGATGGAGTGGAAGAGCAGATTTTACTTCAGCTTCTGTGATGAAGAAGAATAATCCATCTCTACAAGAGGTGAGTGACCAATGTGATGACTACTAGAGGGGCCCCGCCTCCAGCCAGGTGGAGGGAGGGGACAATCGAACTTATTGGACTGTATGGATCGGATGGCCTGGCACATCAGTCCCACAGAAGTATAAGGCTCTAGTAGATACCGGTGCACAGTGTACTCTGATGCCATCGAGCTTTCAAGGGGTGGAACCTATTTGTATTTCTGGAGTGACAGGAGGATACCAAGAGCTGACTGTACTGGAGGCTGAAATCAGCCTGACTGGGAGGGAATGGCAAAAATACACCATTGTGACTGGTCCAGAGGCTCCGTGTATCCTTGGCATAGATTACCTCAGGAGAGGGTACTTCAAAGACCCAAAAGGGTACCGATGGGCTTTCGGTATTGCTGCTTTGGAGACAGAGGAAGAGGAGCAGCTGTCCACCTTGCCTGGTCTCTCAGAGGATCCTTCTGCTGTGGGGCTGCTGAAGGTCGAAGAACAACAAGTGCCAGTCGTGACCGCAACAGTACACCGGCGGCAATATCGCACCAACCGAGATTCCCTGATTCCCATCCATAAGCTGATCCGTAGATTAGAGAGTCAAGGAGTGATCAGTAGGACCCACTCACCCTTTAATAGCCCCATATGGCCAGTACGAAAGTCTAATGGAGAATGGAGACTAACAGTAGACTATCGTGGCCTGAACAAAGTTACCCCATCCTTGAGTGCTGCTGTACCAGACATGCTAGAGCTTCAGTGTGAACTGGAGTCAAAGGCAGCCAAGTGGTATGCCACGATTGACATTGCCAATGCTTTTTTCTCAATTCCTCTGGCAGCAGAGTGCAGGCCACAGTTTGCTTTTACTTGGAGGGGCGTCCAGTACACTTGGAACCGACTGCCCCAGGGGTGGAAACACAGCCCTACCATCTGCCATGGACTGATCCAGACTGCACTGGAACAGGGGCAAGCTCCAGAACACCTGCAGTACATTGATGACATCATTGTGTGGGGTGATACAGCAGAAGAAGTCTTTGAGAAAGGGAGGAAAATAATCCAAATCCTGCTGACAGCCGGTTTTGCCATAAACCGGAGTAAGGTCAAGGGACCTGCACAGGAGATTCAATTTTTGGGAATGAAATGGCAAGATGGACATTGCCAGATCCCCACAGATGTTATCAACAAGATAACAGCAATGTCTCCACCAACTAATAAGAAAGAAACACAAGCTTTCTTGGGTGCCGTGGGGTTCTGGAGGATGCACATCCCGAATTACAGTTTGATTGTAAGCCCTCTCTATTATGTGACCCGGAAGAAAAATGATTTTAAATGGGGCCCTGAGCAACAACGAGCCTTTGAGCAAATTAAACGTGAGATAGTTCGTGCAGTAGCCCTCGGACCAGTCCGGACTGGGCCAGATGTTAAAAATGTACTGTACACCGCAGTCTGGGAGAACAGTCCTACCTGGAGCCTCTGGCAGAAAGCTCCAGGGGAACCCGAGGTCGATCCCTCGGCTTTTGGAGTCGGGGATACAAAGGATCTGAGGCCAGCTACACCCCAACTGAAAAAGAGATATTGGCAGCCTATGAAGGGGTTCGAGCTGCTTCGGAAGTGATTGGCACTGAAGCACAGCTCCTCCTGGCACCCCGGTTGCCCGTGCTGGGCTGAATGCTCAAAGGCAGGGTCTCCTCTACACATCATGCAACTGATGCTACATGGAGTAAGTGGGCCGCATTAATTACACAACGAGCTCGAATAGGAAATCCCAGTCGCCCGGGAATTCTAGAAGTCATCATGGACTGGCCAGAGGGCAAAGATTTTGGAAGGTCACCAGAGGAGGAGGGAGTGATGCATGCTGAAGAGGCCCCACCATATAATGAACTGTCAGAAAGTGAAAAGCAATATGCCTTATTTACTGATGGGTCTTGTCGCATTGTGGGAAAGCACCGTAGATGGAAGGCAGCAGTATGGAGTCCTCAACGACAAGTTGCAGAAACTGCTGAAGGGGAGGGTGGATCGAGTCAGTTTGCAGAAGTGAAAGCCATCCAGCTGGCCTTGGACATTGCTGAACGAGAAAAGTGGCCAGTACTTTCTCTCTATACTGACTCATGGAGGGTGGCAAATGCCCTGTGGGGGTGGTTGCAGCAATGGAAGCAGAGCAACTGTCAACGCAGAGGGAAACCCATCTGGGCTGCTGCACTGTGGCAAAACATCGCTGCTCGAGTGCAAAACCTGGTGGTCACAGTACGCCACGTAGGTGCTCACGTACCCAAGAGTCGGGCTACGGAGGAACAACAGAACAACCAACTACTGAGTAAAGCTGCTAAGATTGAAGTGGCTCAGATGGACTTAGATTGGCAACATAAGGGTGAACTATTTTTGGTCCGGTGGGCCCACGACACTTCAGGCCATCAGGGCAGAGACGCAACATACAGATGGGCTCGTGATCGAGGGGTGGACTTAACAATGGATACTATTGCCCAGGTTATTCATGCCTGTGAAACATGTGCTGCAATTAAGCAGGCTAAACGGTTAAAGCCTCTTTGGTATGGAGGACGATGGCTGAAGTACAAATATGGGGAGGCTTGGCAGATTGATTATATTGCACTCCCACCAACCCGCCAAGGCAAGCGTCATGTGCTTACCATGGTGGAAGCAACCACTGGATGGTTGGAAACATACGCTGTGCCCCATGCCACTGCCTGAAACACTATCCTGGGCCTTGAGAAACAGATTTTGTGGCGACACGGCACACAGAGAGAATTGAGTCAGACAATGGGACTCATTTCCGGAACAGCCTGATAGATACTTGGGCCAAAGAGCATGGCATTGAATGGGTATATCACATCCCCTACCATGCACCAGCCTCTGGGAAAATCGAACGGTACAATGGGCTATTAAAAACTACACTGAGAGCAATGGGTGTTGGGACTTTCAAACATTGGGATACACATTTACCAAAGGCCACCTGGTTGGTAAACACCAGAGGATCTGCCAACAGAGCTGGTCCAGCCCAGTCAGAACTTCTACGTACTGTAGAGGGGGACAACGTTCCGGTGGTGCACATAAAGAATTTGCTGGGGAAGACAGTCTGGGTTATTCCTGCTTCAGGTAAAGGCAAACCCACTCGTGGCATTGCTTTTGCTCAGGGACCCGGATATAATTGGTGGGTAATGCGGGAAGATGGGGAAGTCTGATGTGTACCTCAAGAAGATTGGATTTTAGGAGAAAACAGCCAATGAACTCAATTGCATGCTGTTGTTTGTTATGTAATGTGTTTTTTTATAGCCCGTCAACTAGATGTCTTCAAGTCATCCGTGACTGGCCCTCAGACCATCATCCCAACAAAGAACGAACTTTGATTAAACCAGGCGAATTCTGCAGTGAAGGAACAATCAGCATCAACAGGCAGCGATCCAACACTGCACACAGCCTCCCCTGCTCTGAAAGACTGTTACAAAAGGTGGAGCCTGACATCATGGACTGGATGGACTCAGCAGCTTTATAGGGATTGGCCCAGGCACTACGGGATTATATATCTCCATCTGTGTGTGTGTGTGGATGTATATGTATATATATATATATATATATGGGATGATATTTTGAAAATGTGGGATCTGAGCATGATGTGAATGGTATGGAATAAGGGGTGGATTGTTATGGGTTCAGCTTTCCCCCCACCTCCCCCGCAGAGTCTCATGTTACGCCGAGAAAGAGAGAAAAGCTGGGGGAGGGGAGACAGGGCGCCTGACCCGGGCTGACCAATGAGGTTATTCCATACCACAGCACGTCATGCCCAGGAGGTAGGATTTGGGGATGGGGCTCTCGCGGCACGCGGTGGGGGGAGCAGCGCGGTCTCTCTCAGGCGCCACGCGGTCCCTGAAGCGGCGTTCGGTCTCTCAGCTCGGTTGGGTGGCGAAACGGTTGTATCCTCTCCCTTTGTATTTACTTTGTCATTATTATTGTTGTTGGTGGTGGCAGTAGTGATTTGTATTGTATCTTAGTTACTGGACTGTTCTTATCTCAACCTGTGGGAGTTACATTTTCTTTGGTTCCTCTCCCCATTTCCCCCCCATCGGAGTGGGGGGGGGGGGGGAAATGGAGGGAGAAGGGAAATTTACAGCTTAAACCACCACACACTCCTAATATTTATTCTGTTCCTGTAGGCCTTTCATTGTAGCAACTGGCAAACAGGATAGATGAGGAAATGGGGCTTTGGTCTCATTCTGTGAACAATGCCGGAGTCCCTAGGAACAACATTTATGCTGTTAGAATAGTAATACCATCAAACAGTGAATAAAAAAGGGAATTGGACTCAAGGAGTCCAGGTACAAGCCTGATTTCATGAAACTATCAAAGCTGAGAATCTAAAGGTCATTCTATTGCATAACTTGATCCCAGAAGCCATATTCTTGTTCTTAACATGATACTTCTTTATGTAGAATAAATATATATATATTTCAAGACAATGTCAATAGACTATTAAAATATTTCATAGAATTGTAGAATATCTTCAGTGAATATATCAGTGAACAACCTACTGCCCTGGACTTCAAGAGAGCAGACTTTGGCCTCTTCAGGAACCTGCTGACTAAGGTTCCATGGGATATAGCCCTAGAGGGCGGGGGTGCACAAGGCTGTTGGTTGATATTCAAGGATCTCCTCCTACAAGCTCAGGAGTGATGCAACCCAACTAGAAGGAAGTGCAGCAGGAGACTTGCTTGGATGGATAAGGAGCTGCTGAGGAAACTTCAAAAATAAAAAGAGGTTTATAAAAGGTGGAAACAAAGACAGACGGCCTGGGAAGAATACAGGGATGTTGTCTGGGAAGCTAGGGACCAGGTTAGGAAAGCTAAGGCCCACTTAGAACAAAACTTAGTTAGGGATGTGAAAGATAACAGGAAGGGATTCTATACTTTTCATTGCAAATAAAAGACAAACTATGGACAATGTGGGCCACCTCCAGAAGCTATCAGGAGAACTGGCTACCCTGGATTTGGAGAAGGCTGAGGTTCTTTGCCTCAGTCTTCACTGGCAAATGCTCTGACCACACCACCCAAGCCTTGGAAGTCAGGCGCAGGGACTGTGAGAATGAAGACCTTGGGTCCACTGTAGGAACGAAACAGGTTCGAGACCCTCTTAAGAACCTGAACATGCACAAGTCCATGGGACCTGATGAACTTCATCAGTGGGTCCTGAAGGAGCTGGCAAATGAAGTTGCTAAGCCACTGTCCATCATATTTGAAAAATCATGGCAGTGGGGTGAAGTTCCCGATGACTGGAAAAAGAGTAATATAGCCCCCATTTTCAAGAAGGGGAAAATGGATGACCCAGAGAACTACAGACCAGTCAGTCTCACCTCTGTGCCTGGCAAAATCTTGGAGCAAATTCTCCTGGAAGGCATGGTGAGGCACATGAAAAACAACAAGGTAGTTGGTGACAGCCAGCATGGCTCCACTAAGGGGAAATTCTGACTGACCAATGTGGTGGCCTTCTATGATGGGGCTATGGAACTGACGGACAAGGGTAGAGCAGTTGATGTCATCTACCTGGACTTGTGCAAAGCATTTGACACTGTCCCGCATGACATCCTTGTCTTTAAATTGGCGAGACATCAATTTGATAGGTGGATCACCCAGTGGATAAAGAACTGTCTGGATGGCCGCACGCAAAGAGTTGTGGTCAATGGCTCTATGTCCAGCTGGAGATCAGGAACGAGTGGTGTCCCTCAAGGATCGGTGTTGGGACCGGTCTTGGTCAACATCTTTGTTGGTGACATGGACAGTGGGATTGAGTGCGCCCTCAGCAAGTTTGCTGATGACACCAAGCTGTGTGGTTTGGTTGATAAGTTGGAGGGAAGGAATGGCATCCAGAGGGACCTTGACACGCTTGTGAGGTGGGCTGATGCCAACCTGATGAAGTTTAACCATGCTGAGTGCAAGGTCTTCCACCTGGGTTGGAGCAATTCCAGGCACAGCTACAGGTTGTTCAGAGAAGAGATTGAGAGCAGCCCTGTGCAGAAGGACTTGGGGGTGCTGGTCGATGAAAAAATGAACATGAGTCAGCAGTGTGGCTCGCAGCCCAGAAAGCCAACCGTATCCTGGGCTGCATCAAAAGAAGCGTGACCAGCAGGTCGAGGGAGGTGATCCTGCCCCTCTGCTCTGCTCTTGTGAGACCTGACTTGGAGCATTGTGTGCAGTTCTGGTGTCCTCAACATCAAAAGGACATGGAACTGTTGGAAGAAGTCCAAAGGAGGGCCACGAGGATGATCAGGGGACTGGAGCATGTCCCATATGAAGATAGGCTGAGAAAGTTGGGGCTGTTCAGCATGGGGAAGAGAAGGCTGCTTGGAGACCTCAGAGCAGCCTTCCAGTATCTGAAGGTGGCCTATAGGGATGCTGGGGAGGGCCTCTTCATTAGGGACTGTAGTGAGAGGAGAAGGGGTAACAGGTTCAAACCTAACCAGGGGAAGTTTAGATTGGATATAAGGAAGTAATTCTTTACTGTTGGGGTGGTGACACGCTGGAATGGGTTCCCCAGGGAAGTTGTGAATATTCCATTGCTGGTGGTGTTCAAGGCCGGGTTGGGCAGATTCTTGGATGGCATGGTTTAGTAGGAGGTGTCCCTGCCCTTGTCAGGGGTGTTGGAACTAGATGATCTTCAGGTCCTTTCCAACCGTAACTATTCAATGACCCTGTGATCCTGAGTCGGAAGGGACCCATAAGGATTATCTAGTCCAACTCTTTATTATTATATTATCCCTAGTTCCATTATTATTATAACCATCTATTACACCCATATCTTGGCATTCTTGTCCCCCCTATCTGTGGAAGAAATAACCTGATTTCAAATTTATCTACAGTCTTTTTCTCTTCTTTCCTTTTCCACAAGTTTGAAAGAACAGCTGCTGCCTGATACAATTATTTTAATTGTTTGCATGCTATAAAACTGTTAAAAGCAATTTTAATTTTAACAGTAAATAGGTTTTATTGCTTATAGCAATACATGGCAACGGGTGGTTAAAAATATATTTGATTCTGAACTATTATTTCTCCTGTATCCACTGTATAATCAATGAAGTGATACTATTTTGCCCTCAGGAAAAAAAAAAAAAAAAAAGAATTGCTAATGGAAGCAATTAAAAGATATGAATAATACTGACACCTTTTTATTACCTGTTAGGTACATTCGGAGTTACCCAACACATTAAGTGGTAATGATGCAGTTACAGTTATTTTCCAGTTGACATGATTAGTTCTGTGGCCCAGCCACGTTTATCTTGTGCTTTGAAGCCCTTCACACTAAGTTATTTGATTTAGGAAATAAAGTAAATTCATATATGAAATGACCTCATCCCTAATTTTGAAAGACATGGGTAAGAATGACATTTCCATGGTCTACAGCACTAGTCTAAGTTATATGAGTGCTGTGTTCCTTATACTGTGGAGTTTAAGACTGGAATGGTGTAAAGAACAGACATTTAGGGCAACAAAACCAGAAGTGTTACACAACAGCAAGACATCTAACCCTTGCATTAGATACTTACATCCATGTTTACACCCTCAAAATGTCCCATGCTTCCTAGTCTGATCAAGACACCCTGAAAGAAGCCTGAGTCTTGTGATGCTGACATCTTCATCTGAGCTTGGTTTTTCAGCTTCTGGGGTATTTCTGTTGTCTGAAGAGAGGCCTCAGAGTAAGCTCTTTCTAGAAACGTAAATCCTGTCAAAAATCTATTAATATCTTGAAAGCACCCCTGAAAAAGCAAATACATATCTGTGGTGTGCAAGAAAAAGTTCCAAATTGCTTGAGCCTGCTTTTGAGACCAGCAGTCAATGAAACAGAGGAGTTATGAAGTGTTGCAACTCACAATATTAATAAAAGTAAACTGGTATTCTGTACCAGATTTAACGACGTGCCTGAAACAGCAGAGTAGACTTAACTAAAGAGGACCTGACATTCCTGTCTTCCTGATAATTCTTAAATGCTAAGTCTGGAAAGCTTCTGTATAAAGCCTAAGCTATTTATTTACTAGAACTGGGAGCTTTGGCATGGATCGAAATACAACCATTACTTCGAGCATCCAGGATAAAAGTGTTTGTGTAGCCAAATTAAAATACTAAAGTTCAAATATGGCTTTAAATTGTATATTTAAAGTTATGTTGCTTGTAATAGTAGTGAGATGAGAGACTCTGCCTGAAGAACACCAAAGGACTGCCTATTAAGAAAAAAATGCTAGCATTATTACTTAAGAAAACAAATTGCTAGCATTAAAAATTCTTTTTATGATGATATATACTGTCTGCCTGATTTTCCATGCACATTAAGTACTTGTCCTAGTGAGAAACAATGCCTCCTCTCAAAAAGGTGACTACAGCCCATTAATATATACCATGATTCTGTATAGTGGAAGCCATTAAAGGCTCCCACCTGTTAAAAGCAGGAACTGGGTAATAACACTGCTTCATCTAGTTTAAGTGTTGTCCTGCATATTGTATTGTTATTCATTGTGAATATGACCCTTTTATGCACTAGATAGCTACGTGTATTTTTAAGCATTCAACAACTATCATCATGTAATTTATTTTATTCACCTCGTTATTGTTATTTGTTTCACCTGCATAAAATGTGCTTTTATTTTGCTCAAATATTTACCTTGTTAGCCTGATTGGCCTATATTACCAATTGTTTATTCTTTGATCATGCTGAAACACTCAGCCTTCTGCACTGCCTTCCATGTTATTGATCAGTCAATCAATAAGGAGATATAGGGGTTTTCTTACATTTTTAATGCTTGAATACTACATTGCATGGCAACTATTGCCCAGCAGTTTGCGTTGGACAAAGGAATAATACCTTTCTTGTTAAAAGGAAGTGCAAAAGAAACGCTTCCCCCAAATGTTATCATCAAGATACTTCATCTAATAAAAGGCTAATAATGTTGGTTTAATAAGTGACATGGAGGAAGTGGCTTACACAGTCCATAAAATGGAAATTTCTTCATCAGGATGACCAGTTAAACCTGCATGGATGAATAATTCAAAATTCATCAGACAGCTGATCAGATAAATCCAAATGTCAGCAGTTTGGAAAACAGGACATTCACCATCAATGTAGGAGACTTGAATAATAAATAGGGAGTATCGAAGAACATAAGATATCAACAAATTAAACTGACATCATTGTTAAATCAAGAGGGATGAGAATCATAGACAAATGGGAAGCTTAAGGTTAAAAACTACTTGTTGTTTGCCTCTTTAATGGAGTATCCAGAGCCATAACCTCGTGAGGTGTCTGGGGACTTCCCTAGCTTCACCTTCAACCAAAATATGTATTCCCTCTTAAATATTTTCCCCAGCAAAAAAACCCTATTTTGGTTGCAGTAAGTGACTCATATAAAGAAACCTCCTCAGGATGTGCAAAGGCAACTGGGATGCTTTTGGAGAAAACAAGACAAATATGATACAATGTCATCCATACTCGTCACTGGAAACACAGCCTGTCTCATTCTAGTCTCTGAACCATGTTTGGGATTGTCAAGCAAAGTGCTAACTGGAACAGGCCAGAATTGCACTTGGTAAACTGCTAATTGTTAACTGATATGCATGGCTGATGCTAAGGCTTAAGTCATGACTTCGTCTCTTCTACCTTCTTCTCTGACATAGTCAAGAGCTCTGAATACTCTCTGGAGCAAACATTAAGAAAAGACTTAACAAAACCCTGTCATGCTTCAAGTTCTGAGGTTGTAGATGAACAGGAGTTTGAAGATCACAATTATGAATTCCTATGGATGCTCTTATTGGTAGAGAAAACACTTGAAATGAGATGGAATTGATCTGCAATTAGATAACTTAGATAACTTTCTAACTTAGAAATTTGAAGACGACCAAAGGAAAACTGCAGCTACAGGTCACCTCTAATGTGAGTTATGTCAGTCAGGCAGATTTTTTTTTTTATTCCTTTTTTTTACCTTAGCAGTTTCTAAATAAGAAATGTGAGGATCAGATATGAAGGCATGTGACCACTCAGGCCACTTCAAGCTGTATTGTGGTTCCTACAACTTATCTGAATATTTTGTTCCTTCTTTCCTTTCAGCAACCAACCTGAACCTTCTCAACTGCCAGTGAAGCTGTCCAGTCAAACACTTTAGGCAAGATTTAGGAAGTATGCCTTTGTTAGAGATGGCAAATAAAAATGAGATTCCTCATAATTGAAAAAGATGGCTGGGATTTTTAAAAAGGAAGACAGTAATTTTCATTTTTTCCTTTTTACATGCTGCGTTTTGCTGACATTTAAGCACTATGGTTTATCATGAGAGGATTCACTTGACTGATACAGACATGAGTGTTGCCCAGGTTTGTTTGAGTAGCTACCTTCATTAATTACAGATAAGGGTGAGAAATAAGGAGCTCTAGAAGTCAGTCAGTACTTCACCCCAAATCTCAGCCCCCTTTTCCTTCACCTCTTTCCATTTTCCTGTGTCTCTATTTCTCTTAGCTCAAAGTCAGTGTTACATTTCACATGGCTGACCAGAAAAAGCACATTTCCCAGGGGAAAAGGAGGGGAAGGAGGAGACAAGCTTCCCATACATGGGCCAAAACTTTCAGTTTCTCAAGTTTACACCATTTGTGTCAAGCAAATGGACAAATCTGAAATTAAAATAATTCAAAAATAGTTTATTTTTGTATGGCACTCCCTTCCAGCTTTTCACTGACTTGTTTTCTATTTAATTCCCTGAGTTTTCTTGTCCTTCTATAACATCATAATATATTGCCTAGATGTTTTAACTTGGCTTCACATAGTGTTATAATATAAAATGAAATTCCAAGTTATCTGTTGGTACAAAAAAACAAAAAAACAAACAAAAAAAAAAGCTCAAATAAATTTTGACAACAGAAAAAGTAAATAAATATTCATGAGCTCTTTAAAATCTGAATTTACAGGAAGCAAATATAGCACACCGCTTTGGGGAAAATATGCTAATACTAATGAAACAATTATTAATGCTCTGGTTATATATTCAGATTTTTGTAATTCTTTGTTTAAGAAGTTGCACTGAGTTTGTGTTGCTCATGCATAATAAAATCCAGATTTTATAGCAGTTGTGGTTTAGTTTTTGAGAGAAGAAAACTACCTCATATTAATAATGATGAAGAAAGATGGATGCAGCCCGCACATATCTGCTTAAAACCAAGAAAAATCACGGTGAGAAATAAACTTGGTGGTTATTTCTGACCCATCTGCTTCCCATAATATATGCATTTTACATCTGAAAGAATCCCCCTGGCAGTACTTCATCTGCCTCTAATGACTGGTCACATCCAATAAACACCCTGCAGCACAGTTTGATGGGGAACACATACAGTCCTTCTATTAGAGGGAAAATGAGGTGGTCCATGTCATCAGGTTGAAAGAGAAAAAGCTCTCAGTGCTGCAGGTTTAACAGGGGTGAAGAAAACGCCGATAGCGCCACCAGTGCATGGTGGCAGGAGTCAGGGCAAAACACTAGTATGTAAAGTCATGTTGCTATGTGAGCAGCCATAGAGCTCTGTGCCATGTAAAGGGGCAGGGTGAAGTCTAGACTTTGAGTTAAGCGATGTTTTGCTCCTGTTGGCTAGACAGGCAGTTCTATTTATAAAGTATAGGCAGATGCATAGACAATTTCTTTATTTTGCCCTATAGATCTGTTTTTATGTTTTTTAGTGATGTACTGCTGAATTTGTACAAACCAGGGCAGCAGGTTATATGTAGTCTAGAGGTATTACCTATAATAACTTTGTGTGCCTGCCTCAGAAAAGGAGAGGTAGAAGTCCCTTTCCATAAAGTTAGTTAGGTTCTTAGAGCAAGAAATGAGAGGAGAAAGAAGTTATGAGGTTTCTCATAAATATGGAATTGTCTCTGAATAATTATCTTCAGCACAGAGGATTTAAAGAGATGTTTTTATGGCACTGCTCCATGCCTATACACATACATGCTCTTTTAAAGAAATATTGCAAGTCTATTTATTCCCTACTTGTCTGCAGCATCTGATAAACACACTCAAATGTGTCAATGAATGTGCACGATTGAAGGCAAAGTTGCCAGGAGAATATAAATTTCCAAATACTGTTCTACAACTCGCTTTTTAGCTAGCCATCAGCTCATTAGCTGTCAGCTTCATTGCCTAGGAAGCTTTTCATCTGGTCAAGGGTGGGAATCTTGGTGCTTTCCATGGAGTCCTATTTCTGAAGGAAAAAAAAAAAACCAGAGCAAAAGCAGACTTGAAGACAAGGATCTCTAAAGGTAATTAATACTATAAGATGTTAATAACTTTTAGAGTGATTTTTCTTAAAACATGATAGGGTTTTTTGAAGATGCTTTTCAAGGTTTTTGATAGCCTGTAAAGTTCAGTGTCAAACAATGAATACAGTTTTGCTTTCAGCAAGAAATCTGGGGTTTACAGCAAAGTTAGAAGAAAAACTTGCTCAGTTTGTTGACAACAGTTAGGCAAAATACTTTGAGGAAAACAGACATCACTCCTAGTACATATATGTCACGGCACTGACATCAAGAAGTACCTGCACACATTTGCCAATCTTTCTTTAAGATTTCAGTGCAGAATGACACCAATACAGTGTTTTTCTCCAGAAGCCCTTGCAACATGATTTAGCTGGAAAATCCCCACCTACAGACTACCTTCAAAAAAAAAAAAAAAAAAACCAAACCAAAAACCTTTCTTCATAGTCAACATGTTTTTCTTCTTCATTTTGATTTCCTTCACAATGTTTAGCCAGTACTCCAATAACAGCATGGGATGGAAATTCAATCTGTATATGGAGTTCAGAGGCACCTATCCAAAACAAGGCATTTGATGCTAGAAGATAACAGTCATTAAGCATGAAGTGAAATCCCTGTAGATGTTACACACATTTCAGAATGGAAGGATTTGATAGAGTATACTTCTAAACCAGTTTCTTTTTCATATAGTGAATTCTAATATGAGTTGTCATGTTATAGCTAGCAATCTAAGTGATTTGTGAATGCATTTTACTGTGGAAAGGCAATAGAAAGATGCTTTTTTTATGTTTAAGGTGTGCAGCTTAGCTTTGCTTTGCAATGAACGAGGTCTTGGAAAACATTGATAAGTTGACATGATGATTGATGGCCAAGTCAGATACTATAGTCAGAATAAAACTGCAGTTTCATCATTCCTCTATCCTCACGAAAAATCATACTTACAGAGTTTGGTGGAAAAGCTTGAATTTCACATATTATAAATATTATAATGTTGAAGTGATTTCTATTATAAATGCAGTTTTCTTTGACAAAAGATGATCAACAAAACCTTTCTTGACTAGAGTCTATCAGAAAATGAGAGCACCAGGTATAAGGGGAGATGTTTCTCTAATGGTAGAAAATTTCGTATGAAGCCCACAAGAATCTGTTTTCACCATTATAAATGGTGGGTCAGAAGGTATTTGTGAAAATACATGCCAAGTAATCTAGTAAGCATGCAGATGTTTTTTAAAATCTCACTCTATTGTGCTGAAACCTGCCATAAAGTTCAAAGACATGTTAAAACAGGACACCCTGTGCTCACATCTTTGGTCTCAGGCTGGGAAGTAGAAGAAGCACTAGCACATGGTAGGTTTGTTGTGAAGACAGCTGGACCCCCTGTTTGTCCACCACCCAGTAGATTTGCATAAGTGCAGTAAATACAGAGTGCAGATGAATTATAGAAGTACAGTTGTTGCACAGACATTCACGGAAAGTCTCTTTAAAAAAACCCCATAGATTTATTGGGATTTTGTCATACAGCAATGATGCCTTGGGGTATCCAATTTTTCCAACAGGGTGGTTAATCCCTGTCCAGATAGTGACAAGTACTTTTCATTGCAAAGGAGTGTTCAAGGCCAGGTTGGACAGGACTTGGAACAGCCTGCTCTATTGGAAGTTGTCCCTGCCAGTGGCAGGGGGTTGTAACTTGATGAGCTCTAAGGTTCCTTCCAACTCTAACCATTCTATGATTCCTTGATCCTTACAACGGCATCTTCATCTGGATCAAACATGACACCACAGTTTTTCCAAACCTCACATTTGTCCAACAAGACAATGCTCTGGGGGTAACCACCTACTCCATCTTCCAATTATGCTGTTTACAAGCTCTTTAATTCTGGATTGTATGGCTTGAGAAGAAGCCATGAGAAAGGTGACACCTGCAGCCTTTGAATCCTTTGAAACCTTTGACGGTAAGAACACATCAGGCAGTAGCTTCTCTTGCTGATGTTCATAGGCTGTGTGGAAGTAAGGCTGGTAAAGCACAGCTGAAGCCAAATGGATCAGTAATGAACCTAACTTGATAAGCTACAAGAGGATCTTGTCTTTTGTCTGAGCTACAAGAGGAAGAGCAGTTCTTGATAGAGAGAATAACATGCAGATCTTTAGGTAAACTTCAGGATCTTCTGATCAGCTCTGAATAAGATGTTCCTATGCTATATATCTCATTCAGTGGAAGTTTTAAGCTCTCGGACTTCTCCAGTTACCTCTCAGAGGATTCAGGAGGTCAGAATCATTAGAAGAGATGAAGACTGCCCTCTTACCATGAATCATATACACAGGTATTTTTATAAACTGTTTCAAACTCTGCCAACAGGCAGCAAGGACCTATTTCAAATATTCTCACATTTAGAACTGACTTCCCATGAGCATGAGCCAAACAAAGCTGAATGCTTTCATCTGCTTAAAATGTGAACTACACAAGCATGGGAGTATTCTGGGTATTTTGGTTGCTTTAGAAAAACTATATGGAAGTGAAATTATATTTTTAAATATATTTAAAGTTTGTATGTGTTGTTACTTATGCACTTGGATAGATGTGGTTGTCACAAAATTATCCTGTCTTAGACTACTTCCTTTACCTTAATTAGAAGTGGTACTATCTGACATTTTGGAACATTTTCTGTTGCTGGAGTGCCTCTTGCTTTTGCTTGGTTTGAATTTGTTTTGTTATTTAACAAAAATAAATAACATCGCTATGTCAGTTGTATAACCTAAGTTTGCTTATGTATTTTTCTCTTTCAATTAAACTCCATTATTTATCTTGGCTGCCTTATTCTATTTTACACAATATAATCAGCAATATGAGCTATGCCAACTAAACTGCATGAAAAATTTTATTAAGAGTGATGAACTAAATTTCTATATAATCATCTGGGATAGAAATAAAGGGGTCCTTTAAGCTCTACTTGAGGCTTTTTTTTTTAGTTTAGGTGGGATTTGAACCAGTCCACAACTTTCAGTAGGGAATTAACTAACATCACTGGATTCTTTTATTGTCTCTTCTGGCTGAATCATGTGAAATGCAAAAAGAGATTTAGGGAACGAGCCTTTCTTCTCCTGCTGTGAGAGTCTGAGCATGAAGTTATTTATCTTTTGACACTCCAGGAGTTGGCATTTTCCGAAGTAGGGTTTATGAAAAAGAGTCTCCATATTAAACTTTTCTCTGAGATTAGCAAATCATTCAGGAGAGAAGAGAGAAGAACTTGAAACTATACCCATAACATGCATTCTGAATATTTTGCATCAGTAAAAACATAGATACAGAATTTCTGGGAAAATATTTTCTATTCCTTCACCATTAAAGATCAAAACTTTTCAACTGTATAATGGCAGTAACATATCTGCCTGTTTTAACTTTGGATACTTCTTTGCTTATGAAATGGGCTGCTTTCATCTATTGTTGCATAAAAAAAAAAAAATCAGTTCGTTTGCACTTGCTCATTTTTGCTGGAGAAGGATACTGAAGCTGTGGAGTGGGAACTGTGTCAGGGTGATACAGGTACCACTGAAATATCAGACATCACACACATTCTGCACACCACCCAGGGACCTTTTGCAGAGGATTTCAGGTCTCCCTCTAGGAATAAGGGAGCTGTACGTGTCTCTCTTTAGACTAAATGTCAAAAATTTACCCTATTCTATAATGTGATCCCTGGAGTTCCTAGTTATCATGTAAGAAAGTCAGTTAGAAGGTAACCTGATAAGCTATCTTGCATATCCCTTGTAATATGGATGTATGATAATAAAAGTGGATGTGTGACAACTAGAGAATTCTCTTACTGAACAGTTTATCACTTTATGTTCAATATCCCCATGCTTCACTCACATTGTGTACCCTTTTGCTTTCCAAGATTAAACAAACAAACAAAACCACAAAACTTCCCTCACTACCTGTTACTTTGACAGTTGTACAGTTTGAGAAAGAACTGATTTATCACCTACTGACTTACGATTTTTGAGGCTGTGTGAAAACATTACTGCATCTAGACAAACTCAGTCCTTGGTTGAACAAGGGAACATGTGACATGCATGACTGCAACTCAGCATGAAGATTTGGTATGTGCTGTGAAGTGCACCATTACCCAAAATAAACAGCTGATTCCATTATGAGTTAAGAAAGTGGAGGGATAACAAGCCTGCTAGGATAATAAACACCTATTGACTTTGCAGGTAATAATTCAGAAAAGCTAAATGGATTCTAGCTATTCATTCAAGACTTGTTTAATAGCAACAGCTGAAGATTAGTTTCTACTCCAAATTACTGTTAATTGAATCTTGTTCTCTGTGTTTGTTTCTAGCTTTATCTGACTTTTCAGGCTTATCTGCAGCTCTGTAAATATTTTGTGTTCATTCCAGCACCGCCTGAAGAAAATTCATTGTGTTTCCCAAATCCTTTTCCATTACCTATATGCACTACATCTCTTATCCACTGACAATTTAAAGAAATTGGGCTCAAGGTGGAAGTATCAGCGTTTCTGATACACAGACTTGAGGGAGATGGACTAGCATTAATTTGAAGCCAAATGCCTGGTGCAAAGACATGCAATTCCTGCAGTTGCTCCTGATGCAAATGCAGAATAAAATCTATTCTTTCAGTTCTCAGACATGCAGAACGACTGCAAAACTTGCAGCCTCCTGTCACAACGGGCAAGGGAACTGTACTGCTCCACTAATCTCAAATGACATGGGAGACAGAAACCGACAGCTCTTACTCACAAGGGGAAGAAAAAAAGCCCTTTCGGTCTTATTAATAATCTATATCTGCTGCAAACCAGTATAGAATTAAAAGGACGTTTAAGACAATTAATGTCTGATGTGACTTCTGTGATGTCCTTAACCAGGAAAATCACATAAACACAAAAGTGATACTTTCTTCTCATACTTAAAAAGTAGTATTTCAAACCTCCCAAATCACAGTTTATGTTCTCTATCACAGAACTTACCCACATACTGTTTTCAACTTAACATTTTGGCTGTTTCGCAGGCTGCGGTGTTGCATCAGTAATTGCTGGGATAGAACATGATGGAGCAATATTCTTCCTTTAATGGAAACTTGTCGAGTCTTACTAGAAAACAACAGGGAGAGATGATGTAATTCGGTGCCCTGGAATTCATGTCATACTCACTGAAAATTTTTAGCTTTATAGATGTGCAGGCTTTCATTATAGATTTAAGTCATGTTACTCATGCCTTCTGCTCATCTCTTCAACTTACCTTTGTGCAGAATACGCTTCAGTGCATTACAGTATTTCTCTGTCTAGAATTTGATTTCAGTGATGTAGGCATCTGCTCCTTGGCCTGAAGTTGCATCATTCCATGATATCAGAAAGATGGAGAGAAAATGACATATTAAACTAATTAAAATAACAAATGCTAACCCATTCCTTGAATGTAGATTTTTTTTTTTTTTTGCTTATCTTACTTTTTTCAGGTGTTTTTTGAACATGTGTCATGGTTTAAGCCTCTCATGCAATTCGCTCACTCACTCTCTCTCTTTCTTCTCCCCAGCTCCCGGGAGGATGGGGAGGAGAATTGAAAGAATGCAACTCCCACAGGTTGAGATAAAAACAGTTTAGCAACTAAGGTATAACACAAACCACTACTGCTACCACCAGTAATAATAACAACAAGGGAAATACAAGGAAGAGAATAGAACTGCTCACCACCCGATACCAAGCCCAACCCAGCAGTGAACCCTCCTCTTCCAGGTCCTTGCCCTTAGTTTTTTACATCCTGGGCATGACGTGCCGTGATGTGGAATACCTCTTTGGTCAGTTTGGGTCAGGTGTCCTGTCTCTGCTTCCTCCCGGCTTCCCCTCCTCCCTGGCAGAGCATGAGGCTCAGAAAGTCCTTGGTCAGACTAAATATTTCAGCAGTAACTAAAAACATCTGTGTTATCAGTGCTGTTCCCAGGCCGAAAATCAAAAACACAGTGCTACAACAGCTACTAAATCTGAGAAAAATGACTGCTACTGCTGAACCAAGGACAACTTGGAATACCAATTTATTTGTGAGCCATGGGGATGATGGGAGAGGAGTGAAGGTTCAAAAAATAGTATTTTAGGTAATTGATGTTTCAACTTGACCATTCTGCTGACTACAAAGTGCAACAGGATCATAGAATCATAGAATAGTTAGGGTTGGAAAGGACCTCAAGATCATCTAGTTCCAATCCCCTGGCCATGGGCAGGGACACCACCCACTAAACCGTGCCATCCAAGGCTATGTCCAACCCGGCCTTGAAAACCACCAGTGATGGAGCATTCACAACTTCCTCAGGAAACCCATTCCAGCGTGTTACCAACCTTACAGTGCAGAACTTCCTCCTTGTATCCAATCTAAACTTACCCTGTTCAAGTTTGAACCCGTTACCCCTTGTCCTATCACTACAGTCCATAACGAAGAATCCCTCCCCAGCATCCCTATAGGCCCCCTTCAGATACTGGAAGGCTGCTCTGAGGTCTCCACACAGCCTTCTCTTCTCCAGGCTGAACAGCCCCAACTTTATCAGCCTATCTTCATATGGGACGCGCTCCAGTCCCCTGATCATCCTCGTGGCCCTCCTCTGGACTTCTTCCAACAGTTCCATGTCCTTTTGATGTTGAGGACACCAGAACTGCATGCAATTCTCCAAGTGAGGTCTCCCGAGAGCAGAGCAGAGGGGCAGGATCACCTCCCTCAACCTGCTGGTCAGGCTTCTTTTGAGGCAGGCCAGGATACCATTGGCTTTCTGGGTTGCAAGCACACACTGAAGCCGGCTCATATTCATTTTCTCATTGAGCAACACCCCAAGTCCTTCTCCGCAGGGCTTCTCTGAATCTCTTCTCTGAACAACCTGTAGCTGTGCCTGGGATTGCTCCCACCCAGGTGGAGGACCTTGCACTTGTCATGGTTAAACTTCATCAGGCTGGCATCAGCCCACCTCACAAGCATGTGAAGGTCCCTCTGGATGGCATCCCTTCCCTCCAGCGTATCAACTGAACCACACAGCTTGGTGTCATCGGCATCAATTGCCTTCTCGTCTCCCACCCAAATAAGGCAACTAAGCAAACAGGGAAAGATTCTAGTTCGTTCACAGTCACCAACCAATGCACAGATTTCACTGGGAAATGGACAAAGGGGCAAAAGAACACTTTACTTGCACCAAGTCTTTCAGACTATTGATTTTAATGAGGTAATCTGACGTTTCCTATCTTCATCTGATTTTCTTGCTTCTATTAATGGTTAGTTGAATTGCATGTGGAAACACCTTTATGCAGGATGGAAGAACATTTCATGCTTAATGTAAATATTGCAATAGGGATAGCATGTTAGATTTATAAAAAACACATCTTCTCAAGGGCTTGGTAACTTGATCATTTTAGGTGGTTTAATGTGACCATATGATGAATTGGAGAGAGCAAAAAACATAATCTTATCAGCTCTCAATTGGAAGCTTGCCATTGGTTTTTAGTTTCCAGCAGTAAGTACTGCTTTAGTTCAGGTGCAAAAGCAAAGTATCTTGATAAAATAACAGGATTGCATTTACTGTATGAGACACTGATCCTACAAATGTAAGACACTGCACTTTTTCTCTGCCACTTGCTTTGTCTAAGAAGACTAAATTCAATTATACATCTCTTCAAAGGAAAAATCTGGAGGGGGAAGAAAGCAAAAACCCACGACATGACATTGTAAGAGCTGAAGAGATTTCTTCTAACTTCTATCAGAAAATCCCCATGGCTGATTTAACATCTGGCTCAGTTCATGCAGCTAGAGACATCTAAATTGGGTGGTTTTCCTAGACTGCTTATCCAGGCTGTCACTGCTAAGAAACAAAAAAGAGGTAAGATAAATCATTCATTAAAGTCTCTTGCTTTTCTCTACTTACTGGCCTAGAAGCCAGAGTGATGCCTTTAAAATAAATGGCTGTGTTTTCAATCACTAAAGGAGAGATGATTTCTACTAATATAAATACCTTAATGTGACGAAAATTTGATCTTTGCTGTTCTGGGGTGGCATTTCCTTCGGACAGAAAGCGATAAAACCTCAAAGTTGAAAGTAGACATGTTGAGTTTATCTCAGTTATGACAGCAAGAGTTGTCATTGTTACCAAATTCTGTAGCAGTGGATAGACATTGGAACACTTTCTTAAGTACGAAGTTATTGAAATATTGTATTCTTATTCAAAGTTCAAGGAATTTTAAGTTGCACTTTGCTATACTGGGGAAAAAAAAAAAAAAAAAAGGACTTCAGGATTTGCTCCATCAAGTCTTGTGACCTACTTCTATGTTGACAGAACTGCCAGTTTCAACTGTGCTTCTGAAAATATCCAAACCAATTCCACTAGAAGGAAAAGGCAGTATAATTTCATGTTGGGATTAAAGCATAAAATTTAACTGGCAGATTAGCTATTCAAGCAAAATGCAAAGGCAGAGTGATTGCTTGTCTTCACATGAAGCGTTTCCCAACCAAAAACCAGTTACTGATCTCAACGCTTAGGTCCAGAATGAAATTCTGTGGCCCGTGGTGTATCAGAAGTTAAATACATGCGTTCATACAAAATTCAGACTAATTTATTAAGATTTCAGACATTCTTTTTTTTTGAATTTTAACTTCTTTGTAAAGTATTTGTCACTTACCATTAAAAGAGTGATCGTTGATTAGATATGTAAAACTTTCTTTTTAGATATGTAAAGATTTCTGTACTGCAAAAATCTTTATACAACACGGTTGAAAGAACAGTTTTAGTGGTTATAAAGGACAAACAGGAAGAAATCAATGTAATCATGTTAGAATGTTTTTAGCCTAGCCTAGTGACTAGCATTAAAATGTAATCTTAAGTATAATTTTCTTCCTCAGAGTGTAGAAGAAACAATTCCTTAACAAAAATAGGATACAACAAACCTTAAGAAGAGATTTTTGTTTAAAGTTACATATTAATTCATATTAATTATAAACCCAGTGTGAAGTAAATAAGACTCATGTCTCATTTTCATTTGTTTCTTTTAGTGATCTGGATTTACACATTTCTGGCAAACTGTTGCTGATTGCATCTGCTCCACTGAACCCTCTCCCTCACTCCATTATGTCTATTCTCTGAAGCTAGAATTCAGAGAGAAGAAAATGTGCACCAACACTGGCTGCAAGAATATATACCACTGACTCACGTGAAATACTGTGTTCGGATCGATCTTGTTCAATATCTTTGTCGGTGACATGGACAGTGGGATTGAGTGCGCTCTCAGGAAGTTTGCCGATGACACCAAGCTGTGTGGTTCGGTTGATACGCTGGAGGGAAGGGATGCCATCCAGAGGGACCTTCACATGCTTGTGAGGTGGGCTGATGCCAACCTGATGAAGTTTAACCATACCAAGTGCAAGGTCCTCCACCTGGGTGGGAGCAATCCGAGGCACAGCTACAGGTTGTTCAGAGAAGAGATTCAGAGAAGCCCTGCGGAGAAGGACTTGGGGTGTTGCTCAATGAGAAAATGAACATGAGCCGGCTTCAGTGTGTGCTTGCAACCCAGAAAGCCAATGGTATCCTGGCCTGCCTCAAAAGAAGCCTGACCAGCAGGTTGAGGGAGGTGATCCTGCCCCTCTGCTCTGCTCTCGGGAGACCTCACTTGGTGAATTGCATGCAGTTCTGGTGTCCTCAACATCAAAAGGACACGGAACTGTTGGAAGAAGTCCAGAGGAGGGCCACGAGGATGATCAGGGGACTGGAGCACCTCTGTTATGAAGATAGGCTGATAAAGTTGGGGCTGTTCAGCCTGGAGAAGAGAAGGCTGTGTGGAGACCTCAGAGCAGCCTTCCAGTATCTGAAGGGGGCCTATAGGGATGCTGGGGAGGGATTCTTCATTATGGACTGTGGTGATAGGACAATGGGTAACGGGTTCAAACTTGAACAGGGTAAGTTTAGATTGGATACAAGGAGGAAGTTCTGCACTGTAAGGTTGGTAACACGCTGGAATGGGTTTCCTGAGGAAGTTGTGAATGTTCCATCACTGGTGGTGTTCAAGGTCGGGTTGGACATAGCCTTGGATGGCACGGTTTAGTGGGTGGTGTCCCTGTCCATGGCCATGGGGTTGGAACTAGATGATCTTGAGGTTCTCTCCAACCCTAACTATTCTATGACTCTATGATTCTATGAATTAAGGTTAATGTCATTTTTCTAGTTCTGCCACTAATTCAACCTTCAGCAAGTTTCAGTCCTATGAATTTTAAACAAAAGAAAATTATAAGAGCTTCTGTGAAGTCTGAGTGATTAATGACCTTCATCTCTTTGAGATTCTCAGATAAACTCTGCTAAGAAGGCGAAACAAACCAAAAGGAGTAGAAACACTGACAGTACATCTCATTAATGTCATATCGCCATTAATTTAAAAGGTATTTATAATAATTGTCTTTGCCTAGAGTACTGGTTCATTTTCACAAACCACAGCCTTTGTTATGGACAGGTGCTTTTGAATGCTACTGTGCAACCTCAGTTAAGTAATTAATATAAGCTGTGATTAATACAAGTTGCCCTGACCTTTTCCTTTACGGAAACTGCGAATTAACAGGTAAAGTGGCCTGGTTTCAGCCCGTAAGTCTACAGCTGTCACATAGATGTTGCCCAAGGACATACGTAAATCCAGCAATGCAAGAAAATCTCTTTTTTTTTTTTCCACTGCCTTGATTCAGAGATGAATACATTGACCTTTTTCTCCTGCATAAACTTCAGTAGCAAGACACTGAGACAAGCCAGACACCCATTCACTCATCCCGTAAATGTTGCTAAGAAAACAACAGTGCAGCTTACTTAAAAACACAGTGGCTGGAAAGTTCAAACAAGAGGTTTGTGGGGTGCCTGCCTCTTTTTTTTTAGGCTTGCATGTATTTGAATTTTAGAACCTGCTGAGCACTTATGTCCTGTCTTATGGGCATTCAGCACCTTAAAACTTCTGTTACTGGGAGCTGCAGTTGGTAACCAAGACTTTACTAAAAGATGTCTGGATTTCTCAACCTCTTAAACTCCAATGGATTGTACCCAGCAAAGGGAATTAATGTACCAACCATCTTTTCAGGTATTAGCAAACACAGTGGATGAGATCACAAAAAACACCTAATATCCCTTATTTTATCACCACTGAACAATGTGTTTCACTCTGTAACATTACATATTAACTTCAGTCATGAAAGACGTTAGAAATCCAGACATGATTCATCATTAGAATTATTATGGCTAGGATCTCATAGCTGTAAGATCTCATAGCATAAGGTAAGAGGCAATGGATGGGAGCTGCAGCAAAAGGAAATTCTGGTTAAGTATTAAGGAAAAAAAAATTCACAATGAAGGTGGTCAAGAATTGGAACAGACTACCTAGATATTCAAACACTGAGTAGCTATGATCCTGAGAAGACTTCCAATGAGATTTCTTACATAAATATTACAGCAACTACTACAGACAAGAGACAGCATGCTTTATTTGTGTCTTGTTATAATAAGGAAGTTAGACTTAGTAAGATTAAAAAAAATAGGGATCGAAACTAGTGATATGATTTGGTATTGCTTATACATGGAAAAAGTTATGAAAGTAAGCATAGCACCTTGAGGAAAATCATCAGATAATTCACACTTTGTCATAATTCCACATAAAATCAGAGGCAGAAAGATGGAAATAGAAGATGTAGGAAATAAAAAAGTATGTATGATATTAAATAACAGGCTCTTACTCTAAACCGAGTCTAAGTGTAGCAGACTCAGGGACTTCAGACCTTAGAACATTAAAAAATTTTCCCCAGTAATGTGATTCAGCAAAATAAAGGTTCAATTACAAAGCAAAGGAACAAACAAATGAACAAAGAAACAATCTTGTAGTCAGGTTTCATTAGCTTTATCTGAAAGTTAAACTCATGAGATACATTAAATACCACTTTTTTCTTCTTAGTGGACTAATATAATTGCAATCTGTGGTGAGGACCTTATTTGGAAGACTTCTGAAACATGGATGAATTTTTTTTGGGCAGTTATGTAGATTGGTGATAGCAGACTGACGGGAAATAGCTGTGATGAAACGATAATATTCTAATTCTCAGTATATGTGAGTTAAACATCCAAATTATTAGGCCTAATGCCATCACTGGATTCAGACCAATACCAGATTTCTTCTCAAGAGTGCTTAATGCTTTACCCTGTATCAGTCTCTTCTACTAATGAGCCCATATATAGTG
This sequence comes from Myiopsitta monachus, assembly GCA_017639245.1. Taxonomy (NCBI): domain Eukaryota; kingdom Metazoa; phylum Chordata; class Aves; order Psittaciformes; family Psittacidae; genus Myiopsitta; species Myiopsitta monachus. The sequence continues at coordinate 4,449,964 of CM029941.1, read as the reverse complement.
AACCCATTTAGCTTATTAACTGTGGCCCATCCAACCCAGTCCAAGCCCTTATGGTGATGCTGCCATGAGCAAAATCCCTTCAATTCCTTCAGTTGCTAACCATTTTTTTTGTGTCCTATAAATACCAAGATATTGATGCTCACCATCAAAGTTTGTCAGCTAAAGAGCTTTCTGACACAATCTAGTTTTTCCTGGGAGAGGAAAGCTGTACTTCAGATGTTTTTGTCTGCTCACTCCACTAGGGAAGGTGAAGAATATGATTTCCTTTACCTTTATAAAATAAAATCGAAATTTGCATGTATTTCAGTAGTCCTAACTAGTAATTCCTTACAGAAGGGATGAGATTATTGTCCTTTCTCAACTACAGTTCATAGTTTGCTACTCAGCCATTCTTCTTGGTCCTTTCACCAAGAGGGCACAGTTGCAAGCCATGGTCTCTCATATAGTTTCTGGACTCTGCTGCTGCCGTTCCTTTGAGTCTTTTTGTTTACGTATCTTCAGCTGGGCTCAAAGATACCCTGCAAGCAGGCTTAGAAGTATAGAGTACACATTTAGTGCCTAACATAAGCAAAAGGTAGTTAGGATTTAACAAGCCATTAGGCTAAGCCTTAGTGTGCTCATTATTCTGATAAGGCACCCAAACAGAATTTGCTGGGCAGGCAGGAATCACCAAGAGGGGAAAAATCCTCCTCTGCATCTCCCTGGAAGAGGTTCTCAGTGTTTTTGGACTGTCTCCAGTTTCTAAATACCCCACTTGAACCTGAAGGCCCAAACCAGGCACAATATTCTTGGTGCAGCATCAGCAGTATGAACAGGCAGGAATCATAACTCCCCTTTATTGGATGGTTGTGCTTTTTCTAGTGCAGCCCAGTCTGTGGTTTGCCTTAGTCACAACAAAACATACTTTCTACTCACACATGGGTTGGCACCCACTGTTAACTCCAGGTCCTTTCTAGCAGAGTTGCCAGCTTGTTCCTGGCCTATATCAATGCATAGGCAGGTCTGCCCTGTCCTGAAGCAGATCTTTCCATTTTCCCTTGTGGAACTTCAAGGGTTACCTGATGATCTACTCTTTAATTTCAGCAAGGTCACACTGAAATGAAGATCTACTACTCATTTACCATCTCCTTCTCCCCTAGCGTCAAATCATTCAGAAATCTGCTGAGGAATCACACTTTCTCAACATCTAAACAGTTGATGAAGATATTGAACAGTATTGGCCCAAATATTGATGTCTGTCATGCTCCACTTGTTACCCGCTGCCAAACAGACATCAAGTCATTGATCACTTCTCAGTAAGACCTGTGGTCTGGACAGTTGTCAGCTCATCTAAGAGAATCTGGCCAATTTATCAATGAGGTTGTGGTGGGAAAGTTTTACCTAAAGTTTTAGCAAAGTAAAGATATATCTCATCCCCTCTGCTTTCCTCTCATCCGTGAAGGGGATCATAGGTAGTCTTTTATCGTTGAAAGCAATCAGACTGGTCAAGCATAATTATTCTTCTTAAATCCATCTATTCCAATTCTCCTTTTTTTTCCTGGAGGACTTGCTCCATGAGTTTCTCAGAGACCAAAGTGAGGCTGTCACTCCTATAGTTCCTCAAATCATCCCCCTTGCCTCCTTTTCAACACTTGCCTTTCTCCAGTCTTCAGGGCCTTTCTTTGATCTCCATGATCTTTGAAAGACTACATACAGTGGCCTTATAGGAACATCATCCAGATTTCTCAATGTCTTTAGATATATCCTCTGTCTGTATACCAGTCTGCGTTTCCTCAGACCTCTCCCTACCTTTTATAAGGATAGACACACCTTCTCCCTGCTGTCAGGACCTGCCCCTAGTAAGTATAATTTTTGAAGACAGGAGATAATGATCCTGCAATTACATCAGTGCACTGAGTTAATTCTCATCAGACAAGGTCTAAGTATGACCCACTTACACATTTCTTCCTGTCCCCCTTGAATTGCTTTGATAGTGTTAGTTAATTTTCCATTGGCCATCCTTGAGTTCATCATCTTGTGCCTGAGCTATATTCCCTATATTCTATATATTCTATACTCCCTTCTATGTTCTTTCCAGCTTCATCTCACTATTAGTTCATTGAGAAACTCTTTGCTTAGCCAAGCAGGTTTCTATGAACAGTCTCTGTCTTCAAAAAGAGCAGGATGTTTTTTTTCCTTATCTACAAAGTCTCTTAACAAGGCAAACCTGTTCTGAAGTGTCAATGTCCTCACTCTAACTTTCCTCTGGATGCTGAACTGTGTCATCCAACAGTCACTGAAGCCCAGACTGCCACCTGTGCTCACATTCTCCACAATTCTTCCCTGACTGTTAGCAGCAGGACAAGTTTTGGACCAATTTCTACTCTAAAATCTCTGCTTTTCACTAAGGCTACAAACCTCTACCTCACTCATTCTTATACACCTCCAACTGCCTTTTTATTAGCAAAATACATAATAATGTTGCCAAAATGACAGAAAAAGTGAGGGAAGAAAAGATTAATCTTTCAAATCATTTTGCCTATTTTTTTTCTTGTTAATAATGGAATGTCCTGACACATCTATTTTTCTTCTGAGTGATCATTAATTAATAGATCTAATGGCACTCCTACTGATTGGTCTTCTCCATAAATTCTTAATTCAGTCCTAATTTTCCTAGGTTTCATCACAGTAAGAAAATGAAAGGCTTCAGACTATGTATTATCCTTTAATATGATATTGTCCAAGTTACATAGGGACTGTGGTAGTAGTGGTCCATTGTAAGAAACGTATTGTGTGCTCTCATGTGCCTGCAGACGCTCAGGGGATGTGCTTCAGAGTTCAGCTCTGCTCAGAGGACGGTTTCATAGTTCCATGACTGGCCTCCAGACTGGAGAAATCTGAGAGTTCAGGTTTATGCAAGGTCCCCGTGACATTTGTTATGTTACCATTTTGATATAACGTATTTATCAAGCCATTATGTTGTTCCTGTTATTCTCCATCCCACTCCAATTGCTGTGTTTAACTGCATATTTCAAACGTTAGTTCCCACACCTTCAGTGCTGTTCTTTCTCAGCCTGACAAAATGTAAAAAAATTTGCCCAGCCACTGAGATTATAGAATAAATCAAAATACTTGCCTCTAAATATGACTTACTGAGCAACTGTTACACTGCTACAGGGAAGAGTAATTTTTGTTAGTTTACACTGTGTTGGATCAGTGAAATTAAAATGTGATTAGAAGTAAAGGGAAACAGATTACAAAAGACTGAGGGGGAAAAATGAAAATTAGTATATTCCCAGCAGATGGCTGTAAAACTTTGCACAGTGATTCATCAGCACTGTACTAGACAAAGGAGTCAGTCTGAGGGAAAAGCAGTCTCACATGTCCTCTGTGGAGCAGCTTTCCTTTCTGAAGACCTGCTGGTTTTGCTTTTTGTGAAACAGGATGGTATTTCTATACAACAAAATTTGCATAATAAGCTTTCACACATGACAGGTAAAACAGCTTCATAGAGCTGAAGCACAATATAAGATGGTGTTTGGTAATGCCAGCATTTTGTTTTAATGCCCTGTAGTAAAAAATACTTCCACTGGAAATAAAGGAAGAGCTGTGTAATGCTGAAGTCCTCTCACATTAGCTTCTGCTCACCCCACTTATGCAAAATCCTTCATTTTTCAAGGGCAGTAACTATTATCCAAGAAGCTTCTTTAAGAAGCCTGCAGATATTCAGAAGATCCATCCTGACTCCTTGTGATTTAAGCCCAAGGAATCTGTGTTTCTGATCCCTGAATCACAGCTGTGTCATACAGCTGAGCTGCAGTTTATCTTTTACATTTGCTTTAGAGACACAAAACATTCACCAGATAGCTACATCAGATGTTGAAATGATTAATACCCCACAGGTTTCAGATGAGAGGAAATCTAAAAGGATTAATCACGGCACCCTTTTCCCTGCTTTGCTTGAGAAAGAGATGAAGGTAGAGCATTACATGCAAAGAAGATTAAAATGAAGTTAAAACTACCTACGGCTTTTGCTAAAAAAAAAAAGTGGAAAGAAGTGAGACTAGTGTTAGGGACAAAAAGATCTAATAATACTCAGGAAACAGAATGAGGGTGAAAAGTGCGCAAGGAAGCAGTGATACATCGCTTGATACAATCACAGCTATAGAGAAGGAGTTTTGCCACCATCTATCGGTGAATAGAAGGAAGAGGCAAAGCCAGCAAACATGTTCCTTGCCTTTTCACACAAAACCAGTATTTCCATTATTTCCTTAATTCACCCATATTTTGCATACAGGTTAATGAATGGTTTATGTCCCTCTTACATGACAAAGAAACACATGTTGTCTTTAATATGACCACAGTAAAGATTCACCTTTATCAAGGTGCCAATTTTAGTATGAGCAACTGAAAATAGAAAGTAGAAGAAAAGGACAAAAGACTTCGATCCCATTAGTGATTGTTTCAGAGGTGACGCCTGAGTTATAAAGGCCACTGCCTTCCCACTCTGAGGACAAAGGTGGAGTTGAGCTGTAACCTACACTTCTGAGCTGCCAGTCAGCTTAAGCTGCTCAGGCTGAGCTACACCAGTTCCTTACTTGAACCGGTGTGTTTACAGCTGTACGCGGTGCCTGCACAGCACTACAGGTAGCATAGGTATGTTAAGATATCAAGAAATTTTATGTCCCTACAAATAGAGGTACTTAACAGGCTCACATCAGTACAATCATACCTGAAAATTATAGGTCTTGATCTAAGTCAGGTTGAAAAAGAAATCAATAGTAACAAAATCATCCAATACTCTGTAAATCTCAAGAGAATTAAATAAATTTAAGGAATTGGATCTGTACTTTCTAAAAAGGCACCATACTATTAGCATTTATTCCCTGCTAGATGAAAATGTGCTTTCGGGAAAAAAAAAAAACAAAACAAACAGTTGTCTTTGTACATTGTAAGAGGAGTTAACATATGTCACAAATGTATTGCCATCTTCTCCTCTAGACATCAGTTCAGCAACCAAAATCTGTGTAATATGGGCCAGGATAATGTCTTGGATCAGCAACAGTTGCATGAACAGGCTCTCCTTTCTAAGCCCCAGTGGTTTTTACAGTCCGCTTCATTTCACAATCCTGAATTAAGTACCCAGGATCCTCTAAGCAATACTGAGTCCCAAAAATAGCACCCAAATACAGCTGCATTATTTTGCAGGCTGCTGCTAGTGGTAGAAAAAGCTTTCTACTTTTCTCTTAGACTGTTCCCAAACTCTGTCCCTTAGACTGATGGAAGCTAAGAAAGAAATTCAATAAAAGGTAGTCCCTCCAGTGCTCAACTCAGACACATGGTCCCCTGAGCATGCATATACATTAGTGGCTCAGTATGTAATACGAACTCTTTTTAGACAAAAACCTTTAATGTCTGTATTTGATGCCTGTTAGGGCACACTCTGCACTGTCCTGGCAGTAGAAAAAGTTTTTCTTTTTAGAGCAACCAAGATGAGCCTTGTGAAACAGAGGCCACGGTAGTGCGTGGAATGGGAAAACAAACACAGGATACTAAAAGGTGGAACAAGCCTCAAGAGGAAAAGGATCATCCACCCTACAAATGGAGCAAAGGAGATATAAAACTCTAGCCTCTTGTGTAAGACACTCAGAAGAATGCTTGGGAGGTGTCCATGCAGCAGCTGTGAGGTATTATTCCTACCTCATCTGTAACGGTCTTTATTTTCGCTCTAAGATGCCTTCCTGTTCTAGTTGCATAGCTCACTTCTGAAAAATTTCTACTCTTTCCACCTGAATTTGTTGAGTTTTCCCACCTAATTCCATTTTTTTTTTAAATTTTTTCCCCCATTATTTACTTACTATGTCTACTAACATACAGTGAGAAGAGAAATGGAGGCAGCTTTGATGCCTTCTGATCATGGAGTAAAAGAAAGATGTTCTGCTGTTTCCAGAAAAAGGAGCAGAAGGTATATAAAATATCCGTGCGACGACAGTGAATGTGTGTATTTTCAACCTGGTAAATCAACACTCACTCTGACCCACTATTAAAATGCTGACTCCTTCCCAAATTTCAGCCACAAACTGAGCAAAATTCTGATCTTTTCCAGCACACTCTTTCCAGATTAAAGCTAAGAGTTGGAAAGCAGGGAACACAGGCTCAGATTCTCAGGGGTGTGAAGAAGATTTGGCTGTTGGTCTTCCAAATGCTGTGTGAGAACTTTGGCCATCAGGTTAATTATAAGCAAAGAGTCAGTAAGGAGGATCCCACATCCTCCAGCGCATGGTCTGGGTATGCTCTGGGCATGTCAATAGCACCAGGCTCCAAAAACTGCACAAGTTGGGAATTCACTAGTGGCTCCTGATGGCACTTGTGTATGAGACAGGGTTTACTTGCTCACTGCTGCCAGCAAGAAGTAAATAGCCGTGTGAATACTCAGCATTGGGAAATTAAATGGTTTACTGCAGTTCCTCTGTGCACCTGTGGGACCTTAATGTTAAACCCCTATGGAGTCATATAGGTTCCCAACATCTCCATATGTATCCAGATGGAAACCAGTAGCACTCTAATGGCCTGATGCTAGCTTTTGAGGTGCCATTAGATGCAAATTAGATTAAATCCAAGAATCCAAAACCACACAAATCAAAAAAGCACACTGAGATTTTGTTGCTTGGGATGCCTCCCAAAAAACAAAATTAAATGAAAGGGAGCTATGTAGGCCAGCCACAGAATCATAGAATTATAGAATAGTTAGCGTTGGAAAGGATCTTAAGATCATCTAGTTCCAGCCCCCCGGCAATGGGCAGGGACACCTCCCACAAACCATGCCACCCAAGGCACTGTTCAACCTCGCCTTAAACACCGTCAGCGATGGAGCATTCACAGCTTCCCTGGGCAACCCATTCCAGTGCCTCACCACCCTTACAGTAAAGAACTTTTTCCTTATATTCAATCTAAACTTCCCCTGGTTAAGTTTGAACCCACAACCCCTTGTCCTATCACTACAGTCCATAACGAAGAGTCCCTCCCCAGCATCCCCACAAACACCCTTCAGATACTGGAAGGCTGCCCTGAGGTCTCCATGAAGCCTTCTCTTCTCCATGCTCAACAGCCCCAACTTTATCAGCCTATCTTCATAAGGGAGGTGCTCCAGTCCCCTGATCATCCTCGTGGCCCTCCTCTGGACTTCTTCCAACAGTTCCGTGTCCTTTTGATGTTGAGGACACCAGAACTGTACACAATACTCCAAGTGAGGTCAAATGAGAACAGGGTAGAGGGGCAGGATCACCTCCCTCGACCTGCTGGTCATATTCCTTTTGATGCAGCCCAGGATACGGTTGGCTTACTGGGCTGTAAGCACACACTGCCAGCTATTTTCATTTTCTCATTGAGCAACACCCCCAAGTCCTTCTCCTTAGGCTGCTCTGAATCACTTCTCTGCCCAACCTCCAGATGTGCCTGGGATTGCTCTGACCCACATGGAGGACCTTACACTCAGCACGGTTAAACTTCATCAGGTTGGCATCAGCCCACCTCACAAGCATGTCAAGGTCCCTCCAGATGGCATCCCTTTCCTCCAGCGTATCAACTGAACCACACAGTTTCATGTCATTGGCACACGTGCTGAGGGCACACTCAATCCCACTGTCCATGTCACCAACAAAGATGCTGAGCAAGACCAGTCCCAACACTGATCCCTGAGGGACACCACTCGTTCCTGGTCTCCAGCTGGACACTGAGCCATTGACCACAGCTCTTTGTGTGCAGCCATCCAGCCACTTCTTTATCCACTGAGTGGTCCACCTATCAAATTGATGTCTCTTCAATTTAAAGACAAGGATGTCATGCGGGACAGTCTCAAACGCTTTGCACAAGTCCAGGTAGATGACATCGACTGCTGTACCCCTTTCCATCAGTTCCATAGCCCCATCATAGAAGGCCACATTGGTCAGTCAGAATTTCCCCTTAGTGGAGCCATGCTGGCTGTCACCAACTACCTTGTTGTTTTTCATGTGCCTCACCATGCCTCCCAGGAGAACTTGCTCCAAGATTTTGCCAGGCACAGAGGTGAGACTGACTGGTCTGTAGTTCCCTGGGTCCTCCATTTTCCCCTTCTTGAAAATGGGGGTCATATTTCCCTTTTTCCAGTCACTGGGAACCTCACCTGACTGCCATGATTTTTCAAATATGATGGACAGTGGCTTAGCAACTTCATTTGCCAGCTCCTTCAGGACCCGCGGATGGATTTCATCAGGTCCCATGGACTTGTGCATGTTCAGGTTCCTAAGATGGTCTCGAACCTGATTCTCTCCTAGAGTGGGCCCAAGGTCTTCATTCTCACAGTCCCTGCGCCTGCCTTCCAAGACTTGGGTGGTGTGGTCAGAGCATTTGCCAATGAAGTCTGAGGCAAAGAAGTCATGAAGAACCTCAGCCTTCTCCAAATCCAGGGTAGCCAGTTCTCCTGATAGATTCTGGAGAGGGCCCACGTTGTCCCTAGTCTGTCTTCTATTTGCAATGTAACTATAGAATCCTTTGCTGTTATTTTTCACATCCCTAACCAAGTTTAATCCTAACTGGGCCTTAGCTTTCCTAACCTGGTCCCTAGCTTCCCAAATAATATCCCTGTATTCTTCCCAGGCTGCCTGTCTTTTCTGCCACCTTTTCAAGCATCTTTTGTCCTTCAAAGTTTCCTCAGCAGCTCCTTATCCATCCAAGGAGGTCTCCTGGCCCTCCTAAAGCACTTCGTTCTAGTTGGGATGCATCACTCCTGAGCTTGTAGGAGGAGATTCTTGAATATCAACCACCAGCCTTGTGCCCCCTGCCCTCTAGGGCTATATCCCATGGAACCTTAGTCAGCAGGTTCCTGAAGAGGCCAAAGTCTGCTCTCTTGAAGTCCAGGGCACCGAGCTTGCTGCACGCTCTTCTCACTATCCTGAGGATCTCAAATTCGACCATCTCATGATTGCTGCAACCAAGGCTGCCCTGGAGCGTCACATTTCCAAGCAGCTCTTCCCTGTTGGTGAGGACAACATCAAGCACAGCATATTGTAAGACAGCCACAATCTCAGAAGAATAGAGGCCTTCGTATGCTACTGTAAGCAGGAGCTGTGAGAAATAAGGTGATAAGCACTGATGTGCTCTGTTAGGGCACACACAGAAACAGTATAGCTGTTTTAAAGGAAAGGCAAGGCAGTGAAGTTGTTGCCCAGAAACAGATCTCTGCTGGATGGCAAGGGACCTAACTATCTGTTCTCTTCCTCTTTGCATCTTTATTAATATAATTGCAGACAAATCTCTAAATGTGGCTCATGATGTTTTTATAGAGGTCAGTTATATACTGGATTACCTTGGAACTTGAAAGGGAAGACTTCCAGAAAGGAAGTAGTTTAAACATTTAAACAGTGCTTCACTCAGGTGCCTAAACCATTCTGTTTCTTTTACAGGCTTAGTAGGGTTTATTTCTGGAAAACCAAAGAACCAATTTGCTGCATGTTTTTCTGTTTATGAAAATCCACGCAAAGCCAGTATAAAAACAGTACAAAACCTAACTTCAAATGCACCCAAAAAATTTCTTTATGCATCTTCTGTGACCGTATTAGCTCTTTTTAGAATGTATGTCCTACAGTGTTAAAAAACCCTGCAGGTACAAATTTACTTATCAGGTTTTTTTGTCAGAATCTCCACATGTAAATGTTGCCATTAAGTGAATTAAGACCAGAAATAATGGAATATTTATGTAAATTATCTTAACTTGATACCTCCAGTCTTTTCAGAGCTTGTAAATCTTTGTTATGACAATGCTCTTGACATGTAATTCATGTGAAAACATTAATTATTTCAGTTATGCTAATTCTATATTCCTCGTGTCTGGCCTTTGGTTTTTTTGGTTGGTTTTGGTTGGGTTTTTATGTTTTGAAGCACATAAAAATGGCACTATTTCTTAAAACTGCTGAAGTCTATCTAAACTTTTAGGCTGACAAGCACAGATGGCTACAGTATTAAAAGCACTGTCACAGGGTATAAATTTTTAATAACCTTTGCTAACTTAAGCTATGTTTATTTGTGCATTTTCCTCTTTTCCCTGATCTATAGATTAAAAAACCCCCAACCCTCACCACATTATTCATAGTTCCCCAACCCTCAATATAAAAAAAGCCATTACTGCATTTTTTAATTGTCTTTGTGAACTTGTGATGATTTTATGGGACTGGGCTGGAAGAAACTGCATGTTTTAACTTTTTTTTTTAATTATTATCCAAGTCAGTGAGGAGCAATGAAAATAACACTTATAAAAAACTCATTTACTGCCACTGGGACACTTTATATTTTTCTAACTTGATCCCTGGGAGCAAAAACTTTTTGTGTTTGCATGCAGATGGAGCCTTGAGTGTAAACTGCAATGCTACTGCGCAGCAGATGTGATCCCTGAGATGGTATGTGAGGCCTCACCAGTGTCTGTTCTGGCCAGAAATAAATGCTGTTTTCTACATGCATTTATTGACCCATGAAAACAACCTTTTGCAACACCATGTAGAAATGTGCAACTAAAAGCTCTGTTTACCTTCACTTTTTCCATCATATTTAAAAATTGCATTTAATCACCAGTATGCATTCAGCAGACAGTCCCAAATAGAAGTATTTAATTCCAGATTAGCTGAAATACAGACAAGGCTCCACGCTTCAGGTTTTGACCTCCCCTCAGGCCCTTCTGTGCCTCTCCATAATAAACACACAAACTACATAATGGCAAACATAGCTAAGGGCTGAGAATGCTGATGAAAACCAAATGCAGATGGCTATTCAGGACTTCTTGTTTGCAGATAATAAAAGATGTATTTTTAAGTGGAAGAAAGACCCATTAATCAGGAAAGAATCCACAAAGCAAATAACCACACACATCTATCACCACTCAGAGATAGCAAACTGCTAAACTTGCTAACCAGAATTCAGGAAAACTTATAAAATAATCCTAAGGCTCTTCATTTGATGGATAAAAGAAAAAGCAGTTGAAGGACCACTTCAGTGTTTAGTGTCTGCAGAGTAGGTCTTTAGAAATGTAGGGCTTAAAAACATAGCTGCTTCAATCTGAAGAAAATCTAGGAAAGAGGTAAATGATTAAATATGACTGAATTGCTAATCTTTGCTTTTCTGACTGCAGTTTTTGCTATCAGAATTAAGAGAAAAGAGAATATCAATCCAATTGTAATATCTAAGAATGGAGCAGAGGACAGAGCTGAAAAGATTGTTTGTTGCCTTTGCTATTGCTGATTAAGGGCATAAAATATATTTTGCTTCTTTAGTTTTTCTTTTGAGCTTGCATTTGCCATGATGCAACTTCATTGTGAGACAGATGAATATTTAGCCAAAAAGTGAGTTCAGTGAGTTAATTTTCAGTTAAAACAAGGAATTGGTGTGGTTAACCACATGCATAGATGCATGGTCACATCATCCATGAAAGGACCTCCACATAAACATGTGAAGAGGAAGAGAGAAAGGGAAGGCAAGGCAAGGCAAGGCCATTTTGTGCACCAATCTACAATTAAGTTTCACTTAAACTGATGGACAGCGGGACTACCATGAGTAGTAAAGTGCTGAGCTTAAAAAGAGTGTCATAAAATTTTATAATGTAGTGGGAATTTACTTTCAGGAATTCCTATTTCTTTCTTCCAATGAGTCTACAGGTATTCATGTAAACAGAAAATGAGATGTTTGTCCTGGTAACAGGATAAATTTTTACTGAAAAAGTACTGAACTGATGGGATAACAGCACAGTATGTACGTCAGAGGAATCAACATCTTCTGTAAAATTATCTGTGGACACTCACAATCTTCTCAATGTACCATAATTAACTGCATGGGCAATATAAGGATGAGAGTCCTTTGGTTAAATGTAGATGTACAAGGATGTTTGAGATATTCCAGGTATCCTGCCTGGCATTCGGATAGGACTCAAGCCTCTTCTAGGTAAATTGTCATATTTGCCAGCTCCTTGCATGTGTCTGACTAATTTCTTGCATTTCAAATGAAATAATTGCCTTAATACATTTTAAATCCACAGTTAGGTTCTCACCAATAGAAATTCAAAACATAAATAGTTTTGCAAATGGGCTGCAAATTTGTGAATTATGAAGACAAGTGAAAACAAACACAATATTTAAAAAATTTAAAATAATAGGATATACAATAAAGAACAAATGCTTAAAAATAATACTAAATTATATGTTAAAATATACCACAACAGTGATATGGATAATGGGGGGAAAATGTTGAAGAATGTGAAATCTTCTTCTATTGAATTACAAACAAGTTTCTTCAGGAAAGAAGCTACCATCTGTGCTTATTACCTGTCTGTCTTTACTTCTGACTCACAGGCCCTTACGGCTAATGTGGATTAATGTGTGGTATCACTAGGAAAAGCTGCAAGCACTGAATGGTTTGGGTGAGAAACAGATAGGGGTGACACTTATGATCAATCAGTTTCCTCATAGTAACAGTGTTTCTGTCTGAACACCCTGGAAGTGAAACAGCTTAAATCTTTTCATAGGTTTGGGAGAAGTGTTTCACAGTATGGTCCTGAGATAACCTTTTGAGCTGGAATCTGTTGAATGACATTAAAAAGTAATTCATTTGGACTGCCCGCAGAATTTTAAAAAAAACAGCAGCACTAAAACTGAAATCAATTTAATGACCATATTTCTTGTCCTTACTTACGAACAACTTCTTCTTAAACCATTGGCTATTTTGTGATACTGACTTATTCTTCCCTGGATTCTCATGACACATTTTAATGCAAAAACCAGCAAGAATATTTCACAAATGTGGTCTCCATAAGACTGTTCGGTGTCCTTCAGAAAACCCAGCCTGACATGTGAACACAATAGAATCATAGAATAGTTAGGGTTGGAAAGGACCTTAAGATAATGTAGTTCCAACCCCCCGGCCATGGGCAGGGACACCTCCCACTAAACTGTGTCATCCAAGGCTCTGTCCAACATGGCCTGAAACACCCCTGGCCTTGGGATGGAGCATTCACAACTTCCCTGGGCAACCCATTCCAGTGCGTCACCACCCTTACAGTAAAGAACTTCCTCCTTATACCCAATCTAAACATTCCCTGGGTCATCCAATTTCCCCTTCTTGAAAATGGGGGTTATATTTCCCTTTTTCCAGTCACTGGGAACCTCACCTGACTGCCATGATTTTTCAAATATGATGGACAGTGGCTTAGCAACTTCATTTGCCAGCTCCTTCAGGACCCGTGGATGGATTTCATCAGGTCCCATGGACTGATGTACGTTCAGGTTCTTAAGATGGTCTCAGACCAGATCCTCTCCTAGAGTGGGCCCAAGGTCTTCATTCTCACAGTCCCTGCGCCTGCCTTCCAAGACTTGGGTGGTGTGGTCAGATCGTTTGCCAGTGAAGACTGAGGCAAAGAAGTCATTAAGAACCTCAGCCTTCTCCAAATCCAGGGTAGCCAGTTCTCCTGATAGATTCTGGAGAGGGCCCACGTTGTCCCTAGTCTGTCTTCTATTTGCAATGTAACTATAGAGTCCTTCCTGTTACCTTTCACATCCCTAGCTAAGTTTAGTTGTAAGTGGGCCTTAGCTTTCCTAACCTGGTCCCTAGCTTCCCAGACAACATCCCTGTATTCTTCCCAGGCCGCCTATCCTTGCTTCCACCTTTTATAAGCCTCTTTTTTCCTTCACAGTTTCCTCAGCAGCTCCTTATCCATCCAAGGAGGTCTCCTGGCCCTCCTGCTGCACTTCCTTCTAGTTGGGATGCATCACTCCCAAGCTTGTAGTAGGCGATCCTTGAATATCAACTAATAGTCTTGGGCCCCCTACCCTCTAGGGCTATATCCCATGGAACCTTAGTCAGCAGGTTCCTGAAGAGGCCAAAGTCTGCTCTCTTGAAGTCCAGGGCAGTGAGCTTGCTGCACGCTTTTCTCACTGTCCTGAGGATCTCAAATTCGACCATCTCATGATTGCTGCAACCAAGGCTGCCCTGGAGTGTCACATTTCCAACCAGCCCTTCCCTGTTGGTGAGCAAGAGGTCAAGCACGGCACCATTCCTTGTACGCTCCTTTATTACTTGCAGAAGGAAGTTGTCTTCCACACAATCGAGGAATCTCCTGGATTGCTTGTGGCAGGCCATACCGTTCCTCCAACAGATATCAGAGTGTTTGAAGTCCCCCATGAGGGCAAGGGTCTGCAAGTGTGAGGCTGTTCCTATCTGTCTGTAGAGCACTTCATCCACGAAGTCCTCTTGATCTGGAGGTCTGCAACAGATCCCCACAGTAATGTCTCCCATTGCTGTTCTCCCTTAAACCCTGACCCACAAACTCTCTGTTGACTATTCACCTGTCCCCAGCTGTGAAGCCTATTATATCATACCTCCATAGATGCGCACACATCTCTAATTCCTCTTGGTTATTCCCCATGCTATGGGCGTTTGTATAGAAGCATCTCAGCCGAGCTCCAAATGAAGCCGGCTCATTGGCTGGAGTGGCTGGAATATCTCTACATTGCTCCGAGCATTTATTATAGGTCCTGGCAACCGACTGGGTGTGTTGGGATGGAATGATGCCCCCCTTCCCCAACACATCTAGTTTAAAGCGTCCTTGACCAGTCTGGCAAGCCTCCTACCAAAACTGCTCTTTTGCTTTGTTGTCAGACCAACTTCATCAGCCCCCAGTAGACCTGGCCTCCTAAATTGAGTCCCATGTTCTAGATACCCAAACCCCTGAGTGTGGCACCAAATTTCTCAGCATTTATTAGCCTGGCCAATCCTCCTAGCGTTTTTCAGGTCCTCCCCTTTATTCTGGAGAGTTGATGAAAAGACAATCTGAGCTCCAGAGCCCCTAACCACCTCTCCCACAGCTCTTTAGTCCTTCTTTATGTTCTCCTGGCTACTGCTTTCTGTACCACTAGAACCCACATGGATCACTCTAAGTGAGTAAGTCAGTGGGACTGACTAGACCAGGCAGTCTCCCTATAACTTCCCTGATCCAATCCCCTGGTAGGTGACACACCTCCGCTGAGTCTGGGTCAGGATGACAGATGGGTGCCTCTGTTGCTTTCAAAGTAGAGTCCCCTACTACTATGACCCACCGCTTTTTCCTTGCAGCACCAGCAGCCATCTTCTTTACCAGTGCATCAGACGGTTGTTCGTGGTGTTTGTTTCCTCATTAGCTGCCTGCAGGACAGCAAAGTGGTTCTGAGTGGAGATTACAGATTTAGGAGGAAGCCCCTTGCTTTTAATTGTCCTCTTTTTTTTTTTTTTTTTTTTGTTTGTTTGTTTGTTTTGTTGTTGCTGTTTCCCAGGTTCCTGGGTTAGTGGCTCCCTTCTTTCCTCCATGATCTACAGGGGATGCTTGAGGTCCCTGCACAGTCTGGTCCTGGAGCAAGCAGTGCTGCTTCCTTTCAGTCTCCCTGACACCTTTCAGCCTATTGACAGTGTCCCACAGCTCAGCCCCTGCTGCCATGAGGACCTCCACCAGGGAGCACCGAGTGCAGCCCTGCCCATTGTGCACCCTCCTCTCAGGAGAGCAGTGCAGGCACTCTCTACACTCCAAGCTCTGCACTGCAGCCTCCCCTCTCACCGGCTCTGGGTGCCTACACTGGCCACGGCCGGGGCCGGGGCAGCGAGAGCAGAGCTCCAAGACCAGACCCTGCTCATAAGAGGAGTGCTCACCATCCCGCTCACCACCCCGTGAAGAAAACTGCCCCAACCCCTGCCCGCCGCGTTCCCTGGGCAGGCTTTTACCCAGTCAGGGGTGGTGCTGCTCCTCCTGGCTCCGTCCCCTGTGAGTCAGCTGCTCGGGTCAGCTGAGCTGCCGGCTACGCGGGAGGGTCCTTGTCCAGGACCTGAGGTGCCCTCGGTGGCCGTTGCCGCTCTGAGTTGAGGCTTCTGGGCCCTGAGCTTCCCCCCGCTCAGGTGTTGAAGGCATTATCTCTCGAGCTGCTCACCTCAGCGATTCAATGGCAGTTGAAGATCACCCGAATGCATCAGTCTGTGAACATGGAACTAAATCTTGTAAATATTTTTTGTAAGATCCTGCTTCTCTTTTTCCGTAATGGTACTCTGTTTGCGGTGGAGTGTCAGGTCTGAGAAACATGTGAGTACATTTATGTCCTTAGACTCAGGAATTCTGAGCTCTGTTTTTTTTATATACTGGCTTTTCTGTGTGAAAAACTTAACTGAGTTCTGTATTGCATGCCACTTTATACACAGTTTCCAATCCACTGGCACAAGAGATCCCAGCAGGTATGAAAGAGTTTTGGTGAAAATACACATTAATATATAGTTGACTCATAAATGACAGCTGACAGGTAGATGTGCTGGTAGCAGAGGAAATGGATAGCGATCCATGGAAGAGCTGGTACTAACATTAAGTCTCACTGTTTTTTCTCATCTGCTGGTATTTATGAATTCTGATACAGGTAGACGAGCTGCTTTTGTAGTGTTTGTTTTTACCAGCCACTAGGGGCTTTTCTTATTAATATTAGATTAAGCTTTTTGAGTTCCTGGCACCATCTTTGAAATTCCTCTTCTTTTGGGTATCATGCTATCTAGTATGCCTACTGATGCAGTTGTTACGTATCTCTGTGTAGACGCCACTGCTCTGTCGGAGAGGCTGCCATAGTAGACCAATGTCAGACCTGGGGATGGGATTCTAGGATGAGACTGAGCTACAGATTAAAATACCTTCATTTAGATTAGGAGGGTACAGGAAGCTATTGAGAGGGACAAATCCAGGCGTCTTCTCTAAAGAGAGCTAGATGGTTCTCTAGACTCTTTTGACTGCATCATCTCTTTGTTAGATTGGATTGCCTATGAAGAGCATCTAGTATATGCAGAGTTATAGAGCATTGCACCTTGAGATGGCTGTGCACAAGGCTGAGGGACTGTTGGAGGTTCTTAGTAGATGTTCCTACCCCAGGCAGATCTTTTATTACACTAAAGCATCTCAAATCTCAGAGGAAGGTTATGTTTAAGTGGCCTGTGCTCTGTGCTCATGTTTACAAGCAGGAAATAGTTCTTACTGTGTGTCTTTTCTCTATCTTCTGAATAACACCTTTCAAAAAATTTCCTGTGCACGTATCTCTATGCACTTAGTAAGCTTCTGTGTTAGTCTGTGTCAGCAACTCAGCTTTTCAGCAGAAGAAATTATTCCAACAATTTACAGCATTAGTAAGATTCAGGGACTATTTCATCAGGCAATCTAAGTTTGATATTGTTACCTCACTCATTGAAGCGAGAATATGTCCATTACAATCACATTTTCTGTTCATTTTTGAGAGTTATGTGGGGAGTACAGAAACCATTCAGTTATTACCAGCAATTGCGATGTGCTTAATTTTCACTGCTCGGTTTACTATGATCAGTGTCTGGAAAACAAGCAATCATATTCAGCTGTTAGTAGGGGTTTTGTTGTGTTTTGTGTCATACTGGTAAAAAAGATATTTTGTTGGCGGAAAGAAGAAACGTGATGACATCTTATTATGATCAAAATGTGAAAACATGGCTATGTCTATTCTTGAAATTGGCCATTTCTTATATTAGAGTAAATACTATCTCAAAACTAGCAAATCTGTCAGTGAAAATACCTAAGGAATAGGCCCTGTCAGTATGACCATGACTTGGTCCCAGCATAACCTTGTCTTTTTAGTAAGTGATGTTTTGTATTAGTTTATAGCACCAGGCACCAAACACATCCCAGGTGAATTTTCTGTTTAAAAAACACTGTTGTAAAGGGCAGCCTTCATCACAAAGGTCTCATATATATCCCTAATCTTGAATTATCCATGCAGCCAGTTTCCACCCACACATGACCTTCTGCTGACATCTGCATAGATGCAGCAGTCCGTTCAGATATATTAATCAGCAAGATCATGAATGAGAGGTGGAATGTCAAAAGCATAAATGGTAATTGCGAGCCATGATCTACATTCCTATTTTCTTCTTTTGTAAAACTTCCTCACTGGAGGGGCCAGCTCCTCTATAGCTGAAGTCTGATTTAGGATGGAAATGCAGAAGGAATGACTAGGGCGGGGGGGGGGGGGGGGGGGGGGGGGGGGGGGGGGGGGGGGGGGGGGAGGATGGTAAAACAGCAGCCTGTACTCAGGTCCAGGAGGAAACACATGCTGTAGGAAAGAGCTTCCTGTGGTAGTAAGAGGTGAGTCACTCCAAGCATACAAAAATCACTAGCTATGGTTGCAGTCTCCCTGAAATAGTTCTCTCACCAAAGAAGCAATATAATTTAGACATAATAGAGTTATCTCGTGTTGCTACCCATTGGCAGGTACATGTAACACAGCAAAAACTGTTCATTTACACAAGACTCTCAGTAAAGCAGGCAGAGTGATTATGAGGCAAAAAGGCATCACACAGAAATGACAATGTCAGATTGAAATAACAGTGAAAATGAGATTCCTAAAGTAAACAAAGCTTGTGTAAACAGAAACAAGAAAAGCAAGGATATAATTTATATTTAGAACTGACCAAAATTTCCATTTAGAAGAAACAGAAAAGAGTACAGCCTTTAGTGGTCCTCACCAGGAAAACTTAGATGAGAACAGATAGACTTTGTTGTTAGAGTTAATGCACTGGTCTGCTGAGAAAGGAGTCTGGGTCCTATTAACAAGAAGAAATGACAATTTCAATACAATGTAAATATAGGCCTATACTTGTAATTGGAAAACATTGAAGCCTTCTAAATGAAAGGCAAAATAACTTACAGAAGGGTCTTTCCCTAAGTTTAGTTTATAGGAGAATCCAGTAGCGAAATTAATCAAACCCAAGAAAAAATGGATCCAAATGCTAACAGAAGCTGAGTGTCATGTGAAATGAAGAAAGAGATTACCTTTTTATGTAAGGACTATATAAAATGGATATAAACTATAGGAGTAAAATAGATGGGTTAATAGGAACCACACTGAAATCACACTTTAGCATACATGTAGTATGTAAGGCAGTAAGAAAAATATGCAGTCAGTAAGAGCAATGTGGGGTTATAT
This sequence comes from Myiopsitta monachus, assembly GCA_017639245.1. Lineage (NCBI taxonomy): Eukaryota > Metazoa > Chordata > Aves > Psittaciformes > Psittacidae > Myiopsitta > Myiopsitta monachus. The sequence continues at coordinate 4,430,969 of CM029941.1, read as the reverse complement.
GAAATAACCCAGCTCAGGCATCACTGCACCACTGAGTTATGCAGTGTAGGCATTCCACATATATTGTGGTTATACATTAAAATATTCTGAGCTGAGTAGGCAAATTAGGACTATTGATAAGAAAGCTGTGACAACAACCTCTGTTGAGGAGTTGGGGAAGAGAGGAGAAAGCGTGAGTCCTGTCAAGTAGTGTAATGGTGCAGAAGTCAATATTTCATAGTGTGCCAAGCACAACCTGAAGTCTGGAAGAGAACTTCCATGTCTAGATTTCTGGACTATATTGCACCAATTCCCATTAATCCTTAAGGGCCTGTGGAAGGAGAAATGAATAAATCCTTCAGGGTACAGGTATTCCTTTATTCACTACAGGTTTCTCTGAGATCAGTGGTGAAATGATAGTATTAAAACCAGTTCATGAAAATAATTCAGGAATATGCATGAGCTTAATGCAAGATCACTGAAGAGTTGCAACAGCCCTAACTGACAGCAGGTATCTTTTCTTTGGTTTCTGCTTAGGATGGGGCACCACATGGGACAGTCCATTCACAGGCACAAGAACACAGCTGAATGCATCTACTGCATACTACCTATTCCCATGTAAATTAAATCTGTGATACATTAACTTGAAACATTTTATTTTATTTCAGAAGAAGGAGAACAAGAAAAAATGTGTGTCAGATGTGATGAGAATGGATCTCTGAAGATGGACTTGCCAGTCTCAAAAATGTGAAAGGAGTCTCACGTTGTATGTGAATGCTTACTCACTTTGAAGCCTGTGAAAGCCAGATGCATTTGGTACACAGTTCTACAGCATATGAACAGAAACTTGAGAAATTTCCAGGGTGCAAAACATAAACCATAGCTACTTCCTATTCAGCAGATCAGCTATAGCTTCTGCAGGCCTCTGAGGTCTAAAGAGCAGACAAAGACACATTTTTTTCAGAGTCCTGACAAACATGACAGAGACGTATGCAAAGTTCAAGTAATGTCGTGCTCTTTGGAACCTTTAGGCCTAAACTGGATGTACAATCTAAGCTTCAGCTTCAAAAAGGATGCTAAAGAAGATACTGAAGTGCTAAATGCATCCCAGCAGCCAATAATGTCTTCTGCTGAAACTCTAATTCTATGATGCTGCAGTAAAAATTTGTCCAGAGGAGACTTCATCATGATGGATAGGCTGAGCAAGGCATATTTTCTAGGATACAGCACAGTAGGCCGTATTCTGTAGCAGTGTCAGGGTCAGAGAAACAGGCAGAGCACTGTACAGACATCATGCTCTTAGCAGTAACAGGTCAGGGTGCAGCCAGCCAATCCACAACTATCTAATCTAGTACATGAACACAAATGTGAGAGTGCAGGATTTGCAGTGCTGGTAAGTAGTGCCTTAGTTACCCCAACCATTGCAACACTGAAGAGGCCCTCTACCCTCAGTTCTGCAATCTGTAGTTTCCACTTAAGTGTGTATGTTGTGCTTTTCTTTCTATCTATCTCTTCATGCTTCATTGTAGCATTTTACAACACAATATTAAGGTTTTGTGATAGTTTCTGTCTTATAAACTTAGAGCCTAATAGATGTGATGATAGATGCCATATATATTCCCATTGGATATTATTGAACGATATGCAGGCACAAAGCTCAACAACCTATTATTATGCAATACCTAGACCTGATCAAGTGTGGCCCAATTAGTGCTGATAGCACCATAAGCAGGAACTGTTAATGAACAGGTTCTGATGGAAACTAGCCAGTTACTAAGAGAATGCTGACCTCCTACCACCTTGGAGGGGCACACTCAGGGAATGATGCTTATCTCAAGACCCTGGCATTGCTCTTCCCAAGTGAAGAAGAGAAAAGGTATTCCCTTTTATTTCACTCCCTTGCTCTTTCCTTAATTTTTTTTCCCATCATCCCCAACATAATTTTGAAGTCAAGTTGTGCCATCAGCTATAGACACTGCAAACCTGTCTCAACTTTCTTTGTGAAACATGGCATATACACCAGAGTATACCTGGTGAAATATGTGGAAATAATTTGATTAACAGCTTGGTGAAGCATAGGAAATAAAACTTCAGCACTGTGGAGGCAATGTGGCAATGAACAATGTCTAGAAGGAAATTGCAGAATCATAGAATAGTTAGGGTTGGAAAAGGTCATCTAGATCCAACACCCCTGCCATGGGCACGGACACCTCCCACTAAACCGTGCCATCCAAGGCTCTGTCCAACCTGGCCTTGAATACCACCAGCAATGGAGCATTCACAACTTCCTCAGGAAACCCATTCCAGCGTGTCACCAACCTTACAGTGCAGAACTTCTTCCTTGTATCCAATCTAAACTTACCCTGTTCACGTTTGAGCCCATTACCCCTTGTCCTCTCACTACGATCTACTATGAGGAGTCCCTCCCCAGCATCCCTATAGGCCCCCTTCAGATACTGGAAGGCTGCTCTGAGGTCTTCACACAGCTTTCTCTTCTCCAGGCAGAACAGACCCAACTTTCTCAGCCTGTCTTCATAACGGAGGTGCTCCAGTCCCCTGATCATCCTCGTGGCCCTCCACTGGATTTCCTCCAACAGTTCCATGTCCTTTCTATTTTGAGGACACGAGAACTGCACCCAATACTCCAAGTGAGGTCTCACAAGGACAGAGTAGAGGGGCAGGATCACCTCCTTTGACCTGCTGGTCATGCTCCCTTTGATGCAGCCCAAGATACGGTTGGCTTTCTGGGCTGCTAGCGCACGCTTTCAACTCATGTTCACTTTCTCAACCAAGACTTCCAAGTCCTTCTCTGCAGGGCTGCTCTGAATCTCTTCTCTGAACAACCTGTAGCTGTGCCTGGGATTGCTCCCATCCAGGTGGAGGACCTTGCACTTGGCATGGTTAAAAGTCATCAGGTTGGCATCAGCCCACCTTGCAAGTGTGTCAAGGTCCATCTGGATGGCATCCCTTCCCTCCAGCGTATCAACTGAACCACACAGTTTCATGTCATTGGCACACTTGCTGAGGGCACACTCAATCCCACTGTCCATGTCACCAACAAAGATGCTGAGCAAGACCGGTTCCAACACTGATTCCTGAGGGACACCACTCGTTCCTGGTCTCCAGCTGGACACTGAGCCATTGACCACAGCTCTTTGTGTGCAGCCATCCAGCCACTTCTTTATCCACCGAGTGGTCCACCTATCAAATTGATGTCTCTTCAATTTAAAGACAAGGATGTCATGCGGGACAGTGTAAGACACTTTGCACAAGTCCAGGTAGATGACATCGACTGCTGTACCCCTTTCCATCAGTTCCATAGCCCCATCATAGAAGGCCACCACATTGGTCAGTCAGAATTTCCCCTTAGTGAAGCCATGCTGGCTGTCACCAACTACCTTGTTGTTTTTCATGAGACTCACCATGCCTTCCAGGAGAATCTGTTCCAAGATTTTGCCAGGCACAGAGGTGAGACTGACTGGTCTGTAGTTCCCTGGGTCCTCCATTTTCCTCTTCTTGAAAATGGGGGTCATATTTCCCTTTTTCCAGTCACTGGGAACCTCACCTGACTGCCATGATTTTTCAAATATGATGGGCAGTGGCTTAGCAACTTCATTTGCCAGCTCCTTCAGGACCCATGGATGGATTTCATCAGGTCCCATGGACTGGTGTACGTTCAGGTTCTTAAGATGGTCTCAAACCAGATCCTCTCCTAGAGTGGGCCCAAGGTCTTCATTCTCACAGTCCCTGCGCCTGCCTTCCAAGACTTGGGTGGTGTGGTCAGATCGTTTGCCAGTGAAGACTGAGGCAAAAGAAGTCATGAAGAACCTCAGCCTTCTCCAAATCCAGGGTAGCCAGTTCTCCTGATAGATTCTGGAGAGGGCCCACGTTGTCCCTAGTCTGTCTTCTATTTGCAATGTAACTATAGAGTCCTTCCTGTTACCTTTCACATCCCTAGCTAAGTTTAGTTGTAAGTGGGCCTTAGCTTTCCTAACCTGGTCCCTAGCTTCCCAGACAACATCCCTGTATTCTTCCCAGGCCGCCTATCCTTGCTTCCACCTTTTATAAGCCTCTTTTTTTCCTCTAATTACCTTTGGGTGATTATCTTCCCTTAGGAAAGGTAATTTTATTTTGAAATTAAACACATTTTGGTCTCAGCTCCTTGTAGCCACATACTGAAGGCATGAATGCGATTCAGGTGATTTAGTCTGAATTCTTGCAATGACATTGAAAACACACCATGTATTTTTCACATCTCCGGATTCTTCCTTGATTGGCAACCACCTGCCTTTTTTTGATGTGCATTGTGTATCCTTAGGAAGCTGAGGGAGTGTTACATTCTGACATTCTATGTCTCCACCCTGTCACACTTCTGCAGATTATTAGGTTTATCCCTCTGTGTTTTGTCTCTTTATCTCCGTGTCTTATGGCTCTGTTCTTTATCTTCCCTCCATCGCTTCTGCAAAGCTTGAGTTTTATTTTAAACTGTTACCTGTTTCAGTCTCGGTACGGGTAGTCCCTTGTTATTAGACTTTCACTTTTGTCTCAACGTGCTTGACAGTGACTGAACAGTGTGAAAAGGGATTTGAGAACTTTGACCTTAGCAGAAGCCTGTGAATAAAGGATGCAAAAGAAAATGAAGTGAAGGAAGAAAGGAAAGGCATAAGGTTATCATGTTTGAGTAAGCAGATATGATTCAGATCAAAAACTTCTCATAAATGGTAAAATTGTTATCAACAAGGACATGGGTCTTACAAGGCAGCTGTTTACCAGATACAAAGATAGAGTAAGTGCAATTGTAGAGCAGCTGCAGAGAGATGGCACAACTAGACATAAAGAGACCACACTAAATGGTAAAGACATGGAAAGTTCTGTCATCAGCTGACTTGTCAAAAAACAAACAAACAAAAAAAAAAAAAACACCAAAAAAACTCAGGAGGCAGGTCATTAGCAAGAAAAAGGATTAATGAGATGTTCACCTATCTACCTCTTAGAAAAAATACATAATTCTCAAGAAATTTGTTTCACTTCAGAATAGATTGTCTAATTCTGAAGTTTTCAATACCACATTATTTTATATTTTCATATTTTCTCTTTCTGATCTAATTTTTCCTTCACGTTTTCTCCTTGATGTCCCTTAAAACTCTCTGGTCTTTCAAGAACCCTCCCCACCACTCTCTCTCCTGGCCTCAAAACATTTAATTTTCCAAATTAAAAATTAATTGAGTAGAATCTTGTTGATTACAGTAAAGAACAATTAAGAATTTAAACATGCTTTATATAAAATTCTGACCAGATAAAATGTTTATAAAGTACTACCTACATAAAAACTAAGTATTGTTTTAAGGTCAAAAGGCAGCCACATATTTTTGCATATTAACTGTCTTCATTAGTCTCCATGGTGCTTGCCTTTCATGTCTTAATATCACTAGGCTGTTACTCTCACATAGGTTAAAAGAGGGAGTGTAGAATATATACCTTCATAATTGTCATTAATCCTGATGAAACTGATTCTTGTACAGCTCCAAATAAAATCATATATTCTCTTGTCTATACTAATAAGTCATATGAATGACCATTTGCGAGAATTAATGAGCTGCATAGCTTCTTCTTTAAAGCACGGTCAAGTTAAAACTGTGCACAATGATCAGAAAAAAAAATCTTGTTAGATTTCTGTGACCTGTTTAAGGTTTAGATGTTTGGTGGCCAATTCTTCACTGGAATAACTTTGAATATCTTGCAGAAGCTAGGTCAGGGATATAACCCTTGAGTTATTTACTTTTTTTATTTAGAATCACAGCAGCCCTGGTACCTTTGTGCATTTTAAATTAGTCAGGTTTTTTATCTAATTTAATTTTCTTTGTTGATGTATTTCACTTGGCCTTCTTTGTAGAGTTCAAGTCTCTAATGATGTAGAGAGTTATATCTGCCATTAAGGCTATCAAAATAATACACTATGTCTTTGAGAAAAAAAAAAAAAAAAAAGGAATAGAAGCAAACCTCTAGGTTTTTACAGTTTTTATAGAACCTGTTGGAGGCCTAGAGTAAAAAAATATCATAGTTTTCAGTTATTTCTCACAAAGATAAAAATGCTAGCATTATTTTTTTGTTAGAAATAAGGAAGTGGAATGATGAAAGATTTTACTGTCAGCTGTTGTCCTTGGGTCTATTCAATGACCTTGTTCCAACTGGATGTAAATACAAGAAAATTTGCAAGTCTTTCTCCTCTGCTACCACTAAATGATTATAGGTAATTATAAGAAGCATCTGGGAATTATCTAGTATTAAAAAAATAGATTAGCACACATGATCAGCATCTTAATACATCCATTTGCTATCTATTTTTCTTCATATGCCTTGGAATATAAAGTTGGAAATTAGTAAGTGAATGGAGAGATATTTTACATTGGTTTTGTTGGTTGTGGCTTTTATTAACAACACCACCTCCCCCCAACCCACACCCTCCCTGCCCTCTGCCCCCCACATTTATGCTATATTGTTTTTATTTCAGAAAGAATAACTTAATTGGTTAGGAGGGTTACCAAAATGGCCAAATATTAGGCAAGGACATATTTTTGTGCTGTGGATGGAAATGGAAAAAAAGCAGCAGTATTAAGAAATGACATCTGAGGCACAGGGTAAAATGTACAAGAAATATTCTTTGGGTTAGAGTCCAGAGTTGATTGCTTGGTTAAATAGCAATTGGGTTTTGGTAAAATCAGAAAGAGAAGAAAGGTAAAATGAGGAGGTAATGGGGATGGTTGGGTGATATTTCAGCAGGTCGGGAAGGAAAGACATGAAACCACTAATAATTGCGCAAGGACATTAATGCTTGTGGAGTGAAAGGAAAGAGATTCAGCTGGTCGGATGAAAAAAGTCCATACAGAGCATGGAAAACATATTTCTAAGAAGAAAGTGCAGAGTGACCATAATGTGCTTTTCTCAATGAGGAAAAACGTGTCTAATACACTGCAGAGTGACATTGCCTTCCTGGTCTGATTTCTGCAGAAAAAAAAAAATTGTTATCTTCTGATATGCTTTCTTGCAAATAATGACACAGAGAAGAGTTCTTGGACCAAGAGAAACATCATTTGAGTATTACCCAAGTTCTTCTCCAGCAAAAGAGGCTAGCAAAGAAGTATAAGCCATGTATTAAAATGTCAGGACTGGTGAGATAGCTGAACATTGTTTTCTGGAGCTGCTATTTTCCCAAAGGGGACCCAAAGGAATTGATGTAGTGGGGAGGAAGAAGCAATATTCATGCTTATTGTAATTTATTTTTACTAAATAAAAAAATCCATACTTATAATAAAATCTATAATGCTGATTTTATATGAAGCAGAAATTAGAATACCTATTGTATTGCTTTTCACTGGTCATTAAGCCCTTGAGTGAGGCAGACAAAACATTACTTCATAAAAATATAAATACAATAAATTCACTTTAGAAAGACAGCAGTGCTTACCTTATTTCCAACAGAGAAGGAGTTTCTCTATAATTTCGCAAAAACAGAACATTGTTAGACAAAGCTTTGAGAGTCGCTATTTTATGTGGTCACAAGCAAATTTTATACCAGAAACTTAGAAGTGACTTTATATGTTATTACTGAACAAAACCTCCCACAGATCATTCTCTTTCCAAAGAAATGAGAAAAAAAAAAAAAATCCCAAAACAACCAAACCCCAAAGCAAACAAAAAATTCACTCCCTACCTTTCCACTTTCCTCCTCCCCCCCCCCCCCAAGAAAACTCCTACCAAAGACCTCAACAAACAAACAAACTCACCAGAAAACCTTTGGAGAGAACTTGATTAAAAAGTCTTTATGAAAAGTGTCCAGGCTTGCCTGGACTTTGTGTTCTTTTTAATTACATTTTAGTCTTCATGACTGAATAAGCAATAATGTAATTTAAAGTGTTCAGGGAAGAAAATTGGATGATTACTGTGATTATGAAGGAAATATATGTTGGGGAAATTTCCGAGTCCTCCTTGAATTGCTTCATCAAAGTGTACAAGGTTTTCTTCCTCTATTTTGTACAGGTCTTCAGATTATAATATACACAGTTTTGTTAACTCTTGAGCACTTTCAATTCTGCTGCTTTATGACAGTAAGAAAAAAACCTGTTAGCAGGCTTCTCACAAGCAGAAGTGACCTGTACTCATAGGAATAATCAATGAACATATTCCCTGTGAGAAAAGCTTCTTGTTTAACTTTCAGATAGGTGTCATATGACTTGACAGGTTCATTTGGCATGAATGTAGAAAGGATTTCTCATGTTCTCCAAGATTTACATGATTTCATAGACTAATAGAATGATAGAATAGTTAGGGTTGGAAAGGACCTTAAGATCATCTAGTTCCAACACCTCAGCCATGGGCACGGACGCCTCTCAAAACACTGTGTCACCCAAAGCTCTCTCCAACCTGGCCTTGAACACCCCTGGCCTTGGGATGGAGCATTCACAACTTCCCTGGGCAACCCATTCAAGTGCCTCACCACCCTTACAGTAAAGAACTTCCTCCTTATATCCAATCTAAACTTACCCTGTTCAAGTTTTAACCCGATGCCCTGTGTCCTATCAATACAGTCCCAAATGAATAGTCCCTCCCTAGAAACCTTATAAGCCCCTTCAGATAATGGAAGCCTGCCATGAGGTCTCCAAACAGCTTTCTCTTCTCCAGGCAGAACAGACCCAACTTTCACAGCCTGTCTTCATACGGGACATGCTCCACCCGATGATCATCCTCATGTTCCTCCTCTGGACTTGTTCCAACAGTTCCATGTCCTTTTATGTTAAGGACACCAGAACTGCACACAATACTCCAAGTGAGGTCTCACAAGGACAGAGTAGAGAGGCAGGATAACCTCCTTTGACCTGCTGGTCATGCTCCCTTTGATGCAGCCCAAGATACGGTTGGCTTTCTGGGCTGCTAGCGCACACTGAAGCCTGCTCATGTTCATTTTCTCATCGAGAAACACCCCCAAGTCCTTCTCTGCAGGGCTGCTTTGAATCTCTTCTCTGAACAACCTGTAGCTGTGCCTGGGATTGCTCCCACCCAGGTGGAGGACCTTGCACTTGGCATGGTTAAAAGTCATCAGGTTGGCATCAGCCCACCTTGCAAGTGTGTCAAGGTCCATCTGGATGCCATCCCTTCCCTGAAGCCTATCAATTGAACCACATAGTTTCGTGTCATCAGCAAACTCCCTGAGAGCGCACTCAATCCCACTGTCCATGGGACCGACAAATATGTTGAACAAGACCAGTCCCAACACTGATTCCTAAGGGACACCACTCGTTCCTGGTCTCCAGCTGGACACTGAGCCATTGACCACAGCTCTTTGTGTGCAGCCATCCAGCCACTTTATCCACCGAGTGGTCCACCTATCAAATTGATGTCTCTTCAATTTAAAGACAAGGATGTCATGCGGGACAGTGTAAGACACTTTGCACAAGTCCAGGTAGATGACATCGACTGCTGTACCCCTTTCCATCAGTTCCATAGCTCCATCATAGAAGGCCACCACATTGGTCAGTCAGAATTTCCCCTTAATGGAGCCATGCTGGCTGTCACCAACTACCTTGTTGTTTTCCATGTGCCTCACCATGCCCTCCAGGAGAATCTGTTCCAAGATTTTGCCAGGCACAGAGGTGAGACTGACTGGTCTCTAGCTCCCTGCCTCATCCATTTTCCCCTTCTTGAAAATGGGGGTCATATTTCCCTTTTTCCAGTCACTGGGAACCTCACCTGACTGCCATGATTTTTCAAATATGATGGGCAGTGGCTTAGCAACTTCATTTGCCAGCTCCTTCAGGACCCATGGATGATTTCATCAGGTCCCATGGACTGGTGTACGTTCAGGTTCTTAAGATGGTCTCAAACCAGATCCTCTCCTAGAGTGGGCCCAAGGTCTTCATTCTCACAGTCCCTGCGCCTGCCTTCCAAGACTTGGGTGGTGTGGTCAGATCGTTTGCCAGTGAAGACTGAGGCAAAAGAAGTCATGAAGAACCTCAGCCTTCTCCAAATCCAGGGTAGCCAGTTCTCCTGATAGATTCTGGAGTGGGCCCACGTTGTCCCTAGTCTGTCTTCTATTTGCAATGTAACTATAGAGTCCTTCCTGTTATCTTTCACATCCCTAGCTAAGTTTAGTTGTAAGTGGGCCTTAGCTTTCCTAACCTGGTCCCCAGCTTCCCAGACAACATCCCTGTATTCTTCCCAGGCCGCCTATCCTTGCTTCCACCTTTTATAAGCCTCTTTTTTCCTTCACAGTTTCCTCAGCAGCTCCTTATCCATCCAAGGACATCTGCTGGCCCTCCTGCTGCACTTCCTTCTAGTTGGGATGCATCACTCCCAAGCTTGTAGTAGGCGATCCTTGAATATCAACTAATAGTCTTGGGCCCCCTGCCCTCTAGGGCTATATCCCATGGAACCTTACTAAGCATGTTCCTGAAGAGGCCAAAGTCTGCTCTCTTGAAGTCCAGGGCACTGAGCTTGCTGCATGCTCTTCTCACTGTCCTGAGGAACTCAAATTCGACCATCTCATGATCGCTGCAATCAAGGCTGCCCTGGAGTGTCACATTTCCAACCAGCCCTTCCCTGTTGGTGAGGATGAAGTCAAGCATGGCACCTCTCCTTGTCGGCTTCTCTCTTACTTGCAGAAGGAAGTTGTCTTCCACACAATCGATGAATCTCCTAGATTGCTTGTGGCAGTCCATACCATTCCCACAACAGATATCAGAGTGTTTGTAGTCCCCACTGTGAACCAGGGCCTGTGAATGTGAGGCTATTCCTATCTGTCTGTAGAGCACTTCATCCACGAAGTCCTCTTGATCTGGAGGTCTTCAACAGATCCCCACAGTAATGTCTCCCATTGCTGTTCTCCCTTAAACCCTGACCCACAAACTCTCTGTTGACTGCTCACCTATCCCCAGAGTTCTATACTCTCCAGCCTATCTCTAACGTAAATAGCAATTCCCCTGACACCTTTCAGCCTATTGACAGTGCCCCACAGCTCAGCCACCTGCTACAGGACGACCTTCACCAGGCATCACCAAGTGCAGGCCTGCCCATTGTGCACCGTCCCGTCACAAGACCAGTGCAGACACTCTACACCCCAAGCTCTGCACTGCAGCCTCCCCTGTTATCGGCTCTGTCTGGGTGCCTACACTGGCCACTGCCAGGGCAGCCGGAGCAGAGCTCCCAGACCGGGCCCTGCTCGTAAGGCGAGTGCTCACCATCATGCTTGCCTGCTAGCGCGAATTGTCGCCGCGCACTCCCTGGGCAGGTTTTTACCCAGTCAGGGGCGGTGCTGCTCCTCCCGGCTCAGCCCCCTCTGAATCAGCTGCTCGGGTCAGCTGAGCTGCCATCTCCTGGGAGAGTCTTGTCTGTAACTTGAGGCTCCCTCGGTGGCCGTTGCCGCTCTGAGTTGAGGCTCCTGGACGCTGAGCCTCCGCTCGCTCAGGTGTTGGAAGCTTCGAAGGCATCCTCTCCCGAGCTACTCGCCTCAGCAATTCAATTTTCCCAGAATATATTTTCAGGAAAGCCTTTTTTATGCTGAGTCTTCAAACCTTTGTAACAGTTTGTTGAATTATTCCTTTACAGTTAAAAGTAGATCAATGATTTATCTTGCTTTAATTTGAATACCATTTAAGTCCATGTTGGATCACTTAATGTACGCTATAGCTATTCTGCAGATGTGCTAGATCAATACAGCTGATTAGGTAGGTCACAGTAATGGAAAATTTGGACTATAGGAAGACCCCACAAAACCTACCCTTTTGTTGAGGCAGCTTCTATGTGCTGGGCGCAATACATCCGTTGAAATTTCCTGAACTAATAGGAGAATGAATAGCCCAAAACCTCCTAAATGGAACTCAAGCAAGTTTACTTTATTTAAGTATAAAAAACTTGCCAGCTGTTCAAGGGAGGTGATTGTCCCCTTCTACTTGACTCTTAAAAGATCCCACCTGCAGTCCTGTGTCTAGCTCTGGAGTACCCAACCTAAGAAGGATGTGGTCCTGTTGAAGCTAGCCCAGAGGGGGCCATGAAGATAGTCTGAGGGCTGGAGCACCTCTTTTATGGAGATGAGCTACGACATCTCGCTTGTTCAGCCTGGAGAAGTGGAGGCTCTGTGGAGACCTTATAGTAACTTTTCAGTAACTTAAGGGGATCTACAAGAAATGTGGAGAGGGACTTCTTATAAGGACGTAGTGACAGGAGAAGGACTAATGGCTTCAAGCTGAAAGCAGGTAGATTTTTATTAGATATTAATGAGAATTTCTTCACTATGAGAGTGGTGAGACACTGGCTGCCCCATCCCTGGCAGTGTTCAAGGCCAGGTTGGACGGGGGCTTGGAGCAACCTGATCTAGTGGAAGCTGTCCCTGCCCATGGCAGGGGGTTGGAACTAGATGAGCTTTAAGGTTCTTTTCAGCCCAAACCATCCTATGATTCTATACAGCTTGAGACTATGCCAAGTTTCGGTGCACACGTCTCTTTTTCAGAGTACAATAACTTGAAAATGAGTTTATTATATTACAGGAGGGAGCCATCCTTCCAATTTTTTGACCTGCAACAGGAATAATAGGCTGTTAATATTTTATAAAACCTTGTGGACCATGTAAAGCAGCAATTACTGATTCTGTAATAACTGATCTTTGAATATGTATGATGAAACTTTCAGAGTATTTATATATGTGAAAGACTTGATTGAGATATATTAAGATAGGCGTGAAATGGGATATGAGGCCTTTGAAATCTAGATTTCATGGCATTCTGGTAGGAAATATTCATTCAACTGTATACATAAAGTAGGATAAAAGAATTTTCATTACCATATCATCTGGAAAAGGAAACACTTGGGAATTTACTATGGGACTTAATACTCAGTAAGGTAGGATTTTTTAATATAAATTAGTCTGAATATTTGGACATACCTGAAAAAAACAGAAGTGGTGATTCTATCTTTTTTATTTTATTTTTTTTTATATGATGCTGGCAGACTGTAATTACTTCCATCCAGTAATTCTTAGATCCGGTGGCATTCACTAAAATTACAGCATCACTAAAAAGAATAAATATACAAAACCTCCTTTCTCAAGGTCTACATAAGGGAGTAATAGAGTCCTGTTAGGTAGAGAAGAGATACTGGAAGCTCCCATCCTAACTCTTGCCTCCCTGCTATAAATAACATATTAGTAGTTTGTGCTTTACAGATCCATAATAAGTAGGTAGTGAAGCACCTTGATGTTCTGTGTTATTTTGCATTTTTTGGGTGGTTGAAGTTGGTTATTTGTTTTATCATGCACTATACCTTTATACACAATATAATTACAAGCAATAGGCAAATCGAAGTTAGAGCTAGTAAAACAATGACTGGGTGAAGCATGAAATTAAAAACTGTTACTGTCAGTAACCATCCAATAAGAGTTTCTCACCAGTGGTGTTTTCCATCTTTCTTCAATCTTCTCAAGTCATGATACATCTCTTCTGTATCATGATGATAGATGATTAGAGTTTTGTGTCCATTGTTTCAGACAAGTTCTAGAAGTCGACGCAGGTCATCATGTTGTAGCAGTTTCTTCATTCATGTAAGATTCATTCCAGTGGGAGCAGACAATGAATCTTGACTCCATGTATAATGAGGTTAGAAAAACTGATAAGATGTTAAGAGAAGATGAATGAGATACTAAGACAAAAGCTGTGGCCTTGTTGTTGATGGGGTACAACATTGACTAAATACCACCAGGACTAAAATTATTTTTCAAATTTAATTGCATTATGCCAAATTACCTTTCAAATTTCAGTGGGTAAGGTGCCTTCTTCACCTCTTCTGATTGTTGCTACTATAGATCGCATCTACAATTGAGCTTGTATACAATTAAGATCTAGAGAAACATTATTTTGGGCTGGACCAAGTGCATCCACAATCAATTAATGGTCCCCTTCATTAATTCTTTCTTACTGAGGTAATATATCACACAAGAGCTATTGGGTAGTTCCCAATTCTAATAGAGCAGACCTCAATAGGTGTTCTGATTTGTTTAAATTACTTGTTGTTGTGCTAACTTTATTTATGAATAATTCGGCACCTATGCTATTTAAGACTTCTAGTCTTGTCTCTGTGATGGTGATCATATCTCACCTTGTTCTCTGTGGAGAAGTGGAACTTCACCCATGTAACTGTGCTAACCATCCTGCATTGGACGTAGTGAGGAATGGTGAGCAGGTCAGTTTGAGTTCAGAGATATTAATTTGCATCAATAATTTAATGCTTTTAAGTGAACAAGATGGGTTAAATATCACTCATTTTTTTGTCCAATATGTCTGTTTACATACAGTCCAATTTCAGAAATATATGGGGGTAGAATTTTCTTATCCTTAATTAGAGTGGATACTAAGTGGGTACTAAGCCTAGTAATGCCTGGTTTAAATTTAAATTACAAGGTGGGTCATATTATGTTATGGTGATCCCAGAAGCAAATTACAAAACCAGATTATACTAAGGTAAAATGGTACTAACAGTCTAATCTTTCAGCAGCAAAAATATTCGTATCCCTTAGTATTATATTTGGTCCCTTCCAACCAAACTTAATATTGTACACAATAATTTCAGATGCCTCTTCATAGGCATTATGTGACATCTTACCTTTATTTCCTGTCCTGTCACTCCCTGGAGTCATGGCAACCAAAAGCTCTTAGGATTCCTGCTCTATTTTCTGCTAACAAAACAACTGCTCTTATTTCTCTTACTTGTGCACTGCTTTCACCTTCTTCTACTACTCGTTTACTAGCAGCAACATCCAATGCAACAGCCTTATATTGCCATTTATTGTTTACCCTTTTTCCTGAAGCACTCATCTAACAAATGTTTTCTAATGATGTACCCTCAGTAAGGGGTGGTGCATCCAAAATGGGAGAAAGTTTAAAAGTTTTTTGTAATGCTAAAGGGTCTGTGTTTATGGGCATCTGCAGTTTTGAGACCTTAGTGTGTCCTTCAATTAATTCAATATTTTCTGCAACTCTTTTTAAGTAGGCATATCATTTTCTGATAGTGGCTTTTTGTGCAGCTCCTTCTGGTGGAGCAGTCCATTTTAGGATTGCTTCTAGTAAACTAGTGGTCTTCTAGTTTGCACAGGCTGTCCCTGATGTATTTTATTAACTTGTTTGTTGCTTGAAGTTAAGATAAAAGTCCCTTTTCTTATTCAGAGTATTGTTGTTCTGTTTCTTTAAATGTGGTTGAGCTGATCAGTAAAGGTATTTCTGGCCCACTGGGGCCAGTTCAGAACACATTACAATTCAGTGAAACCCCATTTGGTTATAACAGGATCATGGAGATGTATTTGTCCCAGTGACTGATATGTTTTTAATTCTTCAGTTAGAGTTTTGACTGCCTCTTCATGTTGCAATTTCCACTCCCAGGGTTTGCCTTTCTGTAAAAGTTAATATAATTGGCAGGAAATGGTAGAAAATCAGGTATATGCTTACTCTAATATCCTAAAATTCCCATTGATTGTTGGAACTCCTTTGATTTGGGCAGTTGCAGCTCTTCAATTTTTCTTAAGGGCCCTGAAGCAATCCCTGCACTGCCACAGAGTACCTAAAAACCTACTATCCAGAGAGTACCCAAAAATTTTCTTTCTTTATGTGGTCTCTTGCATTTTCTGTGTAAAATCTCAGTTTCTGCTTTATTTAGCACTTGTCATACTGCTGCTGCTGCTTCCCCACCTTCTCAGGAGAAGTTTCTCCAATCAGAACGTCATCTATATACTGGTACAGTGTCACATCTTGGAGGAGTGAGATTGATTGTAAAAGTTCAGCAAGTGCAGCATGAGCAATTTTAAGTGAAGGCTTATATCCCTGTGGGAGTCTGTTAAGGGTATATTGTATTCCTTCCCAAGTGAAAGCAAATTTCTCTTTATCCTCCTTCTTGAAGGGAGCCATAAAGAACATGTATTTTACATGCAGTGCTGCCTTCCAAGGGTGT
Source organism: Myiopsitta monachus (assembly GCA_017639245.1). Classification (NCBI taxonomy): domain Eukaryota; kingdom Metazoa; phylum Chordata; class Aves; order Psittaciformes; family Psittacidae; genus Myiopsitta; species Myiopsitta monachus. The sequence continues at coordinate 4,415,009 of CM029941.1, read as the reverse complement.
CCAGCTACTTGCAAAGTAGCTGTTAAGTTTGTAGTGTTTGGTAAGGCAGCTTTTAACTGGGCTATATTAGCATTTAGATGCTGAGAGTCAATTGATAACCCCATCTCCCATCTGGTTTCCAAACTGGCCAGACAGGTGGGTTATATGAGGAGTGTATTCTGGAGATAATTAGCCATTTTTCTAAATCAGCTATGACTTCAGAAATTCCATTTTGTGCAGCAGCAAAAACCAGATATTGAGGCATATTAGTATTTTTTGAGTCAGGGAGTGCAGGAGCTACCCACACTGCCACCTCATGATTTCTGCTGGAATTGGGTTCAATGTATGAGATGAAGGACCACATGCTGCCATCAGGCAGGTGCCAGCTTCATCAGTTTAAAACAGTGAAACTCATCGAAAACTTTTTCATGATAGTTTTTAATTGCAGAGGAAGTAGTAACCATGAACTTTTCTCTTGGTAACCATAAATTGACTTGAGCATTTTGACACACGGCACTTGCTCCTTTCACACTGCTGATCTTAACCCTTTGCTATCTGGATCTCATGCTCAGCTTTTAAGTGTACTGTTGTCTTAGTATTAAAATCTGTGCTCCTGTTTCTATTAAAAACTCCACCAGCTGTCCCTGAGGACCAACTGGAATAAAAATGTATGGACTATCATCACTTGTCCACTGACAAGCCTCCACTTGCCTGACTGGCAAACCCAATTGCCTTTTGGGCATTCCTGTAATTCCTCCCTAGGGGGAGTGAGGGTTTGTCTCCACTTCTGGGGTCTGGGGACAGAGGAGTTGAAATATCCTCTTTCCTTTCACCAGTATCTTGTTTCTGGAGTGCTTCAGTCAGACTCAAGATTATGTCTGTAAGCTGACCCTGAATGGGGCACTGGGAATCCCTAAGGCTAATATATTCCTCCATAATTTATTCCTCCATTCTTGAGATTCTGTTCACAGGTTTTTTTATTTGTTTATCTTTGATCTAGTTTCTGTTCCCTGTTCCACAGGTCTTAATTCTGTGGTCTCCTAGAGTCTTCGAGTCTTGTTTTACAGGTGGAACATCACTCCTTTCACAACTGTAGTTATCAGTGCTGTGCTTTAATTCTGCCCATGTACAAAGTTGCTTTGAAAGAAGCATTATTGCCCTATTTGTTATTGTATTCAGTATCTCTTTAAATCTTATCCCATTTTGCAACTAGATAGAATTTGAGAATTGCAAGGGCTCCTCTAATCAGTGGTTTTAACATTGCAAAATCAACAGAAGCAGGTAGTGGAACAACATGGGTTCCTTCACGGGGCACAAAATCTGCTTTTGGACAACAGGGTGGTTTTTATAGTATGTCACAGTTGACCACTCCGTAGTCCCATAGTTCTTTCTATTTTAACAATGGTTCACTATCAGTGAGATCACCTCGGATATGTACATCCCAGTCTTCATGGAATATGATTCATTTCCTAATCTGTACAATGTTAGGAGGATAGGGTGTCTGTATAATTTTGACCTTGTGTCCCAACATTTGTCTTTTCTCTTTGTCTTCCTGTAATTGTTTTTGCAGCTATTCAATTTTGAAGAGCAGCAATAACTCAGTTGCCTTCTACACTCTATTTCCTCTTTTAGGTCCTTTATCTATACTGTTCTTGATATGTAGCTTCTAAACAGATACCTAGCATCTTGCAGAGAACTCCTTTCCCTTTTCCATCTTTTGTTCTGCACCTAATTGCCTTTAAGTGGACTTTAATGACTTCCGATTTATGCCAATTATCACCAGCCTATTCTTTTGAGCATTTGGGATTTGAATTCACTCTATTCCTCTGTAAATAAATCACTGATACTACTTGCCATCCTGCGACTACACCAATTTGTAAGGGATGAAGTGACGATCTTCATTCATAAGAGAGAAGTAGCAATATGTTTACTAATACACAACAGCAATTTAACAAAGTTTGGTAGTAAATGTGACAGTGGTTTAACAAGATTCAGTGTCAAGGTACACTTGATTATTAACTGCATACACAGCAGGGGCTGACAGAACTGTCAGGGAGACCCTTCCATTGAGTCATGAGGTTCAGAAAGGACCCCCTTACTTTTTAAACTCCTTCTCAGAGAGGAGTGCAGGTATGTCTGGATCCAGACTTAGTCTCAGACTTGGTCAACTGTTTATGTCTAAAGGGTTATATGTGCAGTCTATCTTTTATATCACCAAGTTATCAATGTTTAACATGTTGTTAATCACTTACTGAGAATCTGTCATGACAAGGAATCTCTCAGTCTTGAAGAGTAACTCTGACAGGCTGAGGGAGAGTTGCCAATGGTCATCTGTGTGGGTGAGTGACATCAATCTGGACTTAATAATTATTAAGCTAGCTTTCAAACTTTGATTTAGTGCATACTGATTACAGTAAATGACAATTATAGTGATTTCTAGTTATAAGCATTTATATCATATGGCAGATATTCTGATTAAAGTTCTTTACCCTAATCATATAATAATGGTAAATTTGGCAGTCCTGGGGTAGTGGCTGAACTTGGTATTAAATGTCTTCTCCAACCAAGTTGATTTTATGATTCTATGATTATAATTATAAATTATCATTAGCAATTCTAATAAAGCTTTTATTTTACATATATACTATATGTACATACCTCCTTAATCCTGTGAGGCAAAGTGGTATAAAGTATAGATCCAGTTGCACCTAAACTTCTCCCTTAGAAGGAGTTTGGACAAGGGGGTCCTTTCTGAACCTAGTGACTGAACTGGAGGGTCTTCTTACAACTTTGTCTGAAGTGCATCTGCCTTCCACTCTGTGACACATACTGGCTATGAATGATAGTTTCTTCCAAGTTTGGCTTAACTGAGCCTTAATCATCTCTATGGTTAGTTGCATGCTTTACGCAAGCTAGCCCTCGGCTATTGTGTTCTTCTGTCTCCCTTTAATCTGCTTTGAGGCAGGTGCAGCCATCAGAGCCAGATAACACCAATTATGAGTGACTGACAATGGTAGAGTTATGGGAGAAGTCAGGTTTGGTGAGGGATGAGGTGAGTACACTGTCAGAGATGGTCAGGAGGACTAGGCTCAAGAATGATTTCAGGTTTGGACCTAATTATTGCAGATACAGCCTAAGCTATGGTTTAGGGCACAGCAAAAGGTGTTAATTTAACTGGATAATTTTGACCACAAGCTGAAGTTGGAAGTTGAATAGAGGCTTTGCATCTTTACCTCAAATTCATAAGTACATAAAGGTCTACAGTTGCTTGAGCACTTTTACAGTTGAAGGTTTTTCCCGAGCCATCTGAAATCCGTGGGATTTTAATTTTCCTTTTGTGTTGACCACAGGCTGAATTTTCCTATACCTATTTCATATGAATTTGCCTTTCATATTTACCAGCGTGGTCAGGAGCACTGTGCTTTCCTAGACTTATCTTCACGTTAAGGTGGGCCATACCTGAGAAGTGTCTCTGGACTTGGAGGAAAGAGAATAAAGCTGTCTCCGACTGTATAGATACATGCTCACCAGCTGTGACCTACAGAAATGAAAAGGTATGGCCTTCAGCCTGGCTGTTATTCACTGCATATGTGACTATTGTCCCCTCTCTATATAAGTGTGTGTGTGGGGGGGTGTGGGGTGTGTGTATGTAACTCAAAATGAAGGCAGCAAAAGCCTCATTCATTTCCAATCCCTCTCAGCTCCTGGATGTTTATTCTTAAACCAACACTAAAGCAGCCAGCATTTACTTTTTTTTGTATTTCTAGCCAAAAGGGACTTGTCAGCTCCTTTAGGGCTATCAGGAAGCAGTTCAAGTGTTATCCATAGCAGAACTAACCTCCAAGTGCAGTCTAGGATCCACCAACATTTAACACATCCTACTGAGATGTGGCAGGTACGTTTGATTCTGAACTCAAGAGGCTGCAGCACCACCTTAGCCAGCAAAGCCTTCAGGAAGAAAATAATACCACAATTAATTTACCATGATGAGGTGAAATATGACTTTATTTTACAAAAAGCTTTACCGGAGATTTGTCTGAAACCACCAAGTAAAAGAAAACCCTGGTGTTGGACTAAGGATTAGAATCATATGATTGCTAATGAAAAATACATACTGAGCTAACAAGCATGTGCAAATTAGGTTCTTCTTTCCCACTCCTTCTAAACACAGACTATAATATTCTATTTCGCTAAGCGATCCTATCAGAATATTAAATTTTTCCATTAGCAGGATTAGATTAGGTCTTAATATCAAACCATGTACGTCAGTCCTATTAAACAAGATACGTTCCCCAGTCCTGCTACCATCCTGATATTATTCCAGCCAAATATCTTTCTCTTACATTCAGCAGGGATTTGAGAAGGACACAGCACTGAATATTAGGAGCTGTCTTGGGTAACTGTTTGTAATGAAGAACAACAACGGGGAGGCAAATCCCTGCAGTCAAACAGGCTTAAACAAAAATAACATTTTTATTTTTTATGGAGCAAATTACATGAAATACCAAGCATATGGATTTAATGAATATGACTTTCTAAAACCATAAACAAGATTAGTTTTATACTTTTATTTTTTTAGAGCACAGCGGAAACAAATTAAATTTGCTCTGAGATGCGCTTCTCATAACTATCATCACTGTTGTAAACATCTTACCCGTAATCACAAATTCAGTGCTACAGACAGCAAAGCCTACTGAGGTGTTAAACTGAAAAGCAGGTGGAAAGCAGGGTGAGCTTTTTCTGTGGAAAACATATGGGTTTTTTTCCCAATTGAAAAGCTTTAAATGAGATTCAGCTAGTGGATGACTGGTGAATGAAGCCTAATGTTCAATTAGGAAATTGTCTGATTAGAGCTATGAAGACTTTGCTGCCCAGGGGTGGATGCTCTGTTTTGCAGATAGCTCAAACATCAAATTTTTATTCTTTATATTAGTTCACAATATTTAGGCAGACAATCCTTTGCTTACACAGCCCTCAATAAATACCTACTAATGTATTAGAAGCATAATGGGGCAATGCAATAAAACATTTGAAGGGAGGCTTTAGAGATGGGCTGAATCAAACTAGTAACGCAGCATATTAATGCTAGAAACAGCTAGCCTAATTAAACAAGTGCAAGTTCCTAGCTGTCTATTTTCAAGGTATATAAATATAATGGAGTGGGGCTATCTCCTATGTTCTACAAGCAAAACGGCTGGTTTTGTCTAAGTCATGTTTCATGCACAGCATTGCTATGTGATTTCCATTTCTGAGGGAGTTCAGACCCTGAAACAGGGAAAACAGTTGCTCAGGATGGAGGTACAGGGCTGTGAACAAGTCAGAAGTTTGTTTAATAGACTAAAGCAATGAAATAGGAATGTTGCTTTTTAAAATAATGATAGCCATAATGTTCTGATTGCAGAGAAAATTTTGTGTATCTTTGGAGTGAAAAGATGAAAAAGACTTGTATATGTTTTTTTAACTTCATAATTTAAAATCTTTATAACCTGAACTCATAGTTTTTCAATGTTTTGACTTACTAAATTAAACAATATAACTGCAGAGTACTGGAATAAATCAACTCCTTAAAACATGTTAATGTACTAAGCAATCAACTGAAAATTGTTTGAAATAAACATGTCTACTTGCTTAAATAAAGTCAGTTCATTTTCCTTCCTCTAGGTATGACTTACATCCTTCCACAAGCAGTTTCATCTTTTAGCATAATTAAAACCCACTAAGCAGTACTTCATCATCCCCAGCATCACTAACAGATCCTTTTTGTTCTCAGTGATCTGATGATTACAGATAATATTTCTCTACAGAAAAGTCAATTTATATCAGAAGCACATCCTGGAGTAAATTTAATTTGTAACTTATGTGATGTAAATATAAACACTGCACTGAAAAGGTTTTTCTTATTTATGCTTTTATGTAGATATATTCATTAAATCTGTATTTTCTACGGTTTATGGCATTCACTCAAAATTGAAATGTCACACAGTCAGTTTAGTCTATATGATTATAGTGACTTGCTTGCTGATTTTGCTTTTCATTGTTGCCCATTACCCTGATCTCTTCATCATGCTTTCAAAAAGCATATCACACTTACTAGTTACAACTTCTCACATTCTGTGCCTTTAAATGGAAGAAGATGCCTTGCTTCTATGGGAAAGATGTTTTATGGAGCATCTGGGAGGCGGTCAGGAACAACTGGGATGTATGTATTAGATTACCAAATAAGATGCAGCTTCTTTCTTTTATTGTTCATCTGCTGTTAAAGGTGTGTCTGGCTAGCAACAGACAATTCTCTTTGTTTACAGGAAAAAGTGCAGATGCATATGGGAGAGTGTAAGTTTGAAGCTGAGCTTTGTCTTTGAACTATAGCCTAGCAGTTGTGTGCAATGATGAACAATTCTCCTCTGCCTGGATAAGGTAGGGTGAGTCTTAAAGCACAAGGGAGCTGAAGAGCCAAATGCTTTCTCATGCCCTCTATGGCAGAGATAACTCTGTTCAGCTCTGTGGCCTTTGTCATTTGGGAAGTGAGCCGGGAGGCTCACATGTGTCCTCATTGGAAGTCCAGTTAGCTTTTTTTTTATATCATATTTTTTCAAGAAGGAACACACACTGTTTTTCGGCACTAGCAGCATGCCTTTTGCTGACAACACTGCACTGGCAATGTTTTGTTTTCACTCAGATAACACTGATTTCAAGGATGGCCAACTGCCAATGGGAGACCTGATCCTGGGTGAACAACTGCCAACTTTGACATGAAACCTTGAGGAAAGATCCAGACTAGAAATATCAAGAAAGAGGAAAAGAGCAAGATGAAGTCCGAAATTCAGGGCATGGGTGTGACAGGGAAACACAGATCCTGGGATCCAAAGCTGGGAAGGTCTTGTCCAGACAGCACTGAATAACCAAAGAAAATCAGCTTTGTGCTTTGTATCCCTGTATAATCTTCATCCATCATCATCTTCGTAGTTGATACTTGGAAACTCAGCACAAAATATATAGTGTTTTTATAATCTGTAGCATTTACAGCTCCTTGAGAACTGGTAAGGCCAATGGACATGAGAACTGGTAATAGCTGGTTTTGTCTCTTCACTAAAACTTTAGCTTTTTGTTTCTTTCAATTCATTGTTCTAGCAGTCTCATTTCACTGTAATGTGATTTTTTGCAAAATTTCAGTGTCTAACAAGTCTTCTGTCTGATTTTCAGTTGTAGAGGCTTAACCCAATGCCTTTGTTCTCAGCATGTTTAATAGTGCACAGTAATTAGGAAGAGAAATAAAAGTGTAAATCAGAAGCAGCTATCAGCAGTGTTAATCATATACCTGCTGCTTCCTTATTGCAGGAGAGGTGCTATGGCTGATGTTAGAAAACATGTGAAACAGAAGGATGCAGATGGGATGGGCATGACCCACCACATCTCCTACAGAAATAAAGAGGCTCCTAAAGCAACTCATGGCTGTTTAAGTCATGCTGATTTGTGTTTCTCATACAGTGTCTAGGAAATAATCCAGGCATCACATTTTGTAAAACATTTGCCTAGTTTTCAATTGAAATTCTACATTTATTATTTATAATTTGGTGCTTGGATTCATATTCAGACAGTGTCACTGCTAGTATGTTCTGGATGAATTATGACTCCTGTAGTTCATGAAAAATCTTCCAGAGATGTTAGTAAGAAGCAAGGTTTCACCTTTAATACGAATGGAAGATATTAAAAGATTTTTTTCCATGTATTTTATAACAATAAGTGATCATGTAACATACTCATAGGGCTTGCTAATTTATCTAGAGATCTCTTAGAAGGCTTTTGCTATAAAAGCTGATACACTGTGATTTTGGTACAGATTTTAATTGTATGAAATTTCATTCCTGGGTGATATGAAACTTGATGATTTTAATCAGAGAAAAATGGATATACCAAAACTAAATGAATTAATGTTAAATATATTTTTTTTCAACATATAGTGCTAAAAGTCTGCAAAGTGCTGAGTTTTGGAAAGATGGCTAGTACTGTAGTTTAAATTGTCTTACTTTATAAAAACATACACGTATTTGTTTTTCTTTGTGTAAGGTGATCCAGTTTTGGACTTCAAGAAAGACACTGATAGACTACAGTGGTCTTGGCAAGGGCCAACAAGAAATTTGGGGCAAGAACATGAGCCCTGTGAGAAGAAACTCAGGGAACAGAGCTTAATCAACCAGTAGCAGATGTGCCTTTAGGGGGGCCCTGACAGCATCATTCCCATAGTCTGAAGGAGTTTCTAAGTAGATAGAGACTCGTTAATGAAGTTCATGGCAGAAAGACAAACATAATGGTCAAAACCTGAAATGCGAGTGGTTACAATTTGGCATAAAGGAATATTTCTCTGCATGAGGGCTATCAGGAATTAGAGTAGGGTACCCAGAAAATCTGTGTAATCTTGCACCCAAGAGGAGACTAAACTGGAGAAAGCCCACAGAAGGATGGTATGAATTCAGGGGGACCCTCCCTTGAGCAGAATGTTGGAATAGAAATCTGCTAAGGTCCCTTCCAACATGAATTATGCTATGATATTAGCCTGAAAAATAACAGACTACTAGAAGTAAAAAAAAAAAAAAAAATATCTGTTCTACATCTGAGTCCTCCTCAAAATTTTCAGCTACATTTCATTTCTAGAATGTCTGACTGATAAGGAAATAGGAAAAAAGTGGTGATTTAAATTTGTGCTACGGTGGAACCAGCATTGATAATCAGTTGGTGAGATGAAATCCTGGAGATTTGCCATACTGTAGAGCAAGGACAATTCAAGAAGGGGAAAATGAAATGGATGACCCAGAGAACTACAGACCAGTCAGTCTCACCTCTGGGCCTGGCAAAATCTTGGAAAGGATCCTCCTGAAAGCCATGCTGAGGCACATGAGAAACAACAAGGTTCTTGGTGACAGCCAGCATGGCTTCACTAAGGGGAAATCCTGCCTGACCAATCTGGTGGTCTTCTATGATGGGACTATGGAACTGATGGACAGGGCAGAGCAGATGATGTCATCTACCTGGACTTGTGCAAAGCATTTGACACTGTCTCACATGACATCCCTGTCTCTAAGTTGGAGAGACATCAATTTGATAGGTGGACCACTCGGTGGATAAAGAACTGGCTGGGTGGCTGCATGCAAGGAGTTGTGCTCAATGACTCAATATCCAACTGGAGACCAGGAACGAGTGGTGTCCCTCAAGGATTGGTGTTGGGACTGGTCTTGCTAAGCATCTTTGTCAGTGACATGGACAGTGGGATTGAGTGCGCCCTCAGCAAGTTTGCTGATGACACCAAGCTGTGTGGTTCGGTTGATATGTTGGAGGGAAGGAATGCCATCCAGAGGAACCTTGACACGCTTGTGGGCTGGTGCTAATGCCAACCTGATGAAGTCTAACCATGCTGAGCGCAAGGTCCTCCATGTGGGTTGGAGCAATCCCAGGCACATCTGGAGGTTGGGCAGAGAAGAGATTCAGAGCAGCCTAAGGAGAAGGACTTGGGGATGCTGGCCAATGAAAAATGAACATGAGCCAACTGCAGTGTGCGCTTGCAGCCCAGAAAGCCAACCGTATCCTGGGCTGCATCAAAGGAGAGTGACCAGCAGGTCCAGGGAGGTGATCCTGCCCCTCTGCTCTTCTCTGCTCTCATGAGTCCTCACTTGGAGTATTGTGTACAGTTCTGGTGTTCTCAACATCTAAACGACATGGAACTGTTGGAACAAGTCCAGAGGAGGGCCACGAGGATGGTCAGGGGAATGGAGCACCTCCCGTATGAAGACAGGCTGAGAAAGTTGGGGCTGTTCAGTCTGGAGAAGAGAAGGCTGCTTGGAGACCTCATAGCAACATTCCTGTATCTGAAGGTGGCCTATAGGGATGCTGGGAGGGACTCTTCATTAGGGTCTGTGATGATAGGAGAAGGGGTAACAGGTTCAAACTTAAAGAGGGGAAGTTTAGATTGTATATAAGGAGGAAGTTCTTTACTGTTCTGGTGGTGAGGCACTGAAATGGGTTGCCCAGGGAAGTTGTGAATGCTCCACTGCTGGTGGTGTTCAAGGCCAGGTTGGGCAGATCCTTGGGTGGCATGGTGTAGTGTGAGGTGTCCCTGCCCATGGCAGGGGTGTTGGAACTTGATGATCTTAAGATCCTTTCCAACCCTAACTATTCTATGAATCTATGATTCTATGATACTGTAATTTATCCTACCAGCAAAGTGAATGGACTTAATAATTTTCCTGAATTCCCTGATCATGAATCCCACTTTTGCTAAGACACTTGCAGCACCAAATAACGTAATATAATCTTATAACATAAAAATACTATTTTTAGTTTTAAGTTAAGCAGATGTGATTGATTGAAGTTAAGCAGATGTGATTGATTGATGGATTGATGCATGCACTATTCTCCATTTCTGTGAGTGCTATTATTTCCCAGATGGATGATATTTTTCTTTTCTGAAATGCAGAGGTATCAGGATGTTATTGTTACTATTGTTATTGAACAGCAGTTTCATCATTTGTAAAAACCCAATATAAATCAATTAACATGTGTCTCCATAACTCTTTCCTTTTGCCAAGTCTGAAATACTTAAGTTGATTCAGAACTTGTTGCATCAGATCCAAAAGAAATATTCTGACTTCAGAACTAAGTGTTGTTTAATTAGGATAATTCTCATTGAGTTAATAAAGTCAGAATTTTGCTGTGCTACCAAGAGCATCTGTTACTATGTGTAAAACTGAAATTTCTTTCTTCTCTGTTCTCTCCTACTTTTCTGCAGCTAATAAAAAAGGAATGACAAAGTTAATTAAATTCAGATGGAGGGTGTCAAGCATTGTCAAGATCTCAATGGCTACTTTAATAAAAGTAAAACCCCTGTTTGTGTGGTTGGGTAGTAATTACAAGTCTTTTTTTAAAAAAAAAAAGGGTTTGATAAGGAAAACTCTGCTGCCTTACCAAAAGTTCATCAATTTGTCAAGTATGGAATGTCAAAGCTGCTGAATATACCTAATTGACATTAACACTAACTTAAAGCAGAACACCAGTAAAAATAAGCAGAAATTTAACTATCATTTCCTCTGCTTTCTGTGGCGCTTTGATAGACAGGCAAAGCAGATTTAAGTAAGGCCACTTATAATGTCTCCTGTCAGAGAATTTTTAGTTTCTAATGATAATATCTATCTCCTCTGCAGTACTTTAAGCTCATCTTACTTTTTATGTCTTTTTATTATTAGCACCCAGTCAACAGGTAGGAAAGATGAGGCATTTTGCGGTGATGTGACTTGTCCAAAGTCTCCCATGTCATTGGCCTAACCATATAAAATTTTGGAGTTTCTGAGTCGTATCTCAGTGCCCTGGTCTGCTGCAACTGCTGTTTAATATTAACTTATCTGCTGTTAATATCATATTATTTCACTTATCTTTAGTAATAAAACATCTGCACTGAAATAACATATCTCCTATAAAGCAGGTGTACCATTTTTACAGGCAGATAAGTAGTAGTTGAGTGAATGAATTCTAAAATTAATACTAATCCTTGGTGAAATTGATTATTTCTGTGTGTAAAAAAGAAAATTAAAGCAGTACTTTGAAACAATATGCCATTTTTAGGGATCAGTATTAGGTGTTAAAAATTTTGAGAGAAACATAGGCTGATTAAGTGTAGGTGTCTTTCACACAGTGGGTTTTAGAAGGAAAGCTCTGGATGAAGATAGTATAAACAGTTTAAGAAAGTTAATAGTCAGGAACTCAGCTGTATGAGTTCCTTGAACTTTCCATCTCTGTTTTATGTTATGTATTCATTGCTGGGCTCTTGATCTGTCTTGACTTTTGTAAAGGTTAGGTCATTTGGACTGTAATCCTATACACACAAAATACAGTGTTTCCAGTTGGACTGGAGGTAGGTTTTGTTTCTGGTAAGGTAAAGAAAGAAGGCCACTTCCATCTAGCAATAACACAAATTTACAAAAATGCAAGCAAGGATAGAAAGATGTAACAGTGGGATGTAGTGTTTAATTTATACTTTACAGCAGTGGCTCTGGTGTTAAATATAGATTGGTCACTAAACTAGGCACTGAACAGTGAGCAGTTACTTATGAGTCTGGACCATTCACTGTTAATTTAGTGTCCCAAGATGCTCCAGAGACACATTTAACAGCTTCTTTCTTTCCCTTCCTGTTTGCCTCTTAAAATATATCTCACTGTCCCCAGTGATGGCACACTGAAGCAAAAGATCATCCACCATATGAGAGACATGTTCCCCTTCTTTCCTTTGCAAACGTTTGTTGAGTCATGTACCCAATGCATACCACTTCTTGCACAGTTCCTGAATCTTCAGTAGCTAATGTTATGTCATAGATTTTACAAGTAATGTGATTTAAAACTTAATTATATAAAAGCATTTTATTAGAATCATAACCGTAAGTATGCTGAGAGGTACACATAGGTTATCTCTGCGTATGCTTTTGGTGCGTTACAATGAAAGGACTAAAGGAATTCAGTGGGAGACTTGTTCCAATGCCTGACTAACATTTCAGTGAAGAATTTTTTCTTAACATCCAGTCTAAACCTCCCTTGACACAACCTATAATGAATACCATCACTAAACTAGCTGAATTTGGTGTCTCTGGAGTGGGCTTCCTCGGTGTTTTAGTTGTCCACATTCCTTTCGTATTGTGGGATGGACTAACCCCTTTCTTATTTACCATTATAAAAAGACTGTCTTGTGGAGAAACTTTTCAGCATTTCGTGGCACTGCACCTCAAGTCAGATTCCTTACCTTTTGTTAATAAGATAAATATTTAGTATCACAGCTATGAGCTCCCATGATTGTCTGAGGATGTTCTAAGTTTTTTACTGTAGCATCCAGAAGCCTGTGATTATGCTCTCACAACCATGGCAATATAAGTTTTGGTAAAAGTTATCAAGAATACTCTTGAAAATAAAGGTAACAAGACTGAACACTTCAAAATAATGTCCACAGACAGCTTGTTTGAACATTTGGACATTGATGCAGCATGGTGAGAGGCTGTCAGGAGGTTGTGAATGATGAGCAGGTTGGAATCGCAGAAGACTGTAAATGTTTGGTGAACAGCAAATTTAAGATGCTATGAAGTCTACTAGGCAATGATGTTTGTCTCATAGAACAAAGCCCGGTGAACCTGCGCCAGTGAGGAAGGTCATTGCTGAGTTCTGGCTCCTGGGAACCCCTGATTCAATGCTGTGAAGGTTGCCACTTGCTCTCAGATTTGTCTGGGTGTGGAGCATGGATAAAATTCGTCATGGATTTTCATTCTGTGGATTTCAACTGGTGCTGTGAGCAGCATACAAATAGTAAGTGCCTGCAGTGAGCATAGGAAGAGGGATAGGCAAGAACCTGAATAGATGGGGAATCAAAAACAAGTAAGAGGAAATGGCTGCCGAATATTAAAGTTCAGTTCAGCAGTAACTTGTATAGCTTACCACCAGGAGAAAAAACAAAAGTATTCAGCAAACTCAAGCAGAAATGTAGATCAAAACTTTAGTCAAATTGATGATACCTCAGTGACTGTATTTCAGAGGGATTTAGACGGTTATACTTTAAGTCACAAGGAAAGTGTGATAACCATGCAAGTAAATGTTAATTTCCATGGAAATTACAACAGTAAAGCACTTTGAGGTACTATCTTTCATGCAGTAAAGGTCCCAGGGTACTTTACTATTCGTAACAATTTAAACCAGTGTCAGACAACATTTTCTGTATTTGTTTTAAACTCAGCAATGAAAACCAGTTTTTACATTTCTGAAAATGGTAAACATTCTACATTCAGAGACAAAACTTTTGCTATAGTACCCTGGACACCTCTAGTCACCTGAGCTCTGTACTTTTAGTCTACCTTTCTGCTTGCTAACAGTGCTGGATGTACCTTCCGTCTGTCAGTGAATATCAACCTTCCCTCATGCAGCAGCTTTACAGCACTGAAAAACTACTAAATGGTACTTAATGTTCACTCTTGCTTTGTGCCTCACTCTACTGGTAGGGAAATGTCTTCCAAAACAGCACTATAATTGCAAATGGTACCAGAATATTGCCTTGAGGGTATCAGTTCTCATTCTGCAACACTCCAGAATTCCAGCTCTCAGGAATGATCCTAACCTACTCATTTTTTTTTTTTTTTGTCATTATTATCAGATTAAATACGTTCGTTATTAAAAGGTCTACACTGGAATAAGTTTTTACAGGCTTGGTCTCAGTAGACCAGACTCTAGCAATTATATTTTAATTTCTCATCCACTTAGAAAGCTGAATATCTTTTCTGCCTTTCATTTGGTTATTTTCATATTGGCTTTTTTCTTTCATGACAAAATCTTTGTGATTCCAGAGAGATGACTTTGAGGGGCTGAGGAGCACCTAGGTGTCCTTTTGCTTAGTTTTTTTTTTATTATACTGATACCACATTTTATTAGCTGCAGATCTTTTCTAAACACTTTTGGGCACTAGGTTAGTTCTAAACGTAAAACCTGCATACATGATTTGGAATTAATTCGTATCAAGCTTTAGACAAATTTAGGATGGCAAAAAAAGTAGCCTGATGAAATATTCACGCAAATGATTACTTCATATTAATTTCCATTTACTTGCATATAAGTATTTGAAGGTCTTTAAAATAGCTAGTTTTCTATGAAGAATCATTTGCCATGCAAAGAGATTTATTGAGTCTGGGAAACTAATTGAAATTTGTGAATTCTAATGCAGATTATAAGGCTAATTCTTGCAAAGTTTGCATTAGAAAAGAAAATACTTCTATGCCCCTAGATGAGTTAAAGCAGCATGTCAACTATTTGCCCAAGGGCTGGGTGTGAATCTTTTCATTTGGCCATCATTTCCTAAAGGATGTCCTTTTGTTCTTTGACATCTGATAATCTTTTCCCACACATGCAAATTGCCCTGTGAAATACTGCTGTTTTCACATGAAAGACATACTGGTATCCAGAACTCTTCACCTACTGCTTATACAACACAGCACACATTCAGCACATATTCAGCAAACTGGAATAGCCACCCTTGTTTAGATTTCATCCTTTGGAACATCCTAAGAGCCCAAAGCAGGGATCTGTTCTCTGCGTTGGCTTAAGATGTCTCACCCTTGCATGTGAATACTTGCTGGGAACTTTCACCTGAAAATTGTGGTTTATTTGGAAGGAAAAAGAGGGTAGATTATTCTAGAAGGCATGCTAAGGCACATGAAAAACAGCAAGGTTCTTGGTGGCAGCCAGCATGGCTTCACTAAGGGGAAATCCTGCCTGACCAATCTGGTGGCCTTCTATGGTGGGACTACAGAACTGCTGGACAGGGGTAGAGCAGATGATGTCATCTACCTGGACTTGTGCAAAGCGTTTGACACTGTCTCACATGACATCCCTGTCTCTAAGTTGGAGAGACATCAATTTGATAGGTGGACCACTCGGTGGATAAAGAACTGGCTGGGTGGCTCCATGCAAAGAGTAGTGGTCAATGGCTCTATGTCCAGCTGGAGACCAGGAATGAGTGGTGTCCCTCAAGGATCGGTGTTGGGACTGGTCTTGTTCAACGTCTTTGTCAATGCTATAGACAGTGGGATTGAGCGTGCCCTCAGCAAGTTTGTTGATGACACCAAGCTGTGTGGTTCGGTTGATATGTTGGAGGGAAGGAATGCCATCCAGAGGGACTTTTAACACACTTGTGAGGTGGGCTGATGCCAACCTGATGAAGTTTAACCATGCTGAGTGCAAGGTCCTCCACGTGGGTCGGAGCAATCCCAGGCACATCTGGAGGTTGGGCAGAGAAGAGATTCAGAGCAGCCTAAGGAGAAGGACTTGGGGATGCTGGCCAATGAAAAATGAACATGAGCCGACTGCAGTGTGCGCTTGCAGCCCAGAAAGCCAACCGTATCCTGGGCTGCATCAAAAGGAGTGTGACCAGCAAGTCCAAGGAGGTGATCCTGCCCCTCTGCTCTTCTCTGCTCTCATGAGTCCTCACTTGGAGTATTGTGCAGTTCCGGTGTCCTCAACATCTAAAGGACATGGAACTGTTGGAACAAGTCCAGAGGAGGGCCACAAGGATGGTCAGGGGAATGGAGCACCTCCTGTATGAAGATAGGTTGAGAAAGTTGGGGCTGTTCAGTCTGGAGAAGAGAAGGCTGCTTGGAGACCTCATAGCAGCCTTCCAGTAACTGAAGGTGGCCTATAAGGATGCTGGTGAGGGACTCTTCATTAGGGACTGTGGTGATAGGAGAAGGGGTAACAGGTTCAAACTTAAAGAGGGGAAGTTTAGATTGGATATAAGGAGGAAGTTCTTTACTGTTTGGGTAGTGAGGCACTGAAATGGGTTGCCCACGGAAATTGTGAATGCTCCACTGCTGGTGGTGTTCAAGGCCAGGTTGGGCAGATCCTTGGGTGGCATGGTGTAGTGTGAGGTGTCCCTGCCCATGGCAGGGGTGTTGGAACTAGATTATCTTAAGATCCTTTCCAACCCTAAGTATTCTGTGATTCTGATTCTCTAAGGAGGTACTTTGAAATATAAATTTCCAGAAATTTTTTTTCCATTTTTTTTTTTAGTGGATGCTCTCTCTGTGTTGAAATGCTCTGATTTGCAAGCATGATAGCAAACAAAAAAAACCATTTCAGTTTATTTAAGCGACCAGTTTCACAAACATTGTTTTTGAAAGGAAAGCCATTTTAAGACATTTTCTTCTCTTGACCCTAGCTGTTTGTTCTTGTCCCCATACCACAGTTTGCTGCCCTCTCGCTTTTGCCAGTGTCATCGTTTTTGTTTTTTTTTTTCCTGAAGAAAATTTTTTTTAATTGCATCCCAGGCTGCCACAGTATAGTCTGTAAACCCCATTTCCTCTTTTCAGCCTGTGAGAGGTACTGGAGGAGATTACTGAGCTGGGCCAGAGATTCAGCTCCTACCTCTGCTTCCAAAAGAAGCCAAAAGCAATGTCTTAGGGAAAAAGGTATGCCAGGGACAAACAGGCAACCATAATTTTGCTGAATACTCTTCCATGTGTGAAACT